>JAUIMM010000391.1:0-700000 GCA_031769625.1 Taudactylus pleione
GGTGCAAAATATATCACACTATATGGTGCAAAATGTATCCCATTGTATGGTGCAAATTGTATATCACTGTATGGTGCAAAATGTTTCCCACTGAAAGGTGCAAAATGTATCCCACTGTATGTTGCAAAATGTATCCCACTGTATGGTGCAAAATGTATCCCACTATATGGTGCAAAATGTATCCATCTGTATGGTGCAAAATATATCCCACTGTATGGTGCAAAATATCTCCCACTGTATAATGCAAAATATATCAAACTGTATGGTGCAAAATATATCCCACTGTATGATGGAAAATGTATCCCACTATATGGTGCAAAATGTATCCCATTGTATGGTGCAAAATGAATCTCATTGTATGGTGCAAAATGTATCCCACTATATGGTGCAAATTGTATCCAACTGTATGGTGCAAAATATATCCCACTGTATGGTGTAAAATGTATCCTACTGTATGGTGCAAAATATATCCCACTATATGGTGCAAAATGTATCCCATTGTATGGTGCAAAATATATCCCACTATATGGTGCAAAATGTATCCCATTGTATGGTGCAAAATATATCACACTATATGGTGCAAAATGTATCCCATTGTATGGTGCAAATTGTATATCACTGTATGGTGCAAAATGTATCCCACTGAATGGTGCAAAATGTATCCCACTGTATGGTGCAAAATGTATCCCACTGTATGGTGCAAAATGTATCCCACTATATGGTGCAAAATGTATCCATCTGTATGGTGCAAAATATATCCCACTGTATGGTGCAAAATATCTCCCACTGTATAATGCAAAATATATCAAACTGTATGGTGCAAAATATATCCTACTGTATGATGGAAAATGTATCCCACTGTATGGTGCAAAATGTATCCCACTGTATGGTGCAAAATGTATCCCACTGTATGGTGAAAAATATATTCCACTGTATGGCGCAAAATGTATCCCACTGTATGGTGCAAAATGTATCTCACTGTATGGTGCAAAATATATCCCACTGTATGGTGCAAAATGTATCCCACTGTATGGTGCAAAATGTTTCCTACTGTATGGTGCAAAATGTATCCCATTGTATGGTGCAAAACGTATCCCATTGTATGGTGCAAAATGTATCCCACTGTATGGTGCAAAATGTATCCCCCTGTGGGGTGCAAAATGTATCCCACTGTAGGGTGCAAAATATGTCCCAATGTATTGTGCAAAATATCTCCCACTGTATGGTGCAAAATATATCCCACTGTATGGTGCAAAATATATCCCATTGTATGGTGCAAAATATATCCCACTATATGCTGCAAAATATATCCCACTGTATGGTGCAAAATATAGTGCAAAATATATCCAACTGTATGGTGCAAAATATATCCCACTGTATGGTGCAAAATATCTCCCACTGTATGGTGCAAAATATATCCCACTGTATGGTGCAAAATGTATCCCACTGTATGGTGCCAAATGTATCCCACTGTATGGTGCATAATGTACACCACTGTATGGTGCAAAATGTATCCGACTGTATGGTACAAAATGTATCCCACTGTATGGTGCAAAATGTATCCCACTATATGGTGCAAAATGTATCCCATTGTAAGGTGCAAAATGTATCCCATTGCATGGTGCAAAATATATCCCACTATAAGGTGCAAAATGTATCCCATTGTATGGTGCAAAATATATCACACTATATGGTGCAAAATGTATCCCATTGTATGGTGCAAATTGTATATCACTGTATGGTGCAAAATGTTTCCCACTGAAAGGTGCAAAATGTATCCCACTGTATGTTGCAAAATGTATCCCACTGTATGGTGCAAAATGTATCCCACTATATGGTGCAAAATGTATCCATCTGTATGGTGCAAAATATATCCCACTGTATGGTGCAAAATATCTCCCACTGTATAATGCAAAATATATCAAACTGTATGGTGCAAAATATATCCCACTGTATGATGGAAAATGTATCCCACTATATGGTGCAAAATGTATCCCATTGAATGGTGCAAAATGAATCTCATTGTATGGTGCAAAATGTATCCCACTTTATGGTGCAAATTGTATCCAACTGTATGGTGCAAAATATATCCCACTGTATGGTGTAAAATGTATCCTACTGTATGGTGCAAAATATATCCCACTATATGGTGCAAAATGTATCCCATTGTATGGTGCAAAATATATCCCACTATATGGTGCAAAATGTTTCCCATTGTATGGTGCAAAATAAATCACACTATATGGTGCAAAATGTATCCCATTGTATGGTGCAAATTGTATATCACTGTATGGTGCAAAATGTTTCCCACTGAAAGGTGCAAAATGTATCCCACTGTATGGTGCAAAATGTATCCCACTGTATGGTGCATAATGTATCCCACTATATGGTGCAAAATGTATCCATCTGTATGGTGCAAAATATATCCCACTGTATGGTGCAAAATATCTCCCACTGTATAATGCAAAATATATCAAACTGTATGGTGCAAAATATATCCCACTGTATGATGGAAAATGTATCCCACTATATGGTGCAAAATGTATCCCATTGTATGGTGCAAAATGAATCTCATTGTATGGTGCAAAATGTATCCCACTATATGGTGCAAATTGTTTTCAACTGTATGGTGCAAAATATATCCCACTGTATGGTGTAAAATGTATCCTACTGTATGGTGCAAAATATATCCCATTGTATGGTGCAAAATGTATCCCACTATATGGTGCTAAATATATCCAAATGTATGGTGCAAAATATATCCCACTGTATGGTGCAAAATATCTCCCACTGTGTGGTGCAAAATATATCCCACTGTATGGTGCAAAATGTATCCCTTTGTATGGTATAAAATGTATCCCACTGTATGGTGCATAATGTATACCACTGTATGGTGCAAAATGTATCCCTCTGTATGGTGCAAAATGTATCCCACTGTATGGTGCAAAATGTATCCCACTGTATGGTGCAAAATGTTTCCTACTGTATGGTGCAAAATGTATCCCATTGTATGGTGCAAAATGTATCCCATTGTATGGTGCAAAATGTATCCCACTGTATGGTGCAAAATGTATCCCTCTGTAGGGTGCAAAATGTATCCCACTGTAGGGCGCAAAATATATCCCAATGTATTGTGCAAAATATCTTCCACTGTATGGTGCAAAATGTATCCCACTGTATGGTGCAAAATATATCCCATTGTATGGTGCAAAATATATCCCACTATATGGTGCAAAATACATCCCACTGTATGGTGCAAAATATAGTGCAAAATATATCCAACTGTATGGTGCAAAATATATCCCACTGTATGGTGCAAAATATCTCCCACTGTATGGTGCAAGATGGATCCCATTGTATGGTGCAAAATATATCATACTATATAGTGCAAAATGTATCCCATTGTATGGTGCAAATTGTATATCACTGTATGGTGCAAAATGTATCCCACTGAATGGTGCAAAATGTATCCCACTGTATGGTGCAAAATGGATCCCATTGTATGGTGCAAAATATATCTGACTGTATGGTGCAAAATGTATCCCACTGTATGGTGCAAAATATATCCCACTATATGGTGCAAAATGTATCCATCTGTATGGTGCAAAATATATCCCACTGTATGGTGCAAAATATATCCCACTATATGGTGTAAAATATCTCCCACTGTATAATGCAAAATATATCCCACTGTATGGTGCAAAATATATCCCACTGTATGATGGAAAATGTATCCCACTGTATGGTGCAAAATGTAACTCACTATATGGTACAAAATGTATCCCACTGTATTGTGCAAAATGAATCCCACTGTATGGTGCAAAATGTATCCCACTGTATGGTGAAAAATGTATCCCACTGCATGCTGCAAAATGTATCCCACTGTATGGCGCAAAATGTTTCCCACTGTATGGTGCAAAATGTATCTCACTGTATGGTGTAAAATATATCCCACTGTATGTTGCAAAATGTATCCCACTGTATTTTGCAAAATGCATCCCATTGTATGGTGCAAAATATATCCCACTATATGGTGCAAAATGTATCCCATTGTTTGGTGCAAAATGAATCTCATTGTATGGTGCAAAATGTATCCCACTGTATGGTGCAAATTGTATCCAACTGTATGGTGCAAAATATATCCCACTGTATGGTGCAAAATGTTTCCTACTGTATGGTGCAAAATGTATCCCACTGTATGGTTCAAAATCTATCCCATTCTATGGTGCAAAATATATCCCAATGTATGGTGCAAAATATATCCCATTGTAAGGTGCAAAATATATCCCACTATATGGTGCAAAATGTATCCCATTGTTTGGTGCAAAATGAATCTCATTGTATGGTGCAAAATGTATCCCACTGTATGGTGCAAATTGTATCCAACTGTATGGTGCAAAATATATCCCACTGTATGGTGCAAAATGTTTCCTACTGTATGGTGCAAAATGTATCCCACTGTATGGTTCAAAATCTATCCCATTCTATGGTGCAAAATATATCCCAATGTATGGTGCAAAATATATCCCATTGTAAGGTGCAAAATATATCCCACTATATGGTGCAAAATATATCCCACTGTATGGTGCAAAATATATCCCACTGTATGGTGCAAAATGTATCCCATTG
Source organism: Taudactylus pleione (assembly GCA_031769625.1). NCBI lineage: Eukaryota > Metazoa > Chordata > Amphibia > Anura > Myobatrachidae > Taudactylus > Taudactylus pleione. Next base: position 4,630 of record JAUIMM010000391.1, read on the forward strand.
TATGGTGCAAAATATATCCCATTGTATGGTGCAAAATGTATCCCACTATATGGTGCTAAATATATCCAAATGTATGGTGCAAAATATTTCCCACTGTATGGTGCAAAATATCTCCCACTGTGTGGTGCAAAATATATCCCACTTTATGGTGCATAATGTATACCACTGTATGGTGCAAAATGTATCCCTCTGTATGGTGCAAAATGTATCCCACTGTATGGTGCAAAATGTATCCCACTGTATGGTGCAAAATGTTTCCTACTGTATGGTGCAAAATGTATCCCATTGTATGGTGCAAAATGTATCCCATTGTATTTTGCAAAATGTATCGCACTGTATGGTGCAAAATGTATCCCTCTGTAGGGTGCAAAATGTATCCCACTGTAGGGTGCAAAATATATCCCAATGTATTGTGCAAAATATCTCCCACTGTATGGTGCAAAATGTATCCCACTGTATGGTGCAAAATATATCCCATTGAATGGTGCAAAATATATCCCACTATATGGTGCAAAATATATCCCACTGTATGGTGCAAAATATAGTGCAAAATATATCCAACTGTATGGTGCAAAATATATCCCACTGTATGGTGCAAAATATATCCCACTGTATGGTGCAAAATGTATCCCACTGTATGGTGCCAAATGTATCCCACTGTATGGTGCATAATGTATACCACTGTATGGTGCAAAATGTATCCCTCTGTATGGTGCAAAATGTATCCCACTGTATGGTGAAAAATTTATCCCACTGTATGGTGCAAAATGTATTCCTCTGTATGGTGCAAAATGTATCCCACTATATGGTGCAAAATGTATCCCATTGTATGGTGCAAAATGTTTCCCATTGTATGGTGCAAAATATATCCCACTATATGGTGCAAAATGTATCCCATTGTATGGTGCAAAATATATCCCACTATATGGTGCAAAATGTATCCCATTGTATGGTGCAAAATATATCCCACTATATGGTGCAAAATGTATACATCTGTATGGTGCAAAATATATCCCACTATATGGTGCAAAATGTATCCCACTGTATGGTGCAAAATATATCCCACTGTATGATGGAAAATGTATCCCACTGTATGGTGCAAAATGTATCCCACTGTATGGTGCAAAATGTATCCCACTGTATGGTGAAAAATATATTCCACTGTATGGCGCAAAATGTATCCTACTGTATGGTGCAAAATATATCCCACTGTATGATGGAAAATGTATCCCACTGTATGGTGCAAAATGTATCCCACTGTATGGTGGAAAATGTATCCCACTGTATGGGGAAAATATATTCCACTGTATGGCGCAAAATGTATCCCACTGTATGGTGCAAAATGTATCCCACTGAATGGTGCAAAATGTATCCCACTGTATGGTGCAAAATGTATCCCATGGTATGGTGCAAAATATATCTGGCTATATGGTGCAAAATGTATCCCACTGTATGGTGCAAAATATATCCCACTATATGGTGCAAAATGTATCCATCTGTATGGTGCAAAATATATCCCACTGTATGGTGCAAAATATATCCCATTGTATGGTGCAAAATATATCCCACTATATGGTGCAAAATATATCCCACTGTATGGTGCAAAATATAGTGCAAAATATATCCAACTGTATGGTGCAAAATATATCCCACTGTATGGTTCAAAATATATCCCACTGTATGGTGCAAAATGTATCCCACTGTATGGTGCCAAATGTATCCCACTGTATGGTGCATAATGTATACCACTGTATGGTGCAAAATGTATCCCTCTGTATGGTGCAAAATGTATCCCACTGTATGGTGAAAAATTTATCCCACTGTATATTGCAAAATGTATTCCTCTGTATGGTGCAAAATGTATCCCACTATATGGTGCAAAATGTATCCCATTGTATGGTGCAAAATGTTTCCCATTGTATGGTGCAAAATATATCCCACTATATGGTGCAAAATGTATCCCATTGTATGGTGCAAAATATATCCCACTATATGGTGCAAAATGTATCCCATTGTATGGTGCAAAATATATCCCACTATATGGTGCAAAATGTATACATCTGTATGGTGCAAAATATATTCCACTGTATGGCGCAAAATGTATCCCACTGTATGGTGCAAAATGTATCTAACTGTATGGTGCAAAATATATCCCACTGTATGATGGAAAATGTATCCCACTGTATGGTGCAAAATGTATCCCACTGTATGTTGCAAAATGTATCCCACTGTATGGGGAAAATATATTCCACTGTATGGCGCAAAATGTATCCCACTGTATGGTGCAAAATGTATCTCACTGTATGGTGCAAAATTTATCCCACTGTATGGTGCAAAATGTTTCCTACTGTATGGTGCAAAATGTATCCCATTGTATGGTGCAAAATGTATCCCATTGTATGGTGTAAAATGTATCCCACTGTATGGTGCAAAATGTATCCCTCTGTAGGGTGCAAAATGTATCCCACTGTAGTGTGCAAAATATATCCCAATGTATTGTGCAAAATATCTCCCACTGTATGGTGCAAAATGTATCCCACTGTATGGTGCAAAATATATCCCACTGTATGGTGCAAAATACATCCCACTATATGGTGCAAAATATATCCCACTGTATGGTGCAAAATATAGTGCAAAATATATCCAACTGTATGGTGCAAAATATATCCCACTGTATGGTGCAAAATATCTCCCACTGTATGGTGCAAAATATATCACACTGTATGGTGCAAAATGTATCCCACTGTATGGTGCCAAATGTATCCCACTGTATGGGGCATAATGTATACCACTGTATGGTGCAAAATGTATCCCTCTGTATGGTGCAAAATGTATCCCACTGTATGGTGATAAATTTATCCCACTGTATGGTGCAAAATGTATTCCTCTGTATGGTGCAAAATGTATCCCACTATATGGTGCAAAATGTATCCCATTGTATGGTGCAAAATGTTTCCCATTGTATGGTGCAAAATATATCCCACTATATGGTGCAAAATGTATCCCATTGTATGGTGCAAAATATATCCCACTATATGGTGCAAAATGTATCCCATTGTATGGTGCAAAATATATCACACTATATGGTGCAAAATGTATCCATCTGTATGGTGCAAAATATATCCCACTGTATGGTGCAAAATATCTCCCACTGTATAATGCAAAATATATCAAACTGTATGGTGCAAAATATATCCTACTTTATGATGGAAAATGTATCCCACTGTATGGTGCAAAATGTATCCCACTGTATGGTGCAAAATGTATCCCACTGTATGGTGAAAAATATATTCCACTGTATGGCGCAAAATGTATCCCACCGTATGGTGCAAAATGTATCTCACTGTATGGTGCAAAATATATCCAACTGTATGGTGCAAAATGTATCCCACTGTATGGTGCAAAATGTTTCCTACTGTATGGTGCAAAATGTATCCAATTGTATGGTGCAAAACGTATCCCATTGTATGGTGCAAAATGTATCCCACTGTATGGTGCAAAATGTATCCCCCTGTAGGGTGCAAAATGTATCCCACTGTAGGGTGCAAAATATATCCCAATGTATTGTGCAAAATATCTCCCACTGTATGGTGCAAAATGTATCCCACTGTATGGTGCAAAATATATCCCATTGTATGGTGCAAAATATATCCCACTATATGCTGCAAAATATATCCCACTGTATGGTGCAAAATATAGTGCAAAATATATCCAACTGTATGGTGCAAAATATATCCCACTGTATGGTGCAAAATATCTCCCACTGTATGGTGCAAAATATATCCCACTGTATGGTGCAAAATGTATCCCACTGTATGGTGCCAAATGTATCCCACTGTATGGTGCATAATGTACACCACTGTATGGTGCAAAATGTATCCGACTGTATGGTGCAAAATGTATTCCTCTGTATGGTGCAAAATGTATCCCACTATATGGTGCAAAATGTATCCCATTGTAAGGTGCAAAATGTATCACATTGCATGGTGCAAAATATATCCCACTATAAGGTGCAAAATGTATCCCATTGTATGGTGCAAAATATATCACACTATATGGTGCAAAATGTATCCCATTGTATGGTGCAAATTGTATATCACTGTATGGTGCAAAATGTTTCCCACTGAAAGGTGCAAAATGTATCCCACTGTATGGTGCAAAATGTATCCCACTGTATGGTGCAAAATGTATCCCACTATATGGTGCAAAATGTATCCATCTGTATGGTGCAAAATATATCCCACTGTATGGTGCAAAATATCTCCCACTGTATAATGCAAAATATATCAAACTGTATGGTGCAAAATATATCCCACTGTATGATGGAAAATGTATCCCACTATATGGTGCAAAACGTATCCCATTGTATGGTGCAAAATGAATCTCATTGTATGGTGCAAAATATATCCCACTATATGGTGCAAATTGTATCCAACTGTATGGTGCAAAATATATCCCACTTTATGGTGTAAAATGTATCCTACTGTATGGTGCAAAATATATCCCACTATATGGTGCAAAATGTATCCCATTGTATGGTGCAAAATATATCCCACTATATGGTGCAAAATGAATCCCATTGTATGGTGCAAAATAAATCACACTATATGGTGCAAAATGTATCCCATTGTATGGTGCAAATTGTATATCACTGTATGGTGCAAAATGTTTCCCATTGAAAGGTGCAAAATGTATCCCACTGTATGGTGCAAAATGTATCCCACTGTATGGTGCAACTTGTATCCCACTATATGGTGCAAAATGTATCCATCTGTATGGTGCAAAATATATCCCACTGTATGGTGCAAAATATCTCCCACTGTATAATGCAAAATATATCAAACTGTATGGTGCAAAATATATCCCACTGTATGATGGAAAATGTATCCCACTATATGGTGCAAAATGTATCCCATTGTATGGTGCAAAATGAATCTCATTGTATGGTGCAAAATGTATCCCACTATATGGTGCAAAATGTATCCCTCTGTATGGTGCAAAATGTATCCCACTGTATGGTGAAAAATTTATCCCACTGTATGGTGCAAAATGTATTCCTCTGTATGGTGCAAAATGTATCCCACTATATGGTGCAAAATGTATCCCATTGTATGGTGCAAAATGTTTCCCATTGTATGGTGCAAAATATATCCCACTATATGGTGCAAAATGTATCCCATTGTATGGTGCAAAATATATCCCACTATATGGTGCAAAATGTATCCCATTGTATGGTGCAAAATATATCCCACTATATGGTGCAAAATGTATACATCTGTATGGTGCAAAATATATCCCACTGTATGGTGCAAAATGTATCCCACTGTATGGTGCAAAATATATCCCACTGTATGATGGAAAATGTATCCCACTGTATGGTGCAAAATGTATCCCACTGTATGGTGCAAAATGTATCCCACTGTATGGTGAAAAATATATTCCACTGTATGGCGCAAAATGTATCCCACTGTATGGTTCAAAATATATCCCACTGTATGATGGAAAATGTATCCCACTGTATGGTGCAAAATGTATCCCACTGTATGGTGGAAAATGTATCCCACTGTATGGGGAAAATATATTCCACTGTATGGCGCAAAATGTATCCCACTGTATGGTGCAAAATGTATCCCACTGAATGGTGCAAAATGTATCCCACTGTATGGTGCAAAATGTATCCCTTTGTATGGTGCAAAATATATCTGGCTATATGGTGCAAAATGTATCCCACTGTATGGTGCAAAATATATCCCACTATATGGTGCAAAATGTATCCATCTGTATGGTGCAAAATATATCCCACTGTATGGTGCAAAATATATCCCATTGTATGGTGCAAAATATATCCCACTATATGGTGCAAAATATATCCCACTGTATGGTGCAAAATATAGTGCAAAATATATCCAACTGTATGGTGCAAAATATATCCCACTGTATGGTTCAAAATATATCCCACTGTATGGTGCAAAATGTATCCCACTGTATGGTGCCAAATGTATCCCACTGTATGGTGCATAATGTATACCACTGTATGGTGCAAAATGTATCCCTCTGTATGGTGCAAAATGTATCCCTCTGTATGGTGAAAAATTTATCCCACTGTATGGTGCAAAATGTATTCCTCTGTATGGTGCAAAATGTATCCCACTATATGGTGCAAAATGTATCCCATTGTATGGTGCAAAATGTTTCCCATTGTATGGTGCAAAATATATCCCACTATATGGTGCAAAATGTATCCCATTGTATGGTGCAAAATATATCCCACTATATGGTGCAAAATGTATCCCATTGTATGGTGCAAAATATATCCCACTATATGGTGCAAAATGTATACATCTGTATGGTGCAAAATATATTCCACTGTATGGCGCAAAATGTATCCCACTGTATGGTGCAAAATGTATCTAACTGTATGGTGCAAAATATATCCCACTGTATGATGGAAAATGTATCCCACTGTATGGTGCAAAATGTATCCCACTGTATGTTGCAAAATGTATCCCACTGTATGGGGAAAATATATTCCACTGTATGGCGCAAAATGTATCCCACTGTATGGTGCAAAATGTATCTCACTGTATGGTGCAAAATTTATCCCACTGTATGGTGCAAAATGTTTCCTACTGTATGGTGCAAAATGTATCCCATTGTATGGTGCAAAATGTATCCCATTGTATGGTGTAAAATGTATCCCACTGTATGGTGCAAAATGTATCCCTCTGTAGGGTGCAAAATGTATCCCACTGTAGGGTGCAAAATATATCCCAATGTATTGTGCAAAATATCTCCCACTGTATGGTGCAAAATGTATCCCACTGTATGGTGCAAAATATATCCCACTGTATGGTGCAAAATACATCCCACTATATGGTGCAAAATATATCTCACTGTATGGTGCAAAATATAGTGCAAAATATATCCAACTGTATGGTGCAAAATATATCCCACTGTATGGTGCAAAATATCTCCCACTGTATGGTGCAAAATATATCACACTGTATGGTGCAAAATGTATCCCACTGTATGGTGCCAAATGTATCCCACTGTATGGGGCATAATGTATACCACTGTATGGTGCAAAATGTATCCCTCTGTATGGTGCAAAATGTATCCCACTGTATGGTGAAAAATTTATCCCACTGTATGGTGCAAAATGTATTCCTCTGTATGGTGCAAAATGTATCCCACTATATGGTGCAAAATGTATCCCATTGTATGGTGCAAAATGTTTCCGATTGTATGGTGCAAAATATATCCCACTATATGGTGCAAAATGTATCCCATTGTATGGTGCAAAATATATCCCACTATATGGTGCAAAATGTATCCCATTGTATGGTGCAAAATATATCACACTATATGGTGCAAAATGTATCCATCTGTATGGTGCAAAATATATCCCACTGTATGGTGCAAAATATCTCCCACTGTATAATGCAAAATATATCAAACTGTATGGTGCAAAATATATCCTACTTTATGATGGAAAATGTATCCCACTGTATGGTGCAAAATGTATCCCACTGTATGGTGCAAAATGTATCCCACTGTATGGTGAAAAATATATTCCACTGTATGGCGCAAAATGTATCCCACCGTATGGTGCAAAATGTATCTCACTGTATGGTGCAAAATATATCCAACTGTATGGTGCAAAATGTATCCCACTGTATGGTGCAAAATGTTTCCTACTGTATGGTGCAAAATGTATCCCATTGTATGGTGCAAAACGTATCCCATTGTATGGTGCAAAATGTATCCCACTGTATGGTGCAAAATGTATCCCCCTGTAGGGTGCAAAATGTATCCCACTGTAGGGTGCAAAATATATCCCAATGTATTGTGCAAAATATCTCCCACTGTATGGTGCAAAATGTATCCCACTGTATGGTGCAAAATATATCCCATTGTATGGTGCAAAATATATCCCACTGTATGGTGCAAAATATCTCCCACTGTATGGTGCAAAATATATCCCACTGTATGGTGCAAAATGTATCCCACTGTATGGTGCCAAATGTATCCCACTGTATGGTGCATAATGTACACCACTGTATGGTGCAAAATGTATCCGACTGTATGGTGCAAAATGTATCCCACTGTATGGTGAAAAATGTATCCCAATGTATGGTGCAAAATGTATTCCTCTGTATGGTGCAAAATGTATCCCACTATATGGTGCAAAATGTATCCCATTGTAAGGTGCAAAATGTATCACATTGCATGGTGCAAAATATATCCCACTATAAGGTGCAAAATGTATCCCATTGTATGGTGCAAAATATATCACACTATATGGTGCAAAATGTATCCCATTGTATGGTGCAAATTGTATATCACTGTATGGTGCAAAATGTTTCCCACTGAAAGGTGCAAAATGTATCCCACTGTATGGTGCAAAATGTATCCCACTGTATGGTGCAATATGTATCCCACTATATGGTGCAAAATGTATCCATCTGTATGGTGCAAAATATATCCCACTGTATGGTGCAAAATATCTCCCACTGTATAATGCAAAATATATCAAACTGTATGGTGCAAAATATATCCCACTGTATGATGGAAAATGTATCCCACTATATGGTGCAAAACGTATCCCATTGTATGGTGCAAAATGAATCTCATTGTATGGTGCAAAATATATCCCACTATATGGTGCAAATTGTATCCAACTGTATGGTGCAAAATATATCCCACTTTATGGTGTAAAATGTATCCTACTGTATGGTGCAAAATATATCCCACTATATGGTGCAAAATGTATCCCATTGTATGGTGCAAAATATATCCCACTATATGGTGCAAAATGTATCCCATTGTATGGTGCAAAATAAATCACACTATATGGTGCAAAATGTATCCCATTGTATGGTGCAAATTGTATATCACTGTATGGTGCAAAATGTTTCCCATTGAAAGGTGCAAAATGTATCCCACTGTATGGTGCAAAATGTATCCCACTGTATGGTGCAAAATGTATCCCACTATATGGTGCAAAATGTATCCATCTGTATGGTGCAAAATATATCCCACTGTATGGTGCAAAATATCTCCCACTGTATAATGCAAAATATATCAAACTGTATGGTGCAAAATATATCCCACTGTATGATGGAAAATGTATCCCACTATATGGTGCAAAATGTATCCCATTGTATGGTGCAAAATGAATCTCATTGTATGGTGCAAAATGTATCCCACTATATGGTGCAAATTGTATTCAACTGTATGGTGCAAAATATATCCCACTGTATGGTGTAAAATGTATCCTACTGTATGGTGCAAAATATATCCCACTATATGGTGTGAAATGTATCCTACTGTATGGTGCAAAATATATCCCATTGTGTGGTGCAAAATGTATCCCACTATATGGTGCTAAATATATCCCACTATATGGTGCAAAATGTATCCCATTGTATGGTGCAAAATGAATCTCATTGTATGGTGCAAAATGTATCCCACTATATGGTGCAAATTGTATTCAACTGTATGGTGCAAAATATATCCCACTGTATGGTATAAAATGTATCCTACTGTATGGTGCAAAATATATCCCACTATATGGTGTGAAATGTATCCTACTGTATGGTGCAAAATATATCCCATTGTATGGTGCAAAATGTATCCCACTATATGGTGCTAAATATATCCAAATGTATGGTGCAAAATATATCCCACTGTATGGTGCAAAATATCTCCCACTGTATGGTGCAAAATGTATCCCTTTGTGTGGTACAAAATGTATCCCACTGTATGGTGCATAATGTATACCACTGTATGGTGCAAAATGTATCCCTCTGTATGGTGCAAAATGTATCCCACTGTATGGTGCAAAATGTATCCCACTGTATGGTGCAAAATGTTTCCTACTGTATGGTGCAAAATGTATCCCATTGTATGGTGCAAAATGTATCCCATTGTATGGTGCAAAATGTATCCCACTGTATGGTGCAAAATGTATCCCTCTGTAGGGTGCAAAATGTATCCCACTGTAGGGCGCAAAATATATCCCAATGTATTGTGCAAAATATCTTCCACTGTATGGTGCAAAATGTATCCCACTGTATGGTGCAAAATATATCTCATTGTATGGTGCAAAATATATCCCACTATATGGTGTAAAATGTATCCTACTGTATGGTGCAAAATATATCCCACTATATGGTGCAAAATGTATCCCATTGTATGGTGCAAAATATATCCCACTATATGGTGCAAAATATATCCCATTGTATGGTGCAAAATATATCACACTATATGGTGCAAAATGTATCCCATTGTATGGTGCAAATTGTATATCACTGTATGGTGCAAAATGTATCCCACTGAATGGTGCAAAATGTATCCCACTGTATGGTGCAAAATGTATCCCACTGTATGGTGCAAAATGTATCCCACTATATGGTGCAAAATGTATCCATCTGTATGGTGCAAAATATATCCCACTGTATGGTGCAAAATATCTCCCACTGTATAATGCAAAATATATCAAACTGTATGGTGCAAAATATATCCTACTGTATGATGGAAAATGTATCCCACTGTATGGTGCAAAATGTATCCCACTGTATGGTGCAAAATGTATCCCACTGTATGGTGAATAATATATTCCACTGTATGGCGCAAAATGTATCCCACTGTATGGTGCAAAATGTATCTCACTGTATGGTGCAAAATATATCCCACTGTATGGTGCAAAATGTATCCCACTGTATGGTGCAAAATGTTTCCTACTGTATGGTGCAAAATGTATCCCATTGTATGGTGCAAAATGTATCCCACTGTATGGTGCAAAATGTATCCCCCTGTGGGGTGCAAAATGTATCCCACTGTAGGGTGCAAAATATGTCCCAATGTATTGTGCAAAATATCTCCCACTGTATGGTGCAAAATGTATCCCACTGTATGGTGCAAAATATATCCCATTGTGTGGTGCAAAATATATCCCACTATATGCTGCAAAATATATCCCATTGTATGGTGCAAAATATAGTGCAAAATATATCCAACTGTATGGTGCAAAATATATCCCACTGTATGGTGCAAAATATCTCCCACTGTATGGTGCAAAATATATCCCACTGTATGGTGCCAAATGTATCCCACTGTATGGTGCCAAATGTATCCCACTGTATGGTGCCAAATGTATCCCACTGTATGGTGCCAAATGTATCCCACTGTATGGTGCCAAATGTATCCCACTGTATGGTGCATAATGTACACCACTATATGGTGCAAAATGTATCCGACTGTATGGTACAAAATGTATCCCACTGTATGGTGCAAAATATATCCCACTATATGGTGCAAAATTTATCCCATTGTAAGGTGCAAAATGTATCCCATTGCATGGTGCAAAATATATCCCACTATAAGGTGCAAAATGTATCCCATTGTATGGTGCAAAATATATCACACTATATGGTGCAAAATGTATCCCATTGTATGGTGCAAATTGTATATCACTGTATGGTGCAAAATGTTTCCCACTGAAAGGTGCAAAATGTATCCCACTGTATGTTGCAAAATGTATCCCACTGTATGGTGCAAAATGTATCCCACTATATGGTGCAAAATGTATCCATCTGTATGGTGCAAAATATATCCCACTGTATGGTGCAAAATATCTCCCACTGTATAATGCAAAATATATCAAACTGTATGGTGCAAAATATATCCCACTGTATGATGGAAAATGTATCCCACTATATGGTGCAAAATGTATCCAATTGAATGGTGCAAAATGAATCTCATTGTATGGTGCAAAATGTATCCCACTTTATGGTGCAAATTGTATCCAACTGTATGGTGCAAAATATATCCCACTGTATGGTGTAAAATGTATCCTACTGTATGGTGCAAAATATATCCCACTATATGGTGCAAAATGTATCCCATTGTATGGTGCAAAATATATCCCACTATATGGTGCAAAATGTTTCCCATTGTATGGTGCAAAATAAATCACACTATATGGTGCAAAATGTATCCCATTGTATGGTGCAAATTGTATATCACTGTATGGTGCAAAATGTTTCCCACTGAAAGGTGCAAAATGTATCCCACTGTATGGTGCAAAATGTATCCCACTGTATGGTGCATAATGTATCCCACTATATGGTGCAAAATGTATCCATCTGTATGGTGCAAAATATCTCCCACTGTATAATGCAAAATATATCAAACTGTATGGTGCAAAATATATCCCACTGTATGATGGAAAATGTATCCCACTATATGGTGCAAAATGTATCCCATTGTATGGTGCAAAATGAATCTCATTGTATGGTGCAAAATGTATCCCACTATATGGTGCAAATTGTATTCAACTGTATGGTGCAAAATATATCCCACTGTATGGTGTAAAATGTATCCTACTGTATGGTGCAAAATATATCCCATTGTATGGTGCAAAATGTATCCCACTATATGCTGCTAAATATATCCAAATGTATGGTGCAAAATATATCCCACTGTATGGTGCAAAATATCTCCCACTGTGTGGTGCAAAATATATCCCACTGTATGGTGCAAAATGTATCCCTTTGTATGGTACAAAATGTATCCCACTGTATGGTGCATAATGTATACCACTGTATGGTGCAAAATGTATCCCTCTGTATGGTGCAAAATGTATCCCACTGTATGGTGCAAAATGTATCCCACTGTATGGTGCAAAATGTTTCCTACTGTATGGTGCAAAATGTATCCCATTGTATGGTGCAAAATGTATCCCATTGTATGGTGCAAAATGTATCCCACTGTATGGTGCAAAATGTATCCCTCTGTAGGGTGCAAAATGTATCCCACTGTAGGGCGCAAAATATATCCCAATGTATTGTGCAAAATATCTTCCACTGTATGGTGCAAAATGTATCCCACTGTATGGTGCAAAATATATCCCATTGTATGGTGCAAAATATATCCCACTATATGGTGCAAAATACATCCCACTGTATGGTGCAAAATATAGTGCAAAATATATCCAACTGTATGGTGCAAAATATATCCCACTGTATGGTGCAAAATATCTCCCACTGTATGGTGCAAGATGGATCCCATTGTATGGTGCAAAATATATCACACTATATAGTGCAAAATGTATCCCATTGTATGGTGCAAATTGTATATCACTGTATGGTGCAAAATGTATCCCACTGAATGGTGCAAAATGTATCCCACTGTATGGTGCCAAATGGATCCCATTGTATGGTGCAAAATATATCTGACTATATGGTGCAAAATGTATCCCACTGTATGGTGCAAAATATATCCCACTATATGGTCCAAAATGTATCCATCTGTATGGTGCAAAATATATCACACTGTATGGTGCAAAATATATCCCACTATATGGTGTAAAATATCTCCCACTGTATAATGCAAAATATATCCCACTGTATGGTGCAAAATATATCCCACTGTATGATGGAAAATGTATCCCACTGTATGGTGCAAAATGTAACTCACTATATGGTACAAAATGTATCCCACTGTATTGTGCAAAATGAATCCCACTGTATGGTGCAAAATGTATCCCACTGTATGGTGAAAAATTTATCCCACTGCATGCTGCAAAATGTATCCCACTGTATGGCGCAAAATGTTTCCCACTGTATGGTGCAAAATGTATCTCACTGTATGGTGTAAAATATATCCCACTGTATGTTGCAAAATGTATCCCACTGTATTTTGCAAAATGCATCCCATTGTATGGTGCAAAATATATCCCACTATATGGTGCAAAATGTATCCCATTGTTTGGTGCAAAATGAATCTCATTGTATGGTGCAAAATGTATCCCACTGTATGGTGCAAATTGTATCCAACTGTATGGTGCAAAATATATCCCACTGTATGGTGCAAAATTTTTCCTACTGTATGGTGCAAAATGTATCCCACTGTATGGTTCAAAATCTATCCCATTCTATGGTGCAAAATATATCCCAATGTATGGTGCAAAATATATCCCATTGTAAGGTGCAAAATATATCCCACTATATGGTGCAAAATGTATCCCATTGTTTGGTGCAAAATGAATCTCATTGTATGGTGCAAAATGTATCCCACTGTATGGTGCAAATTGTATCCAACTGTATGGTGCAAAATATATACCACTGTATGGTGCAAAATGTTTCCTACTGTATGGTGCAAAATGTATCGCACTGTATGGTTCAAAATCTATCCCATTCTATGGTGCAAAATATATCCCAATGTATGGTGCAAAATATATCCCATTGTAAGGTGCAAAATATATCCCACTATATGGTGCAAAATATATCCCACTGTATGGTGCAAAATATATCCCACTGTATGGTGCAAAATGTATCCCATTGTATGGTGCAAAATATATCCCATTGTATGGTGCAAAATGTATCCCACTATATGGTGCTAAATATATCCAAATGTATGGTGCAAAATATTTCCCACTGTATGGTGCAAAATATCTCCCACTGTGTAGTGCAAAATATATCCCACTTTATGGTGCATAATGTATACCACTGTATGGTGCAAAATGTATCCCTCTGTATGGTGCAAAATGTATCCCACTGTATGGTGCAAAATGTATCCCACTGTATGGTGCAAAATGTTTCCTACTGTATGGTGCAAAATGTATCCCATTGTATGGTGCAAAATGTATCCCATTGTATTTTGCAAAATGTATCCCTCTGTAGGGTGCAAAATGTATCCCACTGTAGGGTGCAAAATATATCCCAATGTATTGTGCAAAATATCTCCCACTGTATGATGCAAAATGTATCCCACTGTATGGTGCAAAATATATCACATTGAATGGTGCAAAATATATCCCACTATATGGTGCAAAATATATCCCACTGTATGGTGCAAAATATAGTGCAAAAATATATCCAACTGTATGGTGCAAAATATATCCCACTGTATGGTGCAAAATATATCCCACTGTATGGTGCAAAATGTATCCCACTGTATGGTGCCAAATGTATCCCACTGTATGGTGCATAATGTATACCACTGTATGGTGCAAAATGTATCCCTCTGTATGGTGCAAAATGTATCCCACTGTATGGTGAAAAATTTATCCCACTGTATGGTGCAAAATGTATTCCTCTGTATGGTGCAAAATGTATCCCACTATATGGTGCAAAATGTATCCCATTGTATGGTGCAAAATGTTTCCCATTGTATGGTGCAAAATATATCCCACTATATGGTGCAAAATGTATCCCATTGTATGGTGCAAAATATATCCCACTATATGGTGCAAAATGTATCCCATTGTATGGTGCAAAATATATCCCACTATATGGTGCAAAATGTATACATCTGTATGGTGCAAAATATATCCCACTGTATGGTGCAAAATGTATCCCACTGTATGGTGCAAAATATATCCCACTGTATGATGGAAAATGTATCCCACTGTATGGTGCAAAATGTATCCCACTGTATGGTGCAAAATGTATCCCACTGTATGGTGAAAAATATATTCCACTGTATGGCGCAAAATGTATCCCACTGTATGGTGCAAAATATATCCCACTGTATGATGGAAAATGTATCCCACTGTATGGTGCAAAATGTATCCCACTGTATGGTGGAAAATGTATCCCACTGTATGGGGAAAATATATTCCACTGTATGGCGCAAAATGTATCCCACTGTATGGTGCAAAATGTATCCCACTGAATGGTGCAAAATGTATCCCACTGTATTGTGCAAAATGTATCCCATTGTATGGTGCAAAATATATCTGGCTATATGGTGCAAAATGTATCCCACTGTATGGTGCAAAATATATCCCACTATATGGTGCAAAATGTATCCATCTGTATGGTGCAAAATATATCCCACTGTATGGTGCAAAATATATCCCATTGTATGGTGCAAAATATATCCCACTATATGGTGCAAAATATATCCCACTGTATGGTGCAAAATATAGTGCAAAATATATCCAACTGTATGGTGCAAAATATATCCCACTGTATGGTTCAAAATATATCCCACTGTATGGTGCAAAATGTATCCCACTGTATGGTGCCAAATGTATCCCACTGTATGGTGCATAATGTATACCACTGTATGGTGCAAAATGTATCCCTCTGTATGGTGCAAAATGTATCCCTCTGTATGGTTCAAAATGTATCCCACTGTATGGTGAAAAATTTATCCCACTGTATGGTGCAAAATGTATTCCTCTGTATGGTGCAAAATGTATCCCACTATATGGTGCAAAATGTATCCCATTGTATGGTGCAAAATGTTTCCCATTGTATGGTGCAAAATATATCCCACTATATGGTGCAAAATGTATCCCATTGTATGGTGCAAAATATATCCCACTATATGGTGCAAAATGTATCCCATTGTATGGTGCAAAATATATCCCACTATATGGTGCAAAATGTATCCATCTGTATGGTGCAAAATATATCCCACTGTATGGTGCAAAATATCTCCCACTGTATAATGCAAAATATATCAAACTGTATGGTGCAAAATATATCCTACTTTATGATGGAAAATGTATCCCACTGTATGGTGCAAAATGTATCCCACTGTATGGTGCAAAATGTATCCCACTGTATGGTGAAAAATATATTCCACTGTATGGCGCAAAATGTATCCCACCGTATGGTGCAAAATGTATCTCACTGTATGGTGCAAAATATATCCAACTGTATGGTGCAAAATGTATCCCACTGTATGGTGCAAAATGTTTCCTACTGTATGGTGCAAAATGTATCCCATTGTATGGTGCAAAACGTATCCCATTGTATGGTGCAAAATGTATCCCACTGTATGGTGCAAAATGTATCCCCCTGTAGGGTGCAAAATGTATCCCACTGTAGGGTGCAAAATATATCCCAATGTATTGTGCAAAATATCTCCCACTGTATGGTGCAAAATGTATCCCACTGTATGGTGCAAAATATATCACATTGTATGGTGCAAAATATATCCCACTATATGCTGCAAAATATATCCCACTGTATGGTGCAAAATATAGTGCAAAATATATCCAACTGTATGGTGCAAAATATATCCCACTGTATGGTGCAAAATATCTCCCACTGTATGGTGCAAAATATATCCCACTGTATGGTGCAAAATGTATCCCACTGTATGGTGCCAAATGTATCCCACTGTATGGTGCATAATGTACACCACTGTATGGTGCAAAATGTATCCGACTGTATGGTGCAAAATGTATCCCACTGTATGGTGAAAAATGTATCCCAATGTATGGTGCAAAATGTATTCCTCTGTATGGTGCAAAATGTATCCCACTATATGGTGCAAAATGTATCCCATTGTAAGGTGCAAAATGTATCACATTGCATGGTGCAAAATATATCCCACTATAAGGTGCAAAATGTATCCCATTGTATGGTGCAAAATATATCACACTATATGGTGCAAAATGTATCCCATTGTATGGTGCAAATTGTATATCACTGTATGGTGCAAAATGTTTACCACTGAAAGGTGCAAAATGTATCCCACTGTATGGTGCAAAATGTATCCCACTGTATGGTGCAAAATGTATCCCACTATATGGTGCAAAATGTATCCATCTGTATGGTGCAAAATATATCCCACTGTATGGTGCAAAATATCTCCCACTGTATAATGCAAAATATATCAAACTGTATGGTGCAAAATATATCCCACTGTATGATGGAAAATGTATCCCACTATATGGTGCAAAACGTATCCCATTGTATGGTGCAAAATGAATCTCATTGTATGGTGCAAAATATATCCCACTATATGGTGCAAATTGTATCCAACTGTATGGTGCAAAATATATCCCACTTTATGGTGTAAAATGTATCCTACTGTATGGTGCAAAATATATCCCACTATATGGTGCAAAATGTATCCCATTGTATGGTGCAAAATATATCCCACTATATGGTGCAAAATGTATCCCATTGTATGGTGCAAAATAAATCACACTATATGGTGCAAAATGTATCCCATTGTATGGTGCAAATTGTATATCACTGTATGGTGCAAAATGTATCCCATTGTATGGTGCAAAATAAATCACACTATATGGCGCAAAATGTATCCCACTGTATGGTGCAAAATGTATCTAACTGTATGGTGCAAAATATATCCCACTGTATGATGGAAAATGTATCCCACTGTATGGTGCAAAATGTATCCCACTGTATGTTGCAAAATGTATCCCACTGTATGGGGAAAATATATTCCACTGTATGGCGCAAAATGTATCCCACTGTATGGTGCAAAATGTATCTCACTGTATGGTGCAAAATTTATCCCACTGTATGGTGCAAAATGTATCCCACTGTATGGTGCAAAATATATCCCACTGTATGGTGCAAAATACATCCCACTATATGGTGCAAAATATATCCCACTGTATGGTGCAAAATATAGTGCAAAATATATCCAACTGTATGGTGCAAAATATATCCCACTGTATGGTGCCAAATGTATCCCACTGTATGGTGCCAAATGTATCCCACTGTATGGGGCATAATGTATACCACTGTATGGTGCAAAATGTATCCCTCTGTATGGTGCAAAATGTATCCCACTGTATGGTGAAAAATTTATCCCACTGTATGGTGCAAAATGTATTCCTCTGTATGGTGCAAAATGTATCCCACTATATGGTGCAAAATGTATCCCATTGTAGGTTGCAAAATGTTTCCCATTGTATGGTGCAAAATATATCCCACTATATGGTGCAAAATGTATCCCATTGTATGGTGCAAAATATATCCCACTATATGGTGCAAAATGTATCCCATTGTATGGTGCAAAATATATCACACTATATGGTGCAAAATGTATCCATCTGTATGGTGCAAAATATATCCCACTGTATGGTGCAAAATATCTCCCACTGTATAATGCAAAATATATCAAACTGTATGGTGCAAAATATATCCTACTTTATGATGGAAAATGTATCCCACTGTATGGTGCAAAATGTATCCCACTGTATGGTGCAAAATGTATCCCACTGTATGGTGAAAAATATATTCCACTGTATGGCGCAAAATGTATCCCACCGTATGGTGCAAAATGTATCTCACTGTATGGTGCAAAATATATCCAACTGTATGGTGCAAAATGTATCCCACTGTATGGTGCAAAATGTTTCCTACTGTATGGTGCAAAATGTATCCCATTGTATGGTGCAAAACGTATCCCATTGTATGGTGCAAAATGTATCCCACTATATGGTGCAAAATGTATCCCCCTGTAGGGTGCAAAATGTATCCCACTGTAGGGTGCAAAATATATCCCAATGTATTGTGCAAAATATCTCCCACTGTATGGTGCAAAATGTATCCCACTGTATGGTGCAAAATATATCCCATTGTATGGTGCAAAATATATCCCACTATATGCTGCAAAATATATCCCACTGTATGGTGCAAAATATAGTGCAAAATATATCCAACTGTATGGTGCAAAATATATCCCACTGTATGGTGCAAAATATCTCCCACTGTATGGTGCAAAATATATCCCACTGTATGGTGCAAAATGTATCCCACTGTATGGTGCCAAATGTATCCCACTGTATGGTGCATAATGTACACCACTGTATGGTGCAAAATGTATCCGACTGTATGGTGCAAAATGTATCCCACTGTATGGTGAAAAATGTATCCCAATGTATGGTGCAAAATGTATTCCTCTGTATGGTGCAAAATGTATCCCACTATATGGTGCAAAATGTATCCCATTGTAAGGTGCAAAATGTATCACATTGCATGGTGCAAAATATATCCCACTATAAGGTGCAAAATGTATCCCATTGTATGGTGCAAAATATATCACACTATATGGTGCAAAATGTATCCCATTGTATGGTGCAAATTGTATATCACTGTATGGTGCAAAATGTTTCCCACTGAAAGGTGCAAAATGTATCCCACTGTATGGTGCAAAATGTATCCCACTGTATGGTGCAAAATGTATCCCACTATATGGTGCAAAATGTATCCATCTGTATGGTGCAAAATATATCCCACTGTATGGTGCAAAATATCTCCCACTGTATAATGCAAAATATATCAAACTGTATGGTGCAAAATATATCCCACTGTATGATGGAAAATGTATCCCACTATATGGTGCAAAACGTATCCCATTGTATGGTGCAAAATGAATCTCATTGTATGGTGCAAAATATATCCCACTATATGGTGCAAATTGTATCCAACTGTATGGTGCAAAATATATCCCACTTTATGGTGTAAAATGTATCCTACTGTATGGTGCAAAATATATCCCACTATATGGTGCAAAATGTATCCCACTGTATGGTGCAAAATATCTCCCACTGTATAATGCAAAATATATCAAACTGTATGGTGCAAAATATATCCTACTTTATGATGGAAAATGTATCCCACTATATGGTGCAAAATGTATCCCACTGTATGGTGCAAAATGTATCCCACTGTATGGTGAAAAATATATTCCACTGTATGGCGCAAAATGTATCCCACCGTATGGTGCAAAATGTATCTCACTGTATGGTGCAAAATATATCCAACTGTATGGTGCAAAATGTATCCCACTGTATGGTGCAAAATGTTTCCTACTGTATGGTGCAAAATGTATCCCATTGTATGGTGCAAAACGTATCCCATTGTATGGTGCAAAATGTATCCATCTGTATGGTGCAAAATATATCCCACTGTATGGTGCAAAATATCTCCCACTGTATAATGCAAAATATATCAAACTGTGTGGTGCAAAATATATCCTACTTTATGATGGAAAATGTATCCCACTGTATGGTGCAAAATGTATCCCACTGTATGGTGCAAAATGTATCCCACTGTATGGTGAAAAATATATTCCACTGTATGGCGCAAAATGTATCCCACCGTATGGTGCAAAATGTATCTCACTGTATGGTGCAAAATATATCCAACTGTATGGTGCAAAATGTATCCCACTGTATGGTGCAAAATGTTTCCTACTGTATGGTGCAAAATGTATCCCATTGTATGGTGCAAAACGTATCCCATTGTATGGTGCAAAATGTATCCCACTGTATGGTGCAAAATGTATCCCCCTGTAGGGTGCAAAATGTATCCCACTGTAGGGTGCAAAATATATCCCAATGTATTGTGCAAAATATCTCCCACTGTATGGTGCAAAATGTATCCCACTGTATGGTGCAAAATATATCCCATTGTATGGTGCAAAATATATCCCACTATATGCTGCAAAATATATCCCACTGTATGGTGCAAAATATAGTGCAAAATATATCCAACTGTATGGTGCAAAATATATCCCACTGTATGGTGCAAAATATCTCCCACTGTATGGTGCAAAATATATCCCACTGTATGGTGCAAAATGTATCCCACTGTATGGTGCCAAATGTATCCCACTGTATGGTGCATAATGTACACCACTGTATGGTGCAAAATGTATCCGACTGTATGGTGCAAAATGTATCCCACTGTATGGTGAAAAATGTATCCCAATGTATGGTGCAAAATGTATTCCTCTGTATGGTGCAAAATGTATCCCACTATATGGTGCAAAATGTATCCCATTGTAAGGTGCAAAATGTATCACATTGCATGGTGCAAAATATATCCCACTATAAGGTGCAAAATGTATCCCATTGTATGGTGCAAAATATATCACACTATATGGTGCAAAATGTATCCCATTGTATGGTGCAAATTGTATATCACTGTATGGTGCAAAATGTTTCCCACTGAAAGGTGCAAAATGTATCCCACTGTATGGTGCAAAATGTATCCCACTGTATGGTGCAAAATGTATCCCACTATATGGTGCAAAATGTATCCATCTGTATGGTGCAAAATATATCCCACTGTATGGTGCAAAATATCTCCCACTGTATAATGCAAAATATATCAAACTGTATGGTGCAAAATATATCCCACTGTATGATGGAAAATGTATCCCACTATATGGTGCAAAACGTATCCCATTGTATGGTGCAAAATGAATCTCATTGTATGGTGCAAAATATATCCCACTATATGGTGCAAATTGTATCCAACTGTATGGTGCAAAATATATCCCACTTTATGGTGTAAAATGTATCCTACTGTATGGTGCAAAATATATCCCACTATATGGTGCAAAATGTATCCCATTGTATGGTGCAAAATATATCCCACTATATGGTGCAAAATGTATCCCATTGTATGGTGCAAAATAAATCACACTATATGGTGCAAAATGTATCCCATTGTATGGTGCAAATTGTATATCACTGTATGGTGCAAAATGTATCCCATTGTATGGTGCAAAATAAATCACACTATATGGCGCAAAATGTTTCCCACTGTATGGTGCAAAATGTATCTAACTGTATGGTGCAAAATATATCCCACTGTATGATGGAAAATGTATCCCACTGTATGGTGCAAAATGTATCCCACTGTATGTTGCAAAATGTATCCCACTGTATGGGGAAAATATATTCCACTGTATGGCGCAAAATGTATCCCACTGTATGGTGCAAAATGTATCTCACTGTATGGTGCAAAATTTATCCCACTGTATGGTGCAAAATGTATCCCACTGTATGGTGCAAAATATATCCCACTGTATGGTGCAAAATACATCCCACTATATGGTGCAAAATATATCCCACTGTATGGTGCAAAATATAGTGCAAAATATATCCAACTGTATGGTGCAAAATATATCCCACTGTATGGTGCCAAATGTATCCCACTGTATGGTGCCAAATGTATCCCACTGTATGGGGCATAATGTATACCACTGTATGGTGCAAAATGTATCCCTCTGTATGGTGCAAAATGTATCCCACTGTATGGTGAAAAATTTATCCCACTGTATGGTGCAAAATGTATTCCTCTGTATGGTGCAAAATGTATCCCACTATATGGTGCAAAATGTATCCCATTGTAGGTTGCAAAATGTTTCCCATTGTATGGTGCAAAATATATCCCACTATATGGTGCAAAATGTATCCCATTGTATGGTGCAAAATATATCCCACTATATGGTGCAAAATGTATCCCATTGTATGGTGCAAAATATATCACACTATATGGTGCAAAATGTATCCATCTGTATGGTGCAAAATATATCCCACTGTATGGTGCAAAATATCTCCCACTGTATAATGCAAAATATATCAAACTGTATGGTGCAAAATATATCCTACTTTATGATGGAAAATGTATCCCACTGTATGGTGCAAAATGTATCCCACTGTATGGTGCAAAATGTATCCCACTGTATGGTGAAAAATATATTCCACTGTATGGCGCAAAATGTATCCCACCGTATGGTGCAAAATGTATCTCACTGTATGGTGCAAAATATATCCAACTGTATGGTGCAAAATGTATCCCACTGTATGGTGCAAAATGTTTCCTACTGTATGGTGCAAAATGTATCCCATTGTATGGTGCAAAACGTATCCCATTGTATGGTGCAAAATGTATCCCACTGTATGGTGCAAAATGTATCCCCCTGTAGGGTGCAAAATGTATCCCACTGTAGGGTGCAAAATATATCCCAATGTATTGTGCAAAATATCTCCCACTGTATGGTGCAAAATGTATCCCACTGTATGGTGCAAAATATATCCCATTGTATGGTGCAAAATATATCCCACTATATGCTGCAAAATATATCCCACTGTATGGTGCAAAATATAGTGCATAATATATCCAACTGTATGGTGCAAAATATATCCCACTGTATGGTGCAAAATATCTCCCACTGTATGGTGCAAAATATATCCCACTGTATGGTGCAAAATGTATCCCACTGTATGGTGCCAAATGTATCCCACTGTATGGTGCATAATGTACACCACTGTATGGTGCAAAATGTATCCGACTGTATGGTGCAAAATGTATCCCACTGTATGGTGAAAAATGTATCCCAATGTATGGTGCAAAATGTATTCCTCTGTATGGTGCAAAATGTATCCCACTATATGGTGCAAAATGTATCCCATTGTAAGGTGCAAAATGTATCACATTGCATGGTGCAAAATATATCCCACTATAAGGTGCAAAATGTATCCCATTGTATGGTGCAAAATATATCACACTATATGGTGCAAAATGTATCCCATTGTATGGTGCAAATTGTATATCACTGTATGGTGCAAAATGTTTACCACTGAAAGGTGCAAAATGTATCCCACTGTATGGTGCAAAATGTATCCCACTGTATGGTGCAAAATGTATCCCACTATATGGTGCAAAATGTATCCATCTGTATGGTGCAAAATATATCCCACTGTATGGTGCAAAATATCTCCCACTGTATAATGCAAAATATATCAAACTGTATGGTGCAAAATATATCCCACTGTATGATGGAAAATGTATCCCACTATATGGTGCAAAACGTATCCCATTGTATGGTGCAAAATGAATCTCATTGTATGGTGCAAAATATATCCCACTATATGGTGCAAATTGTATCCAACTGTATGGTGCAAAATATATCCCACTTTATGGTGTAAAATGTATCCTACTGTATGGTGCAAAATATATCCCACTATATGGTGCAAAATGTATCCCATTGTATGGTGCAAAATATATCCCACTATATGGTGCAAAATGTATCCCATTGTATGGTGCAAAATAAATCACACTATATGGTGCAAAATGTATCCCATTGTATGGTGCAAATTGTATATCACTGTATGGTGCAAAATGTATCCCATTGTATGGTGCAAAATAAATCACACTATATGGTGCAAAATGTATCCCATTGTATGGTGCAAATTGTATATCACTGTATGGTGCAAAATGTTTCCCATTGAAAGGTGCAAAATGTATCCCACTGTATGGTGCAAAATGTATCCCACTGTATGGTGCAAAATGTATCCCACTATATGGTGCAAAATGTATCCATCTGTATGGTGCAAAATATATTCCACTGTATGGTGCAAAATATCTCCCACTGTATAATGCAAAATATATCAAACTGTATGGTGCAAAATATATCCCACTGTATGATGGAAAATGTATCCCACTATATGGTGCAAAATGTATCCCATTGTATGGTGCAAAATGAATCTCATTGTATGGTGCAAAATGTATCCCACTATATGGTGCAAATTGTATTCAACTGTATGGTGCAAAATATATCCCACTGTATGGTGTAAAATGTATCCTACTGTATGGTGCAAAATATATCCCACTATATGGTGTGAAATGTATCCTACTGTATGGTGCAAAATATATCCCATTGTGTGGTGCAAAATGTATCCCACTATATGGTGCTAAATATATCCCACTATATGGTGCAAAATGTATCCCATTGTATGGTGCAAAATGAATCTCATTGTATGGTGCAAAATGTATCCCACTATATGGTGCAAATTGTATTCAACTGTATGGTGCAAAATATATCCCACTGTATGGTGTAAAATGTATCCTACTGTATGGTGCAAAATATATCCCACTATATGGTGTGAAATGTATCCTACTGTATGGTGCAAAATATATCCCATTGTATGGTGCAAAATGTATCCCACTATATGGTGCTAAATATATCCAAATGTATGGTGCAAAATATATCCCACTGTATGGTGCAAAATATCTCCCACTGTATGGTGCAAAATGTATCCCTTTGTGTGGTACAAAATGTATCCCACTGTATGGTGCATAATGTATACCACTGTATGGTGCAAAATGTATCCCTCTGTATGGTGCAAAATGTATCCCACTGTATGGTGCAAAATGTATCCCACTGTATGGTGCAAAATGTTTCCTACTGTATGGTGCAAAATGTATCCCATTGTATGGTGCAAAATGTATCCCACTGTATGGTGCAAAATGTATCCCTCTGTAGGGTGCAAAATGTATCCCACTGTAGGGCGCAAAATATATCCCAATGTATTGTCCAAAATATCTTCCACTGTATGGTGCAAAATGTATCCCACTGTATGGTGCAAAATATATCCCATTGTATGGTGCAAAATATATCCCACTATATGGTGCAAACTAAATCCCACTGTATGGTGCAAAATATAGTGCAAAATATATCCAACTGTATGGTGCAAAATATATCCCACTGTATGGTGCAAAATATCTCCCACTGTATGGTGCAAGATGGATCCCATTGTATGGTGCAAAATATATCACACTATATAGTGCAAAATGTATCCCATTGTATGGTGCAAATTGTATATCACTGTATGGTGCAAAATGTATCCCACTGAATGGTGCAAAATGTATCCCACTGTATGGTGCAAAATGGATCCCATTGTATGGTGCAAAATATATCTGACTATATGGTGCAAAATGTATCCCACTGTATGGTGCAAAATATATCCCACTATATGGTGCAAAATGTATCCATCTGTATGGTGCAAAATATAGCCCACTGTATGGTGCAAAATATATCCCACTATATGGTGTAAAATATCTCCCACTGTATAATGCAAAATATATCCCACTGCATGGTGCAAAATATATCCCACTGTATGATGGAAAATGTATCCCACTGTATGGTGCAAAATGTAACTCACTATATGGTACAAAATGTATCCCACTGTATTGTGCAAAATGAATCCCACTGTATGGTGCAAAATGTATCCCACTGTATGGTGAAAAATTTATCCCACTGCATGGTGCAAAATGTATCCCACTGTATGGCGCAAAATGTTTCCCACTGTATGGTACAAAATGTATCTCACTGTATGGTGTAAAATATATCCCACTGTATGTTGCAAAATGTATCCCACTGTATTTTGCAAAATGCATCCCATTGTATGGTGCAAAATATATCCCACTATATGGTGCAAAATGTATCCCATTGTTTGGTGCAAAATGAATTTCATTGTATGGTGCAAAATGTATCCCACTGTATGGTGCAAATTGTATCCAACTGTATGGTGCAAAATATATCCCACTGTATGGTGCAAAATGTTTCCTACTGTATGGTGCAAAATGTATCCCACTGTATGGTTCAAAATGTATCCCATTCTATGGTGCAAAATATATCCCATTGTATGGTGCAATATATATCGAATTGTAAGGTGCAAAATATTTCACACTGTATGGTGCAAAATATCTCCCACTGTGTGGTGCAAAATATATCTCACTGTATGGTGCAAAATGTATCCCATTGTATGGTGCAAAATATATCCCATTGTATGGTGCAAAATGTATCCCACTATATGGTGCTAAATATATCCAAATGTATGGTGCAAAATATTTCCAAATGTATGGTGCAAAATATCTCCCACTGTGTGGTGCAAAATATATCCCACTGTATGGTGCATAATGTATACCACTGTATGGTGCAAAATGTATCCCTCTGTATGGTGCAAAATGTATCCCACTGTATGGTACAAAATGTATCCCACTGTATGGTGCAAAATGTTTCCTACTGTATGGTGCAAAATGTATCCCATTGTATGGTGCAAAATGTATCCCATTGTATGGTGCAAAATGTATCGCACTGTATGGTGCAAAATGTATCCCTCTGTAGGGTGCAAAATGTATCCCACTGTAGGGTGCAAAATATATCCCAATGTATTGTGCAAAATATCTCCCACTGTATGGTGCAAAATGTATCCCACTGTATGGTGCAAAATATATCCCATTGTATGGTGAAAAAAAATATATCCCACTATATGGTGCAAAATATCTCCCACTGTATGGTGCAAAATATATCCCACTGTATGGTGCAAAATGTATCCCACTGTATGGTGCCAAATGTATCCCACTGTATGGTGCATAATGTATACCACTGTATGGTGCAAAATGTATCCCTCTGTATGGTGCAAAATGTATCCCACTGTATGATGAAAAATTTATCCCACTGTATGGTGCAAAATGTATTCCTCTGTATGGTGCAAAATGTATCCCACTATATGGTGCAAAATGTATCCCATTGTATGGTGCAAAATGTTTCCCATTGTATGGTGCAAAATATATCCCACTATATGGTGCAAAATGTATCCCATTGTATGGTGCAAAATATATCCCTCTATATGGTGCAAAATGTATCCCATTGTATGGTGCAAATTGTATATCACTGTATGGTGCAAAATGTATCCCACTGAATGGTGCAAAATGTATCCCACTTTATGGTGCAAAATGTATCCCACTGTATGGTGCAAAATGTATCCCACTATATGGTGCAAAATGTATCCATCTGTATGGTGCAAAATATATCCCACTGTATGGTGCAAAATATCTCCCACTGTATAATGCAAAATATATCAAACTGTATGGTGCAAAATATATCCCACTGTATGATGGAAAATGTATCCCACTGTATGGTGCAAAATGTATCCCACTGTATCGTGCAAAATGTATCCCACTGTATGGTGAAAAATATATTCCACTGTATGGCGCAAAATGTATCCCACTGTATGGTGCAAAATGTATCTCACTGTATGGTGCAAAATATATCCCACTGTATGGTGCAAAATGTATCCCACTGTATGGTGCAAAATGTTTCCCATTGTATGGTGCAAAATATATCCCACTATATGGTGCAAAATGTATCCCATTGTATGGTGCAAAATATATCCCACTATATGGTGCAAAATGTATCCCATTGTATGGTGCAAAATATATCCCACTATATGGTGCAAAATGTATACATCTGTATGGTGCAAAATATATCCCACTGTATGGTGCAAAATGTATCCCACTGTATGGTGCAAAATATATCCCACTGTATGATGGAAAATGTATCCCACTGTATGGTGCAAAATGTATCCCACTGTATGGTGCAAAATGTATCCCACTGTATGGTGAAAAATATATTCCACTGTATGGCGCAAAATGTATCCCACTGTATGGTGCAAAATATATCCCACTGTATGATGGAAAATGTATCCCACTGTATGGTGCAAAATGTATCCCACTGTATGGTGGAAAATGTATCCCACTGTATGGTGCCAAATGTATCCCACTGTATGGTGCATAATGTATACCACTGTATGGTGCAAAATGTATCCCTCTGTATGGTGCAAAATGTATCCCACTGTATGATGAAAAATTTATCCCACTGTATGGTGCAAAATGTATTCCTCTGTATGGTGCAAAATGTATCCCACTATATGGTGCAAAATGTATCCCATTGTATGGTGCAAAATGTTTCCCATTGTATGGTGCAAAATATATCCCACTATATGGTGCAAAATGTATCCCATTGTATGGTGCAAAATATATCCCTCTATATGGTGCAAAATGTATCCCATTGTATGGTGCAAATTGTATATCACTGTATGGTGCAAAATGTATCCCACTGAATGGTGCAAAATGTATCCCACTTTATGGTGCAAAATGTATCCCACTGTATGGTGCAAAATGTATCCCACTATATGGTGCAAAATGTATCCATCTGTATGGTGCAAAATATATCCCACTGTATGGTGCAAAATATCTCCCACTGTATAATGCAAAATATATCAAACTGTATGGTGCAAAATATATCCCACTGTATGATGGAAAATGTATCCCACTGTATGGTGCAAAATGTATCCCACTGTATCGTGCAAAATGTATCCCACTGTATGGTGAAAAATATATTCCACTGTATGGCGCAAAATGTATCCCACTGTATGGTGCAAAATGTATCTCACTGTATGGTGCAAAATATATCCCACTGTATGGTGCAAAATGTATCCCACTGTATGGTGCAAAATGTTTCCCATTGTATGGTGCAAAATATATCCCACTATATGGTGCAAAATGTATCCCATTGTATGGTGCAAAATATATCCCACTATATGGTGCAAAATGTATCCCATTGTATGGTGCAAAATATATCCCACTATATGGTGCAAAATGTATACATCTGTATGGTGCAAAATATATCCCACTGTATGGTGCAAAATGTATCCCACTGTATGGTGCAAAATATATCCCACTGTATGATGGAAAATGTATCCCACTGTATGGTGCAAAATGTATCCCACTGTATGGTGCAAAATGTATCCCACTGTATGGTGAAAAATATATTCCACTGTATGGCGCAAAATGTATCCCACTGTATGGTGCAAAATATATCCCACTGTATGATGGAAAATGTATCCCACTGTATGGTGCAAAATGTATCCCACTGTATGGTGGAAAATGTATCCCACTGTATGGGGAAAATATATTCCACTGTATGGCGCAAAATGTATCCCACTGTATGGTGCAAAATGTATCCCACTGAATGGTGCAAAATGTATCCCACTGTATGGTGCAAAATGTATCCCATTGTATGGTGCAAAATATATCTGGCTATATGGTGAAAAATGTATCCCACTGTATGGTGCAAAATATATCCCACTATATGGTGCAAAATGTATCCATCTGTATGGTGCAAAATATATCCCACTGTATGGTGCAAAATATATCCCATTGTATGGTGCAAAATATATCCCACTATATGGTGCAAAATATATCCCACTGTATGGTGCAAAATATAGTGCAAAATATATCCAACTGTATGGTGCAAAATATATCCCACTGTATGGTTCAAAATATATCCCACTGTATGGTGCAAAATGTATCCCACTGTATGGTGCCAAATGTATCCCACTGTATGGTGCATAATGTATACCACTGTATGGTGCAAAATGTATCCCTCTGTATGGTGCAAAGTGTATCCCACTGTATGGTGAAAAATTTATCCCACTGTATGGTGCAAAATGTATTCCTCTGTATGGTGCAAAATGTATCCCACTATATGGTGCAAAATGTATCCCATTGTATGGTGCAAAATGTTTCCCATTGTATGGTGCAAAATATATCCCACTATATGGTGCAAAATGTATCCCATTGTATGGTGCAAAATATTTCCCACTATATGGTGCAAAATGTATCCCATTGTATGGTGCAAAATATATCCCACTATATGGTGCAAAATGTATACATCTGTATGGTGCAAAATATATTCCACTGTATGGCGCAAAATGTATCCCACTGTATGGTGCAAAATGTATCTAACTGTATGGTGCAAAATATATCCCACTGTATGATGGAAAATGTATCCCACTGTATGGTGCAAAATGTATCCCACTGTATGTTGCAAAATGTATCCCACTGTATGGGGAAAATATATTCCACTGTATGGCGCAAAATGTATCCCACTGTATGGTGCAAAATGTATCTCACTATATGGTGCAAAATTTATCCCACTGTATGGTGCAAAATGTTTCCTACTGTATGGTGCAAAATGTATCCCATTGTATGGTGTAAAATGTATCCCACTGTATGGTGCAAAATGTATCCCTCTGTAGGGTGCAAAATGTATCCCACTGTAGGGTGCAAAATATATCCCAATGTATTGTGCAAAATATCTCCCACTGTATGGTGCAAAATGTATCCCACTGTATGGTGCAAAATATATCCCACTGTATGGTGCAAAATACATCCCACTGTATGGTGCAAAATATAGTGCAAAATATATCCAACTGTATGGTGCAAAATATATCCCACTGTATGGTGCAAAATATCTCCCACTGTATGGTGCAAAATATATCACACTGTATGGTGCAAAATGTATCCCACTGTATGGTGCCAAATGTATCCCACTGTATGGGGCATAATGTATACCACTGTATGGTGAAAAATTTATCCCACTGTATGGTGCAAAATGTATTCCTCTGTATGGTGCAAAATGTATCCCACTATATGGTGCAAAATGTATCCCATTGTATGGTGCAAAATGTTTCCCATTGTATGGTGCAAAATATATCCCACTATATGGTGCAAAATGTATCCCATTGTATGGTGCAAAATATATCCCACTATATGGTGCAAAATGTATCCCATTGTATGGTGCAAAATATATCACACTATATGGTGCAAAATGTATCCATCTGTATGGTGCAAAATATATCCCACTGTATGGTGCAAAATATCTCCCACTGTATAATGCAAAATATATCAAACTGTAAGGTGCAAAATATATCCTACTTTATGATGGAAAATGTATCCCACTGTATGGTGCAAAATGTATCCCACTGTATGGTGCAAAATGTATCCCTCTGTAGGGTGCAAAATGTATCCCACTGTAGGGTGCAAAATATATCCCAATGTATTGTGCAAAATATCTCCCACTGTATGGTGCAAAATGTATCCCACTGTATGGTGCAAAATATATCCCACTGTATGGTGCAAAATACATCCCACTATATGGTGCAAAATATATCCCACTGTATGGTGCAAAATATAGTGCAAAATATATCCAACTGTATGGTGAAAAATATATTCCACTGTATGGCGCAAAATGTATCCCACCGTATGGTGCAAAATGTATCTCACTGTATGGTGCAAAATATATCCAACAGTATGGTGCAAAATGTATCCCACTGTATGGTGCAAAATGTTTCCTACTGTATGGTGCAAAATGTATCCCATTGTATGGTGCAAAACGTATCCCATTGTATGGTGCAAAATGTATCCCACTGTATGGTGCAAAATGTATCCCCCTGTAGGGTGCAAAATGTATCCCACTGTAGGGTGCAAAATATATCCCAATGTATTGTGCAAAATATCTCCCACTGTATGGTGCAAAATGTATCCCACTGTATGGTGCAAAATATATCCCATTGTATGGTGCAAAATATATCCCACTATATGCTGCAAAATATATCCCACTGTATGGTGCAAAATATAGTGCAAAATATATCCAACTGTATGGTGCAAAATATATCCCACTGTATGGTGCAAAATATCTCCCACTGTATGGTGCAAAATATATCCCACTGTATGGTGCAAAATGTATCCCACTGTATGGTGCCAAATGTATCCCACTGTATGGTGCATAATGTACACCACTGTATGGTGCAAAATGTATCCGACTGTATGGTGCAAAATGTATCCCACTGTATGGTGATAAATGTATCCCAATGTATGGTGCAAAATGTATTCCTCTGTATGGTGCAAAATGTATCCCACTATATGGTGCAAAATGTATCCCATTGTAAGGTGCAAAATGTATCACATTGCATGGTGCAAAATATATCCCACTATAAGGTGCAAAATGTATCCCATTGTATGGTGCAAAATATATCACACTATATGGTGCAAAATGTATCCCATTGTATGGTGCAAATTGTATATCACTGTATGGTGCAAAATGTTTCCCACTGAAAGGTGCAAAATGTATCCCACTGTATGGTGCAAAATGTATCCCACTGTATGGTGCAAAATGTATCCCACTATATGGTGCAAAATGTATCCATCTGTATGGTGCAAAATATATCCCACTGTATGGTGCAAAATATCTCCCACTGTATAATGCAAAATATATCAAACTGTATGGTGCAAAATATATCCTACTGTATGATGGAAAATGTATCCCACTATATGGTGCAAAACGTATCCCATTGTATGGTGCAAAATGAATCTCATTGTATGGTGCAAAATATATCCCACTATATGGTGCAAATTGTATCCAACTGTATGGTGCAAAATATATCCCACTTTATGGTGTAAAATGTATCCTACTGTATGGTGCAAAATATATCCCACTATATGGTGCAAAATGTATCCCATTGTATGGTGCAAAATATATCCCACTATATGGTGCAAAATGTATCCCATTGTATGGTGCAAAATAAATCACACTATATGGTGCAAAATGTATCCCATTGTATGGTGCAAATTGTATATCACTGTATGGTGCAAAATGTTTCCCACTGAAAGGTGCAAAATGTATCCCACTGTATGGTGCAAAATGTATCCCACTGTATGGTGCAAAATGTATCCCACTATATGGTGCAAAATGTATCCATCTGTATGGTGCAAAATATATCCCACTGTATGGTGCAAAATATCTCCCACTGTATAATGCAAAATATATCAAACTGTATGGTGCAAAATATATCCCACTGTATGATGGAAAATGTATCCCACTATATGGTGCAAAATGTATCCCATTGTATGGTGCAAAATGAATCTCATTGTATGGTGCAAAATGTATCCCACTATATGGTGCAAATTGTATTCAACTGTATGGTGCAAAATATATCCCACTGTATGGTGTAAAATGTATCCTACTGTATGGTGCAAAATATATCCCACTATATGGTGTGAAATGTATCCTACTGTATGGTGCAAAATATATCCCATTGTATGGTGCAAAATGTATCCCACTATATGGTGCTAAATATATCCCACTATATGGTGCAAAATGTATCCCATTGTATGGTGCAAAATGAATCTCATTGTATGGTGCAAAATGTATCCCACTATATGGTGCAAATTGTATTCAACTGTATGGTGCAAAATATATCCCACTGTATGGTGTAAAATGTATCCTACTGTATGGTGCAAAATATATCCCACTATATGGTGTGAAATGTATCCTACTGTATGGTGCAAAATATATCCCATTGTATGGTGCAAAATGTATCCCACTATATGGTGCTAAATATATCCAAATGTATGGTGCAAAATATATCCCACTGTATGGTGCAAAATGTATCCCACTGTATGGTGCAAAATATATCCCACTGTATGATGGAAAATGTATCCCACTGTATGGTGCAAAATGTATCCCACTGTATGGTGCAAAATGTATCCCACTGTATGGTGAAAAATATATTCCACTGTATGGCGCAAAATGTATCCCACTGTATGGTGCAAAATATATCCCACTGTATGATGGAAAATGTATCCCACTGTATGGTGCAAAATGTATCCCACTGTATGGTGGAAAATGTATCCCACTGTATGGGGAAAATATATTCCACTGTATGGCGCAAAATGTATCCCATTGTATGGTGCAAAATATATCTGGCTATATGGTGCAAAATGTATCCCACTGTATGGTGCAAAATATATCCCACTATATGGTGCAAAATGTATCCATCTGTATGGTGCAAAATATATCCCACTGTATGGTGCAAAATATATCCCATTGTATGGTGCAAAATATATCCCACTATATGGTGCAAAATATATCCCACTGTATGGTGCAAAATATAGTGCAAAATATATCCAACTGTATGGTGCAAAATATATCCCACTGTATGGTTCAAAATATATCCCACTGTATGGTGCAAAATGTATCCCACTGTATGGTGCCAAATGTATCCCACTGTATGGTGCATAATGTATACCACTGTATGGTGCAAAATGTATCCCTCTGTATGGTGCAAAGTGTATCCCACTGTATGGTGAAAAATTTATCCCACTGTATGGTGCAAAATGTATTCCTCTGTATGGTGCAAAATGTATCCCACTATATGGTGCAAAATGTATCCCATTGTATGGTGCAAAATGTTTCCCATTGTATGGTGCAAAATATATCCCACTATATGGTGCAAAATGTATCCCATTGTATGGTGGAAAATATTTCCCACTATATGGTGCAAAATGTATCCCATTGTATGGTGCAAAATATATCCCACTATATGGTGCAAAATGTATACATCTGTATGGTGCAAAATATATTCCACTGTATGGCGCAAAATGTATCCCACTGTATGGTGCAAAATGTATCTAACTGTATGGTGCAAAATATATCCCACTGTATGATGGAAAATGTATCCCACTGTATGGTGCAAAATGTATCCCACTGTATGTTGCAAAATGTATCCCACTGTATGGGGAAAATATATTCCACTGTATGGCGCAAAATGTATCCCACTGTATGGTGCAAAATGTATCTCACTATATGGTGCAAAATTTATCCCACTGTATGGTGCAAAATGTTTCCTACTGTATGGTGCAAAATGTATCCCATTGTATGGTGTAAAATGTATCCCACTGTATGGTGCAAAATGTATCCCTCTGTAGGGTGCAAAATGTATCCCACTGTAGGGTGCAAAATATATCCCAATGTATTGTGCAAAATATCTCCCACTGTATGGTGCAAAATGTATCCCACTGTATGGTGCGAAATATATCCCACTGTATGGTGCAAAATACATCCCACTGTATGGTGCAAAATATAGTGCAAAATATATCCAACTGTATGGTGCAAAATATATCCCACTGTATGGTGCAAAATATCTCCCACTGTATGGTGCAAAATATATCACACTGTATGGTGCAAAATGTATCCCACTGTATGGTGCCAAATGTATCCCACTGTATGGGGCATAATGTATACCACTGTATGGTGAAAAATTTATCCCACTGTATGGTGCAAAATGTATTCCTCTGTATGGTGCAAAATGTATCCCACTATATGGTGCAAAATGTATCCCATTGTATGGTGCAAAATGTTTCCCATTGTATGGTGCAAAATATATCCCACTATATGGTGCAAAATGTATCCCATTGTATGGTGCAAAATATATCCCACTATATGGTGCAAAATGTATCCCATTGTATGGTGCAAAATATATCACACTATATGGTGCAAAATGTATCCATCTGTATGGTGCAAAATATATCCCACTGTATGGTGCAAAAAATCTCCCACTGTATAATGCAAAATATATCAAACTGTAAGGTGCAAAATATATCCTACTTTATGATGGAAAATGTATCCCACTGTATGGTGCAAAATATAGTGCAAAATATATCCAACTGTATGGTGAAAAATATATTCCACTGTATGGCGCAAAATGTATCCCACCGTATGGTGCAAAATGTATCTCACTGTATGGTGCAAAATATATCCAACAGTATGGTGCAAAATGTATCCCACTGTATGGTGCAAAATGTTTCCTACTGTATGGTGCAAAATGTATCCCATTGTATGGTGCAAAACGTATCCCATTGTATGGTGCAAAATGTATCCCACTGTATGGTGCAAAATGTATCCCCCTGTAGGGTGCAAAATGTATCCCACTGTAGGGTGCAAAATATATCCCAATGTATTGTGCAAAATATCTCCCACTGTATGGTGCAAAATGTATCCCACTGTATGGTGCAAAATATATCCCATTGTATGGTGCAAAATATATCCCACTATATGCTGCAAAATATATCCCACTGTATGGTGCAAAATATAGTGCAAAATATATCCAACTGTATGGTGCAAAATATATCCCACTGTATGGTGCAAAATATCTCCCACTGTATGGTGCAAAATATATCCCACTGTATGGTGCAAAATGTATCCCACTGTATGGTGCCAAATGTATCCCACTGTATGGTGCATAATGTACACCACTGTATGGTGCAAAATGTATCCGACTGTATGGTGCAAAATGTATCCCACTGTATGGTGAAAAATGTATCCCAATGTATGGTGCAAAATGTATTCCTCTGTATGGTGCAAAATGTATCCCACTATATGGTGCAAAATGTATCCCATTGTAAGGTGCAAAATGTATCACATTGCATGGTGCAAAATATATCCCACTATAAGGTGCAAAATGTATCCCATTGTATGGTGCAAAATATATCACACTATATGGTGCAAAATGTATCCCATTGTATGGTGCAAATTGTATATCACTGTATGGTGCAAAATGTTTCCCACTGAAAGGTGCAAAATGTATCCCACTGTATGGTGCAAAATGTATCCCACTGTATGGTGCAAAATGTATCCCACTATATGGTGCAAAATGTATCCATCTGTATGGTGCAAAATATATCCCACTGTATGGTGCAAAATATCTCCCACTGTATAATGCAAAATATATCAAACTGTATGGTGCAAAATATATCCCACTGTATGATGGAAAATGTATCCCACTATATGGTGCAAAACGTATCCCATTGTATGGTGCAAAATGAATCTCATTGTATGGTGCAAAATATATCCCACTATATGGTGCAAATTGTATCCAACTGTATGGTGCAAAATATATCCCACTTTATGGTGTAAAATGTATCCTACTGTATGGTGCAAAATATATCCCACTATATGGTGCAAAATGTATCCCATTGTATGGTGCAAAATATATCCCACTATATGGTGCAAAATGTATCCCATTGTATGGTGCCAAATAAATCACACTATATGGTGCAAAATGTATCCCATTGTATGGTGCAAATTGTATATCACTGTATGGTGCAAAATGTTTCCCACTGAAAGGTGCAAAATGTATCCCACTGTATGGTGCAAAATGTATCCCACTGTATGGTGCAAAATGTATCCCACTATATGGTGCAAAATGTATCCATCTGTATGGTGCAAAATATATCCCACTGTATGGTGCAAAATATCTCCCACTGTATAATGCAAAATATATCAAACTGTATGGTGCAAAATATATCCCACTGTATGATGGAAAATGTATCCCACTATATGGTGCAAAATGTATCCCATTGTATGGTGCAAAATGAATCTCATTGTATGGTGCAAAATGTATCCCACTATATGGTGCAAATTGTATTCAACTGTATGGTGCAAAATATATCCCACTGTATGGTGTAAAATGTATCCTACTGTATGGTGCAAAATATATCCCACTATATGGTGTGAAATGTATCCTACTGTATGGTGCAAAATATATCCCATTGTATGGTGCAAATGTATCCCACTATATGGTGCTAAATATATCCCACTATATGGTGCAAAATGTATCCCATTGTATGGTGCAAAATGAATCTCATTGTATGGTGCAAAATGTATCCCACTATATGGTGCAAATTGTATTCAACTGTATGGTGCAATATATATCCCACTGTATGGTGTAAAATGTATCCTACTGTATGGTGCAAAATATATCCCACTATATGGTGTGAAATGTATCCTACTGTATGGTGCAAAATATATCCCATTGTATGGTGCAAAATGTATCCCACTATATGGTGCTAAATATATCCAAATGTATGGTGCAAAATGTATCCCATTGTTTGGTGCAAAATGTAATCCATTGCATGGTGCAAAATATATCCCACTATATGTTGCAAAATGTATACCATTGTATGGTGCAAAATATATCCCACTATATGGTGCAAAATGTATCCCATTGTATGGTGCAAAATATATCACACTATATGGTGCAAAATGTATCCCATTGTATGGTGCAAATTGTATATCACTGTATGTTGCAAAATGTTTCCCACTGAAAGGTGCAAAATGTATCCCACTGTATGGTGCAAAATGTATCCCACTGTATGGTGCATAATGTATCCCACTATATGGTGCAAAATGTATCCATCTGTATGGTGCTAAATATATCCCACGGTATGGTGCAAAATATCTCCCACTGTATAATGCAAAATATATCAAACTGTATGGTGCAAAATATATCCCACTGTATGATGGAAAATGTATCCCACTATATGGTGCAAAATGTATCCCATTGTATGGTGCAAAATGAATCTCATTGTATGGTGCAAAATGTATCCTACTATATTGTGCAAATTGTATCCAACTGTATGGTGCAAAATATATCCCACTGTATGGTGTAAAATGTATCCTACTGTATGGTGCAAAATATATCCCACTATATGGTGTGAAATGTAATCTACTGTATGGTGCAAAATATATCCCTCTGTATGGTGCTAAATGTATCCCACTGTATGGTGCAAAATGTATCCCACTGTATGGTGCAAAATATATCCCACTGTATGGGGCAAAATGTTTCCCACTGTATGGTGCAAAATGTATCCCACTGTCTGGTGCAAATTATATCCCACTGTATGGTGCAAAATGTATCCCACTGTAAAGTGCAAAATGCATCTCACTGTATGGTGCAAAATGTATCCTACTGTATGGTGCATATTGCATCCCCCTGTATGGTGAATAATGCATTCCACTGTATGGTGCAAAATATATCCCACTGTATGGTGCAAAATTTATCACACTGTATGGTGCAAAATAGATCCCAATGTATGGTGCAAAATGTTTCCTACTGTATGGTGCTAAATGTATCCCACTGTATGGTTCAAAATACATACCATTGTATGGTGCAAAATGTATCCCACTGTATGGTGCAAAATGTATCCCACTGTATGGTGCAAAATATATCCCATTGTAAGTTTGCAAAATATATCC
Source organism: Taudactylus pleione (assembly GCA_031769625.1). Lineage (NCBI taxonomy): Eukaryota > Metazoa > Chordata > Amphibia > Anura > Myobatrachidae > Taudactylus > Taudactylus pleione. The sequence continues at coordinate 44,494 of JAUIMM010000391.1, forward strand.
CACTGTATGGAGCAAATTGTATCGCACTGTATGGTGTAAAATGTATCCTACTATATGGTGCAAAATATATCCCACTATATGGTGTGAAATGTATCCTACTGTATGGTGCAAAATATATCCCACTGTATGGTGCGAAATGTATCCCTCTGTATGGTGCAAAATGTATCCCACTGTATGGTGCAAAATATATCCCACTGTATGGTGCAAAATGTTTCCCACTGTACGGTGCAAAATGTATCCCACTGCATGGTGCAAAATATATCCCACTGTATGGTGCAAAATGTATCCCACTGTAAAGTGCAAAATGCATCTCACTGTATGGTGCAAAATGTATCCTACTGTATGGTGCATATTGCATCCCCCTGTATGGTGCATAATGCATCCCACTGTATGGTGCAAAATATATTCCACTGTATGGTGCAAAATTTATCACACTGTATGGTGCAAAATAGATCCCAATGTATGGTGAAAAATGTATCCCACTGTATGGTGCAAAATGTTTCCTACTGTATGGTGCAAAATGTATCCCACTGTATGTTTCGAAATACATCCCATTGTATGGTGCAAAATGTATCCCACTGTATGGAGCAAATTGTATCCCACTGTATGGTGAAAAATATTTCCCACTGTATGGTGCAAAAGGCATCTCACTGTTTGTTGCAAAATATATCTCACTGTATGGTGCAAAATATATCCCACTGTATGGTGCAAATTATATCCCACTGTATGGTGCCAAATGTATCCCACTGTATGGTGCAATTTTTATCTCACTGTATGGTGCAAAATGTATCCCACTGTATGGTGCAAAATGTATCCCACTGTATGGTGCAAAATATATCCCACTGTATGGTGCAAAATGTTTAACACTGTATGGTGCAAAATGTATCCCACTGTATGGTGCAAAATGTATCCCACTGTAAAGTGCAAAATGCATCTCACTGTATGGTGCAAAATGTATCCTACTGTATGGTGCAAATTGCATCCCCCTGTATGGTGCATAATGCATTCCACTGTATGGTGCAAAATATATCCCATTGTATGGTGCAAAATATATCCCATTGTATGGAGCAAAATATATCCCACTATATGGTGCAAAATATATCCAACTGTATGGTGCAAAATATATCCCACTGTATGGTGCAAAATGTATCCCATTGTATGGTGCAAAATATATCCCACTGTATGGTGCAAAATATCTCCCACTGTGTGGTGCAAAATATATCCCACTGTATGGTGCAAAATGTATACCCGTTGTATGGTACAAAATGTATCCCAGGGTATGGTGCATAATGTATACCACTGTATGGTGCAAAATGTATCCCTCTGTATGGTGCAAAATGTATCCCACTGTATGGTGCAAAATGTATTCCTCAATATGGTGCAAAATGTATCCCACTATATGGTGCAAAATGTATCCCATTGTATGTTGCAAAATATAGCCCACTATATGGTGCAAAATGTATCCCATTGTATGGTGCAAAATAAATCCCACTATATGGTGCAAAATGTATCCCATTGTATGGTGCAAAATATGTCACACTATATAGTGCAAAATGTATCCCATTGTATGGTGCAAATTGTATATCACTGTATGGTGCAAAATGTATCCCACTGAATGGTGCAAAATGTATCCCATTGTATGGTGCAAAATATATCCCACTATATGGTGCAAAATGTATCCATCTGTATGGTGCAAAATATATCCCACTGTATGGTGCAAAATATATCCCACTATATGGTGTAAAATATCTCCCACTGTATAATGCAAAATATATCCCACTGTATGATGGAAAATGTATCCCACTGTATGGTGCAAAATATATCCCACTGTATGATGGAAAATGTATCCCACTGTATGGTGCAAAATGTAACTCACTGTATGGTACAAAATGTATCCCACTGTATGGTGCAAAATGTATCCCACTGTATGGTGCAAAATGTATCCCACTGTATGGTGAAAAATATATACCACTGTATGGCGCAAAATGTATCCCACTGTATGGTGCAAAATTTATCACACTGTATGGTGCAAAATAGATCCCAATGTATGGTGAAAAATGTTTCCAACTGTATGGTGCAAAATGTATCCCACTGTATGTTTCAAAATACATCCCATTGTATGGTGCAAAAATATCCCACTGTATGGTGCAAAATGTATCCCACTGTATGGTGCAAAATATATCCCATTGTAAGTTAGCAAAATATATCCAACTGTATGGAGCAAATTGTATCCCACTGTATGGTGAAAAATATATCCCACTGTATGGTGCAAAATGCATCTCACTGTTTGTTGCAAAATATATCTCACTGTATGGTGCAAAATATATCCCACTGTATGGTGCAAATTATATCCCACTGTATGGTGCCAAATGTATCCCACTGTTTGGTGCAATTTTTATCTCACTGTATGGTGCAAAATGTATCCCACTGTATAGTGCAAAATGTATCCCACTGTATGGTGCAAAATATATACCACTGTATGGTGCAAAATGTATCCCACTGTAAAGTGCAAAATGCATCTCACTGTATGGTGCAAAATGTATCCTACTGTATGGTGCAAATTGCATCCCCCTGTATGGTGCATATTGCATCCCAGTGTATGGTGCAAAATATATCCCACTGTATGGTGCAAAATTTATCACACTGTATGGTGCGAAAAATACATCCCAATGTATGGTGAAAAATGTATCCACTGTATGGTGCAAAATGTTTCCTACTGTATGGTGCAAAAAGTATCCCACTGTATGGTTCAAAATGTATCCCATTCTATGGTGCAAAATATATCCCATTGTATGGTGCAAAATATATCCCATTGTATGGTGCAAAATATATCCCACTATATGGTGCAAAATATATCCAACTGTATGGTGCAAAATATATCCCACTGTATGGTGCAAAATGTATCCCATTGTATGGTGCAAAATATATCCCACTGTATGGTGCAAAATTTCTCCCACTGTGTGGTGCAAAATATATCCCACTGTATGGTGCAAAATGTATCCCTTTGTATGGTACAAAATGTATCCCACTGTATGGTGCATAATGTATACCACTGTATGGTGCAAAATGTATCCCTCTGTATGGTGCAAAATGTATCCCACTGTATGGTGCAAAATGTATTCCTCTGTATGGTGCAAAATGTATCCCACTATATGGTGCAAAATGTATCCCATTGTATGTTGCAAAATATAGCCCACTATATGGTGCAAAATGTATCCCATTGTATGGTGCAAAATATATCCCACTATATGGTGGAAAATGTATCCCATTGTATGGTGCAAAATATATCACACTATATAGTGCAAAATGTATCCCATTGTATGGTGCAAATTGTATATCACTGTATGGTGCAAAATGTATCCCACTGAATGGTGCAAAATGTATCCCTTTGTATGGTGCAAAATGTATCCCATTATATGGTGCAAAATATATCTGACTATATAGTGCAAAATGTATCCCACTGTATGGTGCAAAATATGTCCCATTATATGGTGCAAAATGCATCCATCTGTATGGTGCAAAATATATCCCACTGTATGGTGCAAAATATATCCCACTGTATGGTGTAAAATATCTCCCACTGTATAATGCAAAATATATCCCACTGTATGATGGAAAATGTATCCCACTGAATGGTGCAAAATATATCCCACTGTATGGTGTAAAATATCTCCCACTGTATAATGCAAAATATATCCCACTGTATGATGGAAAATGTATCCCACTGTATGGTGCAAAATATATCCCACTGTATGATGGAAAATGTATCCCACTGTATGGTGCAAAATGTAACTCTCTGTATGGTACAAAATGTATCCCACTGTATGGTGCAAAATGAATCCCACTGTATGGTGCAAAATGTATCCCACTGTATGGTGAAAAATATATCCCACTGTATGGCGCAAAATGTATCCCACTGTACGGTGCAAAATGTATCACAGTGTATGGTGTAAAATATATCCCACTGTATGTTGCAAAATGTATCCCACTGTATTTTGCAAAATGCATCCCATTGTATGGTGCAAAATATATCCCACTATATGGTGCAAAATGTATCCCATTGTTTGGTGCAAAATGAATCTCAATGTATGGTGCAAAATGTATCCCACTGTATGGTGCTAAATGTATCCCACTGTATGGTGCAAAATGTATTCCTCTGTATGGTGCAAAATGTATCCCACTATATGGTGCAAAATGTATCCCATTGTATGTTGCAAAATATAGCCCACTATATGGTGCAAAATGTATCCCATTGTATGGTGCAAAATATATCCCACTATATGGTGGAAAATGTATCCCATTGTATGGTGCAAAATATATCACACTATATAGTGCAAAATGTATCCCATTGTATGGTGCAAATTGTATATCACTGTATGGTGCAAAATGTATCCCACTGAATGGTGCAAAATGTATCCCTTTGTATGGTGCAAAATGTATCCCATTATATGGTGCAAAATATATCTGACTATATAGTTCAAAATGTATCCCACTGTATGGTGCAAAATATGTCCCATTATATGGTGCAAAATGCATCCATCTGTATGGTGCAAAATATATCCCACTGTATGGTGCAAAATATATCCCACTGTATGGTGTAAAATATCTCCCACTGTATAATGCAAAATATATCCCACTGTATGATGGAAAATGTATCCCACTGAATGGTGCAAAATATATCCCACTGTATGGTGTAAAATATCTCCCACTGTATAATGCAAAATATATCCCACTGTATGATGGAAAATGTATCCCACTGTATGGTGCAAAATATATCCCACTGTATGATGGAAAATGTATCCCACTGTATGGTGCAAAATGTAACTCTCTGTATGGTACAAAATGTATCCCACTGTATGGTGCAAAATGAATCCCACTGTATGGTGCAAAATGTATCCCACTGTATGGTGAAAAATATATCCCACTGTATGGCGCAAAATGTATCCCACTGTACGGTGCAAAATGTATCACAGTGTATGGTGTAAAATATATCCCACTGTATGTTGCAAAATGTATCCCACTGTATTTTGCAAAATGCATCCCATTGTATGGTGCAAAATATATCCCACTATATGGTGCAAAATGTATCCCATTGTTTGGTGCAAAATGAATCTCAATGTATGGTGCAAAATGTATCCCACTGTATGTTGCTAAATGTATCCCACTGTATGGTGCAAAATGTATCCCACTGTATGGTGCAAAATATATCCCACTGTATGGTGCAAAATGTTTCCCACTGTATGGTGGAAAATGTATCACACTGTATGGTGCAAAATGTATCTCACTGTATGGTGCAAAATGTTTCCCACTGTATGGTGCAAAATGTATCCCACTGTATGGTGCAAAATATATCCCACTATATGGTGCAAAATGTATCCCATTGTTTGGTGCAAAATGAATCTCAATGTATGGTGCAAAATGTATCCCACTGTATGGTGCTAAATGTATCCCACTGTATGGTGCAAAATGTATCCCACTGTATGGTGCAAAATATATCCCACTGTATGGTGCAAAATGTTTCCCACTGTATGGTGGAAAATGTATCACACTGTATGGTGCAAAATGTATCTCACTGTATGGTGCAAAATGTTTCCCACTGTATGGTGCAAAATGTATCCCACTGTAAAGTGCAAAATGCATCTCACTGTATGGTGCAAAATGTATCCTACTGTATGGTGCATATTGCATCCCCCTGTATGGTGCATAATGCATCCCACTGTATGGTGCAAAATATATTCCACTGTATGGTGCAAAATTTATCACACTGTATGGTGCAAAATAGATCCCAATGTATGGTGAAAAATGTATCCCACTGTATGGTGCAAAATGTTTCCTACTGTATGGTGCAAAATGTATCCCACTGTATGTTTCGAAATACATCCCATTGTATGGTGCAAAATGTATCCCACTGTATGGAGCAAATTGTATCCCACTGTATGGTGAAAAATATTTCCCACTGTATGGTGCAAAAGGCATCTCACTGTTTGTTGCAAAATATATCTCACTGTATGGTGCAAAATATATCCCACTGTATGGTGCAAATTATATCCCACTGTATGGTGCCAAATGTATCCCACTGTATGGTGCAATTTTTATCTCACTGTATGGTGCAAAATGTATCCCACTGTATGGTGCAAAATGTATCCCACTGTATGGTGCAAAATATATCCCACTGTATGGTGCAAAATGTTTAACACTGTATGGTGCAAAATGTATCCCACTGTATGGTGCAAAATGTATCCCACTGTAAAGTGCAAAATGCATCTCACTGTATGGTGCAAAATGTATCCTACTGTATGGTGCAAATTGCATCCCCCTGTATGGTGCATAATGCATTCCACTGTATGGTGCAAAATATATCCCATTGTATGGTGCAAAATATATCCCATTGTATGGAGCAAAATATATCCCACTATATGGTGCAAAATATATCCAACTGTATGGTGCAAAATATATCCCACTGTATGGTGCAAAATGTATCCCATTGTATGGTGCAAAATATATCCCACTGTATGGTGCAAAATATCTCCCACTGTGTGGTGCAAAATATATCCCACTGTATGGTGCAAAATGTATACCCGTTGTATGGTACAAAATGTATCCCAGGGTATGGTGCATAATGTATACCACTGTATGGTGCAAAATGTATCCCTCTGTATGGTGCAAAATGTATCCCACTGTATGGTGCAAAATGTATTCCTCAATATGGTGCAAAATGTATCCCACTATATGGTGCAAAATGTATCCCATTGTATGTTGCAAAATATAGCCCACTATATGGTGCAAAATGTATCCCATTGTATGGTGCAAAATAAATCCCACTATATGGTGCAAAATGTATCCCATTGTATGGTGCAAAATATGTCACACTATATAGTGCAAAATGTATCCCATTGTATGGTGCAAATTGTATATCACTGTATGGTGCAAAATGTATCCCACTGAATGGTGCAAAATGTATCCCATTGTATGGTGCAAAATATATCCCACTATATGGTGCAAAATGTATCCATCTGTATGGTGCAAAATATATCCCACTGTATGGTGCAAAATATATCCCACTATATGGTGTAAAATATCTCCCACTGTATAATGCAAAATATATCCCACTGTATGATGGAAAATGTATCCCACTGTATGGTGCAAAATATATCCCACTGTATGATGGAAAATGTATCCCACTGTATGGTGCAAAATGTAACTCACTGTATGGTACAAAATGTATCCCACTGTATGGTGCAAAATGTATCCCACTGTATGGTGCAAAATGTATCCCACTGTATGGTGAAAAATATATACCACTGTATGGCGCAAAATGTATCCCACTGTATGGTGCAAAATTTATCACACTGTATGGTGCAAAATAGATCCCAATGTATGGTGAAAAATGTTTCCAACTGTATGGTGCAAAATGTATCCCACTGTATGTTTCAAAATACATCCCATTGTATGGTGCAAAAATATCCCACTGTATGGTGCAAAATGTATCCCACTGTATGGTGCAAAATATATCCCATTGTAAGTTAGCAAAATATATCCAACTGTATGGAGCAAATTGTATCCCACTGTATGGTGAAAAATATATCCCACTGTATGGTGCAAAATGCATCTCACTGTTTGTTGCAAAATATATCTCACTGTATGGTGCAAAATATATCCCACTGTATGGTGCAAATTGTATCCCACTGTATGGTGCCAAATGTATCCCACTGTTTGGTGCAATTTTTATCTCACTGTATGGTGCAAAATGTATCCCACTGTATAGTGCAAAATGTATCCCACTGTATGGTGCAAAATATATACCACTGTATGGTGCAAAATGTATCCCACTGTAAAGTGCAAAATGCATCTCACTGTATGGTGCAAAATGTATCCTACTGTATGGTGCAAATTGCATCCCCCTGTATGGTGCATATTGCATCCCAGTGTATGGTGCAAAATATATCCCACTGTATGGTGCAAAATTTATCACACTGTATGGTGCGAAAAATACATCCCAATGTATGGTGAAAAATGTATCCACTGTATGGTGCAAAATGTTTCCTACTGTATGGTGCAAAAAGTATCCCACTGTATGGTTCAAAATGTATCCCATTCTATGGTGCAAAATATATCCCATTGTATGGTGCAAAATATATCCCATTGTATGGTGCAAAATATATCCCACTATATGGTGCAAAATATATCCAACTGTATGGTGCAAAATATATCCCACTGTATGGTGCAAAATGTATCCCATTGTATGGTGCAAAATATATCCCACTGTATGGTGCAAAATTTCTCCCACTGTGTGGTGCAAAATATATCCCACTGTATGGTGCAAAATGTATCCCTTTGTATGGTACAAAATGTATCCCACTGTATGGTGCATAATGTATACCACTGTATGGTGCAAAATGTATCCCTCTGTATGGTGCAAAATGTATCCCACTGTATGGTGCAAAATGTATTCCTCTGTATGGTGCAAAATGTATCCCACTATATGGTGCAAAATGTATCCCATTGTATGTTGCAAAATATAGCCCACTATATGGTGCAAAATGTATCCCATTGTATGGTGCAAAATATATCCCACTATATGGTGGAAAATGTATCCCATTGTATGGTGCAAAATATATCACACTATATAGTGCAAAATGTATCCCATTGTATGGTGCAAATTGTATATCACTGTATGGTGCAAAATGTATCCCACTGAATGGTGCAAAATGTATCCCTTTGTATGGTGCAAAATGTATCCCATTATATGGTGCAAAATATATCTGACTATATAGTGCAAAATGTATCCCACTGTATGGTGCAAAATATGTCCCATTATATGGTGCAAAATGCATCCATCTGTATGGTGCAAAATATATCCCACTGTATGGTGCAAAATATATCCCACTGTATGGTGTAAAATATCTCCCACTGTATAATGCAAAATATATCCCACTGTATGATGGAAAATGTATCCCACTGAATGGTGCAAAATATATCCCACTGTATGGTGTAAAATATCTCCCACTGTATAATGCAAAATATATCCCACTGTATGATGGAAAATGTATCCCACTGTATGGTGCAAAATATATCCCACTGTATGATGGAAAATGTATCCCACTGTATGGTGCAAAATGTAACTCTCTGTATGGTACAAAATGTATCCCACTGTATGGTGCAAAATGAATCCCACTGTATGGTGCAAAATGTATCCCACTGTATGGTGAAAAATATATCCCACTGTATGGCGCAAAATGTATCCCACTGTACGGTGCAAAATGTATCACAGTGTATGGTGTAAAATATATCCCACTGTATGTTGCAAAATGTATCCCACTGTATTTTGCAAAATGCATCCCATTGTATGGTGCAAAATATATCCCACTATATGGTGCAAAATGTATCCCATTGTTTGGTGCAAAATGAATCTCAATGTATGGTGCAAAATGTATCCCACTGTATGGTGCTAAATGTATCCCACTGTATGGTGCAAAATGTATTCCTCTGTATGGTGCAAAATGTATCCCACTATATGGTGCAAAATGTATCCCATTGTATGTTGCAAAATATAGCCCACTATATGGTGCAAAATGTATCCCATTGTATGGTGCAAAATATATCCCACTATATGGTGGAAAATGTATCCCATTGTATGGTGCAAAATATATCACACTATATAGTGCAAAATGTATCCCATTGTATGGTGCAAATTGTATATCACTGTATGGTGCAAAATGTATCCCACTGAATGGTGCAAAATGTATCCCTTTGTATGGTGCAAAATGTATCCCATTATATGGTGCAAAATATATCTGACTATATAGTTCAAAATGTATCCCACTGTATGGTGCAAAATATGTCCCATTATATGGTGCAAAATGCATCCATCTGTATGGTGCAAAATATATCCCACTGTATGGTGCAAAATATATCCCACTGTATGGTGTAAAATATCTCCCACTGTATAATGCAAAATATATCCCACTGTATGATGGAAAATGTATCCCACTGAATGGTGCAAAATATATCCCACTGTATGGTGTAAAATATCTCCCACTGTATAATGCAAAATATATCCCACTGTATGATGGAAAATGTATCCCACTGTATGGTGCAAAATATATCCCACTGTATGATGGAAAATGTATCCCACTGTATGGTGCAAAATGTAACTCTCTGTATGGTACAAAATGTATCCCACTGTATGGTGCAAAATGAATCCCACTGTATGGTGCAAAATGTATCCCACTGTATGGTGAAAAATATATCCCACTGTATGGCGCAAAATGTATCCCACTGTACGGTGCAAAATGTATCACAGTGTATGGTGTAAAATATATCCCACTGTATGTTGCAAAATGTATCCCACTGTATTTTGCAAAATGCATCCCATTGTATGGTGCAAAATATATCCCACTATATGGTGCAAAATGTATCCCATTGTTTGGTGCAAAATGAATCTCAATGTATGGTGCAAAATGTATCCCACTGTATGTTGCTAAATGTATCCCACTGTATGGTGCAAAATGTATCCCACTGTATGGTGCAAAATATATCCCACTGTATGGTGCAAAATGTTTCCCACTGTATGGTGGAAAATGTATCACACTGTATGGTGCAAAATGTATCTCACTGTATGGTGCAAAATGTTTCCCACTGTATGGTGCAAAATGTATCCCACTGTATGGTGCAAAATATATCCCACTATATGGTGCAAAATGTATCCCATTGTTTGGTGCAAAATGAATCTCAATGTATGGTGCAAAATGTATCCCACTGTATGGTGCTAAATGTATCCCACTGTATGGTGCAAAATGTATCCCACTGTATGGTGCAAAATATATCCCACTGTATGGTGCAAAATGTTTCCCACTGTATGGTGGAAAATGTATCACACTGTATGGTGCAAAATGTATCTCACTGTATGGTGCAAAATGTTTCCCACTGTATGGTGCAAAATGTATCCCACTGTATGGTGCAAAATATATCCCACTGTATGGTGCAAAATGTATCCCACTGTAAAGTGCAAAATGCATCTCACTGTATGGTGCAAAATGTATCCCACTGTATGGTGCAAAATATATCCCACTGTATGGTGCAAAATGTATCCCACTGTAAAGTGCAAAATGCATCTCACTGTATGGTGCAAAATGTATCCTACTGTATGGTGCATGTTGCATCCCCCTGTATGATGCATAATGCATCCCACTGTATGGTGCAAAATATATCCCACTATATGGTGCAAAATGTATCCCACTGTATGGTTCAAAATATATCCCATTGTATGGTGCAAAATATATCCCACTATATGGTGCAAAATATATCCAACTGTATGGTGCAAAATATATCCCACTGTATGGTGCAAAATGTATCCCATTGTATGGTGCAAAATATATCCCACTGTATGGTGCAAAATATCTCCCACTGTGTGGTGCAAAATATATCCCACTGTATGGTGCAAAATGTATCCCTTTGTATGGTACAAAATGTATCCCACTGTATGGTGCATAATGTATACCACTGTATGGTGCAAAATGTATCCCTCTGTATGGTGCAAAATGTATCCCACTGTATGGTGCAAAATGTATTCCTCTGTATGGTGCAAAATGTATCCCACTATATGGTGCAAAATGTATCCCATTGTATGTTGCAAAATATAGCCCACTATATGGTGCAAAATGTATCCCATTGTATGGTGCAAAATATATCCCACTATATGGTGGAAAATGTATCCCATTGTATGGTGCAAAATATATCACACTATATAGTGCAAAATGTATCCCATTGTATGGTGCAAATTGTATATCACTGTATGGTGCAAAATGTATCCCACTGAATGGTGCAAAATGTATCCCTTTGTATGGTGCAAAATGTATCCCATTATATGGTGCAAAATATATCTGACTATATAGTGCAAAATGTATCCCACTGTATGGTGCAAAATATGTCCCATTATATGGTGCAAAATGCATCCATCTGTATGGTGCAAAATATATCCCACTGTATGGTGCAAAATATATCCCACTGTATGGTGTAAAATATCTCCCACTGTATAATGCAAAATATATCCCACTGTATGATGGAAAATGTATCCCACTGAATGGTGCAAAATATATCCCACTGTATGGTGTAAAATATCTCCCACTGTATAATGCAAAATATATCCCACTGTATGATGGAAAATGTATCCCACTGTATGGTGCAAAATATATCCCACTGTATGATGGAAAATGTATCCCACTGTATGGTGCAAAATGTAACTCTCTGTATGGTACAAAATGTATCCCACTGTATGGTGCAAAATGAATCCCACTGTATGGTGCAAAATGTATCCCACTGTATGGTGAAAAATATATCCCACTGTATGGCGCAAAATGTATCCCACTGTACGGTGCAAAATGTATCACAGTGTATGGTGTAAAATATATCCCACTGTATGTTGCAAAATGTATCCCACTGTATTTTGCAAAATGCATCCCATTGTATGGTGCAAAATATATCCCACTATATGGTGCAAAATGTATCCCATTGTTTGGTGCAAAATGAATCTCAATGTATGGTGCAAAATGTATCCCACTGTATGGTGCTAAATGTATCCCACTGTATGGTGCAAAATGTATTCCTCTGTATGGTGCAAAATGTATCCCACTATATGGTGCAAAATGTATCCCATTGTATGTTGCAAAATATAGCCCACTATATGGTGCAAAATGTATCCCATTGTATGGTGCAAAATATATCCCACTATATGGTGGAAAATGTATCCCATTGTATGGTGCAAAATATATCACACTATATAGTGCAAAATGTATCCCATTGTATGGTGCAAATTGTATATCACTGTATGGTGCAAAATGTATCCCACTGAATGGTGCAAAATGTATCCCTTTGTATGGTGCAAAATGTATCCCATTATATGGTGCAAAATATATCTGACTATATAGTGCAAAATGTATCCCACTGTATGGTGCAAAATATGTCCCATTATATGGTGCAAAATGCATCCATCTGTATGGTGCAAAATATATCCCACTGTATGGTGCAAAATATATCCCACTGTATGGTGTAAAATATCTCCCACTGTATAATGCAAAATATATCCCACTGTATGATGGAAAATGTATCCCACTGAATGGTGCAAAATATATCCCACTGTATGGTGTAAAATATCTCCCACTGTATAATGCAAAATATATCCCACTGTATGATGGAAAATGTATCCCACTGTATGGTGCAAAATATATCCCACTGTATGATGGAAAATGTATCCCACTGTATGGTGCAAAATGTAACTCTCTGTATGGTACAAAATGTATCCCACTGTATGGTGCAAAATGAATCCCACTGTATGGTGCAAAATGTATCCCACTGTATGGTGAAAAATATATCCCACTGTATGGCGCAAAATGTATCCCACTGTACGGTGCAAAATGTATCACAGTGTATGGTGTAAAATATATCCCACTGTATGTTGCAAAATGTATCCCACTGTATTTTGCAAAATGCATCCCATTGTATGGTGCAAAATATATCCCACTATATGGTGCAAAATGTATCCCATTGTTTGGTGCAAAATGAATCTCAATGCATGGTGCAAAATGTATCCCACTGTATGGTGCTAAATGTATCCCACTGTATGGTGCAAAATGTATCCCACTGTATGGTGCAAAATATATCCCACTGTATGGTGCAAAATGTTTCCCACTGTATGGTGGAAAATGTATCACACTGTATGGTGCAAAATGTATCTCACTGTATGGTGCAAAATGTTTCCCACTGTATGGTGCAAAATGTATCCCACTGTATGGTGCAAAATATATCCCACTGTATGGTGCAAAATGTATCCCACTGTAAAGTGCAAAATGCATCTCACTGTATGGTGCAAAATGTATCCCACTGTATGGTGCAAAATATATCCCACTGTATGGTGCAAAATGTATCCCACTGTAAAGTGCAAAATGCATCTCACTGTATGGTGCAAAATGTATCCTACTGTATGGTGCATGTTGCATCCCCCTGTATGATGCATAATGCATCCCACTGTATGGTGCAAAATATATCCAACTATATGGTGCAAAATGTATCCCACTGTATGGTTCAAAATATATCTCACTATATGGTGCAAAATATATCCCATTGTATGGTGCAAAATATATCTCACTATATGGTGCAAAATATATCCAACTGTATGGTGCAAAATATATCCCACTGTATGGTGCAAAATGTATCCCATTGTATGGTGCAAAATATATCCCATTGTATGGTGCAAAATGTATCCCACTATATGGTGCAAAATATATCCTACTGTATGGTGCAAAATATATCCCACTGTATGGTGTAAAATATCTGCCACTGTGTGGTGCAAAATATATCCCACTGTATGGTGCAAAATGTATCCCACTGTATGGTGCAAAATGTATCCCACTGTATGGTGTAAAATATCTCCCACTGTGTGGTGCAAAATATATCCCACTGTATGGTGCAAAATGTATCCCACTGTATGGTGCAAAATGTATCCCACTGTATGGTGCAAAATGTATTCCTCTGTATGGTGCAAAATGTATCCCACTATATGGTGCAAAATGTATCCCATTGTATGGTGCAAAATATATCCAACTATATGGTGCAAAATGTATCCCATTATATGGTGCAAAATATATCACACTATATAGTGCAAAATGTATCCCATTGTATGGTGCTTATTGTATATCACTGTATGGTGCAAAATGTATCCTACTGTATGGTGTAAAATATATCACATTGTATGGTGCAAAATGTATCCTACTATATGGTGCAAAATGTATCCATCTGTATGGTGCAAAATATGTCCCACTGTATGGTGCAAAATATATCCCACTATATGGTGTAAAATGTATCCTACTGTATGGTGCATAATGTATCACATTGTATGGTGCAAAATATATCCCACTGTATGGTGCAAAATATCTCCCACTGTATAATGCAAAATATATCCCACTGTATGGTGCAAAATATATCCCACTGTATGATGGAAAATGTATCCCACTGTATGGTGCAAAATATAACTCACAGTATGGTGCAAAATGTATCCAACTGTATGGTGCAAAATGTATCCCACTGTATGGTGCAAAATGTATCCTACTATATGGTGAAAAATATATCCTAGTGTATGGCGCAAAATGTTTCCCACTGTATGGTGCAAAATGTATCCCACTGTATGGTGCAAAATATATCCCATTGTAAGTTTGCAAAATATATCCCACTGTATGGAGCAAATTGTATCCCACTGTATGGTGAAAAATATATCCCACTGTATGGTGCAAAATATATCCCAATGTATTGTGCAAAATATCTCCCACTGTATGGTGCAAAATGTATCCCACTGTATGGTGCAAAATATATCCCATTGTATGGTGCAAAATATATCCCACTATATGGTGCAAAATATATCCCCCTGTATGGTGCAAAATATAGTGCAAATATATCCAACTGTATGGTGCAAAATATATCCCACTGTATGGTGCAAAATATCTCCCACTGTATGGTGCAAAATATATCCCACTGTATGGTGCAAAATGTATCCCACTGTATTGTGCCAAATGTATCCCACTGTATGGTGCATAATGGACACCACTGTATGGTGCAAAATGTATCCCTCTGTATGGTGCAAAATGTATCCCACTGTATGGTGAAAAATGTATCCCACTGTATGGTGCAAAATGTATTCCTCTGTATGGTGCAAAATGTATCCCACTATATGGTGCAAAATGTATCCCAATGTATGGTGCAAAATGTATCCCATTGCATTGTGCAAAATATATCCCACTATATGTTGCAAAATGTATCCCATTGTATGGTGCAAAATATATCCCACTATATGGTGCAAAATGTATCCCATTGTATGGTGCAAAATATATCACACTATATGGTGCAAAATGTATCCCATTGTATGGTGCAAATTGTATATCACTGTATGGTGCAAAATGTTTCCCACTGAAAGGTGCAAAATGTATCCCACTGTATGATGGAAAATGTATCCCACTGTATGGTGCAAAATGTATCCCATTGTATGGTGCAAAATGTATCCCATTGTATGGTGCAAAATGTATCCCACTGTATGGTGCAAAATGTATCCCTCTGTAGGGTGCAAAATGTATCCCACTGTAGGGTGCAAAATATATCCCAATGTATTGTGCAAAATATCTCCCACTGTATGGTGCAAAATGGATCCCACTGTATGGTGCAAAATATATCTCATTGTATGGTGCAAAATATATCCCACTATATGGTGCAAAATATATCCCACTGTATGGTGCAAAATATAGTGCAAAATATATCCCACAGTATGGTGCAAAATATATCCCACTGTATGGTGCAAAATATCTCCCACTGTATGGTGCAAAATATATCCCACTGTATGGTGCCAAATGTATCCCACTGTATGGTGCATAATGGACACCACTGTATGGTGCAAAATGTATCCCTCTGTATGGTGCAAAATGTATCCCACTGTATTGTGAAAAATGTATCCCACTGTATGGTGCAAAATGTATTCCTCTGTATGGTGCAAAATGTATCCCACTATATGGTGCAAAATGTATCCCATTGTATGGTGCAAAATGTATCCCATTGCATGGTGCAAAATATATCCCACTATATGTTGCAAAATGTATCCCATTGTATGGTGCAAAATATATCCCACTATATGGTGCAAAATGTATCCCATTGTATGGTGCAAAATATATCCCACTGTATGGTGCAAAATGTATCCCATTGTATGGTGCAAAATATATCCCACTGCATGGTGCAAAATATCTCCCACTGTGTGGTGCAAAATATATCCCACTGTATGGTGCAAAATGTATCCCTTTGTATGGTACAAAATGTATCCCACTGTATGGTGCATAATGTATACCACTGTATGGTGCAAAATGTATCCCTCTGTATGGTGCAAAATGTATCCCACTGTATGGTGCAAAATGTATTCCTCTGTATGGTGCAAAATGTATCCCACTATATGGTGGAAAATGTATCCCATTGTATGGTGCAAAATATATCACACTATATAGTGCAAAATGTATCCCATTGTATGGTGCAAATTGTATATCACTGTATGGTGCAAAATGTATCCCACTGAATGGTGCAAAATGTATCCCATTGTATGGTGCAAAATGTATCCCATTATATGGTGCAAAATATATCTGACTATATGGTGCAAAATGTATCCCACTGTATGGTGCAAAATATGTCCCACTATATGGTGCAAAATGTATCCATCTGTATGGTGCAAAATATATCCCACTGTATGGTGCAAAATATATCCCACTGTATGGTGTAAAATGTAACTCACTGTATGGTACAAAATGTATCCCACTGTATGGTGCAAAATGAATCCCACTGTATGGTGCAAAATGTATCCCACTGTATGGTGAAAAATATATCCCACTGTATGGTGCAAAATGTATCCAACTGTACGGTGCAAAATGTATCACACTGTATGGTGTAAAATATATCCCACTGTATGTTGCAAAATGTATCCCACTGTATTTTGCAAAATGCATCCCATTGTATGGTGCAAAATATATCCCACTATATGGTGCAAAATGTATCCCATTGTTTGGTGCAAAATGAATCTCAATGTATGGTGCAAAATGTATCCCACTGTATGGAGCAAATTGTATCCAACTGTATGGGGCAAAATATATCCCACTGTATGGTGTAAAATGTATCCTACTGTATGGTGCAAAATATATCCCACTGTATGGTGCTAAATGTATCCCACTGTATGGTGCAAAATATATCCCACTGTATGGTGCAAAATGTTTCCCACTGTATGGTGCAAAATGTATCCCACTGTATGGTGCAAAATGTATCTCACTGTATGGTGCAAAATGTTTCCCACTGTATGGTGCAAAATGTATCCCACTGTATGGTGCAAAATATATCCCACTGTATGGTGCAAAATGTATCCCACTGTAAAGTGCAAAATGCATCTCACTGTATGGTGCAAAATGTATCCTAATGTATGGTGCATGTTGCATCCCCCTTTATGGTGCATAATGCATCCCACTGTATGGTGCAAAATATATCCCACTGTATGGTGCAAAATTTCTCACACTGTATGGTGCAAAATAGATCCCGATGTATGGTGAAAAATGTATCCCACTGTATGGTGCAAAATGTTTCCTACTATATGGTGCAAAATGTATCCCACTGTATGGTTCAAAATATATCTCACTATATGGTGCAAAATATATCCCATTGTATGGTGCAAAATATATCTCACTATATGGTGCAAAATATATCCAACTGTATGGTGCACAATATATCCCACTGTATGGTGCAAAATGTATCCCATTGTATGGTGCAAAATATATCCCATTGTATGGTGCAAAATATATCCCACTATATGGTGCAAAATATATCCTACTGTATGGTGCAAAATATATCCCACTGTATGGTGTAAAATATCTCCCACTGTGTGGTGCAAAATATATCCCACTGTATGGTGCAAAATGTATCCCATTGTATGGTGCAAAATGTATCCCACTGTATTTTGCAAAATGTATTCCTCTGTATGGTGCAAAATGTATCCCACTATATGGTGCAAAATGTATCCCATTGTATGTTGCAAAATATATCCCACTATATGGTGCAAAATGTATCCCATTGTATGGTGCAAAATATATCCCACTATATGGTGCAAGATGTATCCCATTGTATGGTGCAAAATATATCACACTATATAGTGCAAAATGTATCCCATTGTATGGTGCAAATTGTATATCACTGTATGGTGCAAAATGTATCCCATTGAATGTTGCAAAATGTATACCACTGTATGGTGCAAAATGTATCCCATTGTATGGTGCAAAATATATCTGACTATATGGTGCAAAATGTATCCTACTGTATGGTGTAAAATATATCACATTGTATGGTGCAAAATGTATCCCACTATATGGTGCAAAATGTATCCATCTGTATGGTGCAAAATATATCCCACTGTATGGTGCAAAATATATCCCACTGTATGGTGTAAAATGTATCCTAATGTATGGTGCATAATGTATCACATTGTATGGTGCAAAATATATCCCACTGTATGGTGCAAAATATCTCCCACTGTATAATGCTAAATATATCCCACTGAATGGTGCAAAATATATCCCACTGTATGATGGAAAATGTATCCCACTGTATGGTGCAAAATGTAACTCACAGTATGGTGCAAAATGTATCCCACTGTATGGTGCAAAATGTATCCCACTGTATGGTGCAAAATGTATCCCACTGTATGGTGAAAAATATATCCCACTGTATGGCGCAAAATGTATCCCACTGTATGGTGCAAAATGTATCTCACTGTATGGTGCAAAATATATCCCACTGTATGGTGCAAAATATATCCCACTGTATTGTGTAAAATGTATCCCATTGTATGGTGCAAAATGAATCTCATTGTATGGTGCAAAATGTATCCCACTATATGGTGCAAATTGTTTCCAACTGTATGGTGCAAAATGTTTCCTACTGTATGGTGCAAAATATATCCCACTGTATGGTGCAAAATGTATCCCACTGTAAAGTGCAAAATGCTTCTCACTGTATGGTGCAAAATGTATCCTACTGTATGGTGCATATTGCATCCCCCTGTATGGTGCATAATGCATCCCACTGTATGGTGCAAAATATATCCCACTGTATGGTGCAAAATTTATCACACTGTATGGTGCAAAATAGATCCCAATGTATGGTGAAAAATGTATCACACTGTATGGTGCAAAATGTTTCCTACTGTATGGTGCAAAATGTATCCCACTGTATGGTTCAAAATACATCCCATTGTATGGTGCAAAATGCATCTCACTGTTTGGTGCAAAATATATCTCACTGTATGGTGCAAAATATATCCCACTGTATGTTGCAAAATATATCCCACTGTATGGTGCAAATTATATCCCAGTGTATGTTGCAAATTATATCCCACTGTATGGTGCAAATTATATCCCACTGTATGGTGCAAAATTTATTACACTGTATGTTGCAAAATATATCCCACTGTATGGTGCAATTTTTATCTCACTGTTTGGTGCAAAATATATCCCACTGTATGATGGAAAATGTATCCCACTGTATTGTGCAAAATGTATCCCACTGTATGGTGCAAAATATATCCCACTGTATGTTGCAAAATTTATCCCACTGTATAGTGCAAAATGCATCTCACTGTATGGTGCAAAATGTATCCCACTGTATGGTGCATAATGCATCCCACTGTATGGTGCAATATATATCCCGCTGTATGGTGCAAAATTTATCACACTGTACGGTGCATAATAGATCCCACTGTATGGTGCAATTTGTATCTCACTGTATTGTGCAAAATATATCCCACTGTATGGTGCAAGATATATCCCACTGTATGGTGCAAAATGTATCCCACTGTACGGTGCAAAATGTATCCAACTGTATAGTGCAAAATGCATCTCACTGTATGATGCAAAATGTATCCCACTGTATGGTGCATAATGCATTCCACTGTATGGTGCAAAATATATCCCGCTGTATGGTGCAAAATTTATCACACTGTACGGTGCAAAATAGATCCCACTGTATGGTGCAATTTGTATCTCACTGTATTGTGCAAAATGTATCCCACTGTATGGTGCAAGATATATCCCACTGTATGGTGCAAAATGTATCCCACTGTACGGTGCAAAATTTATCCCACTGTATAGTGCAAAATGCATCTCACTGTATGGTGCAAAATGTATCCTACTGTATGGTGCATAATGCAACCCACTGTATGGTGCGTAATGCATCCCACTGTATGGTGCATAATGCATCCCACTGAATGGTGCAAAATGTATCTCACTGTATGGTGCAAAATGTATCCCACTGTATTGTGCAAAAAAGGTTCCTACTGTATGGTGCAAAATGTATCTCACTGTATGGTGCAAAATGTATCCCACTGTATGGTGCAAAATGTATCCCACTGTATGGTTCAAAATATATCCCACTGTATGGTGCAAAATGTATATCTCTGTATGGTGCAAAATGTATCCCACTGTATGGTGCAAAATATATCCAACTGTATGGTGCAAAATATATCCCACTGCATGGTGCAAAATGTATCTCACTGTATGGTGCAAAATATATCCCACTGTATGGTGCAAAATATATCCCACTGTATGGTGCAAAATGTATCCCACTGTATGGTGAAAAATGTATCTCACTGTTTGTTGCAAAATATATCTCACTGTATGGTGCAATATGTATCCCACTGTATGGTGCAAAATGCATCTCACTGTATGGTGCAAAATGTATCTCACTGTATGGTGCAAAATATATCACACTGTATGGTGCAAAATATATCCCACTGTATGGAGCAAAATGTTTCCCACTGCATGGTGAAAAATATATCCCACTGTATGGTGCAAAATGCATCTCACTGTATGGTGCAAAATATATCTCACTGTATGGTGCAATATGTATCCCACTGTATGGTTCAAAATGCATCTCACAGTATGGTGCAAAATGTATCTCACTGTATGGTGCAAAATATATCTCACTGTATGGTGCAAAATATATCCCACTGTATGGTGCAAAATATATCTCACTATAAGGTGCAAAATATATCCAACTGTATGGTGCAAAATATATCCCACTGTATGGTGCAAAATGTATCCTATTGTATGGTGCAAAATATATCCCATTGTATGGTGCAAAATATATCCCACTATATGGTGCAAAATATATCCTACTGTATGGTGCAAAATATATCCCACTGTATGGTGTATAATATCTCCCACTGTGTGGTGCAAAATATATCCCACTGCATGATGCAAAATGTATCCCACTGTATGGTTCAAAATGTATCCCACTGTATGGTGCAAAATGTATTCCTCTGTATGGTGCAAAATGTATCACACTATATGGTGCAAAATGTATCCCATTGTATGGTGCAAAATATATCCAACTATATGGTGCAAAATGTATCCCATTGTATTGTGCAAAATATATCACACTATATAGTGCAAAATGTATCACATTGTATGGTGCAAAATATATCCCACTGTATGGTGCAAAATATCTCCCACTGTATAATGCTAAATATATCCCACTGTATGGTGCAAAATATATCCCACTGTATGATGGAAAATTTATCCCACTGTATGGTGCAAAATGTAACTCACAGTATGGTGCAAAATGTATCCCACTGTATGGTGCAAAATGTATCCCACTGTATGGTGCAAAATGTATCCCACTGTATGGTGAAAAATATATCCCACTGTATGGCGCAAAATGTATCCCACTGTATGGTGCAAAATGTATCTCACTGTATGGTGCAAAATATATCTCACTGTATGGTGCAAAATATATCCCACTGTATTGTGTAAAATGTATCCCGTTGTATGGTGCAAAATGAATCTCATTGTATGGTGCAAAATGTATCCCACTATATGGTGCAAATTGTATCCAACTGTATGGTGCAAAATATATCCCACTGTATGGTGTAAAATGTATCCTACTGTATGGTGCAAAATATATCCCACTGTATGGTGCAAAATGTATCCCACTGTAAAGTGCAAAATGCATCTCACTGTATGGTGCAAAATGTATCCTTCTGTATGGTGCATATTGCATCCCCCTGTATGGTGCATAATGCATCCCACTGTATGGTGCAAAATATATCCCACTGTATGGTGCAATTTTTATCTCACTGTTTGGTGCAAAATATATCCCACTGTATGATGGAAAATGTATCCCACTGTATTGTGCAAAATGTATCCCACTGTATGGTGCAAAATATATCCCACTGTATGTTGCAAAATTTATCCCACTGTATAGTGCAAAATGCATCTCACTGTATGGTGCAAAATGTATCCCACTGTATGGTGCATAATGCATCCCACTGTATGGTGCAATATATATCCCGCTGTATGGTGCAAAATTTATCACACTGTACGGTGCATAATAGATCCCACTGTATGGTGCAATTTGTATCTCACTGTATTGTGCAAAATATATCCCACTGTATGGTGCAAGATATATCCCACTGTATGGTGCAAAATGTATCCCACTGTACGGTGCAAAATGTATCCAACTGTATAGTGCAAAATGCATCTCACTGTATGATGCAAAATGTATCCCACTGTATGGTGCATAATGCATTCCACTGTATGGTGCAAAATATATCCCGCTGTATGGTGCAAAATTTATCACACTGTACGGTGCAAAATAGATCCCACTGTATGGTGCAATTTGTATCTCACTGTATTGTGCAAAATGTATCCCACTGTATGGTGCAAGATATATCCCACTGTATGGTGCAAAATGTATCCCACTGTACGGTGCAAAATTTATCCCACTGTATAGTGCAAAATGCATCTCACTGTATGGTGCAAAATGTATCCTACTGTATGGTGCATAATGCAACCCACTGTATGGTGCGTAATGCATCCCACTGTATGGTGCATAATGCATCCCACTGAATGGTGCAAAATGTATCTCACTGTATGGTGCAAAATGTATCCCACTGTATTGTGCAAAAAAGGTTCCTACTGTATGGTGCAAAATGTATCTCACTGTATGGTGCAAAATGTATCCCACTGTATGGTGCAAAATGTATCCCACTGTATGGTTCAAAATATATCCCACTGTATGGTGCAAAATGTATATCTCTGTATGGTGCAAAATGTATCCCACTGTATGGTGCAAAATATATCCAACTGTATGGTGCAAAATATATCCCACTGCATGGTGCAAAATGTATCTCACTGTATGGTGCAAAATATATCCCACTGTATGGTGCAAAATATATCCCACTGTATGGTGCAAAATGTATCCCACTGTATGGTGAAAAATGTATCTCACTGTTTGTTGCAAAATATATCTCACTGTATGGTGCAATATGTATCCCACTGTATGGTGCAAAATGCATCTCACTGTATGGTGCAAAATGTATCTCACTGTATGGTGCAAAATATATCACACTGTATGGTGCAAAATATATCCCACTGTATGGAGCAAAATGTTTCCCACTGCATGGTGAAAAATATATCCCACTGTATGGTGCAAAATGCATCTCACTGTATGGTGCAAAATATATCTCACTGTATGGTGCAATATGTATCCCACTGTATGGTTCAAAATGCATCTCACAGTATGGTGCAAAATGTATCTCACTGTATGGTGCAAAATATATCTCACTGTATGGTGCAAAATATATCCCACTGTATGGTGCAAAATATATCTCACTATAAGGTGCAAAATATATCCAACTGTATGGTGCAAAATATATCCCACTGTATGGTGCAAAATGTATCCTATTGTATGGTGCAAAATATATCCCATTGTATGGTGCAAAATATATCCCACTATATGGTGCAAAATATATCCTACTGTATGGTGCAAAATATATCCCACTGTATGGTGTATAATATCTCCCACTGTGTGGTGCAAAATATATCCCACTGCATGATGCAAAATGTATCCCACTGTATGGTTCAAAATGTATCCCACTGTATGGTGCAAAATGTATTCCTCTGTATGGTGCAAAATGTATCACACTATATGGTGCAAAATGTATCCCATTGTATGGTGCAAAATATATCCAACTATATGGTGCAAAATGTATCCCATTGTATTGTGCAAAATATATCACACTATATAGTGCAAAATGTATCACATTGTATGGTGCAAAATATATCCCACTGTATGGTGCAAAATATCTCCCACTGTATAATGCTAAATATATCCCACTGTATGGTGCAAAATATATCCCACTGTATGATGGAAAATTTATCCCACTGTATGGTGCAAAATGTAACTCACAGTATGGTGCAAAATGTATCCCACTGTATGGTGCAAAATGTATCCCACTGTATGGTGCAAAATGTATCCCACTGTATGGTGAAAAATATATCCCACTGTATGGCGCAAAATGTATCCCACTGTATGGTGCAAAATGTATCTCACTGTATGGTGCAAAATATATCTCACTGTATGGTGCAAAATATATCCCACTGTATTGTGTAAAATGTATCCCGTTGTATGGTGCAAAATGAATCTCATTGTATGGTGCAAAATGTATCCCACTATATGGTGCAAATTGTATCCAACTGTATGGTGCAAAATATATCCCACTGTATGGTGTAAAATGTATCCTACTGTATGGTGCAAAATATATCCCACTGTATGGTGCAAAATGTATCCCACTGTAAAGTGCAAAATGCATCTCACTGTATGGTGCAAAATGTATCCTTCTGTATGGTGCATATTGCATCCCCCTGTATGGTGCATAATGCATCCCACTGTATGGTGCAAAATATATCCCACTGTATGGTGCAAAATTTATCACACTGTATGGTGCAAAATAGATCCCAATGTATGGTGAAAAATGTATCACACTGTATGGTGCAAAATGTTTCCTACTGTATGGTGCAAAATGTATCCCACTGTATGGTTCAAAATACATCCCATTGTATGGTGCAAAATGCATCTCACTGTTTGTTGAAAAATATATCCCACTGTATGGTGCAAATTATATCCCACTGTATGGTGCAAAATTTATTACACTGTATGTTGCAAAATATATCCCACTGTATGGTGCAATTTTTATCTCACTGTATGGTGCAAAATATATCCCACTGTATGATGGAAAATGTATCCCACTGTATGATGGAAAATGTATCCCACTGTATTGTGCAAAATGTATCCCACTGTATGGTGCAAAATATATCCCACTGTATGTTGCAAAAATTATCCCACAGTATAGTGCAAAATGCATCTCACTGTATGGTGCAAAATGTATCCCACTATATGGTGCATAATGCATCCCACTGTATGGTGCAAAATATATCCCGCTGTATGGTGCAAAATTTATCACACTGTACGGTGCAAAATAGATCCCACTGTATGGTGCAATTTGTATCTCACTGTATTGTGCAAAATGTATCCCACTGTATGGTGCAAGATATATCCCACTGTATGGTGCAAAATGTATCCCACTGTACGGTGCAAAATGTATCCCACTGTATAGTGCAAAATGCATATCACTGTATGGTGCAAAATTTATCCTACTGTATGGTGCATAATGCAACCCACTGTATGGTGCATAATGCATCCCACTGAATGGTGCAAAATATATCCCACTGTATGTTGCAAAATTTATCCCACTGTATTGTGCAAAATAGATCCTACTGTATGGTGCAAAATGTATCTCACTGTATGGTGCAAAATGTATCCCACTGTATGGTACAAAATGCATCCCACTGTATGGTTCAAAATATATCCCACTGTATGGTGCAAAATGTATCCCTCTGTATGGTGCAAAATGTATCCCACTATATGGTGCAAAATATATCCCACTGTATGGTGCAAGATATATCCCACTGTATGGTGCAAAATGTATCCCACTGTACGGTGCAAAATGTATCCCACTGTATAGTGCAAAATGCATCTCACTGTATGGTGCAAAATGTATCCTACTGTATGGTGCATAATGCAACCCACTGTATGGTGCATAATGCATCCCACTGAATGGTGCAAAATGTATCTCACTGTATGGTGCAAAATGTATCCCACTGTATTGTGCAAAATAGATCCTACTGTATGGTGCAAAATGTATCTCACTGTATGGTGCAAAATGTATCCCACTGTATGGTGCAAAATGTATCCCACTGTATGGTTCAAAATATATCCCACTGTATGGTGCAAAATGTATCCCTCTGTATGGTGCAAAATGTATCCCACTATATGGTGCAAAATATATCCCACTGTATGGTGCAAAATATATCCCACTGCATGGTACAAAATGTATCTCACTGTATGGTGCAAAATATATCCCACTGTATGGTGCAAAATATATCCCACTGCATGGTGCAAAATGTATCTCACTGTATGGTGCAAAATATATCCCACTCTATTGTGCAAAATATATCCCACTGTATGGTGCAAAATGTATCCCACTGTAAAGTGCAAAATGCTTCTCACTGTATGGTGCAAAATGTATCCTACTGTATGGTGCATATTGCATCCCCCTGTATGGTGCATAATGCATCCCACTGTATGGTGCAAAATATATCCCACTGTATGGTGCAAAATTTATCACACTGTATGGTGCAAAATAGATCCCAATGTATGGTGAAAAATGTATCACACTGTATGGTGCAAAATGTTTCCTACTGTATGGTGCAAAATGTATCCCACTGTATGGTTCAAAATACATCCCATTGTATGGTGCAAAATGCATCTCACTGTTTGGTGCAAAATATATCTCACTGTATGGTGCAAAATATATCCCACTGTATGTTGCAAAATATATCCCACTGTATGGTGCAAATTATATCCCAGTGTATGTTGCAAATTATATCCCACTGTATGGTGCAAATTATATCCCACTGTATGGTGCAAAATTTATTACACTGTATGTTGCAAAATATATCCCACTGTATGGTGCAATTTTTATCTCACTGTATGGTGCAAAATATATCCCACTGTATGATGGAAAATGTATCCCACTGTATGATGGAAAATGTATCCCACTGTATTGTGCAAAATGTATCCCACTGTATGGTGCAAAATATATCCCACTGTATATTGCAAAATTTATCCCACTGTATAGTGCAAAATGCATCTCACTGTATGGTGCAAAATGTATCCCACTGTATGGTGCATAATGCATCCCACTGTATGGTGCAATATATATCCCGCTGTATGGTGCAAAATTTATCACACTGTACGGTGCATAATAGATCCCACTGTATGGTGCAATTTGTATCTCACTGTATTGTGCAAAATGTATCCCACTGTATGGTGCAAGATATATCCCACTGTATGGTGCAAAATGTATCCCACTGTACGGTGCAAAATGTATCCAACTGTATAGTGCAAAATGCATCTCACTGTATGATGCAAAATGTATCCCACTGTATGGTGCATAATGCATCCCACTGTATGGTGCAAAATATATCCCGCTGTATGGTGCAAAATTTATCACACTGTACGGTGCAAAATAGATCCCACTGTATGTTGCAATTTGTATCTCACTGTATTGTGCAAAATGTATCCCACTGTATGGTGCAAGATATATCCCACTGTATGGTGCAAAATGTATCCCACTGTACGGTGCAAAATTTATCCCACTGTATAGTGCAAAATGCATCTCACTGTATGGTGCAAAATGTATCCTACTGTATGGTGCATAATGCAACCCACTGTATGGTGCGTAATGCATCCCACTGTATGGTGCATAATGCATCCCACTGAATGGTGCAAAATGTATCTCACTGTATGGTGCAAAATGTATCCCACTGTATTGTGCAAAAAAGGTTCCTACTGTATGGTGCAAAATGTATCTCACTGTATGGTGCAAAATGTATCCCACTGTATGGTGCAAAATGTATCCCACTGTATGGTTCAAAATATATCCCACTGTATGGTGCAAAATGTATCCCTCTGTATGGTGCAAAATGTATCCCACTGTATGTTGCAAAATATATCCCACTGTATGGTGCAAAATATATCCCACTGCATGGTGCAAAATGTATCTCACTGTATGGTGCAAAATATATCCCACTGTATGGTGCAAAATATATCCCACTGTATGGTGCAAAATGTATCCCACTGTATGGTGAAAAATGTATCTCACTGTTTGTTGCAAAATATATCTCACTGTATGGTGCAATATGTATCCCACTGTATGGTGCAAAATGCATCTCACTGTATGGTGCAAAATGTATCTCACTGTATGGTGCAAAATATATCACACTGTATGGTGCAAAATATAACTATCCCACTGTATGGTGAAAAATATATCCCACTGTATGGAGCAAAATGTTTCCCACTGCATGGTGAAAAATATATCCCACTGTATGGTGCAAAATGCATCTCACTGTATGGTGCAAAATATATCTCACTGTATGGTGCAATATGTATCCCACTGTATGGTTCAAAATGCATCTCACTGTATGGTGCAAAATGTATCTCACTGTATGGTGCAAAATATATCTCACTGTATGGTGCAAAATATATCCCACTGTATGGTGCAAAATATATCTCACTATAAGGTGCAAAATATATCCAACTGTATGGTGCAAAATATATCCCACTGTATGGTGCAAAATGTATCCCATTGTATGGTGCAAAATATATCCCATTGTATGGTGCAAAATATATCCCACTATATGGTGCAAAATATATCCTACTGTATGGTGCAAAATATATCTCACTGTATGGTGTAAAATATCTCCCACTGTGTGGTGCAAAATATATCCCACTGTATGATGCAAAATGTATCCCACTGTATGGTTCAAAATGTATCCCACTGTATGGTGCAAAATGTATTCCTCTGTATGGTGCAAAATGTATCACACTATATGGTGCAAAATGTATCCCATTGTATGGTGCAAAATATATCCAACTATATGGTGCAAAATGTATCCCATTGTATGGTGCAAAATATATCACACTATATAGTGCAAAATGTATCACATTGTATGGTGCAAAATATATCCCACTGTATGGTGCAAAATATCTCCCACTGTATAATGCTAAATATATCCCACTGTATGGTGCAAAATATATCCCACTGTATGATGGAAAATTTATCCCACTGTATGGTGCAAAATGTAACTCACAGTATGGTGCAAAATGTATCCCACTGTATGGTGCAAAATGTATCCCACTGTATGGTGCAAAATGTATCCCACTGTATGGTGAAAAATATATCCCACTGTATGGCGCAAAATGTATCCCACTGTATGGTGCAAAATGTATCTCACTGTATGGTGCAAAATATATCTCACTGTATGGTGCAAAATATATCCCACTGTATTGTGTAAAATGTATCCCATTGTATGGTGCAAAATGAATCTCATTGTATGGTGCAAAATGTATCCCACTATATGGTGCAAATTGTATCCAACTGTATGGTGCAAAATATATCCCACTGTATGGTGTAAAATGTATCCTACTGTATGGTGCAAAATATATCCCACTGTATGGTGCAAAATGTATCCCACTGTAAAGTGCAAAATGCATCTCAATGTATGGTGCAAAATGTATCCTTCTGTATGGTGCATATTGCATCCCCCTGTATGGTGCATAATGCATCCCACTGTATGGTGCAAAATATATCCTACTGTATGGTGCAAAATTTATCACACTGTATGGTGCAAAATAGATCCCAATGTATGGTGAAAAATGTATCACACTGTATGGTGCAAAATGTTTCCTACTGTATGGTGCAAAATGTTTCCCACTGTATGGTTCAAAATACATCCCATTGTATGGTGCAAAATGCATCTCACTGTTTGTTGCAAAATATATCTCACTGTATGGTGCAAAATATATCCCACTGTATGTTGCAAAATATATCCCACTGTATGGTGCAAATTATATCCCAGTGTATGTTGCAAATTATATCCCACTGTATGGTGCAAATTATATCCCACTGTATGGTGCAAAATTTATTACACTGTATGTTGCAAAATATATCCCACTGTATGGTGCAATTTTTATCTCACTGTATGGTGCAAAATATATCCCACTGTATGATGGAAAATGTATCCCACTGTATGATGGAAAATGTATCCCACTGTATTGTGCAAAATGTATCCCACTGTATGGTGCAAAATATATCCCACTGTATGTTGCAAAATTTATCCCACTGTATAGTGCAAAATGCATCTCACTGTATGGTGCAAAATGTATCCCACTATATGGTGCATAATGCATCCCACTGTATGGTGCAAAATATTTCCCGCTGTATGGTGCAAAATTTATCACACTGTACGGTGCATAATAGATACCACTGTATGGTGCAATTTGTATCTCACTGTATTGTGCAAAATGTATCCCACTGTATGGTGCAAGATATATCCCACTGTATGGTGCAAAATGTATCCCACTGTACGGTGCAAAATGTATCCAACTGTATAGTGCAAAATGCATCTCACTGTATGATGCAAAATGTATCCCACTGTATGGTGCATAATGCATCCCACTGTATGGTGCAAAATATATCCCGCTGTATGGTGCAAAATTTATCACACTGTACGGTGCAAAATAGATCCCACTGTATGGTGCAATTTGTATCTCACTGTATTGTGCAAAATGTATCCCACTGTATGGTGCAAGATATATCCCACTGTATGGTGCAAAATGTATCCCACTGTACGGTGCAAAATGTATCCCACTGTATAGTGCAAAATGCATCTCACTGTATGGTGCAAAATGTATCCTACTGTATGGTGCATAATGCAACCCACTGTATGGTGCGTAATGCATCCCACTGTATGGTGCATAATGCATCCCACTGAATGGTGCAAAATGTATCTCACTGTATGGTGCAAAATGTATCCCACTGTATTGTGCAAAATAGATCCTACTGTATGGTGCAAAATGTATCTCACTGTATGGTGCAAAATGTATCCCACTGTATGGTGCAAAATGTATCCCACTGTATGGTTCAAAATATATCCCACTGTATGGTGCAAAATGTATCCCTCTGTATGGTGCAATATGTATCCCACTATATGGTGTAAAATATATCCCACTGTATGGTGCAAAATATATCCCACTGCATGGTGCAAAATGTATCTCACTGTATGGTGCAAAATATATCCCACTGTATGGTGCAAAATATATCCCACTGCATGGTGCAAAATGTATCTCACTGTATGGTGCAAAATATATCCCACTCTATTGTGCAAAATATATCCCTCTGTATTGTGCAAAGTGTATCCCACTGTATGGTGCAAAATGTATCCCACTGTATGGTTCAAAATATATCCCACTGTATCGTGCAAAGTGTATCCCACTGTATGGTGCAAAATGTATCCCACTGTATGGTGAAAAATATATCCCACTGTATGGTGCAAAATGTATCTCACTGTTTGTTGCAAAATATATCTCACTGTATGGTGCAATATGTATCCCACTGTATGGTGCAAAATGCATCTCACTGTATGGTGCAAAATGTATCTCACTGTATGGTGCAAAATATATCACACTGTATGGTGCAAAATATAACTATCCCACTGTATGGTGAAAAATATATCCCACTGTATGGAGCAAAATGTTTCCCACTGCATGGTGAAAAATATATCCCACTGTATGGTGCAAAATGCATCTCACTATATGGTGCAAAATGTATCTCACTGTATGGTGCAATATGTATCCCACTGTATGGTTCAAAATGCATCTCACTGTATGGTGCAAAATGTATCTCACTGTATGGTGCAAAATATATCTCACTGTATGGTGCAAAATATATCCCACTGTATGGTGCAAAATATATCTCACTATATGGTGCAAAATATATCCAACTGTATGGTGCAAAATATATCCCACTGTATGGTGCAAAATGTATCCCATTGTATGGTGCAAAATATATCCTACTGTATGGTGCAAAATATATCCCACTGTATGGTGTAAAATATCTCCCACTGTGTGGTGCAAAATATATCCCACTGTATGATGCAAAATGTATCCCACTGTATGGTTCAAAATGTATCCCACTGTATGGTGCAAAATGTATTCCTCTGTATGGTGCAAAATGTATCCCACTATATGGTGCAAAATGTATCCCATTGTATGTTGCAAAATATATCCCACTATATGGTGCAAAATGTATCCCATTGTATGGTGCAAAATATATCCAACTATATGGTGCAAAATGTATCCCATTGTATGGTGCAAAATATATCACACTATATAGTGCAAAATGTATCCCATTGTATGGTGCAAATTGTATATCACTGTATGGTGCAAAATGTATCCCACTGAATGGTGCAAAATGTATCCCACTGTATGGTGCAAAATGTATCCCATTGTATGGTGCAAAATATATCTGACTATATGGTGCAAAATGTATCCTACTGTATGGTGTAAAATATATCACATTGTATGGTGCAAAATGTATCCCACTATATGGTGCAAAATGTATCCATCTGTATGGTGCAAAATATATCCCACTGTATGGTGCAAAATATATCCCACTATATGGTGTAAAATGTATCCTACTGTATGATGGAAAATGTACCCCACTGTATGGTGCAAAATGTAACTCACAGTATGGTGCAAAATGTATCCCACTGTATGGTGCAAAATATCTCCCACTGTATAATGCAAAATATATCCCACTGTATGGTGCAAAATATATCCCACTGTATGATGGAAAATGTACCCCACTGTATGGTGCAAAATGTAACTCACAGTATGGTGCAAAATGTATCCCACTGTATGGTGCAAAAATGTATCCCACTGTATGGTGAAAAATATATCCCACTGTATGGCGCAAAATATATCCCACTGTATGGTGCAAAATGTATCTCACTGTATGGTGCAAAATATATCCCACTATATGGTGCAAAATATATCCCACTGTATGGTGTAAAATGTATCCCATTGTATGATGCAAAATGAATGCCATTGTATGGTGCAAAATGTATCCCACTATATGGTGCAAATTGTATCC
This sequence comes from Taudactylus pleione, assembly GCA_031769625.1. NCBI lineage: Eukaryota > Metazoa > Chordata > Amphibia > Anura > Myobatrachidae > Taudactylus > Taudactylus pleione. Next base: position 77,942 of record JAUIMM010000391.1, read on the forward strand.
AACTGTATGGTGCAAAATATATCCCACTGTATGGTGTAAAATGTATCGTACTGTATGGTTCAAAATATATCCCACTGTATGGTGCAAAATGTATCCCACTGTAAAGTGCAAAATGCATCTCACTGTATGGTGCAAAATGTATCCTACTGTATGGTGCATATTGCATCCCCCTGTATGGTGCATAATGCATCCCACTGTATGGTGCAAAATATATCCCACTGTATGGTGCAAAATTTATCACACTGTATGGTGCAAAATAGATCCCAATGTATGGTGAAAAATGTATCACACTGTATGGTGCAAAATGTTTCCTACTGTATGGTGCAAAATGTATCCCACTGTATGGTTCAAAATACATCCCATTGTATGGTGCAAAATGTATCCCACTGTATGGTGCAAAATGTATCCCACTGTATGGTGCAAAATATATCCCATTGTAAGTTTGCAAAATATATCCCACTGTATGGAGCAAAATGTATCCCACTGTATGGTGAAAAATATATCCCACTGTATGGTGCAAAATGCATCTCACTGTTTGTTGCAAAATATATCTTACTGTATGGTGCAAAATATATCCAACTGTATGGTGCAAAATATATCCCACTGTATGGTGCAAAATGCATCTCACTGTTTGTTGCAAAATATATCTCACTGTATGGTGCAAAATATATCCCACTGTATGTTGCAAAATATATCCCACTGTATGGTGCAAATTATATCCCAGTGTATGTTGCAAATTATATCCCACTGTATGGTGCAAATTATATCCCACTGTATGGTGCAAAATTTATTACACTGTATGTTGCAAAATATATCCCACTGTATGGTGCAATTTTTATCTCACTGTATGGTGCAAAATTTATCCCACTGTATGATGGAAAATGTATCCCACTGTATGATGGAAAATGTATCCCACTGTATTGTGCAAAATGTATCCCACTGTATGGTGCAAAATATATCCCACTGTATGTTGCAAAATTTATCCCACTGTATAGTGCAAAATGCATCTCACTGTATTGTGCAAAATGTATCCCACTGTATGGTGCATAATGCATCCCACTGTATGGTGCAAAATTTATCACACTGTACAGTGCAAAATAGATCCCACTGTATGGTGCAATTTGTATCTCACTGTATTGTGCAAAATGTATCCCACTGTGTGGTGCAAGATATATCCCACTGTATGGTGCAAAATGTATCCCACTGTACGGTGCAAAATGTATCCCACTGTATAGTGCAAAATGCATCTCACTGTATGATGCAAAATGTATCCCACTGTATGGTGCATAATGCATCCCACTGTATGGTGCAAAATATATCTCGCTGTATGTTGCAAAATTTATCACACTGTACGGTGCAAAATAGATCCCACTGTATGGTGCAATTGTATCTCACTGTATGGTGCAAAATGTATCCCACTGTACGGTGCAAAATGTATCCCACTGTATAGTGCAAAATGCATCTCACTGTATGGTGCAAAATGTATCCTACTGTATGGTGCATAATGCATCCCACTGTATGGTGCGTAATGCATCCAACTGTATGGTGCATAATGCATCCCTCTGAATGGTGCAAAATGTATCTCACTGTATGGTGCAAAATGTATCCCACTGTATTGTGCAAAATGGTTCCTACTGTATGGTGCAAAATGTACCTCACTGTATGGTGCAAAATGTATCCCACTGTATGGTGCAAAATGTATCCCACTGTATGGTTCAAAATATATCCCACTGTATGGTGCAAAATGTATCCCTCTGTATGGTGCAAAATGTATCCCACTGTATGGTGCAAAATATATCCCAGTGTATGGTGCAAAGTATATCCCACTGCATGGTGCAAAATGTATCTCACTGTATGGTGCAAAATATATCCCACTGTATGGTGCAAAATATATCCCACTGCATGGTGCAAAATGTATCTCACTGTGTGGTGCAAAATATATCCCACTCTATTGTGCAAAATATATCCCACTGTATCGTGCAAAGTGTATCCCACTGTATTGTGCAAAATGTATCCCGCTGTATGGTTCAAAATATATCCCACTGTATGGTGCAAAATGTATCTCACTGTTTGTTGCAAAATATATCTCACTGTATGGTGCAATATGTATCCCACTGTATGGTGCAAAATGCATCTCACTGTATGGTGCAAAATGTATCTCACTGTATGGTGCAAAATATATCACACTGTATGGTGCAAAATATATCTATCCCACTGTATGGTGAAAAATATATCCCACTGTATGGAGCAAAATGTTTCCCACTGCATGGTGAAAAATATATCCCTCTGTATGGTGCAAAATGCATCTCAATGTATGGTGCAAAATATATCTCACTGTATGGTGCAATATGTAGCCCACTGTTTGGTGCAAAATGCATCTCACTGTATGGTGCAAAATGTATCTCACTGTATGGTGCAAAATATATCTCACTGTATGGTGCAAAATGCATCTCACTGTATGGTGCAAAATATATCTCACTGTATGGTGCAATATGTATCCCACTGTATGTTGCAAATTGTATCCCACTGTATGGTGCTAAATGCATCTCACTGTATGGTGCAAAATATATCCCACTGTATGGTGCAAAATATATCCCACTGTATGGTGCAAAATATATCTCACTGTATGGTGCAAAATGTATCCCACTGTATGGTGCAAAATATATCCCACTGTATGGTGCAAGATGTATCCCACTGTATGGTGCAAAATATATCCCACTGTATGGTGCAAAATGTATCCCACTGTATGGTGCAAAATATATCCCACTGTATGGTGCAAAATGTATCCCACTGTATGGTGCAAAATATATCCCACTGTATGGTGCAAAATATATCCCACTGTGTGGTGCAAAACATATCCCACTGTATGGTGCAAAATGTATCCCACTGTATGGTGCAAAATGTATCCCTCTGTATGGTGCAAAATATATCCCACTGTGTGGTGCAAAATGTATCCCATTAACAAAGTTTTGGAACATTTCCGCTATGTTGAAAAATCAGTATATTGTAGCTAAAGTAAGTACACTTTTAGTAAAAAAGTTACATGGAACCTGGCGGCTCACTCACCCCAGGCATCTTGTGCAGTGTGGTATATTGATGTTAGTGGGTTCATTTACTAACTACTGATCATTTTCGTGCATGATATGTAAAAGGGCAATACTTTTACTATTGGTAAAAGCAAATGTCAGGCATGAACACAAGCAGGCAGAAGTGTCGGATATTATAACCCTACATTTAGTAAATAAGTATATTCTCCCTGTTCTTGCGTTTGTTTCCTCTGGACCCTCCGGTTTCCTTCCACACTCCATGTGACACATTGATCAGTTACTTTACCATATAGCGCTGATTTATATTTTCCATACATTGTTCAAAGGGGATGTAGTCAGAATTCTGGGGCCTGGCCTTCCACCTGCACCTACGGTGCCAGGCCTGTCCGCGTCCCCCCTCCTCATTGCCCCCCTGCACCCTCCTCACTCCCCTCTCCTCGACTTACCTGCTCCATGGTCGTGGCCTCCTCCATGGACATGTCTTCTCCTCCATGGTCATGTCCTCCCAGTCGGCTCCGCCTCCGGCTCTCCTCCATGACTAATACTGGAAGGAGGCGTGGCCACCTACTCCTAGCATCAGTCAATGAGGAGAGATGGAGCCAACTGGGAGACGAGGAATGCCTGCCCTGTGTGGCGTGACCACAGGGCAGGTAAGTCGTGGAGAGGGGAGTGAGGAGAGTGCAGGGACCTAGTGGGACCTATGAAAACTTTGCTATGTCTAGTTACGCCCCTGGTCACAACTTAGCAAAGCCTGCATTTCCATTTACATGCTCACGGATAACCCACAAAATCCCCCATTACTACACAGATTTGACTATTCAGCCATAAGTGGACATACGAGTTGTGTACAATTCTTATGGGCAACATCACCACTTCTATAAACCCGAACTTTAGTAAATACCGATGTGCCCAGCTATCACGTGACATCACAGCGTTATCTCTCACACCACGCATGGCGCGCCACACACCACGCCATGAGTCGCGTCACAAAGAAAGTTTAGTAATGAAAAAAGTCATTACGTGTAATACAACTTTTTGCCCACCAGATGTCACTTTTCCAAAAACTACACAGCGCATGCGTCTGATTTCATTACGTGTAATACAACATTTTGCCCACCAGGTGTCACTTTTCCTAAACTACATAGCACATGCGTGTGATTTCCAATGTACCGTACGGTATGTTCTGTATCACCGCCCGATGATTGGTTGACAGAGGCGGTGATTTGGTACTCTATACAGTATTACAGCCTTTTCCACATGGAATCAGGAATGTACGGTATAATAAAGCGGTAGAAGAATGTCTAATAAAGTTTTAAATCATTAAACTCTGTATTACCCACTGAATCTGTGGTTGAAATCATACTTGTGCAAATGTAAATACTGTCGGTACTGTCCCAGACTTAGACATTGTAGTGGTATCATTACTTTACAAACTACAGAACTCTAGTAACGGGTGAAGCGGGTGGCCTAGCGGTCTAATGCCTAGTCTCACTGCTTCTCCCCTCTTCTTGTTCCGTGGGTTCGAGACCTTGAAAATATGTTTTTTTTTATTATTTTTAAAATATTCACTTAAAATATTCAGTAATCAATACAGTACATGTGGAGCGCATGCCCAGTGCTTCGGGAGTCAAACAGCCACCATAGCGCCAACCGTGTAATACAGAGAGCTCTCTCTCATACAGATCCCACTACTACCGTACTTACTGGACATGAGAAATCACTATAGTGTGCAAGGTTGGAACAGCATCACCATTGTCACAAGTTTACGATGCAACGCTATTTTGCGCTTCAAACGCACAGTCAGCTTTGAACACAGAGAGCTCTCTCACAGACAGAAACCACTCTCAGACACAGTCCAAGAGACGTCGCTATAGTTTGTAAGACTGAGACCACATCTACGTTGTTGCATGTTCGCGTTTTTGCGCTTTAGGCGCAGTTTGTGATACAGAGCCCTCTCTCTCATTCTATACAGTCCATTCACTACCAGTTTCTGCAGTTATGAAATCACTATTGTGTGGTGCAAAATTCAACGGCACTGTCAGTTTTTAATATACAGTACAGACACATTCATAGCGGCACACTAGTTGTCCTAGCAGATGGGGATGGTGTCCTTGGCAATGGTCATAATTTGTAGCATTTTTCAGGACACTAGGGCAGAGCTGACTGCTTACACTAAATGGATTAACAAAGCATCCTTTATTATGGTAATGAGAGGCTCTTGCTTGATTTGGGGAAAGGGACCTGATGCACTGTGTATGACTCTTGGCCCACTGGGCATGCGCCAGAAATCCCATCGCAACCCTCCTACTGGGCATGCGCCCGCCAGAGATGGAAATTCAACAGCATACCGACTGCAGTAATACAGCCAAATGTGCATGCTCAGTGATGATCTTCCACACAACATGGCATAGCGCTACATGGCGTATGGCTTGGCGCCACAGATCCCATTGTACCCCCTCCATTTCTAATCCATCGCAGTTGGCTGACAGCCACCATAGCGCCAACCGTGTAATACAGAGAGCTCTCTCTCATACAGATCCCACTACTACCGTACTTACTGGACATGAGAAATCACTATAGTGTGCAAGGTTGGAACAGCATCACCATTGTCACAAGTTTGCGATGAAACGCTATTATGCGCTTCAAACGCACAGTCAGCTTTGAACACAGAGAGCTCTCTCACAGACCGAAACCACTCTCAGACACAGTCCAAGAGACGTCGCTATAGTGTGTGTCGCTATAGTGTGTAATATTGTCGCATGTTTGCGTTTTGCGTTTTAGGCGCACAGTTTGAAATACAGAGCCCTCTCTTGGCACTACAGATCCCATTGTAACCCCTCCACTGGGCATGCGCATGAAATCCCATTGCAACCCCTTGAAGCAGACAGCCACCACAGCGCAGACATTGATGAAAGTTTTGCACTATTTAAACACACAATCAGTTTGTAATGTCTTACTTTTAAGCAACCTTTTAAACAACAACACTACAGTATTATAGTACAACACTACTAAAGTAGTTTCACTATAGTGTCCAGAGCAGACAGTGCCAATAAAAAAAATATACAATATACGGTACGGTATATTCTTTTCCAGGGATCGAACCCGGGACCATAATTCTTCCAAAGTGATCACCTAACCACTAGCCCACACGACAGCTACAGTGAACCGCACAGAGTGGCCTCATCCTTGTGCACTCCTCCCACTGCTGTATTTAATTTTAAAAAAATTGTCATACTGTAATTCATCCCATCTCAGTGAAAGCTGTGCGTGCATCTCATTAATCTACAGTATCGGTTATACCGTGATAACAACTCGGGCAACTTCTCTACTGTTCAGTTACTGCACCGTATGTACAATACTGTATGTGCAGTGATTTGCATCCTGTTATAAGATCTTACTGTACGGTACAGTACTGTACTGTATGTACATTATGTGACATTAAAAATATTGGTTGTACGAACATGAAAATGCTGTGAATGTTATATCCATCCAATTTACTGTAAGTTTAACAGTATGGCATTCAGTACAAGGCATTCAGTACAAATTACAACAGTGGAGCACTCGCCACCCAGCGGTTAAGCACTGTATTACATGCAATTACAACAGTGGAGCACTCGCCACCCAGCGATTAAGCACTGTATTACATGCCGTAGCATATCCTTCGTTGAAGAATACCACGGTATGCTACAAGTCCATGGCGCAACTCAGAGGCCTGCACGCCACACCACAAGTCCATGGCGCGACTCACGCCATGCCATGAGCAACAAAATAGCTGGGCAGATCTGTTTACCACTTATAGTTCTTTAAGCAGCATAATTTATAAATTTTTATTATATTCAATGATTTATAGTTACATTATATGCAACACTTGCATATACTGTACCTTGCGTAAGACAACTAAGTTGTATGGAACATGTCTTTATTGTGCATTTTGTGACTACAGTACTATAATGTTTTGCTATAAGGTCATTTTATTTTCTCATCTAATCAGTTCTGATTTTGGACCATCTAAAAGTAATTATTTGAGATATAAAGAACTCATAGACAGTGAAGGTGACATAATGCTATTGTATTATATATACTATACTTAATATATGTACTATATGTACTCTACTGATTGAAAGGTTTATACTGTAAATAAGGATATTATTATCTGTACTACACTAGTTGTGTATTACAGGTTACTAACTTACTATGCACACTTACCTGTACCTGTACAGTACAGTATATCTTTGGTAATGTTTATCTCCCAACTACACTATATAGACAAAAGTGATTGGACACTGGGCCTGATTCTGTAAGGATAGTAATTGCAAAGCTGCACTCAGGCTATAGATATATGATGTATGCACGCAGGCTATAGATATATAATGTATGCACACAGACTATAGATATATGATGTATGCACGCAGGCTTTGATGTATGCACGCAGGCTATAGATATATGATGTATGCACGCAGGCTATAGATATATAATGTATGCACGCAGGCTATAGATATATGATGTATGCACGTAGGCTATAGATATATGATGTATACATGCAGGCTATAGATATGATGTATGCACTTAGGCAGCTTTGCAATTGCGATCCTTGCAGATATGGTAATGCAGAGGAGGCATTACGCCCCCTGTGCATTACTTAACCAAGCTGCGCTGTTCAACGGAGCATTGGTTAATCTGCGAACCATGGGCCAGCTGCGGTGTCCCATAGGTCCCGCAGCCGGCTGCCGCAGTTTATATGAAGAGGCCAGGAAAGTTCCATCACCCGACAAAGATCCTGGCCTCTTCCCTCCCCCCCAACGGTGGCGACACATCTCAGTTTCGGGTAACAGAGGCTGTGGCCACCCCCTCCCCGCCCACAAACGGCAGCTGACTGTCAATCACTGACAGTTTGCTGCCATACTGTGAGCGAGTTCACAGGACCCATTCTGCACGCTCGCAGAATGGGTCCTGCGCATGCGCAGATTCCCAAACATCGGGAATCTGCATTCAGCAGTGCACGATGAATCAGGCCCACTGACAGCAAATATATCAACAACATTTTATTGACGTCATTACTATGTAGGTCACCACGTGCAGTGATTACTGCAGCCACCCTTCTTGGAAAACTGTCCACAAGTCCCTGGACAGCAGAAGGCGGTATGTTTTGCCATCCTGCCTTACGTACAGTGACCAACTGTGACACTGAAGAAGAGTCGGCCTAGAATGCAGCGGTCGTTCCAGTTCATGCCAGAGGTTCCCAATTGGGTTAAGATCTGGACTCTGAGCTGGCCAGTCCATCCAGGTTACCACATTTCCTCTACACCAGTCCAGCATCACCCTGGAAACATGACAGGTGGCATTGTCGTCCTGATAAAAACATTTGTTGTTTCTGCAGAACTCGGAAACAGACAAATCACAGGTGCACAACTCCAAATTACTGATTATATATATAAATACATTATGCAATAAAATTTTGCAATAAATAGAGGTTTTTAGCATAATCATGGCCAAGGTTATGGGCCTACCCACCATATCCAGGGATTCAAATCCAGGGTGCAGGACACCCCCAACCAGCTCAGCTAAGCCACCCCAGGGCATCGCTCTAATGAGAAAAGTGAAGTGTGGAGTAAGATAAAGAAAAGCAGCTGCGGCTGCATATTTAGAATAGAAGTGAAAATACAAATATAATAAAAACAAACAGTAGAGTGTTAAAAATGTGCAAAAAAAAAGGAAGAATGTGTTATAATGTGATGCCCTGAAGCAGACAAACCAAAGCAATCCAGGGGACCCACGCCCCAAAAATCAACCCAAAGTTGCACTACATTATATAACTTGTAGGACTTACCTAAAATTGTGCCTATTATTATAAGTGTGCATATACAATACCAGTCTCCTAGCTTTAAACCAATGGGGGAGGGGTGCTAGTCCAGGCTGAAGGCATCTCTTTCCTTCTGGTGTGCAATGAAGCACACTAAATGGAGTATATAGGAAAGATTCCTGGACTGCACACCCTGAATATATATAATGGGAGGTGCTACCTGTTGAGACTTTTATTGTAGGCACAGAAACAGACAAATCACAGGTGCACAACTTCAAATTACTGACTATATATATATATATATATATATATATATACATTTTGCAATAAATTGAAGTTTTTAGCATAATCATGGCCAAGGTTATGGGCCTACCCACCATATCCAGGTGACCTCTTTCCTAGTTTCCATAGAACTGCAAAGTGTTCTTTAACCACCTCATTCGGGTCCATTTGGAACTCGTGTGAAGTGGTATGCATGGGACCATTTCACTTGAGTCCAGTCACTTTTGTGTACATAGCATAATTGCTGGTATTATTATCTGGATGCAGCAGTATTGCCCGATGTCAGCAACCAGCATATAAACTGAAGATGTGTACCTATTTATAGATGGCACTTCTTTTTTGGAATTGTACAGGAATACCCAATTAAACAGAAAAATTGTCAGAAAAAAATGAGAGCATCAGTAATATAAGACTTACTTACAATGTACACAGGGTCTGGGGTGGTTTCTCAGTGAAGATAAGTTTTTGGTAAATTCTGGCAATATGAAGACTCAATAATACTCCGATCATGATATCTCCAGGTTGTGTGATCCCCTCCAGCACTGACATAGGTGGGAGTCTGCATCTCTGATCCATGGAACAGACCATTAACACGAGAAAGAGGCTGACATTTATATATATGGTATATGTATGGTTCATGGTACTGTATGTGAATTAGCCAGTAATCGTCTGTAAATAGGAAATATGCATTAGTCTTTATTCACCACGTTCAACAAATAGATCCCCTGGCGTGATCGGTTTATGTTAAATGTAATTTCTGCAAGAAAGCAAAAAAAAAGGGAAATAAGTATCTTTTTCTGGGGCACACTTCAAAACAGAATTAGGATATGACAGCGTAGAGGTGCAGAGAATGTTGAATAACAGTGGGAAAGTATACTCAGTCTTCATAGATCTTAAGAGCAAACCGGAAATGATTTTCATCTCACCTTCCTGCTTGATCATATGGTCTGGTGACAAGTAGGGGTGATCGGGTTCGGATTTCTGAAATCCGAACCCCCCCGAGCCCCCGTGATCCGAGGCCGATCCAAGTCAGGCTCGACTTTTCCCGCCTGACTCGGATCTGAAATCGAGGCAAAATGTCATCATCCCGCCTTCCGGGTCTCGCGGGTGTTGGATCCTATATATGGTACCCGCGTCGGCGCCATTTTCTCACTCGGCTGTGGACAGTGAAGAGGGAGGGTGGGAGTTAGGGCTGGCTGGGCTGTGTAGTGTAGTGTAGTGTTGTGCTGTGCTGTGCTGTGCTGCTGTTGTCCATAGGGGCTGTGTCCACCTTCAAAGTCCATAGGGGCTGGCTGGACTGTGTTGTGCAGTCAGTTGTCCATAGGGGCTGTGTCCACTCCAAAGCCCTGTGCAGTGTCCCAGTCCTAAAGGGGTGCTGTAGTGTTGTCCAGGGGGTGCTCTGTCCATCAGGGGTGCTCCCCCCAAGTGCAAAAAAATATATATTTTTTTTTTCTGTGTTTGTGAATTGTGTGCACTGTGGCTGCACGTGCATCAACAAAGGAGCAGCGCCAAGCGTGCGCCTGTGTCCCATAAGTAAAAGGCCGGCTGGCTTGTCCATTAAAGGGTGCTGTAACCCCCAAAGGGCACTCCAAGCAAAATAAAAAAAAATATTTTTTTGTGAATTGTGTGCGTAGTAGCCGCACGTGCATCAACAAAGTAGTGCCAAGCGTGCGCCTGTGTCCCATAAATAAAGGGCCGGCTGGATTGACCGCTAAAGGGTGCTGTAACCCCCAAAGGGCACTCCAAACAAAATAAAAAAAAAATTTCTGTGTTTGTGAATTGTGTGCACTGTGGCTGCACGTGCATCAACAAAGGAGCAGCGCCAAGCGTACGCCTGTGTCCCATAAGTAAAAGGCCGGCTGGCTTGTCCGTTAAAGGGTGCTGTAAACCCCAAAGGGCACTCCAAACAAATTAAAAAAATATTTTCTGTGTTTGTGTGCACCTTAGCCGCACGTATATATCAATATAACATAAATGGAGGACCAAACTTTCTCCGATAAAAATAAAATAGGGAAAGATCAAGAACCACTTCCTCCTAGTGCTGAAGCTGCTTCCACTAGTCATGACATAGACGATAACATGCCATCAACTTCGTCTGCCAAGGCCGATGCCCAATGTCATAGTAGAGGGCACATACAATCCCAAATGACAAAGTTCAGGAAAATGATCTTGAAAAAAACATTTAAATCATCTGAAGAGAATCGCAAACTTGCCAATATGCCATTTACGACACGGAGTGGCAAGGAATGGCTAAGGTCTTTCCCTATGTTCATGACTAGTGGTTCAGCTTCACATGATGATGGAAGCCCTCCTCCCACTAAAAAATTCAAATGAGTTAAGCTGGAAAAAGCACAGCGAAGAACTGTGCGTTCTAAGAAGATATCACAAATCCCCAAGGAGAGTCCAAGTGTGGTGGTGGTTGCGATGCCTGACCTTCCCAGCACTGGATGGGAAGAGGTGGCTCTTTCCACCATTTGCACGCCCCCTGCAAGTGCTGAAAGGCGCACCCACAGTCCACTTGCTGATATGCAAATTGAAGATGTCACTGTTGAAGTACAACAGGATGAGGATACTGGTGTAGCTGGCACTGAGGAGGAAGTTGGCGAGGAGGATTCTGATGGTGATGTGGTTTGTTTAAATCAGGCTCCGGGGGAGACATTTGTTGTCCGTGGGATGAAAAAGCCCATCATGGTCATGCCTGGGCAGAAGACCAAACATTCCACCTCTTTGGTCTGGCAATATTTCTATCCAAATCCGGACAACAACTGTCTTGCCATATGTACCATGTGTAAAGGTGAAATAAGTAGGGGTAGGGATGTTAACCACCTAGGAACATCCTCCCGTATATGGCACCTGCAGCGCATTCATAAAAAGTTACTGTCAAGTTCAGAAACTTTTGCTAAGACCGTAAGCAGTCCAGGGACACCTAAATCCTGTTGTCCTGTTGTATCGAAGCGCCTGCAAACCACACCGTCAGGATCGGAAGTAGTCCTGCAGGCCAGGTCACTGGCATGACTGACTCTCCTATCCGGGATTCCTCCGGAGGATCCTGCATTGCTACGCCTCCTGCTGCCGCTGCTGCTGTTGCTGCTGCTGGGAGTCGTTCATCATCCCAGAGAGGAAGTAGGAACACCACTACTTTTACTAAACAATTGACCCTCCAACAGTCCTTAGCGAGGAGGATGTAGTACGACAGCAGTCATCCTGAAGCAAAATGTATAACTGAGGCCTTGACTGCTATGTTGGTGTTAGACGTGCTTCCGGTATCCGCCATTAGTGAAGTGGGATTTAGACAATTGATGGAGGTAGTGTGTCCCCGGTTCCAAATCCCGTCTAGATTCCACTTCACTAGACAGGCGATACCGAGACTGCACAGAAACATCATAAAAAGTGTCCTCAGCATCCTGAAAAATGCCGTTGTACCCAATGTCCACTTAACCACGGACATGTGGACAAGTGGAACAGGGCAGACTAAGGACTATATGACTGTGACAGCCCACTGGGTAGATGTATCACCTTACGCAGCAACAGCAGCAGTGTCACCAGTAGCAGCATCTCAGAAATGCCAGCTCATTCCAAGGCAGGCTACGCTGTGTATCACCGGTTTCAGTAAGAGAGACACCGCCGACAACCTCTTAGAGAAACTGAGGGAAATCATCGCCCAGTGGCTTACCCCACTTAGACTCTCCTGGGGATTTGTGATATCTGACAACGCCACCAATATTGTGCGGGCATTACATCTGGGCAAATTCCAGCACGTCCCATGTTTTGCTCACACAATAAACTTGGTGGTGCAGAATTTTCTGAAAAGCGACAGGGGCGTGCAGGAGACGCTTTGGGTGGTCCGAAAAATTTCAGGCCACTTTCGCCATTCAGCGACTGCGTGCCGAAGACTGGAGCACCAGCAAACACTCTTGAACCTGCCCGCCATCACCTGAAGCAAGAGGTTGTGACGCGGTGGAACTCAACCCTCTATATGCTTCAGAGGATGGAGGAGCAGAAGGCCATTCAAGCCTATACATCCACCTATGACATAGGCAAAGGAGGGGGTATGCACCTGACTGAAGCGCAGTGGAGAATGATTTCTGTGTTGAGCAAGGTTCTCCAGCCCTTCGAACTTGCCACACGTGAAGTCAGTTCAGACACAGCCAGCTTGAGGCAGGTCATTCCCCTCATCAGGCTTTTGCAGAAGCAGCTGGAGAAAGTGAAGGAGGAGCTAAGACGGAGCGATTCCGCTCGGCATGTGGGACTTGTGGATGAAGCCCTTCATTCGCTTTGCCAGGATTCCAGGGTGGTCAATCTGTTGAAATCAGACCACTACATTTTGGCCACCGTGCTCGATCCTAGGTTTAAAGCCTATGTGGTATCTCTCTTTCTGGCTGACACAAGCCTGCAGAGGTGCAAAGACCTGCTGGTGAAAACACTGTCAGCTGAAGTGGAACGGGACACGTCAACAGCTCCTTCTTCATTTTCTCCCGCAACTGGGGCTGCCAGGAAAAAACTTAGGTATCCTAAGCAAACCGCTGGCGGTGATGCAGGGCAGGCAGGACCAAGTTTGGACATCTGGTCCGGACTGAAGGACCTGGCAACAATTTCTGACATGTCTACTGTCACTACATATGATACTGTCACCATTGACAGAATGGTGGAGGATTAAATCGGTGACAGCATCCAAGTAGGCATGTCAGACAGTCCATACCTGTACTGGCAGGAAAAAGAGGCAATTTGGAGGCCCCTGTACAAACTGGCTCTATTTTACCTGAGTTGCCCCCCCTCCAGTGTGTACTCCGAAAGAGTGTTTAGTGCAGCCGGGAACCTTGTCAGCGAAAGGCGTAGGAGGTTGCATCCACAAAATGTGGAGAAGATGATGTTCATAAAAATTAATTATCAACTCTTCCAGGGAGACCAGCCTCCAGAACGTACAGAGGGACCTGTGGTGGTGGATTCCAGTGGGGACGAGTTAATACTCTGTGAGGATGAGGATGTACACAACACTGAAGAGGGTGAGGAATCGGTGGATGAGGAGGATGAGGATGACATCTTGCCTCCGTAGAGCCAGTTTGTGCAGGGACAGATTAATTGCCAGATTGTTTTGTGGGGACCCAAATGAACCAATCATTTCAGCCAGAGTCGTGTGGCAGACCCTGGCACTGAAATGATTGGTTTGTTAAAGTGTGCATGTCCTGTTTATACAACATAAGGGTAGGTGGGAGGGCCGAAGGACAATTCCATCTTGCACCTCTTTTTTTTCTTTGCATTTGCATTATGTACAGTTTGGGGCCTAGTTTTTCAAACTGCCATCCTGTCTGCCACTGCAGTGCCACTCCTAGATGGGCCACGTGTTTGTGCCGCCCACTCGTATCGCTTAGCATAGTCATCCAGCTATCTCGGTGCAACCTTTTGGACATAAAAACACTATTGTGAGGTGTGAGGTGTTCAGAATAGACTGGAAATTAGTGGAAATTAAGGTTATTGAGGTTAATAATAGCATAGGAGCAGAAAAACCCACAAATTCTGTGATTTTAGCTGTTTTTATGCTTTTTAAAAAAAAAAATACAGATCCAAAACACAAAACCCAGAACCCAAAACACGGAAGGGTGGTTTTGGCAAAACCAATCCAGATCCAAAACACGAAGAAAGATCCAGATCCAAAACCAAAACACAAAACACATAAAGTGGCCGGTGCACACCCCTAGTGACAAGGCTGGAAGGCAAAACATAGTTCATTTCTGGTCCGCTCTCGGCTGAGATGGACACTGATAGCTGATCTCCTCAGTGTGCCCGCGATTCAGGACTAAGTACACCAGTGCACCGACATCCCAGCAGAGGTCCACAAAGTCTAAGTACTGTATACTTTTCCGCTGTTATTCAACTATTGGAAAGACCCTTATACCTTACCAACTATACCTAACTTTAATGCATTCTCTGTCTCTGTTACTCTGTGATTGTCAGGCATCCCTGCAGTACAGGACAAATCTGATAGAGCGCCCAAACTCTCCATGTGAATAATAATTTATTAGCAATATATATATATAAACTACCACATAAAAAGGGATGATCAGTCGCACATGGAAACCATAAAACAACAATATATCATATATGTATATATATATATATATATATATATATTTATATATTCAGGAATTACACATGTAATGATTTCATATAGAATACCACATTTACCCAAATGTATCTCTTGTGCACATAAAATCTGACTTTTCTCCTTTCAATGCATCAAAAAGCTTTTGCAATAGATTTTTTTCTTTAAACAGATCCCTGTAGATCTCACTTTCAATTATAAGGATATATCCAATGTTAGCATATATATATATATATGTATATCTTTCCACACTGCCATGAGATGAATAAAAGTGTAGGAGTAGATGGAGATGTATAGCTTATAATATGGGTATACTGCAGGCTGTTTGTAGTGATCCCAATAGTTGTAAATCACATAATGCAGCTATGAATCCCTGCAGTACAGAGAGGGACTGCCTAGCCGCACACTGAGTAGCAGAAACACATATTTGACTATAATTTCTACCAACTAGAATTTTCTTGTCACTCTCTCATCCGGTGTCCTATGTGTGGCATGACACTGGAAAGCAGAAGGGACAGGAAAGTATTAACTGCTGGCATAGACTTTATCCTATATACAGTACACTGATTGCGTAGTAACTTGTATCTACACTAACTGATCAGTAACTTTGTATCTACAATATCTAATTTACTCCGAGGACACGTGCTCTCATTCAGCGGGCTTGATATTTCCCTGCAATGCTTCATGCAACAGGGACTATCTAAAGCAGCATATTGAATAGCAGAAGCATGTCTGTTTCTATACTTCTTTTTGCCAAAAATCCATCCCCATCATGCTCTCATTTGGTGTTTGATGCAGTACTGTTTGACTCTGAACAGCAGAAATGACGGATTGGTATATATATTTTTCTCTCTTCTTCTCTCTTTTGGTGTGGAATGCATGATGCATCGCTATTTGCATGCAATGCATCCCGCCACACTTCGCATGTATGCCTTCCGTAAATTGCACCGGTATGCATATACCATGCTCCTTCCGGGAGGGAGCTGTCAGGCTTATACGGCGGGGGGTGTGACACTGTCAAAGGGGGCGGGGCCTGACAGCTGATACATCATTGGGGGCAGAGCATGGTGGTGTGACAGCTCGATCGTGTCCTCTTGGCTCCACCCCCTCTTCACAATGCAGAGATTAATGACATTGTGCAGCAGGGGGCAGAGCCACAATGACGCGATTTAGCGGACACGTCGCTGGGGGCCAGGCGGCTTGCTTGCCTTTCCGGGACACCGGGAGCAGCACACGATTTTTGGGAGGCTCCCGGATGAATTGGGAGGGTAGGCAGGTATAGCATATACAACAACACAAAGGAAATCTCTGTCAGTAAGAGCTGTCTTTTGTGAGTGAGGGATTTCCGGGTCTGTGACCCAGAAGTCCCTCAGGCATCCTTCTGCACATGCAAAGAAGGATACCTATGCTGCAAGGGGTGCTGGGAGGGATCCGATCAGTCAGCCAAGAGAAGCCTATAGGCCGAAAGGGTGGCACATGTGCAGGCTCTCTTCAGGCCTCTTCCTCTTTGGTGGTGCAGTAGACTTTGGTGCCCACGCCCTGTTCCCAGGACATCTCTACTGCACATGCAGTACACACCCGAGGAAAAAAGGTGTGGTGGCCATTTTCCTGGGGATTTCTGCAGCTCTGCGTCCAGTGCCAGGCCAATAGAGAGGCAAATATATTTAATTGGGTGCAGGGTGTGAGGTGTGTGGGCACACCAATCTGATTGGTTGCTATGGGCAACATCACTTTTAAAACTCACTTCTAAAAACTCTTACTTTTGTAAATATACCCCCCTCTTGTCTGTTTTAGAAGCTTTAGTAAATATGCCCCTTTGTCATTTGTTCATCAAGACTGCTCTCTATCGTATTTTTATACATGAACTGTGTGTTGGAATTTACTATGAGTAAAACACTGTATATATTTTTATCAATATGACTATCAGACAGTGGCGTAACAAAGGGTCTTTGGAGCCCAGGGCAAATTTAAGATTTGCGCCCCTCCCCCAATAGTACAATAGGTTTTGCGCTGCAAAAAAATGGGTGTGGCCAAACAACAAAAGGTGCATGGCTACTGGAAATGGGGTGGGCCAACATGACACGCCACCAATTTCTTGCTAGTCTGGGAACATTCCTTTCTATTCCATATGCATCTTACCTTTATGATGGTTTCTCACAATGTGGAACCTCTGAAGAAATACATCCTCTCTGGGACGATGGCGTCTTCAGTCATTATTCACTATTCATGTAGGTCACATTGTCCGGAAGATGCCTGTTTGTGTAGGAATATTAACAAGGTCATCATCATATGATAGCAGATCAACCAGACTCATTCCCCCTGTGTAACGTTCTGCCCCCTGCGTCTCTCAGCCGCACCATCATCTCACTGCAACGTCTCTTAGCCAAACCACCATCTCCCTCCCTGTGTCATCTCTTCTTAGCCACACCATCGCCACCCCCTGCTTCGTCTCTCAGCACACCATTACCGCCACCGCTGCGTCGTCTCTCAGCACACCATCACCGCCCCCCCTGCGTCGTCTATCAGCACAACATCACCACCCCCCCACGTTGTCTTTCTGCACACCATCATCTCCCTCCCTGTGTCATCTCTTCTTAGCCTTCCCCCCGTGTTGTCTCAGCACGCCATCACCTCCCCCCCTGCATCGTCTCTTAGCACAATATCACCACCCTCCTTGCGTCGTCTCTCAGCACATCATCAATGCCCCCCTGCATCAACTCTAAGCACACCATCACTGCCCCCCTGCATTGTCTTTCAGCACACCATCACCACCCCCCCACATTGTCTCTCAGCACACCATCATCGCCCCCCTGTGTTGTCTTTCAGCACACCATCACCACCCCCCCACATTGTCTCTCACCACACCATCACCTCCCCCCTGCATCATCTCTCAGCACTCCATCACCTACCCCTGCATCATCTCTCAGCACACCATCACCTCCCCCCTGCATTATCTCTCAGCACACCATCACCTCCCCCCAGTGTTGTCTCTCAACACACAGACACACACTGACACATACACACTGACATATACATACACATTGACACATATACATACACACACACACACTGACACATACACACTGACATATACATACA
Source organism: Taudactylus pleione (assembly GCA_031769625.1). Lineage (NCBI taxonomy): Eukaryota > Metazoa > Chordata > Amphibia > Anura > Myobatrachidae > Taudactylus > Taudactylus pleione. Next base: position 96,270 of record JAUIMM010000391.1, read on the forward strand.
TACTGACACATATACATACACACACACTGACATATACATACACACACACACACTGACACACATCCACACACAATGACACACACACTGACACAGATACACGCACACATACTGACACAGATACACACACACTGAGACACATACATACACACCATTCACCACAAATGCAGCCAGCCAAGTAAAAGTCTCCCTTCCCTACCCCCCATCCTCCCCCCCCGCGGAAGTCCACCCGCCCCCCCTCACAGCAGTATGACCCCCCTCCCATCCCTGCAAAAAATAAATACTCATACCTGGCTGGTCCGAGCAGAGAGAGCGCCGGGGACGGAGAATGACCCTGTAACAGTCACCTTTGGCGGCACCCGCAGCTCTCAGTATAGAGAGAATGGGGAGATTGCCTGGGAGGGGCTGCATGCTTCTGCTGCTGCTCCCCCTACAGTCGCCCAGCCGCACCAACAGGCACACTTGCCTGCTTGTTCTATTTTTAGTCCGGGAGCAATGGAGGAGCGATGGGTGGGCTGGGGGGTACGGTGTCCTGGCCAGCGGAGCTCCCATCTGTTGGGCCTGCCACGGTGCCCAGGGCACGTGCCCCGCTTGCCCTGATTACGCTACTGCTATTAGACCTACCTGATGTCATAATTGAATAATTTAAACAGTAAATTATCTGCTTGTGGGATGTGTATAAATATACTGGCAAATATATGATCTGTGAAGATCTTTTGGAGACACAATAATATGAAACACTAATGATAATAACCTTTAGATATCTCCTTGACGTTACAGATTATGGCCCGTATTCAATTTGAAGCGTTAAATCCGTATCCGCGTTAAGTTAACGCGGATGACATCATTATCGCCTGTTTTGTTTACCTCCGTATTCAATTTGAAAGACTTAGCGCGTATGCGGAAAGTCAATGCAATGTACTAGGCAAAGTTTTGCCTATAAATGGCAGGCGGTAAAAAGTGCAGAATTGGGGTTTTGGGGTGCAATGTTTTGGGAACCCCCCTGCAGCCTTCAGACAGTCCCCCAAAGGTAATCTGTGTCAAAAAAATCTCAATAAACACTTAAGAACACCCCAAAAAATGACTTTGAAAAAGGAGGCGAAAAAAAAAAGTTGGGGTACAAACTTAAAAACTAGCGAACTTGACTCTGGGGGGGTCCCCAAGTATGCCCCAAGTGTTTTTTAGAATGCAGGTGCTTGCGTCAGGTGGATTTTGAAAGATTTTTAAACTTCACTTTAGCAACTTCAAAATATGCTGACCCCCATTTTCATGTACCCCAAATTTGCTGCTATAACTTATTTTCACGAAAAAATGCTCCAAAATACTATTCTCCATCAGGTATTGAAAAACGCTATTTAGCAGTAATTGTGCCCATTTAAACACACCAAATACCTTCAGCAAGCCAAATCGGGGGGTACCATAGTGAACCCCCATGTCAGAGCATCTTTTGGGGGGTGTCAGGCTGATATATGTAATGTAATATTCTTAGGCCCTTATTTATTTATGATAGCTATTGCAATGCGATCTGGGCATGACATCACCGCCCATGATCGCATTGCAATATGAGATCATAGTGCCCGGAAGCATCATCCGGCATACGCAGGGACACGGGCTCACGCTGACTGCACATACACGGCCGCCTCCATTGGCTAATTATGCGCAGTGTAGCCCATAGGCTAGAGAGGCTAACGCCATCTTCCGGGGGCCAGTATCTGGAATGCATCGCATTCCGGATGTTGGTAAATTTGGCGGCATCGCATCCCGCAAAGGAACCTATGGGGTGTGCGGCTGCCTGCGGGAATGGAGAGATCACAGCAAGTATCGGAGATACCTGCTGCTGTCCCTCCTTCATACATCCGGGGGGGAACATAATATTTGTGGTTAAAATTTGGGGATTATACCTGGAATGTACAATGATAAATGGGCCTCTTAATGTCTTAGCAATGAGGTTCGCGTTTGCTAGAATGCACACATACAGTCCTGACATTTTTTATGTAAGAGGGATGCAGTGATTGATTAAAAACAGAGAGGGTTAAAACTGTTGGGGGCTGGATTGCGGGACACCAGGCGATTAATTGGTCCTATTGTCATTACCATTATGTTCTTACGTGCAATATGTAAGGCTTTGTGGGCTGATACTGAGGGGTCTATTTACTAAGCAGTGTTAGGAGACAGAGTGAAAAGTGATAAGTCTGTGATAAGGTGCCAGCCAATCAGCTCCCAACTGTCATTTTTCAAACACAGCCTGTGAGATGACAGTTGGGAGCTGATTGGGTGGCACCTTATCACTTTCTTATCACTTTTCACTTTGTCTCCTAACACTGCTTAGTAAATAGACCCCCAAAGTCTCTTTGTTCCTATCTTCCCACTCTCCTTCTCCTACTATTTTTGTTTGGTGGTGCTTTTGTCATGAGCTGTTTTTTACAGCAGGAAAGAGCGGCTGGTCACCGCATCGGGTGCAAAGTTGTTTATTATTATCACCTTTTGGTGCACTTACCTTTGTTGACATGATAGTCCACTGGACCACCCTGACGGGGGCTGTGTCATTACCCAGCCGGGTGGATATCCATGTTTGGAGTTTAAGTGGATAACTGTTGTTGGCAGTTGTTGATCTTTTGGTTTGTGTGCACCTTTTGTGGTATCCACGGGTAATGCTTGTCATTTTGTTATGTTGTACGCTGTTGGAGTGGGCCAATTCTGGCCGTCCTTTCTCTGCCACCATACTTTATTTCATGTAAGCGTATTTGAATATTCTTAATGTATTTGAAGTTAACAGCTAACAAATTAATTCTGCCAAATAGAATGTCAAAAAGGCTTTGTTTATATTTTAGAAGATTACTTATAAATGTGTTAATTACTGTATGAGGGCTGTACGCAGGGCACAGGAAAGTGGATATCTCCTGCTTTACCTTCTTGGTGAATGGCGCGATAACATAATTTTTACAATTGCCGGTGAAAATGTTCACCTGCTTTTGTAAAAATGAAGTGATGATGAATAGGCCCCATAGTGACAGTGATGTGCATTATAACACTATGCTATTTATTTACAATAACAAGCTTATAATAGTTGTCTTATACAGTACTTACATCATGACCGCTCTGTCTCTTCCTTCCTGACTGCTATCACCCAGCTTTATAGTACTATGTAACTGTAATTATATGCAATGATGTGAATCAGTAAATATAAGACTTTGCTCATCCTATATATAGTAACATGCCTAATCATAATGAGTTACTTTGGGACATATCAGTGGTCTCTTTGCAGATTAGATTTGAGGTTATTATTTTAATTTACGGAAAAATAATTACACAAAATTGTGCCGTGTGATTTCCCAGCGGTCGGTAGTGATAAAATATATCCAAGTAACTGAGAGTCCGAAGGTATCATTTATATGTTGAGAGAAGTACATGAAAGACCTATTAGATAAAGATTAGATAAAAAGTAATTAATGGCAGTTTTTGTTTCATTCCTGTTTTCATGTGGAGATCCAGCACATACTGTAGGTGCTTGTGTAGATTTGGACATAAGTCCTCTTTTTTGGCATAAAAAACACATTTTCATACACACGCATTTATCCCTGTGAAGACTTTGACACAATCTAAACTATGGACTCCTAATGGTTAGAAAAGTGCAAAGAGGAGAATAATGTAGTGTAAGCTTAGGCTTTGTACAGTAAGTTTACGCCAAGTACAGTAAGCTTAGGTCTAGTACAGTAAGTTTACGCCAAGTACAGTAAGCTTAGGTCTAGTACAGTAAGCTTAGGCTTTGTACAGTAAGTTTAGGCCAAGTGTAATAAGCTTAGGCCACTCATAGCAAACTTAGGCCAAGTACATTAAGCTTAGGTCTAGTACAGTAAGTTTATGCCAAGTACAGTAAGCTTAGGTCTAGTACATTAAGTTTACGCCAAGTACAGTAAGCTTAGGTCTAGTACAGTAAGTTTACGCCAAGTACAGTAAGCTTAGGTCTAGTACAGTAAGTTTACGCCAAGTACAGTAAGTTTACGGCAAGTACAGTAAGCTCAGGTCTAGTACAGTAAGTTTACGCCAAGTACAGTAAGCTTAGGTCTAGTACAGTAAGTTTACCCCAAGTACAGTAAGCTTAGGCCACTTATAGCAAACTTAGGCCAAGTACATTAAGCTTAGGCCACTCATAGCAAACTTAGGCCTAGTACAGTAAGCTTAGGCTGATCACAGTAAGCTTAGGCCTAGTACAGTAAGCTTGGCCAAGTATACTAAGCAAAGGTTTAGTTTAGTAAGTTTACGCCAAGTACAGTAAGCTTAAGCCACTCATAGCAAACTTAGACCAAATACAGTAAGCTTAGGCTGATCACAGTAAGCTTAGGCTGATCACAGTAAGCTTAGGCTGGTCGCAGTAACCTTAGGCCTAGTACAGTAAGCTTAGGCCAAGTATAGTAACCTTAGGCCAATCACAGTAAGCTTAGGTCAAGTACAGTAAGAGTAGGTTTAGTAAGTTTACGCCAAGTACAGTAAGCTTAAGCCACTCATAGCAAACTTAGACCAAATACAGTAAGCTTAGGCTGATCACAGTAAGCTTAGGCTGATCACAGTAAGCTTAGGCTGGTCGCAGTAACCTTAGGCCTAGTACAGTAAGCTTAGGCCAAGTATAGTAACCTTAGGCCAATCACAGTAAGCTTAGGTCAAGTACAGTAAGAGTAGGTTTAGTAAGTTTACGCCAAGTACAGTAAGCTTAAGCCACTCATAGCAAACTTAGGCCAAATACAGTAAGTTTAGGCTGATCACAGTAAGCTCAGGCTGGTCACAGTAAGCTTAGGCTGGTCACAGTAACCTTAGGCCTAGTACAGTAAGCTTAGGCCAAGTATAGTAAGCTTAGGCCAATCACAGTAAGCTTAGGTCAAGTACAGTAAGAGTAGGTTTAGTAAGTTTACGCCAAGTACAGTAAGCTTAAGCCACTCATAGCAAACTTAGGCCAAATACAGTAAGTTTAGGCTGATCACAGTAAGCTTAGGCTGATCACAGTAAGCTTAGGCTGGTCACAGTAACCTTAGGCCTAGTACAGTAAGCTTAAGCCAAATACAGTAAGCTTAGGCTGATCACAGTAAGCTTAGGCTGGTCACAGTAACCTTAGGCCTAGTATAGTAAGTTTAGGCCAAGTATAGTAAGCTTAGGCCACTCATAGCAAGCTTATTCCAAAATATCAGATCTTATTTATCGGCAGACACTACGGCAGTAAGTGACAGCAGTGTGCAAATGGAGGTTAGTCAAGGTAGAAAATAGGTAACACAGTGTTAACAGCAGTTATTTAGGTTCCCAGTTGCAGCCAGGAGTGTTTAGGGTCATGCTGGGCATTGTAGTTGTACACACTCTATGCAGCTAGAGTATATGTATGCAGCGGGATCTATTTATATACATTGTGGTGGTGATATAGTGGATTTATGGGGTCTATACACTCCAACAAAGTTAGAGATACTCAAAGGCACATCTGTAATGGAGGATGGACGGAGAAGAAAGACATGGCGGGGAGCCGCGCATGCACAGAATGAGAAGGTTGGTGGTCACACCTCCACGGAGAGTCACTCTCTTGGGTAGTTAGAGGCAATACGGTGGTGTGCTTACATGCTGGGCACTCACGCAGTCACATACAGTAAGCACATCTGGTGGCTCTGCTAGTGTGCTGGCCCTGTATCCCACTATTATGCCGCCTCTCTCAGTTATGAGAATAAGAAATTTGTGGTGGTAAAAGTGAGCAAAAGTGGTAAATAATTTACTAACCCGACAGGGGATGATCAAGTACCTCTGGCCGGACATGACAGGTTCTCAATGTTTCCTTTCCTCTCCTGATCTTCCAAACTTGCTGTGAGCTCTCCTGCCCTGCCAAACCCTATCTGCCTGTCTGATGCCATTTCTCCTGCTCCTGCTGCCCTCTTCCAGTCCGTGGGCTCTATGGTGATGTGTTGTGTTCAATCTCGTTAAGCTTAAGTCAAATTAATTGCTCTTTATTTTGGTTTCTCTTACTTTTTCTCCCCTTTTCTATCTACCCTGAGTTTAATGTCCTGCTGCAGCCAATTCTAATGTCCCATCACAACATGGGAAAATGCTTCCTGCATCTCCACTCTTACTGGCTGCCTCTTCTTCCCATGTCACCCCCCTCACTGCTCCGACCTCCTGTCTGTGTGTTTTCAGTACCCGTACCACCTCTGTTGTGTAGGGGGACGGGGCGAAAATGACGCGATTGCGTGGCCACGGCCCTAAATTTTGCCGATCTGGCTGCCCCCTCCTGGAAGGGGCAGCCAGAATGTCGGCATCTATGCAGTGATGACATGTTCATGTAATTGCAGGAAATTCAGAGAGGCATACAGTGGCCCTGATTCAGAGCCGGACGCTCTGACAGAGCATTCACTCTGAATCAGGGCCAGCCCTCTGGTTTTTTAGAGCGGCCTCCTGGCCGCTCGCATAGCTGTGGGTGACCACCCACAGCTATAGCGGGCGGCCAGGAAGATGGTCACGATGGTCCAGACCATCGCGACCATCGGGCTTGCGACGAGACCCTTGTGGTAACAGAGCCGAAAGCACTCCCACTGACATCACTTGTGATGTCAGTGGGGCCGGCCCCAGACGGTAGGAGTTCCCATGGGAACGCCTCCGTCTGGGCAGCCACACCCCGGCCTGCCCACCAAAAGGGGCGTGCTGTCACTCAACATCGACAGCACGCCCCCTTTGGTACGAGACCCGGAGTGACGGATTGCCCGTCGCTATCCGGGTCTCGCGCATGCGCACGACGGAGTCAGCTCAGTCGTGCGAATGCACACTGGGCCACCATCGACCTGCTTGCGAGCGCATAGCGCTAGCGAGTGGGTCTGAATCAGGCCCAGTATCTGCAGCAGTTGCTGAACCCCTGGTGTAATGTACACACTGACTAATACACAGCAGATAGTTTTATTGTCATATGGTTATAACTCTTCAAAGAATCAATGGAAAAAACTAGATACCAACAGAAATGTAAAATATATAATTGACTATTGCAGAGAAAGTTCTAATAATGACCCAGGGTCCTGATTCATCAAGGATCGCAACTGCGATTATGCACGCAATTGGCCGATTGTTGCATGCATCACAGTGTGCAAGCGCGAACCAGTCACTGCGATTGGGAGTTACTACAAAGACCCATCGCAGAGATTGACAGGAAGTGCCATTTGTGGGAGGCGATGGGGAGGTGGTGGGCGCAACGCAGGCGTGCGAGAGCGTTTGAACGCCATTGCAGGGGCATACATAAATTAGGCACTGCGATGCCATGCGCAGCTCGAGTACTCAGTGTGTGCGATGAGCTTGTTCAAGTGTGCGTGAGGCTGCGATGGCTACAGGGGCATGAATAATTAAGCCCCTGCGATTCTATATGCTGACAGAGGTCTAGATGGCGACAGGAAGTTTAGCAGTTTGTGAGGTAGGATCAGGTCATCCACAACTGTGTGAATGGTTCCGATGTTACCGATGTTTTCGCTGACTTGCGGGTGCGTGTCATGGGAAGTGGGCGGCTTTATACAGCGATGGGCGTCTTGGTATAGTGCTGCGGTTGCCGTGCGATGGCATTCATTAGCATATCTTCTCAGCGAGTGGGTGCGTGCGAACGCAGCCGTGCGATCCGTGCTGAATCTGGCACTGAGACACCTATGTGTGCAGAATGGACAAGGGAGCTAAGACACTGGTGCCATATTTTCTGCATACAGGATGACAGATGCAGGCAGATAAATGCCCCACAAATGGTAATGACACACCTGTATTTAACACCACTCCTTGTGACAAACCTTAAATGGTCCCTAAATGTCAATGACTTTGTGATTAAAACCTCACTGCAATCGGCATCACATAGTACCTTGGTGCATGAGCAGTGCGACCATAATCGCTCAACTGCATACACATTGGCATTCTGTCCACATCTGTATGAGGACCAGAGTAATTGTTACTGAAAGGAACTGAGAGACACCCTGCACCCATTATAGAAATGCCCCTGGAGCTAACATTCTACGAGAAGGGGGTGAACAGTTAGACGGTAAACTGTAGAGAAGAGTAGGACAGGCGTATAGAGAAGACTGGTGATTTAGGAGGAGTCATGTTAAGCTCTGACGCAAAGGTGGGTTTTCAGGGAATGCTTTAAGGTGGTGAGATTGGGAGAAAGTCAGACTTTCCAGGAGAGTGAGGAGGTAGATGATCTGGGGAAGTCTTGCAGATGGGCATGAGAAAAGGTAATCAGGGTGGTAATAATAAAGAAATTAGAGGAAGAGCAGGAGGTGCAGGACAGAATGTGGACAGAAATGTGGCTAGAGATGAGGTTTACTATATCTCTTCTTCCCTATTCTCAAAACCCATACTCGCTAGAGTATTATCCTAAAATAAATGAGTAACCTTCCTAAGTGGAACTCTATTGTTTACGGTTATGTAATGTACATAGATGCCAAATTCTATTTTACCTATGCTGTAGCTGTCTCTTCCATAGAACCATGAGATCACCAACATTTCTTTACATACAATAAGCACAAACAGCATTACAGTAAAAGTTTTATTTTTCAGGAACGCAGCTCCCAGAAATGTCCATGGCAATAGTTTTTAGGAACTCACCAACAATATAAACTTCCATAAACAATGACTCTTATTTCAAACTTCACAGTTCACGTTAACCGTTTATAAGATCAACAAATTACTTCTCCACTTACAGTAGTTTAAATTTCCTTCAAACACTCTTACAAGGCATTTTTACCACATAAAGTATTAACGTGTAATTTCAGAGATAATTAACATGGAATCGGTATGAAATACTGACGGAGTGGGTGCCGGCTGTAAGTACACTGACAGTGGCATCCCGATGGTTCGAATCCCAAAAGGGGATCGGTGAGTACTGTTTCCCTGTCCTATTTACTCCCTAACCTTGCTCCCTAACCCTAACCTTCCTTTCTTGTACTCTCATACTAATCCTCACTACCCCGCACACTAACCCTCCCGATAAATTTCTAAACCTAACCCTCGCCCCATACTGCCTAACCCTAACCATCCCCCCTTAGTGCCTCACCCTAACGTCCCCCTGGTGGATTCAAGCTCCCCTAATGGGAGTGTGGCAAATTGAATCACCAACCATAAGCCAATTGCAGCTCAAATCTGGTTGACCAATCCAGAGCTTCCAAAGGAAGATGATTGTGGCTTTCTGCATTAATAAGTCCGAAGACAGAAATCAGTCAGCATGCAGACAGAAGAGCTCTGGAGAAGAGTTCAAGCGGCTGGGGAAGAGGCCAGAAAATGAGCAGAAAATGGCAGGCTCAAGCTCCAGAAGTGACAGGAGAGTATTGAGGATAGTGGCTGTCTCTGAGAGCCCAGCAGAGAAGCAGAGGACCAGAGAGGCCTGCACTAGAGGGAAGCAAAGAGATTAACAAAGCTCCCCTCTACAGTCTCTCCCGCTGAAACGGGTTGGTGTCTGTGGGCCTTTTGTACATATACAGTATCTTAACTTCCTTAGTCCACTGAGTATTTGGGTGCTAGACCCATGAGATAGATTTAAAGTAAGGTTGCTAGGCCTGCGGGAAAGACTAAAGATGGGGTGCTAGGCACTAGGGTGCAAAAATTACTTTGGACACAAGGCCCATTCGTATAGACACTTGTTAAGGGTGTGGAGGGATTTCCATCACCCAAGTCCACCAACCCCATTTCCCACAAAAAAACAGCCCTGTTTCCAGACAAAGGGCCTGATTCAGAGCCGGACGCAATTAGCGCTCGCTCGTCCAGAAAATAGGGGTGGCTATTCAAATCAACCGTTCGCTCTTTGCGGTTTGTTCACGCCTCTAGGTCTGAACGAGCGAACAAAACTTGCGGTCGTTTTTTTAAAAAATACGCCCCCCTTGCCGCTCGCATCCTACGTCATGTCCGCTATTTATTAGATTAATCGAGTACATCGACCAGGGTATGAACTGCTCGCTATTCTTGGGGTTGGTTTTTGCTACCACAATTTTGCGAGCAGTTCTGGCTATAAAATAACCCAGTGACGTGGTCAATGATGCTGCTGTTTTAATTATGCACACCCATAAAACGCCCGTTTTGACCTTTAGACACGCCTGCGTTCGGATCACCACTCCCCGTTTTCAAGCACCTTCCCCCGTTACCACCCACATACGCCTCCTTCTGTCACTCAAATTATCAGGCATTCGCTATTTTGCGAGCACATGAATTTCGAACACACTGACTGGTTCGCGCATGCGTATAACGATCCGTATGCATGTGCAGTTGGGCAAACATCGCTCGGAGCGAACGAGCTGCCGCTTACGAGCGGCTCTGAATCAGGCCCAAAATCATGTTTGTCACCAAATTAATCCAGTTTCCACTCTAAAATACTAGAACAGAATTAGGATTGGACACAAAGCCCTACATAGAGAGAAGGACACAAGGCATTACATAGAGAGAAGGACACAAGGCCCTACATACAGAGAAGGACACAAGGCACTACATAGAGAGAAGGACCCAAGGCCCTACATAGAGAGAAGGACCCAAGGCCCTACATAGAGAGAAGGACACAAGGCACTACATAGAGAGAAGGACACAAGGCCCTACATAGAGAGAAGGACACAAGGCCCTACATAGAGAGAAGGACACAAGCCTACATAGGGCTAAGGACACAATGTCCTGAATAGATAGAAGGGATTAGTTTCTGGTGTATGGATGTGTGGCTGGCTAATAGGATATGTGAGGCCATGAAAGGGTTAGGATAACAGTCACCCAGCGATAACTATTGACAATTATTCTTGTTTTGAAATGTTATATTGTGTTTGTGTTTCTCTCTGTGATAAAAAAAAATATATGATGTCAGCAGTAGATGTAAATGTGTATGAGAGCCGTAAGCGTACCCTGGTAGCCGCAACATAAAACATTCATGCGGTCACATGTTCCTGAATGGATGGAGTGGGTAATTGTGGGTCTGATCAATTGTGAGCCTAGACAGAGTGCTGCATCTTTAATGCACAGGTTCTCAAACTAGGTCCTCAGAACCCCCAAACAGTGCATGATTTCCAGGTCTCCTCACAGAATCACAAGTGAGATATTTAGCTCCACCTGTGGATCTTTTAAAATGTGTCTCTGAGTAATGAATACACCTGTGCACCTGCTGGGTGACCTGGAAAACGTGATCTGTGTGGGGTCCTGAGGACCGAGTTTGAGAACCACTGCTCTAATGGATGTATTGATTCGGCACAATGCAACGTTTCAAGCCTTACGGGCAGTATATCCTCGCCGTGATCATAAAAATCAATGCAAGCAGCGACTACAACGAACTGGACATCTTATGACCCCATTTATGATCTGATGAAATTACAGTCACTCTCAGGATATACTGTACACTGGTATCAGCTGAATGTTGCGGTGTGTATTGTCACCTTGACACAATAGGAGAAAAAAAACAAACACGTATTTTAATTCTACATACAACATAAAGACTAACGTACAAATTTATATATTTTTTTACACATTTCCAGTAATTCTTTTCAAATAGCTTTAATTGCATGTTTCAAATTAATATTTATTTTATTTGAATTTTTCAAGTGTCCCAAATTCAATTGCAGCAGAGGGTGATAAACCATTAATGAAGGCTACACATTCACATGGAATACAGAATAATGAGCTTTCATGTTAATAGAATATATTGTTTTTAACAACACATAATTTAATTTAATTAATTGAAATGCTATATTTCCATAAAGTATTTATAGTACAATTATTTTTTTGCATTCTTTTATTATTGTCTTTCTTTCTGCATAATATATTCCCTGGAGTTCATGTCAGGTCTGAACACTATGATGAAACATTTAGGAAGAAACATACAGATCACCAGAGCCCAACTGGATGCCAGGATGGCAAATATTTCCATGGCCACTGTGTATTTTCCCTGAGCACTGAGGGAGGCTGGGATAAAGGAGACCCAGACACTGAGGAAGGCCAACATGCTGAAGGTGATGAATTGGGCCTCATTGAAGCTATCAGGGAGTCTCCGAACCAGGAAGGCTGCAATGAAGCTAATGGTGGCCAGAAGAAACAGGTAACCTAGCATGGTCCAGAAAGCAATGGGAGATCCCTCATTACACTCAACAATGATGATTTCAGGTTTACTTTGGATGTTGTGCTGTGGGAAAGGAGGAAAGGTTGACAACCAAGTGATACATAATGTTAATTGTAACAGCAAACAGACAAAAATGAGCAAGTAGGACATTTGAGGAGTGGCCCATCTCCTGAGACTACTCCCTGGTCTGGTGGCTGTAAATGCGAACACAACCATGGTAGTTTTTGACAAGATGCATGAGACACAAAGGGCAAAAGCCATACCAAAAGCAGCTTGGCGTAGGAGACACTTCTCTGGTTGGGGGTAACCAATGAAAACTAAGGAACAGAGAAAACATGCGGAAAGTGACAACAAAAGAAGACAACTGAGAGAGTAATTGTTGGCTTTCACTATAGGGCTGTGTCTGTACCGGATGAAAAGTTTTAAAATAAAGACCGGAATAAATGAAGACAAGATGCTGATAGCAACCAAGATTATTCCGAGAGGGTCTTCAAAGCCCAAATACTCGGTGGGCTTTGGGAGACATCTGGATCTCTCTGCATTTGGCCACTGGTCCCAAGGACACTTTAAACAGCTTATTGAAACTGAAAGACAAAACAAACATAATTTTGGCACATTTGCCTGGGAAGATTTATAGAAGACTAGTTAGCAGCCCATCAAAATGAGAGGACATCGTTGCGCCCGCAAATAGTCCCGTTTGAGCACTCAAACAGGTCATTTTTTGGTCATTTCTGCTCGCCAGCTTCGGGGGCTGCGAGTAGAAATGTTGGCGCTGGCAGCTGTGCGTGGCCAAGCGGGGCAACAACTGAATTGTTCCATCGCACTCCATTTAGTGGCCGCCGGTGCACAACACATAAAGGTGAAGAACAGCTTTAGCCTTTTATATATATAGATTTATAGTTGGATACAGTTAAGGCTTTAGACCTAAACTAAGTAAAGCAGTCAGGTGCTAATATTGATATTGGGTCAGCACTAAATCCAAATCAGGAAGAAGATATGTAGATAACATTGCTATCCGTAACAGGTAAACTTTTTAATTCCATTATATTCATTGTTTAACATCAGATTTCTTATCTAATTAAAAAACTATAATGTGATATTTTGAAGCCTATTTTCCTGACATGTTTGAGATGAAGATTTATTTTTGTGTGTACAGTACTTAGCTGTCAGTTGTAGGCAAAAGACGTGGCCATTCCTTCTGAGTATTTTTTTTAAAGACATTAACATTCATAGGTGATACAATGTAAAGGTCTCACTCTTTGGGCATTGGATGTGAGTGCACCACACTTTGGAGCTCATTCAGACCCGATTGCTAAGCAGTGGCCGCTTGCTTGCAAAAGGGGCCGGGTATGCAAATCAAGCGATCGCACTATGCGGTGTAAGGACGCCCTCTATGTCCTAGAGAGCGATGGCAGCAGGGGCATATCTATAATGGGTGCAGGGTGTGCGGGGAACAAGGGGCCCCTGGGTTCAGGGGGGCCCCGCACCGCACACCCTGCACCCGTAATATTACTTACCTGTCCGGAGTCCCACGTCGGTGCGGGCGTCTGGCGCTGTAAAACAACTGTAAAATGGCTGTGGCGTTCCCGTCGTTTGCGCATGTGCAGTACAGGGAAAATGTCCGCCACGGCAATTTTCTCGGTGACCTGTGCATTCATTATAGACTCTGGGCGCACTCTAGTACCCAGAGTCTATAATTCCGACGCTGGCCGCCCACAGCTCAGTGCGCTGCCGGCCGGCGGGCGGAGAGGAGGGGGCACATGATGGGAGACTGCACACGGGCCCCCTCCTCTCTAGAAACGCCCCTGGATGGCAGTGAGCGTATGCAGGACTATAAAACCTCCCACCTGTCACTCGCTGCACAAGTCATCTCCAGGAAGTGGGTATTTAATCGGGAACATCGAGGGCCATCGGAGTTGCTCGCAGCGCTTCTGATAGACCCTACCCTCCCGCAAGCACTGCGAGCAGTTCAGGCTAAAAAGCAACCAAGTGACGAGTTCAATGACGCTACATCACTAATTATGCACGCCCATTAAACTCCGTTCTGATGCCCAGACACGCCTGCGTTCGCACATCCACTCCCCCGGTCACAAGCACCTTCCCCTGTTACCACCCACAAATGGCGCTATCTGTCACTCATAGTAGCGGCCAGTTAACGACACAGACATTTTTAACATAAAGATATATATATATATATATATGTGTGTGTCAAAGACCTACAGTATACAGATGTGTCCTGCTACATCTTTGCCGATCCATCTACAAACTTGCGCACACATCGCGCCATGGGATTACCCGCAGCGGCATACACTGCGACCGCACCATGCATTCCTATGACGGCGTGGGTGCGAACGCAGTGCGCATATCTGCTCATGGGCATAAAGATGTAGCAGGACACATGTAGCCTATGTTACTATACCTTTTTAGAATAATACATATTACATCATATATATATTCCATGGATTTTAAATAACACAACGTGAATTACTAATTAACCCAGAAATTATATATATTTTATTATTTAAGTTTTAAAAAATAATCCCTAATAAAGATTTTACTATCTTAGCCCATATAGTAAATGCAGCTACATATATTTTATTTATTTTATTTTTTTTACTGATGCCCACTTAATAGTATTATTATTATTATTATTATTATTATTATTATTATTATTATTATAATAATAATAATAATAATAATAATAATAATAATAATAATAATATTATTATTATTATTATTATTATAATCCTTTATTTATAGGGTGCGACAAGTGTTTTCCTTAGCGCCTTACAAAGTACATAAACAAATAATTTGACAAGTAACTTACAGTACAATATAGGACATGGATAATATACATTGCTACTGTACATTAGTGACCATAACACCTAGATATGCAACAGAGCGTAAGCAACCAAGTGTTAGGTGCCCTGGTGGAAGTAGATGAAAGTAAAGTAAGGAGAAGGACAAGAGGGTAGAGGGCCCTGCTCGTAAGAGCTTACATTCTAAATGGGAGGGGCAGACAAACAGGTGTGACACAGATGGGGTAAACAGGGAGGAAGGAGCATGTTGCAGCAAGTTAGGATGGGAGCTGGAAGGTATAAAGGTGTACTATGGGTAACCTCTTCTAGTTAAATCCATCGCTATAACAAACCAATTGGAACTTTTTACCATATATTTGAGAAGCAGAAGTTCCGTCACTTACCTGTTTGGTTGGAGATCTCTCCTTGCAGACACTGCACACATTCAAAGCAGCAGACAGGTTGTCCTTTTATTGGTGCCCTTCTGTACCCTGGAGGGCAGCTCTCACTGCAGACTGAACGCGGGACCTAGGGATAAGTTTGTAACAGTTTGTAATTCAATATTAAAGTAACTTATGCCAATTTTTCCTGTGTGCCGAGGACGATCTACCTGCTGCCCTATGAAGATCCTGTACACAGTCACATAAACTTTGCAGCACTTTGTACTGCTGTAGTACAACAGGATAAATATCATATAATAGATATAGTTGAACATTATGAGCTATATTTACTAAAGGTAAATTTTTGAGCCAATCTTTACTACATTTTTAATCGACTGAAATCGTCTCAAAATTTATTGTATACATCACTGACCAAATCTCTCATTTACTGTATTAAAATTCGATTTTGAAATCGATTTCAAAATCGAATGGAATGTCGGTCGATTTTCCAGAGTGTAAAAATTGTCGATTTGGGACGGGCACTTCAAAATCACCTACAATGTGCTTAGAAAGTGGTTTTGTCTTGTCAATTTCTGTATTGTTATTGTCATTTAGAAGTGTGTCTTATTTTTTGTCTTGTCTAATTTATTTGTTTTATTTGTCTGTGTTTGTCAGAGTTTCTGTGTGTGTGCCTCAGGAGTTTGGGTTGTTTAAATTTAGTTTTATTTTTCAAGTGTAGTTTGCGTATTATTTTTCTATTTGTTATGGAAGCTGCCAGGAGTAGGGCAAGAGAGGATAGGGAGGTGGAGGAGAGGGATCCAGTTGCCTGAAGATAGTGAGACGGAGGGAAGAGGGCCAGGAGGAGCCTCCACCTGGCAAAAATTAAATCTGGCTGCAATGTCAGGTTTACCTTTGAGGAGAATTGCATGTTGGTAAACTCCTCGTAGGCAAACTTTGAGGAGTTATTTAGTTGCCTCGGGCCAAATGCACATCTGCAAGAAGAAGGCAGGCCATGTGACAGGCAATGGAATCGGTATGAAATACCGCCAGCGGCGGTTCAATTCCTGGCAGTGGCAGCCCGACACTGGAACAGATCCCGGCAGCGGCAGCCCGACAGCGCTGGAAATCCCGATCGTTCCTAGGTAAGTATTAACTAACCTAACCAACCCCCCTAACCCTCCCTTAGAGGTGCCTAACTCTAACCTCCCCCCCAAGTGCCTAACCCTAATCCCCCCTCTAAGTGCCTAAACCTAACCCCCCCTTCCCTGCTGCCTAAACCTAAGTCCCCTGGGGGTTGCCTAACCCTAACCCTCCGTCCCCTAGCCTAACCCTAACCTCCCGGGGGGGTGCCTAACCCTAAGTCCCCCCCGGGAGCCCAAAACCTACCCCTCCCCCCCACACGGCTGTCCACTAGCAGCGCCCAGCATCCTTTCGATCGGGATGCCGGGCGCCGGTCTCCCAGTGTTGGGGAAATGAGTGGCGTCTACATCTAGAGCCGGACATTTAACCCTCGCCGGGATATGACAGTCGGGAAGCCGGCTGTCGGTATAATGTCAGCCGGCTTCCCGATTGCATCCCACAGGCAACAGTTGATGTGGTGAATTCTATTGGCTATCTAAAACGCAACAAGCGCCAGTGTGTTAAGCGTTTTTCAAACAACCGATGCTGTTTAAAAGCCAAGATGGCCCTAGAAAGTAACTCTACACACAGCACTGGAGGAGGGTCACCTGGTCACCTGTGGAGGTGCATTAAAATGAGTTGGAGGAATGGGTCTTTGTAATTATGCTGCAGGAACTGGTGTCAGGAGATAACGTGCATGTCACAGTGCATTACATGCTTGTGTCTCCTTTTATAGACATAATAACTAAGGCCCTCATTCAGAGCCGTACGCTATTTGCGGTCGTTCGTTTAAAAACAAGGGGTGGCTATTCAAATGATCCGTACGCACATTGCAGTCTGTTCACGCCTCTAAGTCTGAACGAGCGAGCAAAACATACGCTCGTTTATTTGTTAAAAACGCCCCCTGGCCGCACGCATCCTACGTCATGTCCGCTATTTATTAGATTAATCGAGTACATCGACCAGCGTATGAACTGCTCGCTATTCTTGTGGTTGGTGTTTGCTACCACAAATTTGCGTGCAGTTCGGGCTATAAAATAACCCAGTGACGTGGTCAATGACGCTGCTGTTTTAAATATACACACCCATAAAACGCCCGTTTTGACCTTTAAGCACGCCTGCGTTCGGATCTCCACTCCCCATTTTCAAGCACCTTCCCCTGTTACCACCCACATACGCCTCATTCTGTCACTCAAAATAGCCGGCACTCGCTATATAGCGTACAAAGGATTTTCGGCCGCACTGACTGGTTCGCGCATGCGTACTAAAAAGCGTACGCATGCGCAGATGTGCAAACATCGCTCGGAACGAGCGTACTGTTGTTAACGTGCGGCTCTGAATGAGGGCCTAAGTTCCTACCAATAGAATGGTGTTAAAAATCTAAAATCACCTGATTTTAATAGTCTATTTGTTTGGGGATTTTTCTGTCAATTTCAAAGTTGATTTTAAGTCCATTTTAATTCTGACTGTTAGCAAATGAGAGAATCCTGTCGTGATCTATATGGAAGTATAGATGTTTGGACGATGGGCGATTTTATAGTTGATTTTATAGTGGATTGTATAGTTGATTTTGCCTTTAGTAAATTCCGATCTGCAAATCACACAGAAAATCACCTATAATATAAATACACCGAAAACCCAAAATCGACCTTTAGTAAATATTCCCCAATCTCTTGTTATTTCTCCCATCAGGCATAAGAAGATAAACAACAGGGTCCACTGAAGAGGTGCGAAATGTATGGATGTTCTGTAATGTCGAGAACAACACAAAGTCTCACCTGTCGGTCTCCCAGAGCAAACTGCAGCAGATTTCTATCGATTTGTAAAGCTTGATCCGAATATGCTGCCCCATTGTAATTCCCAATCTTTATCTGTGTCATTGTATTTTCCTGGTTCTGCTGCCAGTTCACAATACTGTACATTGCAGGTGGGTTCCCATTCTCATCAAAGTAGTTCTCACTCCCACTGCTGGGAGTGGGTCTGACCTCCTTAATGTAGTGTACAAGCTGTAAGGATGGAGATATGAATGAAAATGTCAGTTAACAAAGGGCCTGATTCAGAGCCGCTCGTAAGCAGCAGTACGCTCATTCCGAGCGATATTCGCACATCTGCGCATGCGTACGGTTTGTAATACGCATCCGCGAACCAGTCAGTGCGGCCGAAAATCATTTGTTCGCTATATAGCGAGGGCCTGCAAATTTGAGTGACAGAATGAGGCGTATGTGGGTGGTAACAGGGGAAGGTGCTTGAAAACGGGGAGTGGAGATCAGAACGCAGGCGTGCTTAAAGGTCAAAACGGGCGTTTTATGGGTGTGCATAATTACTAAAGCAGCGTCATTGACCACGTCACTTGGTTGTTTTTAGCGGACATGACGTATGGTGCGAGCGGCCAGGGGGCGCATTTTTCAAATAAACGAGCGTATGTTTTGTTCGCTCGTTCAGACATGGAGGCGGCAACAGACCGCAAAGAGTGTACGGTTCATTTGAATAGCCACCCCCTTTTTCTGAACGAGCGAGCGCTAATTGCGAGCGGCTCTGAATGAGGGCCAAAGAGCGTTTGATGCACACTGCAGAGCACCATGATTTTGCACCAGTGCCCCTCTCCGAGATGCCCAGTGTACACTGAGTTACCCACATCAGGGGCACTGTGAAAAAATTTTTTGTTAAAATAAATGACTGGCTTTATAATCCTGCCCGTGATTCAGAGGGTTCATTCTGGTGTTGCTGTTTTTTTTTTTCTCTTAAAACATGGAGTCTGTTTTTATTATGGGTGAACATTTAAAGTGTTATGATATGAATTTATATTACACCTGCAAATGGTCCACTCTGTTATAAATACATGTAGGCGAAACGAAGGGCTCGATTCAGACCCGTTCGTTAAGCTGCATTTGCACGCGGCCGTCAGATATCCAAGTATACAAATCCCACGATCGCATGGCAAGACATTAGTATGCCCACTATGTGTTGGGCGTGCGATTGCAGTATGTATTTAGCCGCCCACCAGGCAGTCATTAAATGCCCACATTCCCTTCGTAGCATCTCCAGGAAGTGTATGCAACAATCGGTAACATCGAGTACCATGAGAGGCATACGCAGCACTTGTGGTTGACCCTACCCTACTGCAAGCACTACGAGTGCGGCAGTGCTTTTAAAAACCAGGTGATGTGTACTATGATGCTGCGTCTTAATTATGCACGCATTAGGAACGGCGTTTTGACGCTCAGGCACGCCTGCATTCGCAATGGGGAGGCGGCGGAACCAATATGAAGCATCCTTTGGCTCCGCCCCCTTCCAATTGACCCGCAAATCGCAGCATTTTGCCACAAGGGGGCAGGGTTTATTGACATGGTGCCTTGTCCCATCCCCATCTCCAAACTACAGCTGCTGCACGTTAAGTCATACTTGCCTACTCTCCCGGGACTGTCGGGAGCCTCCCGAAAATCGGGTGCCGCTCCCGACACCCCGCAAGACTAGGCAAGTTTCCCGGAATGGATGCCGGCACCCCGCTAACCCCCGCGCCAGCCGCAAAAGTGGCCGGTGCAGGGGTGACTGCCTTATAATGCCAGTAATATTGGCATTATAAAGCGGGGGGTGGGGCCACTATGATGCGATCGCGTCAGCACGCCCCCGCTCCGCCTATTTGACCTGCCCCCATCCTCCATACTGGGCGGACCTGCCAGCCCCCTCCCGGATTTCCCTGCCGAAATGTCGGCAAGTATGCGTTAAGTGTGTGTATGTGTGTAATGTATGTGTGACATATATGTGTGTGTATATATATATATATATATATATATACTGTATATACTGTACATACATATATATATATATCTATATATATATATGCAAGTGTGTGTACTGCATACTTGAATACTATGAAACTGAAATAAATTTTGAAAGCACCTCTAACACATCTGAAGTGAAACACGTGTACAATACGAGACTGACATTTCACCTGATTATAGGGATGTCACCGGGGGAGATCAATGTATGTAACATAGTTTAATCATGGACGGAACGCTGTTTATATAATGTTGTGGGTGATAGTTGTCTTTGTAACCACAGGAAACTCTAGCCATACATCCTTGAATACGAGGTCAGAACTTGGGATATGGGGAGAGACTAGTGTAGATGAATCAATACTCCAGATATAAGGAGGCATGATTAATTATTATAGGGCTTTTATGACATTTAACACAAGAATATGAATAAATAGCCTCATATTTAATTACTGAGTAGGTATTCCTGACCAAACAGACTTTATAGATCTCTGGATAATACAATGAGTGGCTAAACCAGAGCAGTGTCACACTACTACATTTATCGATAGAAGTGCAGAAGTAAGGATATACTGCACTAGACAACTAAATATACAAAATTCAATTTACGCACAATAAAACACTACAAAGTGTATAAATAAAGACATCGTGACTGAGCACTTTAAATCATACTGTGTATTTGTGTATGTTCTTATTTTTTCTTATTTTTGTGTCTCTACTTTGCTGTGTTTTAAGGACCACATACCGTATATACTCGAGTATATACGGTAAGTGGATATTAATAAGAAATTAAAAGTTATGTTTTAACTGAAATTTATTGCGAGACTGTGCACTCGTATGGGATTCTGGACCTCATTCAGAGTCGGTCGTTGTGGCCGCACGGTCATACGCCACCGATGTTCGCTATACTGCGCATGCGTAAAGTTCGCAATGCGCGTGCGCAAACTAGCTGCTATGATCAGAAATTTCTCTCTCCTTGAACACAGTCAGGTCGGTAGTTTGAGTGACAGAATGAGGCGTTTGTGGGTGGTAACAGGGGAAGGTGCTTGAAAACGGGGGAGTGGAGAGCCGAACACAGGCATGCCTGACTATGCAAACGGCATTTTATGGGAGTGCATAATTAACAAAGTAGTGTCATGGCACACGTGACATGGGTGGTTTGCACACTGACCTGATCGTAGTGCTTAAGAGAGGGTATGGTCAACCTTAAGCTCTACGACCAGTTCCGATGGTTCCCGATGGTCTCGATTAATCCTTATATGCCCGGAGATGACGTGTAATGCGTACGAGAAGGGGGCGTATTTTTTGGCTTACAGCCGCATCCTCCCCTTGGTCGGCCAGCTAACGATCTGATCTTAAGGACGCAACTTGCGAGTGCATAATTTGCATATCCGGCCCCTTTTCCCTTACGACCGTGCGGCCGCTACAACCGACTCTGAATGAGGTCTGTCTTTTTTTTTCTTCAATGATGATTACTGATATGTCCCTACAAAGATAACTGGATAACATTGAGGTACCAATATGACATTTTGACTAGGGCGATCTCAAATAGATAGAAATTTATACCCCTAGTGCGACCCCCTGTTTCTATTCCCTTTTCCCTCTTCAATTTTGAATATATGTCAACTATGTTTTAGTTATATTATTACCTGCCATTGTGTGTAATTCCAAAGGTATGTATTATTCACATTAGAAAATGTTCTTTTATCCATCTTATGGTTTTCCATGTCGTCCAAGGCTTTAGCGGCAACGTGAACGGCAGCATGAACTGTATAAATAAATTTTAGGCTGGAGATGTATCTGGAGCTGTTTTTGATATCTTCTAAAGATTCTCCTCCTGTGCATTCTTTTACTGGTGTCTCAGGACCTGTAGTGTTCTTTACATTGAGAAATATACAATTGAAAATTCTCTCCCAATACAGTTTTACCCAGTTACCTCCCAAGGACTGGTTAGGATGGATCATGTTGAGGGATTCATTGTATCCAGGAATCAGTGTATTGTAAATAGCAAAACCAATTGTGCCAGATAATATCTGGATAAAGTTGCCTAATGACAAAAAGATGGACATTGACCAACCTGCGTTTGCAATAAAAATCTTGCCTTTAATATTCTGTTTCAACATCTCGTTCACAATACGAACCAAATCAACTCCAATTGAGAAGATGATTATTACCTTGACGGTTGACTTCTTAATGACCTCGGCTATGTGTGGAGCATTGTGGTCTTGTTGGCTTAGACGAATATACTCAATGAAAGCTACACACACTCCAGACTTAATAAGCTCTTGTTTGATTGGCTGAATTCCTTGTTGACCATAATCATTGTCTGTAGCCAATAGTCCAACCCAGGTCCAACCAAAATGAAGAACAAGTTTAGCAAGCCCGCTAGACTGGAACCTATCACTGGCAACCGTCCTAAAGAAGGATGGGTACCTTATTCGGTCACTAAGTATAGAGACACTTGATAATGAACTAATCTGAAAATGAAATGAATAATAACAATAAGTACTGTAAATAATATCATTAATCTGCATTCAACATAGTAATGAACGGTGGAAGATGTGGCCATTTGCAAACTATAATGCACGCTTCAACTATTGCTGATATGATTTAGATATCCCATTACCTCAAGTATGCTGTGCAGTTATTATATGTTATAGAGGTTCACATATTTTTGTTTGATCTTAGAAGCAGATGTAACATGTTTATTTTAGACAATAGGACCTGGCATGGTGTTGGATAGAAGTTGGCCATATAGTATGTCCTACCAAATTGCTTGCATGGAAATAAATAGGTGTATTTGTTCATATGCAATGTTCCATGCATCCTGCGGGGTGTACCAGAAATTTATCTGTATAGTTCTGTTACTACTCAGCATCACCCTCATCATTAGTGCACATGTTTTCACTTATGGCCACCTGCATAACCTGTAGTTATGTCTATAAGCCCCCACTGAACTCTGTCTATGTGGGAGCACCCCATTATGGCCCAGTTACTTCCCATCAGTCATAAGTGGAGATGTGACTGCAATGCATAAACGTCTGCATTACTCCTTAGTTACAGAGCATGAGCAGTGAAAAAAACTGCACAACATCGGTTCTGTCAATGGGCGAACATTCAGTTATGAACCAGGCTCAGAGTGTCTTCAAGTGTTGGTCACATGCAGTGACTAGCATCCCTAAGCACAATGTGGTTCAATAGTGTCAGCATTGACTGGGTGAGGGTAATATGATGGAGCCAATATACCATCCAAGGGCACACCAGTCCTCATCATACTGTAAACAAAAGGTGGTCCATCAGTATAGCCCTGATAAACCTCTCTAGTAAAATTCCACTGAACATAGTAAAAAGAACAAACAGCAAAAAGTGGCAGAGTAAAACAAATGTAAAAAAAAAAACAATTTTTAATATTTACATAATTACTACACACAGGTGAAATAATTATGTTTAGAAACAGTTGGAGGGGAGCCCTTCTAGAAAGAGATTAGATTATATAGGTGTTGGCAGACACAAAGAAAGAGTGGTGGGCCAGAGTTTGTGGATGCAGAGGCTGGAAAGTTAGGATGAGTGTTTATAGAATAGTACAAAGCTGGGTTTTAATGACCCACTTAAAGTCATGGAGGCTGGTAGAAACTGTAATGTTTTGTAGGAGGAGGCAACAAGACT
Organism: Taudactylus pleione; assembly: GCA_031769625.1. Classification (NCBI taxonomy): domain Eukaryota; kingdom Metazoa; phylum Chordata; class Amphibia; order Anura; family Myobatrachidae; genus Taudactylus; species Taudactylus pleione. The sequence goes on from JAUIMM010000391.1 coordinate 120,070, forward strand.
ATGAAAGGAACTAGGTGTAAGGGGTGAAGCTTAGGACTTTATCTAGTATCACATCAAGGCTGCATATGTGGAGACAGAGAAAGAGATGGGGAGAGAGATGGTGTCATTAGCAGGAGGATATGGTAAACTGAGATTTTGATGTGGAGATGGAGGAGAGGCAGCTGGAAACCTGGGATAGGATAGAAGGTGAGTCATATTAGTGGAAAGGTTGATTTGCATCATCTGTGTAGATGTGGTAATCAGGTCCATAACCAGTGGAGCGTGTGCAGTGCTGTCCCCCATGGTACAAGGATAAAAGGGTGGCACAATTGCTGCCCTGGTTGCAGCTTGCATTTGGCTTTCATGATGCCTGGGTGGGCACCCTAAAGCCTAGAGAGCTGTTCACAGCTTCTGGGTTCAGGCCCCCTCTTTGTGATGTTAAGTAAGATGGCATTGGCACATTAGTGAATTGCTGAGTCAGTGGTGGTAGAGGAGGTTGAAGATGACAGTACAGATGGTTCTTGTTAGGCAAAGAGGTTTGGTATAAGATGGTTATTAGGCTATACAGTCTCACTGAGAGAACTGTAAATTCTTATACACACAATTTTAGATTGTTGGAGACCATTTCTGTTTTCACTTAGGAAATAAAAGTCAGCAGTAGAGCAAAGGGCTTAGAAGGGTACAGGGTATTTGGTCGATTGTTTGACATTATAAAGATCAACATCCAGTTAGTGGACTTATTTTGAATGTCTACAATGAAATGGTTTCCATGGTCATTAGGCCATGTATCATTCTGTAGCCATGTATTTTGGTCAACAGGGTTAAATGTTCGACACATTCAAAAGGTCATAGATATACTCAGATGGCATTTCACAAATCCCTTCTGAGTATATCTATGTACTGTTGTCAACTCAGGGGAGCACCACCAACAAGTTAATATTGTAAATACTTTGCAAAGTTTTTTTTATTTTATACTTTAAGTTGGTTCTTTACGTATCTCAACAATTGTGATTGTCCTGTGCAAGATCATTTTGTTTCTTTGATACATTCAAAGGGTCTACATTTAACATGTTGACACTAAAATGTTGACATATGATTTTTTCATGATTTTTAGGGTTAGGATTAGGCTGAAAGTTAGAGTTAGGTTTATTGTTAATTTTAAGCCAAAATAAAAAAAATAAATGTTTACATTCTAGTGTTGACATGTTAAATGTCAACCTTTTCATTGCGTTGTCTATTTAACCCTGTTGACCTAAATACATGTTGACAGAATGATGGTTGACCTAATGACCATGTTGACCTGTTAACATTTTGGTCTGAATGTCGACCTTTTTAATGTTGATCTTGCATGCCAAACCCTGGTACAGTGGACAGGATGCATTTTGTATGGCGTCCTCCACAAAGAGCCCAGGTGAGTTTCCTGAGGATTGTAGACTGTGATGGCTTAACTGGAACAAAAGCATGAAGTAGATAGATTGACGCTATGGGAAAGGTTAGGGTTAGGCACTAAGGGGGAGGGTTAAGTTTAGGGTGCGGGAGATTAGGCTTACGCACTAGGGGGGAGATTAGGTTTAGGCACCAAAAATGGAGGATTAGGGTTAAGGTATGCTGGTATCCTTTCCATGTCAGGATGCCGCCATTGGGATTCTGACCGCCAGGATTCCAAGGGCCAGCATCCCGTACCCAACCTGTATACAGAATATTATAAAGAAGGACATACAACATACAGTATGTACATTATTAGGTTGTTACTAATTAACAATTAATGGCCCAGACAAATAATAAATATGATTATGGTCACAGGAGGGCAAATCAATAATAAAAAAAAACCACTAATAACAATTTAATTGCTCATACAACATAATAATATTTAATAAATAAAAATTAAGATGCCAATACTATTTAAATTTCATAAATGGGGACAATAATATCTGTAATGTGAATTGGGGCCATATTAATTAATTATCGATGGATACTCATATTATCATCACATGTGTAGTATTGTAAAGAATTATTCACTCAATACTTTATATTTGTAACACTGATTAATCATCTTTTGAGTATTTCCTTCCATAAATCTTCCAGAGTTGGAATATGCACACTTGTCAACATTCGTTAGGTCAACACGGCAATGTCGACATGATCATTACGTAGGCATGTTAATAATGTAGACAATTACCATGTCAACATTCAGCATGTTGACACATAGGTATTGTTGAAATGTTTATAATGTGTTTTTAGTGTACTTCTATACATAACGCTAATGATATTCTAACCTTTTCTCTAATTGTAACCCTAATCCTAATGCTAGCCCTATCCCAAATGCAAACCGTAACCTTAAACTTAACAGTAACCCTAACCTATTCCATACGTCCACATCTTAACCATGTCAACATCAAGAATGTCAATGTTCTGTTGTCGACTTAGTAACCCCATACCTGCACACTGTTTGTATGCTTCTGTTTTCTATTTTTATTTGATATTGTTATGTCAATTGTGCTGTTTGTTCTGAAGTATTAAAATAGAGAAGAGATGTTAGATTTATAGAGGCATGACTGAGTGAACACATTGGCCTTCAGGACTCCCTGGATAGTACAACTTATCTACCTTAAATTACCCTCTCTATATATTACTGTTGATAACCTTTAAGTGACCTAAATATGTAGTATTACAGATAAATTTAATAAAATAAATAAAAGAAAAATAATAATATTACCTGTGGATATCGGTAGACTCCCAAGACATTAGCCAAGATGATTGAATTTGAGGAAAGCACAGATCCAATTATCAAAGCAACAGGTGGCTGTGATGGACATCGATAGTTGACTATGGCTTTCCTGGATTCTGTTAGAAATTGCAAAGTTCCTTGTAATTCAAAGTGAGGTACATTACATGTGTCATATACCTGGAACCCTATGGTAACATTGGGGAGAATGTAGGGATTTCTGTTGATTTCCTGAACAGTAAATATTAGAGCTTGAAGCTGTTGGTAGTAGTCTAAGCTGAACCTTCAGGAGAAACAGCAGATGATAGGAAAGAGGATATCATTATCAAAAGTAGATGATAGACTTCAAAATATATGATCTCTTTAGAATTCAAACAATATGATCTTTTCCAAAAGCATGATTCATATCAGTATCTATGTCTGTCTTTATGTAGTAATTGAAAACATATTTTGTCATGATGGAAGACCAATCACAGGAATTGATGCCGTACCCTTAAAGTTTTAGCTAGAAAATTTAATTATTTTTTTTTAACAAATACTGTATGAACAAAATATTTTAACAAACTTTAAATTTCTATGATTATAATTGTTTGCAGCCAAAGGATTAGTTTATGCAGGTAGCATTATTTTCTAATTTTTTTTTCTTTCATTTTGGTTAAACATTATTTAAGATTTGGGAATCAGCTCCCTGGATATAGAGCTAATAAAATTACCAATACTGTAAAGGATGCTGTGTTTTTTTTTAATTTTCCATCAAAATAATTTTAACTTATCTGTGAAATAGCCTCCAAGCCAAGTGTCCTATATAATAAATACCTTTACGTCTTAAGCAATTAGTATTAGTGAAACGACTTGAAAAAAATGCTTTAGTTCATGGACCATTAATTTTATTGTATTTGGGAAGGTGGATTTTCAATAGAGTAGCATTACATTTCATTAACTGTAAAGTGGAGGAAACTTTAATCCAATAAACTGAATAAGCTGCCCAACACCCTACAAAAGATTAAAACACTCTACTTTAAAAACAATTAAACCAATAGATCAAGTCTGTAAGAGGATCTGGTGCTGAACTCTTTAGAAGATGCCTCTTCAAACATTTGTGTGTTGTACATAAAAAAGAAAATAACATAAAATAGTACAATACAGTCTTCAGAATTAATTAGCCAAAGTGTATAGGAAATGGACAGGTAATGGCATAAATCTGTACTCGAGCCATAGCTAATACCCAAAACGAGTGACACAGAGGTCCCCTCACCATTATTTATCACGACCTGAAACTCCTGCTGATGTCCATGATTGTGGACACTGTCGTTCCGTGGATGAATAGACACGTAACTGGGACCTGTCTTTTTAGCAATACAATCTGCAAAGTGACCTCTCAATTCTGGTATGATGAAGCTTGGGTATCGCAAAAGGAATTTCTTTATCTAATATATTTATGCCTTTGTATTATTTGTAGGTGTCATTGTTTTTATTTACAATAAATTTATCATCAATGGTAACACGTATTCCTATATATTTACATGACACCATGATGTATCGACTGATCAGGGATGTAACACCCTTGGTGTGGCACTGTGGCTGCCCCGTGGCACCCAGCAAGAACAGTAGAACTGCTGCAGAGCTGCCTGGATCCCTGTAGTCAGTGAAGCTCCATGGAGCATTCTTAGAATGGTGTGGGCAGTGCTTTATTTACTAGTGCTGGCAGCTCCATCCCTAAGCATGACATTATGATGTCATGGGTTGACAGAGCAGCATAGAGCACTGTTTCAGCCCTGCAACTCTATGGAGGATTGAGTATGCATACTTATTAACAAGGGGACCCTAAACAGAGGGCCTAATTCAGACCCGCTCGCAAGTGCATAGCGCTGGCAAGCGGGTCGATGGTGGCCCAGTGCACACGTGCGGCATGTGCACTGCGCGTGCGCGAGCCCCAGAGCGACCGCAAAAAGCACTCGCTCCGTGGCTCACTACAAAAGGGGTGGCTGTCGATGTTGATCGACAGCTCACCCCGTTTTGTAGGCATGGTGGGTGGGTGGCTTCACAAACTGAGGCGTTCCCATGCGAACACCTGCTGTTTGTGGGCGGCCCCACTGACATCTATTAGAGCCAGAAGCTCTCTGGGGCTTGCGGCCATGAGACCCTACCACAAGGGTCTCGTCGCAAGCCCAAGACCATCATCCTGGCCACTCGCAATAGCTGTGGGTGGTCACCCACAGCTATGCGTGCGGCCAGGAGGCCACTACAAAAAAAAACGCCCTGATTTAGAGCGAGCGCTCTTTCAGAGCGTCCGGCTCTAAATCAGGCCCAGAGCCTTTCTGTAAACATATTTCTTAGGGGGAGCGGGTGAATTTTGATGTCTGTGGTTTCTCCTACTTGCTTGGACATATAAGGAACTATTCAATTTTTCCATTTCCTATAGACTTTATACTATGTTATTTTATTTTTTTGTACAATCCACATTAATTTGAAGAGACACTTTCTAAAGAGTTCAGCACCAGATCACCCTTCAGACTTGATCTATGTCTTGGGACCTCTAATTCTCATGTAAAGGACAATATTACTCTATCTATTTTTTACACAATCAACTCAGCACCCACTGCCCAGGGGTGAGAGGGATAGCCCCAGGTCTGGGTTGCCTTAAAGAGGGAGGACCCCTTTATTGGGCGGTCCCCACCTCCCCAGGGATCCCCGGGCCTGGGCTGACTAGCATGGGGTGATGAATGATTTGGCCGGGGGAACCCGTGAATCAGGTCCCATGGTTGTGGCATAACACCCCTGCTAGAAAGAGTCCGTACTGGTTGTGGCTAATACAGGGGACCCCTACTCATTTTTTCTCCTGTATTTCCTTAACCAGGACCAGATCACTGAGTCTGGTGCTGGTTGTTGAAAATACGGGGGACCCATACATTTTATTTTTCATCCAGCATACTACCAACCCACCAACGACAGGCAGGAAACCTGTGATCTATGATCGCGGGTCCCTATGTAAACTGGTCAATATTGACCAGATTGGCCTGCATGCACAAGTGATGGTCTATATTGATATCGACCATAAGTGCCCGCGCATCGCAGGTAGTTTGGCACTGAAAAATGCACGATATGAACAATAATGATATGATCTATATCGTTTATATCGTCCATTTAAATCATATCGTGTGTACGCACCATAAGTCTAAGATGCTGCAGACACAGCGGGTCTCCAGACACAAAGAGGGCTCTTCTGCTGCGAGCAAGGATGCAGTGGCTGATTTATGCACGCCCAGAAAACAGTGTTTAAACGTTAATGACATTCACTGACTGCCTCCCCGAAATTCTGACTACCTGTCACTCACTTTGGAAATTGATACTTTGGGAGAAAGTAATCGCTGTGCGTGTGCAGTGCAGTTTATATGCATGAACAATTGGCCTGATTCAGACCCACTCGCGAGCGCATAGTGTTCGCAAGCAGGTCGATGGTGGGCCAGTGTGCACACGCATCGTGCGCAACGCACGTGTGCAAGCCCCGTAGCGAGTGAGAAATCACTCGCTCCCAGGCTCGCAACAAAATTGGGCGGCCCCATTTTGTAGGCGGGGAGGGGGAGTGGCTGACCAAATGGAGGCGTTCCCGAAGGAACGCCTGCCATTTGTGGGCAGCCCTACTGACATCACGAGTGATGTCAGAAGTGGACTTCCTGCCCTACCACAGGGTCTCCTCGCAAGCCAGAAATCGGCATGGCTGGTGGTTTGATTCCCGACAGCCCGTCAGTGGAAGCCCGACAGCGCTGGAAATCCCGATCGTGGATAGGTAAGCATTCTCTAACCTAACCCCCCTAACCCTAACCCTCCTTAGGGGTGCCTAACCCTAATCCCCCCTCTAAGTGCCTAACCCTAACCACCCCCTTCCCCGCTGCCAAAACCTAAGTCCCCCGGGGGGGTGCCTAACCCTGTCCCCCGGGGGGGTGCCTAACCCTAAGTCCCCCCAGGGGGTGCCTAACCCTAACCCTCCCTCCCCCTAGCCTAGCCCTAACCCTCCCGGTGGGTGCCTAACCTTAAGTCCCCCCCGGGTGGCCTAAACCTAACCCTCCCCCCCATGGCTGTCAGCTTGCTGCGCCTGACATCACTACGATCGGGATGCCGGGCGCAGGTCTCCCGGCGTCGGGGAAATGCCGGGCGTCTACATCTAGATGCCCGGCATTGCACCCTCAACGGGATATGACAGTCGGGAAGCGGGTTGCCGGTATTAAGGCAGCCGGCTTCCCGATTGCATACCAGACTAGCTTATATTGAATGACTGCATGCACAGTATGACTTGTGAAGATCTTTAGGAGCATTCTTAAAGAAACCTAAGTGCTTAGTGTATTGCTGACAGCTCTGCTTAACATAGTAAAATACATAAATGAACATAACAAATCCTAATAAAAGGAAAACAGAGAAAAATCAACTTATGTCATTGTTGCCTACCCTCCCGATTTTAGCGGGAGTCTCCCAGTTTTTAATACACCCTCACGCTCCACCGCAAACATTACCTGAACTCCCGGATTCTTCAACCCTTTGGATTGTGCATGCGCAAAATCGGACTGTCAGGGGGCAGAGTCTGCAAGGGGGAACGTCATGACGTCACAACGCGTGACGCCATGATACTTAATGTGGGTAGTGGTGGCCGGCTAGTCAGCAGTCAGTGTGCACACTGAGGCTCTCATTCAGAGGCGGTCACAAGAAGTGAGCGCTCGTTCTGATTGAGGGCGGCCGCTTCTATTTTTTAGCGCGGCCTCCTGGTCGCAGGCTAAGCTGTGGGTTACCACCCACAGCTTAGCGACCGACCAGGTTGATGGTCGCGATGGTCAAGACAGATGTCAGATGCAGATGTCAGTGTGGCCGCCCACAAAACGGCAGGCGTTCCATCAGAAACGCCTCCGTTTGTGCAGCCACCCCCCACCCCGCCTACAAAACGGGGCGAGCTGTCGCATCGACAGCCGCCCCTTTTGTAGTGAGCTCTGGAACGAGAGAGTTTCCCTCTCACTCTGGGGCTTGCGCATGCGCAGTGCGGCCACTGCACATGCGCAGGCCCTTAACATCGACGCAGTTGCGAGCACTCAGCGCTTGCGATCGGGTCTGAATGAGACCCTGAGTGTGCTTGGGTGCGGCAGCGGCGGCGACCAGATCGGAGCCGAGCCAGCAGTGCTGCACTGTACAGGGACATCAGCGCAGGACAGGTGTGGTGGCCTTTTCTCCCTCTACAGTGGCCTCAATGGAATTATGAGTAGCCAATGAGACCTGTCACCTGCGTCATATACTCTGATGGGGGCTTGGTGCTGAGTGTCACAGGCATTATTAACTGCACTTTAAAAGGGCACTCACTGACAGCCAAAAAATGGATGGCTGTCAGTGCGTAGCCAATAAATGGATGGCTGTCAGTGAGTAGCCAATAAATAGATGGCTGTCAGTGAGTAGCCAATAAATGGATGGCTGTCAGTGAGTAGCCAATAAATGGATGGCGGTCAGTGAGTAGCCAATAAATGGATGGCTGTCAGTGAGTAGCCAATAAATGGATGACTGTCAGTGAGTAGCCAATAAATGGATGACTGTCAGTGAGTAGCCAATAAATGGATGGCTGTCAGTGAGTAGCCAATAAATGGATGGCTGTCAGTGAGTAGCCAATAAATGGATGGCTGTCAGTGAGTAGCCAATAAATGGATGGTGGTCAGTGAGTAGCCAATAAATGGATGGCTGTCAGTGAGTAGCCAATAAATGGATGGCTGTCAGTGAGTAGCCAATAAATGGATGACAGTGAGTAGCCAATAAATGGATGGCTCTCAGCGAGTAGCCAATAAATAGATGGCTGTCAGTGAGTAGCCAATAAATGGATGGCTGTCAGTGAGTAGCCAATAAATAGATGGCTGTCAGTGAGTAGCCAATAAACAGATGGCTGTCAGTGAGTGCCCTTTCAGAGTGCAGTTAATGCCTGTGACTGGTCACTTGATATATATCACAATAAGGGAGCTCTGACTAAAAATACAGCTGCCTATAGTCATTGGAAACTATTGTCTGAGGACATTTTATGGTTAACAATAGTCAATATTTGATTTATATATTTTTTTAAACAGGCAGCTGTACTTTCAGGAGCCTTCTGTTAAAATTGGGAGGGTGGGCAAGCCTGATATTAACCATAAAATGTCCTCAAACAATAGTATGTTAGTATGAAACCCATAGAAAAACTAGCTCTGGTGGCATGCTTCTCTTAGTACTATAGTTTTCACCTGCCACTGCAGCAGTGGCGTAACTATAAATTTTGCTCCCCTCTGCCAAAAAGTTTTTGCCCCCATGGCATTTTGGTAAAATGAATACAGGGCCATTGATATGCAATTTGGCTCCCAGTGCAAAATTTAAAAAAGTGCCCCCACCCCCATAGACAGTTTACAGTATTTTTCATTTTTCCTCATTATAGCAGCGCCCCTTACACATTATGCCACACACCGTAATGCCCCTTACACATTATGCCACACCCTATAATGCCTATTACCAAAGGGTTGCTGCTAGATCCTATGTGGAGAACAGACCTCTGTGATGTTGCAGTCACGTGACTGCTGCAGGAGTGCCAGATCGCTCCTGTGTTACCATACACGTGGGCATAGAGGGGAAATAAATATTTGTGGCGAGCGCAGTGAGCCACCGTGCCTGAAGTGCGGCGAGCGTAGCAAGACCGCGAGGGGACAGTTTTGGACCCTGTTATCATCCTTGCCCCTCCCTCTTTAATGACAGGTCACGTGGGTGTGACATCACTGGCCCCTTGGAGCTGTGTAGTATAGAACTAAACATTACCAAAGTGCCACTTACATATTTTGCCAATGGTAATTGTATAAACATTGTTTAATTATAAATGCATAAAATAATTATGGGATAAAATCATAATTCCCTAATATCATAAAATCGGTCACACACATATAAGCTTATATGAAAAAGAGGGGGGGGTGATGATATAAAAAAAATGCCTTTTTTCCACTGAAGAAATGACCAGCTAGTGAGGTCGAGAAACGCGTCAAAGGCTGAGGAGCTGTTTGTTTTATTCCCCTGCATCACGGTCATTATTGCGGCAGCGGAGCGGAGAAAATTAGCCCAGTTGCCGGCAATTACTATACCGCTCAGTACAAGCTGCCCCAAATACGCTGCGAAGCATACCCATTCACTGGTGAGAAACTTACCTACAGGACACAGATCGAGGCGGCCACCGATTACATCTGAAAATATCCTCACCATTCCCCATCACGTGTGGACTATGCAGGTATGTTAAACGGGGAGACGGCATGCTAAGGAGCAGACACGGCCGCATTTTCCAAACATACTAAAGTCCGTTTTTGGTTGCTGCAGCAGTCTAAAAATACATTATATACCTGCTTCCAAAATAAAGAAATAAAAGACCAACACTGGATGGTTGCAAACCCCTGGAGCAGGCTATTCCGATTGAAGAGGAGGGAAAACTACATATTGGTGCTCTTAGCAAAATTACTAACTATATGATAGTTATAAAAGTTTTATTGGACACAATACGTTGGATTTTCAGCAAAGGATTTATAACTAATTTATGCTATGCCAAAAAAGACTTTTTACTTTTGTTTCCGACTTACTCCATTGAGAGACATTCAACTGTTTATTAATATCCATTTTTTTATTTTACTTCTTCAATTTTATAAATAATAATTTTTTTATTTTTTTTTACATCATCACCCCCCCTCTTTTTCATATAAGCTTATATATGTGATCGATTTTATGATATTAGGGAATTATGATTTTATCCCATAATTATTTTATGCATTTATAATTAAACAATGTTTATACAATTACCATTGGCTTGATTGAATTGTTTCCTCACTACCACAGTGAATATATTAGCGGAGACACGATTATTGAGAATTGTTGTTCATAACTTGTGCGCGTTCCATGCCTCTTTCTTTTGTTCTTCCATATACCCATTAAAGGGGCAGACTACCCCTTACAAGGGAGCAGCATCAAGTTATGAATATATAAATAGAGTGTTTGGCGCCCATTTGTATATATTTTTTCACTTACATATTTGCCCCACAGTAAGGTTTCTAAATACTTTTAAATTACGTGCCCATTGTCAGGGGTCTCATGCTCGTTGCCATGGGTCTCATGCTCGTTGCCATGGGTTTCAAACTCGTTGCCAGGGGTTCCATGTTCATTGCCAGGGGTTTTACGGGAGAAGATGCAGCTTTCTGCATCTTCTCCAGGCAGCGCCAGCGTTCCCGGCGCTATGCGCTTTCCTAACAGATGCTAGAGGTCCAGTAGGACCTCTAGCATTTGTCTCCTCCTAGGAGGCGGCCATTTTTGGAGGTCTGTTTTCAGTAGATTCCAAGACGGATGGATAATCTGCAGCCCCCAAGCCACCTCGCCCCACAAGCCTCTGCGCTCCCAAGCCACCGCGGGGTCCTCGAGGGGCTGAAGTTACGCCAGTGCACTGCAGGACACGCCCATAAATGACAATACACACACCCATAGGTGGAGTTAGACACACCCCCTGGGGGGCGGAACATGAAACGCCCACTCAGCGGCACATTCTGCTACCACCTGCAATCTCCCTGAAACTAGTTTTCAAAAGTAGGAAAGTATGACTTACGTTTCACAAGTGGTGCTAGGAGGGGTTTCAGTAAAAGTCACTTTTTGGTAAATCTTGTCCATGTGTATAGGCAATAAAACACCAATCATGACATCCCCAGGCTGCATAATCTCCTCCAGCTCTGACATAGAATGCAGACTGCAGCTCTGGCCCATAGAACATAATACTGTAGACAGATAGAAGAGTATAGAGGTGCAGACAAGTGTGTATATTGGTATTACAGTCATGTACATCTGTGAACAGAAAGCAAAAATAAATAGACCAATATGATTCTTCCTTGTTAGAACTGCTGACACGTATAGCTGCAGACTTTTCTACATAGAACAATGGTTGTATTGAATAAAATCTTAACATTAATATAGTATGGAATGGATATATATATAGAATAAATATAGGTGTAGTGACAGTGATGTGTATAGATGAGGGTGTATGATGGTGGTGTAGTGACAGTGATGTGTATAGATGAGGGTGTATGATGGAGGTGTAGTGACAGTGATGTGTATAGATGAGGGTGTATGATGGAGGTGTAGTGACATTGATGTGTATAGATGAGGGTGTATGATAGAGGTGTAGTGACAGTGATGTGTATAGATGAGGGTGTATGATGGAGGTATAGTGACAGTGATGTGTAGAGATGAGGGTATATGATGGAGGTGTAGTGACAGTGATGTGTATAGATGAGGGTGTTTGATGGAGGTGTAGTGACAGTGATGTGTATAGATGAGGGTGTATGATGGAGGTGTAGTGACAGTGATGTGTATAGATGAGGGTGTAAGATGGAGGTGTAGTGACAGTGATGTGTATAGATGAGGGTATATGATGGAGGTGTAGTGACAGTGATGTGTATAGATGAGGGTGAATGTTGGAGGTGTAGTGACAGTGATCTGTATAGATGAGGGTGTATGATGGAGGTGTTGTGACAGTGATGTGTGTAGATGAGGGTGTATGATGGAGGTGTAGTGACAGTGATGTGTATAGATGAGAGTGTATGATGGAGGTGTAGTGACAGTGATGTGTATGGATGAGGGTGTATGATGGAGGTGTAGTGACAATGATGTGTATAGATGAGGGTGTAAGATGGAGGTGTAGTGACAGTGATGTGTATAGATGAGGGTATATGATGGAGGTGTAGTGACAGTGATGTGTATAGATGAAGGTGTTTGATGGAGGTGTAGTGACAGTGAAATGTATAGATGAGGGTGTATGATGGAGGTGTAGTGACAGTGATGTGTATAGATGAGGGTGTTTGATGGAGGTGTAGTGACAGTGATGTGTATAGATGAGAGTGTATGATGGAGATATAGTGACAGTGATGTGTATAGATGAGGGTGTATGATGGATGGAGGTGTAGTGACAATGATGTGTATAGATGAGGGTGTATGATGGAGGTGTAGTGATAATGATGTGTATAGATGAGGGTGTAAGAAGGAGGTGTAGTGACAGTGATGTGTATAGATGAGGGTATATGATGGAGGTGCAGTGACAGTGATGTGTATAGATGAGGGTGTTTGATGGAGGTGTAGTGACAGTGATGTGTATAGATGAGGGTGTATGATGGAGGTGTAGTGACAGTGATGTGTATAGATGAGGGTGTAAGATGGAGGTGTAGTGACAGTGATGTGTATAGATGAGGGTATATGATGGAGGTGTAGTGACAGTGATGTGTATAGATGAGGGTGAATGTTGGAGGTGTAGTGACAGTGATGTGTATAGATGAGGGTGTATGATGGAGGTGTTGTGACAGTGATGTGTGTAGATGAGGGTGTATGATGGAGGTGTAGTGACAGTGATGTGTATAGATGAGAGTGTATGATGGAGGTGTAGTGACAGTGATGTGTATGGATGAGGGTGTATGGTGGAGGTGTAGTGACAATGATGTGTATAGATGAGGGTGTAAGATGGAGGTGTAGTGACAGTGATGTGTATAGATGAGGGTATATGATGGAGGTGTAGTGACAGTGATGTGTATAGATGAGGGTGTTTGATGGAGGTGTAGTGACAGTGATGTGTATAGATGAGGGTGTATGATGGAGGTGTAGTGACAGTGATGTGTATAGATGAGGGTGTTTGATGGAGGTGTAGTGACAGTGATGTGTATAGATGAGAGTGTATGATGGAGATATAGTGACAGTGATGTGTATAGATGAGGGTGTATGATGGATGGAGGTGTAGTGACAATGATGTGTATAGATGAGGGTGTATGATGGAGGTGTAGTGACAATGATGTGTATAGATGAGGGTGTAAGAAGGAGGTGTAGTGACAGTGATGTGTATAGATGAGGGTATATGATGGAGGTGCAGTGACAGTGATGTGTATAGATGAGGGTGTATGATGGAGGTGTAGTGACAGTGATGTGTATAGATGAAGGTGTGTGATGGAGGTGTAGTGACAGTGATGTGTATAGATGAGGGTGTATGATGGAGGTGTAGTGACAATGATGTGTATAGATGAGGGTGTAAGATGGAGATGTAGTGACAGTGATGTGTATTGATAGGGTGTATGATGGATGTGTAGTGACAGTGATGTGTATGGATGAGGGTGTATGGTGGAGGTGTAGTGACAATGATGTGTATAGATGAGGGTGTAAGATGGAGGTGTAGTGACAGTGATGTGTATAGATGAGGGTATATGATGGAGGTGTAGTGACAATGATGTGTATAGATGAGGGTGTATGAGAGAGATTAAGTGACAGTGATGTGTATAGATGAGGGTGTATGATGGATTTGTAGTGACAGTGATGTGTATAGATGAGGGTGTATGATGGAGATGTATTGACAGTGATGTGTATAGATGAGGGTGTATGATGGAGATGTAGTGACAGTGATGTGTATAGATGAGGGTGTATGATGGAGATGTAGTGACAGTGATGTGTATAGATGAGGGTGTATGATGGAGGTGTAGTGACAGTGATGTGTATAGATGAGGGTGTATGATGGAGGTATAGTGACAGTGATGTGTATAGATGAGGGTGTTTGATGGAGGTGTAGTGACAGTGATGTGTATAGATGAGGGTGTATGATGGAGATGTAGTGACAGTGATGTGTATAGATGAGGGTGTATGATGGAGGTGTAGTGACAGTGATGTGTATAGATGAGGGTGTATGATGGAGATGTAGTGACAGTGATGTGTATAGATGAGGGTGTATGATGGAGGTGTAGTGACAGTGATGTGTATAGATGAGGGTGTTTGATGGAGATGTAGTGACAGTGATGTGTATAGATGAGGGTGTATGATGGATGTGTAGTGACAGTGATGTGTATAGATGAGGGTGTATTATGGAGGTGTAGTGACAGTGATGTGTATAGATGAGTATGTATGATGGAGATGTAGTGACAGTGATGTGTATAGATGAGGGTGTATGAGGGAGATGTAGTGACAGTGATGTGTATAGATGAGGGTGTATGATGGAGGTGTAGTGACAGTGATGTGTATAGATGAGGGTGTATGATGGAGGTGTAGTGACAGTGATGTGTATAGATGAGGGTGTATGATGGAGGTGTAGTGACAGTAATGTGTATAGATGAGGGTGTATGATGGAGGTATAGTGACAGTGATGTGTATAGATGAGGGTGTTTGATGGAGGTGTAGTGACAGTGATTTGTATAGATGAGGGTGTATGATGGAGGTGTAGTGACAGTGATGTGTATAGATGAGGGTGTATGATGGAGGTATAGTGACAGTGATGTGTATAGATGAGGGTGTTTGATGGAGGAGTAGTGACAGTGATGTGTATAGATGAGGGTGTATGATGGAGGTGTAGTGACAGTGATGTGTATAGATGAGGGTGTTTGATGGAGGTGTAGTGACAGTGATGTGTATAGATGAGAGTGTATGATGGAGATATAGTGACAGTGATGTGTATAGATAAGGGTGTATGATGGAGGTGTAGTGACACTGATGTGTATAGATGGGGTGTAAGATAGTGGTGTAGAGACATTGATGTGTATAGATGAGGGTGTATGATGGAGGTGTAGTGACAGTGATGTGTATAGATGAGGGTGTATGATGGAGGTGTAGTGATAGTGATGTGTATAGATGAGGTGTATGATGGAGGTGTAGTGACAGTGATGTGTATAGATGAGGGTGTATGATGGAGGTGTAGTGACAGTGATGTGTATAGATGAGGGTGTATGATGGTGATGTAGTGACAGTGATGTGTATAGATGAGGGTGTATGATGGAGATGTAGTGACAGTGATGTGTATAGATGAGGGTGTATGATGGAGATGTAGTGACAGTGATGTGTATAGATGAGGGTGTATGATGGAGATGTAGTGACAGTGATGTGTATAGATGAGGCTGTATGATGGTGGTGTAGTGACAGTGATGTGTATAGATGAGGGTGTATGATGGAGATGTAGTGACAGTGATGTGTATAGATGAGGCTGTATGATGGTGGTGTAGTGACAGTGATGTGTATAGATGAGGGTGTATGATGGAGATGTAGTGTCAGTGATGTGTATAGATGAGGGTGTATGATGGAGGTGTAGTGACAGTGATGTGTATAGATGAGGGTATATGATGGAGATGTAGTGACAGTGATGTGTATAGATGAGGGTGTATGATGGAGGTGTAGTGACAGTGATGTGTATAGATGAGGGTGTATGATGGAGGTGTAGTGACAGTGATGTGTATAGATTAGGGTGTATGATGGATGTGTAGTGACAGTGATGTGTATAGATGAGGGTGTATTATGGAGGTGTAGTGACAGTGTTGTCTATAGTTGAGGATGTATGATGGAGGTGTAGTGACAGTGATGTGTATAGATGAGGGTATTTGATGGAGATGTAGTGACAGTGATGTGTATAGATGAGGGTGTATGATGGAGATGTAGTGACAGTGATGTGTACAGATGAGGGTATATGATGGAGATGTAGTGACAGTGAAGTGTATAGATGAGGGTGTATGATGGATGGAGGTGTAGTGACAATGATGTGTATAGATGAGGGTGTATGATGGAGGTGTAGTGACAATGATGTGTATAGATGAGGGTGTAAGATGGAGGTGTAGTGACAGTGATGTGTATAGATGAGGGTATATGATGGAGGTGTAGTGACAGTGATGTGTATAGATGAGGGTGAATGTTGGAGGTGTAGTGACAGTGATGTGTATAGATGAGGGTGTATGATGGAGGTGTTGTGACAGTGATGTGTGTAGATGATGGTGTTTGATGGAGGTGTAGTGACAGTGATGTGTACAGATGATGGTGTATGATGGAGGTTTAGTGACAGTGATGTGTATAGATGAGGGTGTATGATGGAGGTGTAGTGACAGTAATATGTATAGATGAGGGTGCATGATGGAGGTGTAGTGACAGTGATGTGTATGGATGAGGGTGTATGATGGAGGTGTAGTGACAATGATGTGTATAGATGAGGGTGTATGATGGAGGTGTAGTGACAATGATGTGTATAGATGAGGGTGTAAGATGGAGGTGTAGTGACAGTGATGTGTATAGATGAGTGTATATGATGGAGGTGTAGTGACAGTGATGTGTATAGATGAGGGTGTTTGATGGACGTGTAGTGACATTGATGTGTATAGATGAGGGTGTATGATGGAGGTGTAGTGACAGTGATGTGTGTAGATGAGGGTGTTTGATGGAGGTGTAGTGACAGTGATGTGTATAGATGAGAGTGTATGATGGAGATATAGTGACAGTGATGTGTATAGATGAGGGTGTATGATGGATGGAGGTGTAGTGACAATGATATGTATAGATTAGGGTGTATGATGGAGGTGTAGTGACAATGATGTGTATAGATGAGGGTGTAAGATGGAGGTGTAGTGACAGCGATGTGTATAGATGAGGGTATATGATGGAGGTGTAGTGACAGTGATGTGTATAGATGAAGGTGTGTGATGGAGGTGTAGTGACAGTGATGTGTATAGATGAGGGTGTATGATGGAGGTGTAGTGACAATGATGTGTATAGATGAGGGTGTAAGATGGAGATGTAGTGACAGTGATGTGTATAGATAGGGTGTATGATGGATGTGTAGTGACAGTGATGTGTATAGATGAGGGTGTATGATGGAGGTATAGTGACAGTGATGTGTATAGATGAGGGTGTATGATGGAGATGTAGTGACAGTGATGTGTATAGATGAGGGTGTATGATGGAAGTGTAGTGACAGTAATGTGTATAGATGAGGGTGTATGATGGAGGTGTAGTGACAGTGATGTGTATAGATGAGGGTGTATGATGGAGGTATAGTGACAGTGATGTGTATAGATGAGGGTGTTTGATGGAGGTGTAGTGACAGTGATGTGTATAGATGAGGGTGTATGATGGAGATGTAGTGACAGTGATGTGTATAGATGAGGCTGTATGATGGAGGTGTAGTGACAGTGATGTGTATAGATGAGGGTGTTTGATGGAGGAGTAGTGACAGTGATGTGTATAGATGAGGGTGTATGATGGAGGTGTAGTGACAGTGATGTGTATAGATGAGGGTGTATGATGGAGGTATAGTGACAGTGATGTGTATAGATGAGGGTGTTTGATGGAGGAGTAGTGACAGTGATGTGTATAGATGAGGGTGTATGATGGAGGTGTAGTGACAGTGATGTGTATAGATGAGGGTGTTTGATGGAGGTGTAGTGACAGTGATGTGTATAGATGAGAGTGTATGATGGAGATATAGTGACAGTGATGTGTATAGATAAGGGTGTATGATGGAGGTGTAGTGACACTGATGTGTATAGATGGGGTGTAAGATAGTGGTGTAGAGACATTGATGTGTATAGATGAGGGTGTATGATGGAGGTGTAGTGACAGTGATGTGTATAGATGAGGGTGTATGATGGAGGTGTAGTGATAGTGATGTGTATAGATGAGGTGTATGATGGAGGTGTAGTGACAGTGATGTGTATAGATGAGGGTGTATGATGGAGGTGTAGTGACAGTGATGTGTATAGATGAGGGTGTATGATGGTGATGTAGTGACAGTGATGTGTATAGATGAGGGTGTATGATGGAGATGTAGTGACAGTGATGTGTATAGATGAGGGTGTATGATGGAGATGTAGTGACAGTGATGTGTATAGATGAGGGTGTATGATGGAGATGTAGTGACAGTGATGTGTATAGATGAGGCTGTATGATGGTGGTGTAGTGACAGTGATGTGTATAGATGAGGGTGTATGATGGAGATGTAGTGACAGTGATGTGTATAGATGAGGCTGTATGATGGTGGTGTAGTGACAGTGATGTGTATAGATGAGGGTGTATGATGGAGATGTAGTGTCAGTGATGTGTATAGATGAGGGTGTATGATGGAGGTGTAGTGACAGTGATGTGTATAGATGAGGGTATATGATGGAGATGTAGTGACAGTGATGTGTATAGATGAGGGTGTATGATGGAGGTGTAGTGACAGTGATGTGTATAGATGAGGGTGTATGATGGAGGTGTAGTGACAGTGATGTGTATAGATTAGGGTGTATGATGGATGTGTAGTGACAGTGATGTGTATAGATGAGGGTGTATTATGGAGGTGTAGTGACAGTGTTGTCTATAGTTGAGGATGTATGATGGAGGTGTAGTGACAGTGATGTGTATAGATGAGGGTATTTGATGGAGATGTAGTGACAGTGATGTGTATAGATGAGGGTGTATGATGGAGATGTAGTGACAGTGATGTGTACAGATGAGGGTGTATGATGGAGATGTAGTGACAGTGAAGTGTATAGATGAGGGTGTATGATGGATGGAGGTGTAGTGACAATGATGTGTGTAGATGAGGGTGTATGATGGAGGTGTAGTGACAATGATGTGTATAGATGAGGGTGTAAGATGGAGGTGTAGTGACAGTGATGTGTATAGATGAGGCTGTATGATGGTGGTGTAGTGACAGTGATGTGTATAGATGAGGGTGTATGATGGAGATGTAGTGTCAGTGATGTGTATAGATGAGGGTGTATGATGGAGATGTAGTGATAGTGATGTGTATAGATGAGGGTATATGATGGAGGTGTAGTGACAGTGATGTGTATAGATGAGGGTATATGATGGAGGTATAGTGACAGTGATGTGTATAGATGAGGGTGCATGATGGAGGTGTAGTGACAGTGATGTGTATAGATGAGGGTGTATGATGGAGGTATAGTGACAGTGATGTGTATAGATGAGGGTGTATGATGGAGGTGTAGTGACAGTGATGTGTATAGATGAGGGTGTATGATGGAGGTATAGTGACAGTGATGTGTATAGATGAGGGTGTATGATGGAGATGTAGTGATAGTGATGTGTATAGATGAGGGTGTATGATGGAGATGTAGTGATAGTGATGTGTATAGATGAGGGTGTATGATGGAGGTGTAGTGACAGTAATGTGCATACTGTAAATGGAGGTTTTTGACAAGGTATAAAAAGAGTACAATGTATATACAGTATTACCTGTTTGCAGTGACATATAAATGTTCTCTTGCACTTTTATGAGAGCCTTCACCTTCCCAGCTGTATTGTGTATGGATAATTGTGTTGCGAATTGTTACTTGTGCTGTTTGTAAGTTGGTCACTGTATTGTAATGTAATGTTCTATGTACCCTTTACTGTATGTACGGCTCTGCGGACCTCTTGTGGCACCCTATAAATAAAATGTAATAATAATAATAATAATAATAATAATGTGCTTATGGTGACAATAATGTATATACAGTAGATGAGGTTATACGATGGAAGTGTAATTACAGTGAATATTTTATTTAATTTTCACTAAAATTATGATTATTGATTAATCCACTGTTTAGGATATGGGAAGTGCTGACTGTTTGGCTCTTTCATCCCATGTTTCTAATGTACATAAGCATTTGTTGGGGAGGATATTGCCAGCTTAATCAGATCTTGCTTTTAATGTGTAGACTTATTGTTACATTTCAAATAGTGTCTTTGTTAATTGGATACATAGTTTGTCAAATATTATTTTGAACATTCTGATTATTATAATATTTTAACCACACATCCTGTGACATTATTTCAGTGAAGATTATTAATTTATTTGAATGTTACACTCCTTTCTTTTGCATATTATGTACTGTACTTTTAACTTGACCCCTACTAATTTGCAAAGGAAGACATTAATTGTGTGCAAATGATTATGCTTATAATAGTAATCTTGTGACAAATACAGTACTTTATATGTAAGTTACTTGAGCCTTTCCCACCTCTTGTGGAATTGAATTCAGTCGCAATTACAAGACAATGTATTAAACTAATTTAAGTCCACCCTTCCGAATGCAATGGCTGTTGAAGTAAACCACTGTTGTATCTTAAACAATAATATTAAACTACTGTACAGTATAGGTGACTGACATTCTCCTAATAAGGTACATTAAGTGGCATTCGTCCTTCACTAGAAACAATAGTGGCACCTTAAAAATACATCAAAGAGGTCCACAACTGCCTGACAAATCCCCAAAGTTACATTGAAGTATAACATACAGTATTTGGTGGAAGGCACATGTATGGATGAAGATATGGATGAGGGTATTTGGTGGAGGGCATGTGTATGGATGAAGATATGGATGAGTGTATTTGGTGGAGGGAATGTGTATGGATGAAGATATTGATGAGTGTATTTGGTTGAAGGCATGTGTATGGATGAAGATATGGATGAGTGTATTTGGTGGAGGGAATGTGTATGGATGAAGATATTGATGAGTGTATTTGGTTGAAGGCATGTGTATGGATGAAGATATGGTTGAGGGTATTTGATGGGACACATGTGTATAGATGAAGATATGGATGAAGGTATTTGATGGAAGGCATGTGTATGGATGAAGATATGGATGAGGGTATTTGGTTTGAGAACATGTGTATGGCTAAAGATATGGATGAGGGTATTTGATGGAAGGCATGTGTATGGATGAAGATATGGATGAGGGTATTTGGTTTGAGAACATGTGTATGGCTAAAGATATGGATGAGGGTATTTGGTGGAGAGCATGTGCATGGATGAAGGTATTTGGTGGAGAGCATGTGCATGGATGAAGATACAGTATGGCTGAAGGTATTTGGTGCAGGACATGTGTAAGGATGAAGATGTATGACGGTGATTTTATTCCAGCTATGGAGATGTGTGTGTTATACTCACAGTGGCTGAGATGAATCTTCTCCTTGTGTGGGATAACATGTGGCACAAATGCCATATTTATAGATAACACTGTCATTCATGGTGTATGCAATCCTAGTTCTACGCATGCGGAATGAGCAGTTAGGAAATTGATATTCTCAATGGACAGTTTGAGAATGAGAGCTTTCACTTTGAATTCCCCAATTGACGGCTATTATGATTATTTTTGTTATTTTCAAAATTAGCTCCCAGCTGTACATGAAATAAACGTTTCACCTTGAAGAGCTTCTTTAATGGAACCAAATCAATTGAACATGCCCTCCGCACTATTTGCTGTGTTTTTCTCTACCATTTTAGTGAATGCAAATCTTATATTTACATATATATAATAATTATGCATGTGCAGAATTATTATAATTAGACGCGATAAATCAAAGCAAAAAATGTGGTAAAGCCTCATAATTCTGCCATTTTTGGAGATCTATTGCAAGACAAATGCATCCCCATATGTATTAAGAAGACTGGAACAGATATCACACAGCACAGCAGTCCTCATACATTTCTATGGGGATACAATGTGCCTGCATGCAGCAAGCTCCATTCCTTGTAGCTTGTGCGTGGACAAGCCATAGGCTGTGCATGCATTTTACAACCTCTGGGTCATAAACCCAGAAGCCTATGCATCACTGGGCCAGCTTTATAAGGGAAGAGATTTGACAGTGGCTAAGTAATCCTGCATAGTGGTAATCTACTATAAAATGCTGGTGTGCAGGCAAATACTGTAGAAGGTCGATGTAATGTCATTTATTCATGAAAATTGATACATCTCACTCTGGTTGGGATGTACTAAGCATCGCATCTGCGATGCGGTACAACCCACCTCTCTAGAAATGCTATTTACATCGCAAAGGACAGCGCTCCAAATAAGAGCTGTCCTTTGCGATGCCACCGGACAGAGGGTCTTCTGAGTTTAGCACCCAGAAGTCCCTCTGGCATTCTTCTGTACATGCGCAGTATGATGCAAGGCATGGGGGGGGTGATGGGAGGGTACAATTTTATAAATAAGCCCAGCCACTCAATTCAGAACAGTAAGACTTTTCAAAATCCAAGAAACAAGGGTATATACAGTAAGGGATGCAGTTGGGATGCCGATGGTTTATCGAAGGTAAGCTGGGCGCCGGGCACGGACAGCCGCGGGGGAGGAAGGGTTAGATTTAGGGTTCCCGGGGGGGACTTAGGGTAAGGCACCCCCAGGAGGTTAGGGTTAGGCTAGGGGAAGGAGGGGTTAGGGTTAGGCACCCCCAGTGAGGTTAGGGTTAGGCTAGTGGAAGGAGGGGTTAGGGTTAGGCACAGCCGGGGGTAGGTTAGGGTTAGGAACCCCCTCGTGGGACTTAGGTTTAGGCGGCGGAGAAGGGGGGGGTTAGGTTTAGGCACTTAGAGGGAGGATTAGGGTTAGGCACTTGGGGGGGAGGTTAGGGTTAAGCACCCCTAAAGGAGGGTTAGGTGGTAAAATTAGGTTAGGAAAGGACGATCAGGATTTTCGCCCCTGTCGGGCTCACGCTGTCGGGATTTGAACCGACGGCCGGTGGTAAATCGTATGTATTCCATACAGTAGAGAGCATTAAAAGTGCTTTATTTGACCGATCATCCCACCCAGAGACTCAGGTGTAAGCTTGCTTGAAAGTAGGGAGTCTTGGATAACACAAATGGGGAAGACCGAATTTGATATAAATCCACAGGAGACTCTCTGTACAATTCCTGTATATTGACATTTGGGCGGTGCAACTTAAAGTCACTATATACAATGTATTGACACAAAAAAAGAAGACAGGAGACTCTTCGGAGGCGCACTATTCAGAAAAAAAATATATTAGGTATAGAATGTACTGTGATTGAGTTTAAAACGTACATTTTAATCTGTTTCATGAAGATAAATTGCAGCACAACTTAACATAATATGTGTGTGTGAATAAAAGTTAATTATTATCTCCAAAAAATATTTCCAATATATCTGAAATGGACTTATTCAGTGGAGATAGAATACAAGTCCTAGATTGGACTAGGATGATACAGTAGATTCAATTAGTAATATATGCTATACAAAGGATGATGTAACTACAGGATAGGGAGGTCCCATCTGTGTACTCCTTCGGTAATGGCGTGTTATTGTCCATAGAGAACCCTAAGATCGTATGATTGGTTGTTGGACAGCACTAATGTGTGCTAGGCGGAAAGGATCATGGGTTCAAAACCAGCATGTACAATATCTCGTTACGTGATCTGTCATAGTTATATAGTTATATATCCTGGTAATATCTTAGAACAGCATCATATAACCCACATGCTATATCACAGTAGATAAACATATACACAGGGTATGTAGTCAGGAAGCAGGCGGGCGAATTGCCGACCGCCGGCTTCCCAACAGTGAAATCCCAGCATGGGACTAATGATAGGACTGTAAATACTGATGCCTATCATTAGACCCACACCGAAATCCCGACACCCGGCCTACCGATAGTAGCTAAGCCGGGCGTTGGGAGTGGACAGCCACGGGGGGAGGGTTAGGTTTAGTGTCTCCTGGGGGGACTTAGTGTCCCCCGGGAGGGTTAGGTATAGGCAAGGGGAAGGGGGGTTAGGGTCAGGCACCCCCTGGTGGAGCTTAGGGTTAGGTTGCGGGGAGGAGAGGTTAGGGTTAGGCACTAGGAGGGGAGGTTAGGGTTAGGCACTAGGAGGGTAGGTTAGGGTTAGGTACTAGGAGGGGAGGTTAGGGTTAGGCACTAGGAGGGTAGGTTAGGGTTAGGCACCACTAGGAGGGATTAGGGTTAGGCACCCCCCTTGGGAGGGTTAGGTTTAGGTTGCAGGGAGGGGAGGTTAGGGTTAGTCACTAGGAGGGGAGGTTAGGGTTAGGCACCCCTAAAGGAGGGTTAGAGGGGGGAGAGGGTTAGGGATAGCCTTTATACTTAAGAACAGAATACAAGACAGCGCTAATTGACAATAGATATAACACTTTATTAACTAGAAAAACTTAAAACACTAGATCTCAAATGCTTGGGTGGAGGCACTGATTGGATACAAGGTTATAACAGTTAACAGGCGTGACGGGGATTGGTAACTTAGTGATCTCAGATAGGAAAAAGGGGGTTACAGGTGCATCTGATTATCTTGCATCTCTGTTATTACTTGCAGTCTGCAAATGTGTCCATAGATATATGTACAGTACAGGATTCCTGCTATCAATTTATTTATTGTAAAGGTTATCCATTATGGAGGGAAGTAGTCAGAATGCCGATGCTCGAGGAGCCATTTGCCGAAATCTCGGCGTCTAAATCCCGACTTGGTACTAAAGATAGGTGTCGAAATCTGACTTCGACGCCTATCTTTAGCCCGATGCCGGAATCCCGATAGATGGCTACCGAACGAAGGTAAGCAGTGAATTTTAGCACTTAGCCGCACAGGGGGGGGATTAGGTTTAGGCACCACCCCAGGAGTTTTAGATTTAGGCACCACCAGTGTCGGCATTTCACCCGGTGGCTGTACAGCCACCGAGATTTCATACCCAACCCATTGTGGATTATGTGATTTCATTTATTTTTTCTATATTATTTTCTACATGAACCCATAGCAACCATTCAGATATACGGTTGTTTTGTGAGGATGAACTGACCGTGGACAGTCTGTGTGGTGTACATAATAATATAATCACACAAGCACTATATACCTGCTTGTTTAATATGACACTACATGTGCTGATATTTATTCATTTTGGCACTGTGTATGGAATCGGTAAGTTATACCGCCGAACTTCAGCCCGATGGATGAAATACTGATGCCGGATGGCCGGCATATGGAGATCCCGACAGGGTAAGTATAAAGGCTTGTGGGCAAGCGGTCTATAAATAATTATAGAGGGCGCTGACAAGAGATAATTCTCACAGCAGCTGTAATAAGGAGACAGTTGATCTCCAATAGATAAAAAAGAACAGAATACAAGACAGCGCTAATTGACAATAGATATAACACTTTATTAACTAGAAAAACTTAAAACACTAGTAAATGTAAAACCATATAAATAGGCATATATAAACCCTGGAGCACTATTTTGAATATAGTCCTCAAGCATAGATATTAATAGGCAGTTGATATTATCCTGGAATAACATTTGATGAAGGCAATCCAATTAAACAGCACACCAGTGCTGTATATTTACTAGGGGTGAGCGGGTTCGGATTTCTGAAATCTGAACCCCCCCCGAGCCCCCCCGATCCGAGGCCGATCCGAGTCAGGCTTGACTTTTCCCGCCTGACTCGGATCTGAAATCGAGGCAAAACGTCATCATCCCGCCTTCCGGGTCTCGCGGGTTTGGGATCCTATATAAGGTACCCGCGTCGGCGCCATTTTCTCACTCGGCTGTGGACAGTGAAGAGGGAGGGTGGGAGTTAGGGCTGGCTGGGCTGTGTAGTGCAGTGTAGTGCAGAGTAGTGTTGTGCTGTGCTGCGCTGTGCTGCTGTTGTCCATAGGGGCTGTGTCCACTACTTCAAAGTCCATAGAGGCTGGCTCTGTTGTGCTGTGCTGCTGTTGTCAATAGGGGCTGTGTCCACTACTTCAAAGTCCATAGGGGCTGGCTGGACTGTGTTGTGCAGTCAGTTGTCCATAGGGGCTGTGTCCACTCCAAAGTCCTGTGCAGTGTCCCAGTCCTAAAGGGGTGCTGTAGTGTTGTCCAGGGGGTGCTCTGTCCGTCAGGGGTGCTCCCCCCAAGTGCTAAAAAAAAAATATTTTTTCTGTGGTTGTGAATTGTGTGCGCAGTAGCCGCACGTGTATCAATAAAGTAGTGCCAAGCGTGCGCCTGAGTCATAAGTAAAGGGCCGGCTGGCTTGACCATTAAAGGGTGCTGTAACCCCCAAAGTACACTCCAAACCAAATAAAAAAATATTTTCTGTGTTTGTGAATTGTGTGCGCAGTAGCCACATGTGCATCAACAAAGTAGTGCCAAGCGTGCGCCTGTGTCATAAGTAAAGGGCCGGCTGGCTTGACCGTTAAAGGGTGCTGTAACCCCCAAAGTACACTCCAAACCAAATAAAAATTTATTTTCTGTATTTGTGAATTGTGTGCGCAGTAGCCGCAAGTGCATCAACAAAGTAGTGCCAAGCGTGCGCCTGTGTCCCATAAATGAAGGGCCGGCTGGATTGACCGTTAAAGGGTGCTGTAACCCCCAAAGGGCACTCCAAACAAAATAAAAAAAAATTTTCTGTGTTTGTGAATTGTGTGCACTGTGGCTGCACGTGCATCAACGAAGGAGCAGCGCCAAGCATGCGCCTGTGCCCCATAAGTAAAAGGCCGGCTGGCTTGTCCGTTAAAGGGTGCTGTGACCCCCAAAGGGCACTCCAAACAAAATAAAAAAATATTTTCTGTGTTTGTGAATTGTGTGGGCTGTAGCTGCACATGCATCAACAAAGGAGCAGCGCCAAGCGTGCGCCTGTGTCCCATAAGCAAAGGGCTGGCTGGCTCATTTCTTAAAGGGTGGTGTAACCCACAAAGTGCACTAGTCTCCAACAAAAAAAAATAATTATTTTCTGTGTTTGTGTGCGCTTTAGCCACACGTATATATCAATATAACATAAATGGAGGACCAAACTTTCTCCGATAAAAATAAAATAGGGACAGATCAAGAACCACTTCCTCCTAGTGCTGAAGCTGCTGCCATTAGTCATGACATAGACGATAACATGCCATCAACGTCGTCTGCCAAGGCCGATGCCCAATGTCATAGTAGAGGGCACATACAATCCCAAATGACAAAGTTCAGGAAAATTACCTTGAAAAAAACATTTAAATCATCTGAAGAGAAACGTAAACTTGCCAATATGCCATTTACGACACGGAGTGGCATGGAACGGCTAAGGTCTTTCCCTATGTTCATGACTAGTGGTTCAGCTTCACATGACGATGGAAGCCCTCCTCCCGCTAAAAAAATCAAACGAGTTAAGCTGGCAAAAGCACAGCAAAGAACTGTGCGTTCTAAGAAGATATCACAAATCCCCAAGGAGAGTCCAAGTGTGGTGGCGGTTGCGATGCCTGACCTTCCCAGCACTGGACGGGAAGAGGTGGCTCTTTCCACCATTTGCATGCCCCCTGCAAGTGCTGAAAGGAGCACCCACAGTCCACTTGCTGATATGCAAATTGAAGATGTCACTGTTGAAGTACAACAGGATGAGGATACTGGTGTAGCTGGCACTGAGGAGGAAGTTGGCGAGGAGGATTCTGATGGTGATGTGGTTTGTTTAAATCAGGCTCCGGGGGAGACAGTTGTTGTCCGTGGGATGAAAAAGCCCATCACGGTCATGCCTGGGCAGAAGACCAAACATTCCACCTCTTTGGTCTGGCAATATTTCTATCCAAATCCGGACAACAACTGTCTTGCCATATGTACCATATGTAAAGGTGAAATAAGTAGGGGTAGGGATGTTAACCACCTAGGCACATCCTCCCTTATACGGCACCTGCAGCGCGTTCATAAAAAGTTACTGTCAAGTTCAGAAATTTTGGCTAAGACCGTAAGCAGTCCAGGGACACCTAAATCCCTTTTTCCTGTTTTATCCAAGGAATCGGTGGATGAGGAGGATGAGGACGACATCTTGCCTCCGTAGAGCCAGTTTGTGCAGGGACACATTAATTGCCAGCTTGTTTTGTGGGGGCCCAAACAAACCAATCATTTCAGCCACAGTCATGTGGAAGACCCTGGCGCTGAAATGATTGGTTTGTTAAAGTGTGCATGTCCTATTTATACAACATAAGGGTGGGTGGGAGGGCCCAAGGACAATTCCATCTTGCACCTCTTTTTTTTCTTTGCATTATGTACAGTTTGGGGCCTAGTTTTTCAAACTGCCATCCTGTCTGCCACTGCAGTGTAACTCCTAGATGGGCCACGTGTTTGTGCCGCCCACTCGTGTCGCTTAGCATAGTCATCCAGCTACCTCGGTACAATCTTTTGGCCATAAAAACAATGTTGTGAGGTGTGAGGTGTTCAGAATAGACTGGAAATGAATGGAAATGAAGGTTATTGAGGTTAATAATTGCATAGGAGCAGAAAAACCCACAAATTCTGTGATTTAAGCTGTTTTTATGCTTTATTTCAAAAAAATACAGATCCAAAACACAAAACCCAGAACCCAAAACACGGAAGGGTGGTTTTGGCAAAATCAATCCAGATCCAAAACACGAAGAAAGATCCAGATCCAAAACCAAAACACAAAACACGAAATGTGGCCGGTGCACACCCCTAATATTTACCCACTGTATGTTGAGGTCCACATTGTCCTGAATTAGCGATGGTCACACTCAGAGGTTTATCCAACGCAGATGACCGGACTAGATGGTTTGAAGTGGGTGATGTAACCAATAAATCCAAAGTTCCGGGTGGCGGCCACCACATGCGATGCCAAATGATGCCAATAATCCAGGTGCTGTAGATAGTAAATCCAAGTGTCCAGGGGCAGCTGGTAATCACCCGTTTCACTGCTCTAGGCAGCTTTTTCAAGGTGTCCAAATGATGCTAAAACTAGCTTTAAATAGTGCTCCATATTAGCATTAATCACTCTCAGCTGTTGACAATCGATTGATTGTCCAGAATAGTTTTTCTAGTCATATATATTAAAAAGCAAACATTTTAGCAACAGGAGGCAAAACCTTTGATAATCTATATGAATAAATAAATGAATGGAGGAATACTTACTATTTCTATTATCTATTCGTTATAAACAAATCCCGATCGTGATATCTCCATTACTGCGGAAGTTACTTCCGCCGTGGTGACCTCACGCTTCGGGTCTAGTTATGTTATTGGTACGCAGCGTGTATAATGCTGCGTCTCACCAGAATACACCACGGAAGTTGTAAGCCGTGGTGATGTCACATATCTAGCATACGGTGCAGTGTTGGTGCGCAGCGTTAATCCCGCCGCGTCCCTTCACCATAGCAACCAAGGTAACACATCTATACTACTGATCCCTGATCTTAGGAAAAAATAACTATTAGAATAGAAAAAAGTGAAAGGGAAATTATTTCCAAAAAACGGAAAAAATATGGAAGGGATAAAAATGATTATAAACTTGGTTTGCAACATCATATTACCAGGAAAGAGATTCAATTCCAGGATAAATATGAAAGGAAATCGTTCCCAGAAGAAAAATCACTTAGGGTCTCTGGACCTATATCCAAAACCCCTTATAATGATAGATTGATAAATAAATCAAATATTTACAATTATGGGGATTCTAAACAAGAATGGGATTGGGATCATAAGAGCCCCTCTGTAAGAAAGCAATATTATGGTAGAAGATCTTATAATCCAGGTGGAGATGTTTACTCTAGATCAAAAACAAACTTTCAAAGAGGTTTTAAGAGCTCTCGTTCTGGCCCTTATGAGGGAAGATATGATGATGATGAGGTCTCCCTTAGGAAGGGTTCCTTTTCAGGAAGACCACATCAGGATCGTTTTTTAGGAGAGGGTCGGTCTCAAATGAGAATGCCCAACAGAAGAAACAGAGAAAACGTGGGAAGAGAGGAGGAAAATGTAAGCATTTAAATAGTAGAAGAAGGATTAGACAAAGAAGAAAAAAAGGGGCTGATAGTTCTCCCCCAAATATTCACCCTCTTGGGGAAAAATTGGACACTTCGGACTTAAAGTCGAGTACTAAGATTTATAATCTCAGTAAGTATGCCCTAAACCAATATGAGATACGGGTCTTAGAAAAAGGCCTAAAGTTTGCCCCTAGTAGTAGGATGGACCCCTTTGAGGTTTTCATCGATCTTCAAAAATTTGTGAGGAAACTTGCACTTAAAAAGTTCTATTCAGAGAAAAGTGAGGGTATGGAACCCATCCCAGAAGGTCCAATATCAGTATTTAAGAGGAAATCGACATTTAATCCCACATACAAGAAAGGATGTTTTGTTGAATCATTCGAGAAACTAGTCAAAGAAGATTTAGAATTGCTGAAACCAAGGAAACGAAGGGACATGAATTTGTCAAAGGAAGAACTAGAAGCTATTAAATCACTAAAAAAGAACAAGGAAATAGTTATAAAACCCGCAGACAAAGGGGGGGGGTTGTAATTATGTCAATAGAGGATTATAATGCGGAAGTCTTAAGACAATTAGGGGACTCCAACACATATAAGAAGTTGAGAGGTAACCCCTCTGAAAGGATTGTAAAAAACTTAGATATCCTTTTGGCTTTATATGCAAATAAGGATATCTACTCAGATTCAGAGAGACTATATATGAAAATAGAAAAACCGTCAATACCGGTACTATATATCTTGCCCAAGATACATAAAAATGCTGAAAAACCCCCAGGGCGCCCCATTGTGGCTGGAACCAACTGCTTGACCTCAAATTTATCCCATTTTTTAGACCATCTACTTCAGCCATTAGTCCACAAAACCCCTTCTTATTTGAAAGATGGCTTAGCTTTGATAGAACGATTGAAACATATTGTTTGGGAGGCAGGTTGGTTTCTAGTCACTGCGGATGTTACTTCACTGTATACCATAATACAACATCAAGCAGGTCTAGAGGGCATTAAATATTTTTTGAACAAGGAGGACATCTCAGAGGATAAAAAATCTTTTATTATTGATGGTATATCCTTCATTTTAAACAATAACTTTTTTTGGTTTTTAGGCGATTTTTATCTTCAGGTATATGGGACAGCGATGGGCACTAGACTGGCTCCGAGTTATGCCAATTTATTTATGGCCCATTGGGAGTCCACTTCGATATTTGAGGATCCATCTCTTGGGGCCAGTCTAGTGCTCTGGACACACTATATAGACGACATCTTTTTTATTTGGAAAGGTGACAGATTATCCTTAGACACTTTTTGTTCATCCCTTAATTCCAATACTCAGAATATTGTTTTAACTTTTGATATTAGTATTAACCAAGTGAATTTTTTGGATTTGACACTTTATATAAAGGATGGATGTCTATTAACTCGGAATTACATTAAACCTACAGATTGCAACTCTTACATAGATTACACTAGCAACCATCATTTTAATTGGTTAAAAAGTATTCCTGCGGGACAGTTCCAACGCATTCGTAGGAATTGTACGGAGATTTTAGAATACGAAGAACAATCAGAAATTTAAAAAAAACATTTTGTGGCGAAAGGCTATGATGCTGGAAAAGTTGAGGATGCACGTGTAAAAATTAGAAATTCTGATAGGAATGATTTTTTTAATAAAAAAGATGGAGGGTATAAAAAATATAACAAGGAATGTATCCCCTTCATTACAAAATTCAATAATCAATTTCGTCAAGTAGAGAACATAATTTCTAAGCATTGGCAGATTTTATATAGAGATCCAGCATTAAGAAAGTTTATTGAGAAGAAACCCACTTTTATTTATAGAAGAGCTGATAATTTAAACAACTCCTTGGTACGTAGTATGACCTCCGAACCAGGTCCAAGGAAAATGATTAAAACCGAGGGGTTCCATCGATGTGGGACTTGCATGATGTGTAAAACATGTAAGAGCCCCACAAGTAAAATCACTCAATATAAATCAAATCAAACAGGGAAGACATATATTATTAAAGATTTTATTACATGTCACAGCAAGAATTGTGTTTATTTACTGGAATGCAGCTGTGGGAGTCAGTATGTAGGCAGAACTACTCGTATGCTGAAAGAAAGACTCTCAGAACATTGTAGGAATATCCGTAAGGGTGTTGAAACTCATAGTGTTCCCCTCCATTTTAAAGATAAACATTTATGTGATCCTAAATATTTAATTTCTTTTTGTGGCATTAAGATATCTCCCTGTAAATGGAGAACCCAAGATCAGGAAGGAGACCTAGCCAGGCTAGAAATGAAGACCATTTATGATCTACGCACTTTGACCCCAAGGGGTCTCAATATTGACTTTGAGACTAAGTGGTTTTTATAATATTTATAATTTTAGAATGTATTAGGTGTTTGTTTATATTGTTCTCTTACTGCATGTTTTCTTTATTATGAGGTATCCCTGTGCCTGCAGTGTTATC
The DNA here is from genome assembly GCA_031769625.1 of Taudactylus pleione. Taxonomy (NCBI): domain Eukaryota; kingdom Metazoa; phylum Chordata; class Amphibia; order Anura; family Myobatrachidae; genus Taudactylus; species Taudactylus pleione. The sequence goes on from JAUIMM010000391.1 coordinate 152,514, forward strand.
AGCTTTTTGAGACCATTCTCCATCCCCATGGTATTATTTAGTGAACGGAGATGCAGTGAACAAAGAGTTAACGGAGCGCGTGGCTAATTGATATTTACACTGCGGAGCAATTTCTCCATTCCATCCATGACTTCCGCTTGTGCGTTCTACAGTCAGGACTTGAGACATTGTTACACTTTCCGGTTTTGCGGGTCATATCCCGGAAATACCTTTTTTGTGTGTCAAGCCAGATGGACTCACTGACGGCAAACGACATCCGGTTTTAGATTCCGCGCACCGGATATTACGTCGCAGCTACATTCTGGATACATCGTTCTGTACTAACAAAGCAGGAAATGGATCAATGAAATAATTGGATCATTAAGGATGGATAGCCTTATGCTAGGATTATGCACCGCACTTTGTTTCTTACCAATCGGGGACACTTTGTGAGATTTTACATGTTTTTTATATATTTTTTATATATTTATTATTAAAGTTTGTTTTGTTTTAGGGTCTTGGGATTATCATCATGTATGTTATGTGGATATTGCAGAGTTTTTTTTGGTCATTTTGACGCATTTATTATTTAAAAAAATGTATCATTAGGATCACAGGTGTTTTTACTAATGAACACTATCAATCATGTGTTCAGGTATATAAGGAGCTTTAGTTTCCATTTCTCCCATACACCTTGAGGAAGGAACAGGTTTCCGAAACGCGTTGGTGGTGTGGGAGAAATTACTGCTGCCTGGCTGGACCTAGGAAAGGATTTTCTCTGGACTGATCGGGGAGGAGATGTACCCGGGTTAACATCTATCCACCCACGTTCTTTACAGTGCCTATCTCTAGGCCCATTCCGGTACGCAGGATACCCCGAAGGGGGATTTTTAAAATTATTATTATTATACATATCTTTTTGTCCTGTGCTGTTTGTTACGTGTTTATTGTGAATAAATTGCTTTACTGCTTTACACGATGGGAGTGCGCTCTCTGTGATTCTATTTGAGGGTCCATGGAACATCGATTACAGTAGGACAAAGGTTATCCCTGAATAAATCTAGAAGATCTCCTTAAAGATACCTTTATGTGCACATTTTTCACCATTTTGAGGTGAGCATACTCTCATTGGGATATATCAGTTGACATCGATTGCTTGAAGTTCCCTAAGGACTTGGATTGGTGTTATCGGACAGAAGAACCTTTCATAATATATTTTATTAATCTTTTTAACAAATAATTGTTTTTCAGAGCAGCGCTGGGTGGCCTTCTCTTATTTTCTGTATATGTTTTGCAAGGTTAAGAGCTGGTGATTCTGTGGGTTGGACCCCGGCTGCCGTTCTTTTAGCGCAAGTCACATACCTTTTTTCTTTGTTTTCTTCACACAAACCCCACCGCTAGACACTGGGAACAGGCCGCCGCAGGTCAGACCACGTCAGTCCTGGACACACTGCCAGGGATGCCGGGGATCAGTTCCGTGCACGTCACAAAGCCCCGCTCTAACGCGTTTCATCATAGACTTCGTCAGAGGGCTGGGCTTCGTGACGCAGTAAGTTCCTTAATAAACGGCAGATCAGCCAATCAGTGTGGGGATTTTCATCCACACCTTTCTCAAACACTAAAATAATCATGTCCATTCTAAATACAAGAAGGATTTTTTGGAGAGACTGTGATTGGGCACCAGTCCACACATGTCTTACATAAAACATCTCTTTTGTTCCTGAACATATTCTTGATATACAGCGATCAATATACAAACACATAATTTTTTACAAAACCTATATTTCAAGGGACATTAAATTACATGAATAAAAACCCAAGGATATTAAAAAAACAGTAAGTATATTACACAATCATTTATATATCCCTTATAAAGGGAGTTATTTCTATCCCCTCATTTAGACCCTTTGGTATCATAGTATCTAAAGCTAGAATCCAGGATGTCTCCCTTTTTATTAAATCTCTATCCCGATCACCACCGCGGTTGTTAATATTTAGTTTCTCAATACCCTTAAATTTCAGGACCTCAGGATTGTTGTTATGATGATCTTGGAAATGCCTTGGAAGGCTATGATTCATTAATTTATTTCTAATATTTTGCGTGTGTTCTAGGATCCGGATTTTTAGAACCCTCTTCATTTTCCCTATGTAACTATATCCGCAGGGACAGGTGATCATGTATATTACAAACATGGAGTTGCAATTAATGAAACTTTTAATTAAATATTCTTTCTCTGACTCTTTTCCACAGAAGGTTTTAGCACCTCGTTCGGCTAGTTTACATACCTTGCAACATGTATAAAACCCTTTTAGATCTCCAAAGGGATTTTTTATGATACCAACAGGTTCAAGAAGTGGATCTAGTTTGCTTTTGGACACATACGATTTGATATTCTTGGCCCTTTTGAACACCATACTTGGACCACTAGGAAGATAATTTGATAAAACTGGATCTACAGTAATTTCAGGATATGCCAATTTTTCTTTAGAACTCTCTGAATTATATTGGCTCCACTATTATAACTCGTAACAAATGGACAGAATAAATTATCTTTAGATTCCTGATCAGTATTGCTGGCTTTCATTATATTTCTCTTTTTGGTATTATAAACCAGTAAATCTTTTCGATCTTTATCTCTCGCTGTTACCCTTGCATGTTGAATAATATCTCTGGGGTAACATGTTCTAAAAATCTCTGATTATAAATTTCAGATTGTTGATCAAATCGTTCAATAGTGTTACAGTTTCTGCGAAGCCGAACAAATTGAGATGCTGGTATATTTCTCTTCCATTTATGGAAGTGACAACTGGAAAATTCCAGATAGCTGTTGCAATCAACTTTCTTAAAAAATGTGTATGTTTCAATTTCCTTTGTTTTCTCAAAGTTAGTGGTGTCTAGTACCAGATCTAAAAATTCAATCTTACTGTCATTATAAGTGGAGGTGAACTGTAAATTAAATGCGTTCACGTTAAAATCTTTCATAAACTCCTCAAACTCTGTTTTATCTCCACTCCAAACCATCAGAATATCATCTATAAATCTTTTAAATAAAATAACAGACTTGTAACCCTTCTTATCAACCAAGGTTTTTTCCCATGCACCCATATATAGGTTCGCTAGGCTTGGTGCGCAAATCGTACCCATCGCCGTCCCGCACGTTTGCAGGAACCAGTCCTCTAGGAACGTAAAATAATTGTGTTTTAACACAAAGTTCAAACAATCACATATAAAATCTGCCAATTCCAACCGAATATCAGGATCATCCTTCAAACACTCCCTGACACTTTCAATTCCCTTATCATGGGGGATGGCCGTGTACAGAGACTGTACATCTATTGTACACCATTTAAAGTCTAATTTCCATGTTAAACCATTAATTATCTGCAAAACATGGGTTGAATCTTGTATGTATGATGTAAGCTTTGAAACATACTTCTTGATATATGTGTCTACATACTCTGACACCCTAGACGTAAGGGACCCAATCCCAGAAATTATGGGACGTCCGGGCGGTTTTGTACTATTCTTATGAATTTTAGGAATCTGATAGAATGTAGCAATTCTTGGCGTTTCATTTAGTAGATATTTATATTCATCTATAGTAATACATTTTCACTTAAACCTCTTTTCAAGAGAATTCTTAGATCATCTAAGTACATCATAGTAGGATTCCCCTCCAATCTCTTATAAGACAACGGATCACTTAACAGTCTAACAGATTCATCCACATAATATTCTCGATCTAAAATTACAATCCCACCCCCCTTGTCAGCACTTTTGATGACTATATTTTTGTTGTTCTCAAGATCCCTTAGAGCTTGGAATTCATTTTTATTCAGATTCATATTTTTCATCATTGTACCTCCTCCTTTAATTTTATCCATTTCATTTTTTACCATTTGGGAGAACATTTCTATGTATGGTCCTTTTTACTCTATAGGGTAGTAAGTGGATTTTAATTTAAGGCCAGAAGTTACATTATTTGGAGAGGTTTGTTCCCAATTTTTTATTGGAGCCTCTCCTTTTTTTATAAAGTGCCGCTTGAGGGTTAAATTCCTTATATAAAGGTTTAAATCAATATAAAAATGTATCTTATTTAGTGGACAGGATGGTGCAAACGTTAGGCCTTTTTGGAGTACCTGTTTTTCTATCGGTTTTAAAACGTCTTTAGACAGATTAAAAATACCAACTTGTGGAGTTTCCTCTATAAGAATCTTTTCTTTGGTGCTCTTTTTGGTAATTCCCTTTCCTCTACTTCCTCTAGACGTCTTTTTTGACTCAGGGAGGTGTTGATACCATTTCCTGTTTCCCTGTGTTTTACATATTTTGGATGGTCTAAAAAAACCTGGTTTTTGTTTTCACAATCATCATTATAAGATTTTAATCTGCTATAGCGATTTTCATGTATATAGCCTTTCATAGTGCCCATATTCCCATCTCTTTTAATTGAGGGGATTCTCTGTGTCCTTTTAAATGGTATCTGATTCCACACAAACGGATTTTTGTTTTTATACATAGATTGAGAGTACCTGTTCCCATGCTGTACATGGTGTTCCTCCTTTTTCTTCCATTTATTTGAGGTGGACATTTTCCTACCTTGATATGGTAATTGATCCCTCATTATTTGTGGTACATTAGTGTTTTGTTTGACTTTATTGGTTTTTCTTACTGTATACCAGTTTCTCACCTCATTATTTAAATAATCATTTTTATCACGTTGAAATTTTTTAGATTTTATATCTATAATTTTCTCCTCTATATTGGAGACCTTTCTCTCAATGTCCTCTTTATATTTAATAAATTGTTCTTGTTGCTTTAATCCCTGTATATCATTTTCTAAAATGTTTAAATCTTTATCAATTTCTTTTAAAACCTTTTTTTTTTCAAAAATTAGTAATCTCATTAATTCAAACGAGCATTCATCTAGGATTCGCCACCATTCTTTCATATATTTGGGGTTATCCAGATTTGTAGTGGGATTCTTTGTAAACCTAAGGCCTCTTGGAATCCTACCACATTTTAGATAATTCTCAAGGCCCATAATGTCCCACCAGGTTTTTGTCTCCTTAATTAGGAGACTTTCCAATTTTTTCATAAAATCATCCTCCCTGCATGGGGACTCAAAATTAATATATATATTTATATATTATACATATAGTCATTTTGGGCTCGAGGAGCCTGTGCAAATTCTGCTAAAAAAATGTTGTGTCCATAGTTCATAAACAATCCGTAAAAGTATATTGTCCCCAATAAAATAATTTTTATATACATTTAGTCATTTTTGGCTTAAGGAGCCTGCACACTGAACGTGCCAGGTTTCAAGCATCTGTATTTTCCTTTATTGCTCCTCTCCCTGATGTCACATTGAGATAATACAGTACATACCTCAGTTTCTTTCTAGGTTACTAAGCTATATAATATTGAAAATGCAATCCAAATTCATCCCATAGTTTTTGTATGATGCCAGAACGAGCAGACAAACAGACAAACATAAATTCCAAAAACAATTATTTTTGTCTCCATAGATCATACACAGTCCCAAGGAATGCATTTCTCCCCAAAAAATTCTATGCACAGACACAACCATTACAACTTTATTATAAGTATAGATTCCGGCGTTATTTACGCCTGTATGTATGCGATCAGTGGCGGGATGCATCATATGCAAAATGCGATGCTTAATGCACCCCTCCCTATATATGTTTAGAAATAATTACTGCTGTGTGGTTAAAGTTGCATCCCATCATCTCAAGGTCACTGTGAGAGGTGTTTTGCTGCATCTGCGATACTTCTTTTGGAGTCGCGTGGTTGTCATGCACCGTATGGTGTTTAGATGCTAGGTGTATGAGGATACATCTGTATCATTTGAAAGACAACTGAATTTCTGTAACTTTAGATACAGGTATGGACATTTGAAGCTATTACACCCTACTAAGTACCAGAAGATATATACAAAAAGGCACAAACCCAACTCTTTTTCTAATAATCTACCTTCGTACAGTAGTAACACCCAGCACTACAAGGAGAACTAAGATTTCCTGGGATGGAGGAGGTTAAAATGTCCAGATTTCCCTCATCTCTGCTCAAATAAAGTCAGGCAACCCTCATTTAATGAGGTAAGTTGCCTACTGTATATTTCAAAATGATGTGCATTTTTGGGCTATCCATAATATTGATTATATTGTAGATTTTATTATAAAAACCCATATACAGAATCTTGCTTTTTGCTGATATTGATACCAAGACAAAACATTATAAAGTATTGTTTGTTGTTGTTTTGCAAAATATACACTTAGGGATATATTTACTAAAGTGATAGTTTTTAGAAGTGTAGATGTTGCCCATAGCAACCAATCAGATTATATTTAACATTTAACTAGCTTCTAGAAGATAATAGCTGGAATCAGATTGGTTTCTATGGGAAACATCTCCACTTCTAAAAACTATCACTTTAGTAAATATACCCCTTACTGTATATGCTATTAGCTCACTTTCTTTCAATTCCAATTTAAAAAAATATATATTTTTTGCCGTATTGGGAAGAATGTATCAGGTTATAATAATAAAGGATATGTATTATCTGAAAATGAAAATGAAAAGTCTTCTGAAAAACAAAATACAATTTGATGTGGGTATAAAAAAACCCTTATATTATAATTGAGAATGGAATGTACTGAGATTGACATAAGTGGGTGTCGGAACTCTCAGGCAATGACATCACTGCCACTGGTGGGAAAGGGGGTTAGAGTTCTGGCCAATTATCAGTAATTGTAATGTAGGTGTCACTGGGTAACAGTAATTTTTCGTTACTCTGTTCTTCACCACTAATCTGCAGAAACAATGGTAAGATGGGGAACATTTCAAGAGGCATTTTTCAGTTTTGTGAAACCATATTGCATCCTAACAGCATGCACTGCAACTGACATAAGTGATTGATCTGATCGCCCATTAAACTCATATAATGGAAATATATACATATTCATACGGATACAGTATGATGGCTGGCAGTTCAAATTCCGACAGCCGCAGCCTGACAAGGTGGAAAATCCCGATCGTCGGAAGGTAAGTATTAACTAACCTATTCTATCCCCTAACCCTAACCCTCCCTTAGGGGTGCCTAACCCAACCTCCCCCTCAAGTGCCTAACCCTAATCCCCTCTCTAAGTGCCTAAACCTAACCCCCCTCCCCCCGCCTAAACCTAACCCCCCATGGGGTGCCTAACCCTAAGTCCCCTCCGGGAACCCTAAACCCAACCCCCCCACGGCTGTCTGCATCCGTCGCCCGGCTTACATTTGATCAGTAAGCCGGGTGTCGGGCTCCCGGCGTAGGGAAAATGACAAGCATCGGGACCTCGACGCCTGTCATTCAACCCTTGCCGGGATTATACAGTCGGGAAGCCGGCAGTCGGGATTCCGTCCATCGGCTTCCCGACTGTTTCCCATTAATACCACTATCCTGGACCAGTTTACCAAGCCACACACCCATCATTCCCATTAATTTAACCAATTACTTGCCTCCAAACTGCTATTCAGACATGTTATACCCAGCACATAATACACATGCCTGCATGCCCACGCAGTGCATTTGTCTGCAATGGCATGCAATGCGTTTGGCCCCGTCAGTTGGATAAACATTCGCATTTTACCCGCACTTTTCCCTACTCATGACCTGGAGGATGATGGGTCCAAAATGCTAAAGTACTTAGAGATATTGAAAGTGACCAGCACAAAAAGTGCCTAAATAGGTTCTGCACGGGGATGATAATTGTTTCAGCTGTGACGAGCATTATGGATGATTAGCTTTGCTTTCTTGTTAGTGTTTTTTTTTTTTTAAGAATTAATAATTTGTGAATAAAAACATCTTTATTATAAAATTAACAACAGTTGAACAAATGACAATAATTATATATAAAACCTTAAAACAAACTGCAGATATACACCAATACTCATGAAAAACAAAACACACAGTGCTTCCGGAAACATTTGAACAGTTTGTGAATTTCAAAAACAATAAATTACATTTATACATATTTTAGTAAGAATTTATTAAAACCATCCTCCCCATATAATATTTTTTTTAGATTTCATGTAAAGAACATATGAAGATATCTACAGAACATGATGGCAACACGTTTATTAATTTATAAGTTCAAACAAGCAAATATTTGGCTCAGAATGTGTAAAAGTTGATTTAAAATGTTAACACACCCAAAGAGAACTGGAAAACTTTTGGGCAATCCCATCACAAGTGTCAGAGTTATCTGAGCTTATTTGTGCTTGAAATATTTTCATGAACCTATTGTTTAATGCAGGAAAGACCAAGGTAGATGATTTTAATATATCTTTCCAATCATCTGTTTTGCAATGCTGGAATAAATGGCATAAAATGATCAAAAATTAGAATTTATGAATTTTTGTGATTGGGTATAAAATCTGATGTTTTTCCCCAAAAACATATTATTTTGTGTGTACAAAATTATGAAATTATTATTATTATTATTATTAAATGCACATCGGTTCACAGATTTATGCCATTTTGAAGCATACTGTACATTTCTTTCTCTCATATAGCTGATTTTATTCACTCACAGTAACAACGTATAGTTCTCAATTTGTATTCTTCTTACTGTAGTCTCTATGTTTCCTCATGATGTGCTCTTTAGAGTTTAGCTGTGGTCTGACTAATATGATGAAGCATTTAGGAAGAAACATACAGATCACCAGAGCCCAACTGGATGCCAGGATGGCAAATATTTCCATAGCCACAGTGTATTTTCCCTGAGCACTGAGGGAGGCTGGGATAAAGGAGACCCAGACACTGAGGAAGGCCAACATGCTGAAAGTAATAAACTGGGCCTCATTGAAGCTGTCAGGGAGTCTCCGAGCCAGGAAGGCAACAATAAAACTAATGGTGGCCAGAAGAAACAGATAACCCAGCATGGTCCAGAAAGCTACACTAGAACCCTCGTTACATTCAACAAGAATGAATCTGGATTGAGTTTGTGTGCTGAATTGAGGGAATGGAGGTGCGAGGGACAGCCAAGTGATGCACAAGAGGAGCTGGAACAAGAAACCAATAGAAATTATAATATAGGGCACTCGTGTCACCCAGTTCCTTAGTCTGATGTCTGGTTTAGTCGCCATGAATGCAAAAACCACTGTTATTGTTTTGGCTAAAACACAGGAGATGCAAAGAGCAAAAACTATGCCGAATGTTGCCTGACGGAGCAAACATTTCTCCGGCTGAGGGTAACCAATGAAGGCTAAAGAGCAGAGGAAACAGAAGGACAGAGACAACAGAAGGAGACAGCTGAGGGAATAGTTATTGGCTTTCACCACTGGGCTAGACTTATGCTGGATGAAGAGTAGTAAAATGAAATCTGGAGCCAGAGATGATATGATGCTGATAGAAGCCAAAGATGTCCCCAGTGGATCCTCATAAGATAGGTACTCCATAGCTTTTGAGAGACAACTGGATTTCTGAAAGTTCGGATACTGATCCCAAGGACATTTGATGCAATGCACAGAGTCTGTAAGAGGACCAAAATATTCTTCAGTTGGTTGAAATAAAATATAGTGATCAGCCCTGGCATTCAGATTCAGCATAAATTTTACTCCATGCACACGATCGAACTCTGATGATGTAAAAATATGTTCTAAAACTCTATGACACAAGCACCAATACCATGATCTTCATCCACCTCCAATTTTGCTTGGTCAATATCAATACTTTGCTTCCAAACATGTAAAAAAGCTTAGACAACTGTGAAAATTGTTTGCAAACTATTTGATCATGGCTCAACATTGTCCTGCCATCTTGAGATTGTTTGAGTAAACTTAAGACTCTTTGTACAGGTTTGAGGATATTTAAAAAGATTAATGCTGGCCATACACCTGCACGACCAGCATTTACACATGACTCACCATCCGACTCCCCAGAGCTCCCTGGCAGAGTCGGCAGCATGTTTGTTGTTTTTCTTAGCACAGGATCTGTCGTATGATCGATCCTGTGCTTCACGCGCTCATTTGGATACAGTCATTGACATGACTTGAATTGCCGCACGATGGATCGCATGAACAAAATAAACAGCACAATCTGCACATGATATGATGGACAAGATGTGCTGCACATCTGATCATAAGATCCGATTATAGGAGCGCGGGAGCACGCATCAGATCATATCTTACTAAAATAATACACAATTCAATCCATCTTATGACTCATCGAAAATCGGGCAATCGGCTCGAAATCGTGCAGGTGTATGGCCAACTTAAGGATGTTTTGATTAAGTTGGATGAACACTGTTGATTTCCAGGACTCATTTCCAAAACAGCTTAGGATGGGAAAGAAACAGCCCGAAGTCATGAATAACCCACAAACCAGTTAGAGAGTGTTGAACCAGTCTGCTACATTTAAATTTTGAAATTGCTGAAGAATTCCCAGCATTTAAACATATAAATACATAAATAAACACATTTTCCAGGCACATGTTTATATTCTTGTAAACATCTCTGTTAAGGTGTTAAAAAAATAAAATTCATAATAATTACTGGTTTATATAATTCCATTGTTCTTAAAGGTTTGTGGATAGAGGAAACCCCTATACACATTTTGTTATGGTTGCAAAAAGAAAAATTCCAAGTTATAGGGACATGACATATTTACTTTAAATTAGGGGCATTTATTATTTCTTATGGAGCTAAACTTGTGTCCATCTTTTTTACTACTAAGTGGTGGTTTGCAATATAGGTAGTCCAACCACTTAAGACAGTTTGCATCCTAGCACGGTTTATGAACCTCAGAGTGAATTAATTTATGCGCCTTAATGTGCAGAATGGCCTTCAGTAGATCACACGAGTCAAAATCTGCACATCAAGGTGTATGAAAACCAGATTTTTGGTTGAAATTCCCTTCTAACGAGAAAAAAATTAAAGCATGGATATGGTCGAAAAGCTGCAGTTCAGTGCCACTCTGCACAATTAACATTTCTTACAAAAGTTTGGATATTAGTGCTGTCAGTTCCACCAGGAATGGTGTCAGACCAGAGGAAAATGTTGCTTACCCGTCGTGTTAGTGATCTCCCCATGAGGACATGGGACACACTCAAAACAGCAGATTGGTTCACCTGTTCTAGCTGCTTTCCAGGAACCAGGTGGGCAACTCTCACTGCAGATGGAGAGAGGAACCTGTGAAATTGTATAATCATTAGCCAGTTGGTGAATTATTTATTCTGTCTAACATACAGTATATAGGACACGTTCCTGGTGTCATAGCTCTCAGTATCTTGTCTTTTGTGTTGTATCTGACTACTGTAGTCCTACCTGATTGCTTTTAGAAGCCCACAGCAGCAAACTTGTGTTTATGGTAAAGACATGACCAGGAGGTGCTGTGGTGTCATAACTGCCAACCTTGACCTCCCGGATGGTGTTCTCCGAGCTCAGCTGCCAGTTCACAATGTCATAGACGGCAGGTGGGTCTCCATTCTCATCAAAAGAAAGTTCTCTCCCATCGCTCATTTTCACCCTCACCCTCTTCATATAGTACAGGAGCTGTTTGGTGCAAAGCAAAAAAAGAACATCAGACGTCATGGTGTCAGTAGAAGCACATTTTACGAATTCCTGTCATAATAGCAGATGATCTTTTGATGCAAAGCTGGCGTGGGCCATTATTCTCTCAGATAACCTTTATTACTTTTTTAACATTGTATGTGCAATTTTCATCTTCTATTTTTTGTTGAGAGCTAGTGCAGATAATCACAAATTTAATTTTAATTTTGGAACATGGCCAATCACTTATAATTTTATGGAACATTTTGATTGTTTGACTTGTTGCACTAGGAGGCACCATTGTGTTCTTTCTACTGATATAAATACACACATATATATATATATAAATATATATATATATATATATATATATAAAGATGTAGCCACGCTCATCCATCCCACTAGCGTGGCTACATCTGTATATATATGCATGCATGGATGGCACGACTAGTGTGACGGCGTATATGGCGTGTGCGTGCATATGCACACGCACGCCATAGGCTTTAATGGGGAGAATAGGGGCCGCGCCTAGTCTCGGCTATGCGAGAGGTCCGCTTTGCCGCGATGTGTGATGCTGTGCACGCGCATCGCGGCAACGATGAGAGTGGCTATATTTGTATATAAACATATATATATATTATGGAGACAACAGAATGGTTCTTCCATTAGCAGATCCTATCTTCTAGTATGCAAATAATGTTTCAAACTTGGCAAGGTTATCCCCAGCTAATAAAATACTTTCAGTAAGTATCAAAATTAATAAATATATGGGATTACAAATGAGAAAAGTTTAAGCACTTTTGTCTGCAAGATAACTTTGGTCGTTTCCAGGATTCATTATACAGCAATAATTTAAAATTCACTCGGTGAAAACAAATGACAACTGTCACCTATTTTCCCTTGAGTGACATTTGCAGTTCTGAATGAATACAAAAGGGGCAAACGTGTATTACTCTACAAAAAGAATAATATGTAAGTAAACTTACAACTCACAATTTATGATTGTTCAAAGTTTCTCTATGTACATACTACGGCGATCACTTGCCCCTCACTCAATAGAGGCTGTGGTTCCTCCAATGATCCTTGATAGGTACAATGAGTCTCCAAATTATTTTGACCACCAGGTGGTTTTATGCTATTCTGCAGATTATGCTGAATAAGGTAACCAAATCTGTATAACAATGGAAAGGCGAGGCTATGCAGAGACTAATGAAGTGCATCATTGATGGAATAATGGGTAAACCACACGATCTGATGGACTTTGCATTGGGGTGAGCATTAACACAATGGCTGCACTGGTTTATTGTTTGGGGGTGGCAGTTGTTAAAGTGGACACAGAGTGGAGCAACAGACAAAGAAAAGGGTCTGAGCACAAGGACTGTGGTTGTAAATGGCTAATGGATGTTCGAGTGGAATAAAGAGAAGGTAGACTTATTCAATCCCACAGACAGCTAACAGTAAATTGTTTGGTACTGGTAATAACGGTTTTCTTGTGTGCTCATTTACTTATGTACTTTGTAAGGCACTGCTGAACTACTAATGCGCCTTATAAATCAACAATAAAAATAATCATCATCATCATCATTGTCAAATGACAGATAATATGAAGCAGGCACCATTTCAGATGGCCTCTCAATGAACAGTACACCACACATTACATTGTATGGGCTACAGAAGTTGAAGGCCTGTTCGAACGCCATTGCTATCTGCTGAAATCAGTGTAAAAAGCCTCCACTTTGTAAATGTAAATTATTGAAAATGCTACGTTGACTGGGTTTTCATCTTCAAGTTATTCAGTTATATTATGTGATGTCATCCAAATCCATCCAGTGGAAGGCCCAGAACAGACTCCACAGGTCAAAGTTCTGCCCAGCATGTACCAACAGGAGCTCCAACTGGATCCTCAACCCCCTAGTATGTCTTGTGGGATCCAATGTTACACTATGTGTAGCTTTAATCCAAATTATGTGATGTCATCCAAATCCATACAGTGAAAGGCCCAGGGGTATCTTTAGAGAGGAGGGGGCCCATGTACATTCCCCGTCTGGGGCCCCCTTCTCTCTTCCCAGCGGCTGGCAGCCAACTGACATGGCTGGCTGGCCACCGGAGCATTAGTAGACTCTGGGCACTAGAGTGTGACCAGAGTCTACTGCACATGCGCAAAATGCTAGAAAAATGGCCGCAGTGGCCATTTTTCTGGCTTTTTGTACAGCACTGAAACACGGTGTGGAACCTCGGAGAGTTAAGTTTTTAATAATATGGAACACTGGGGCCCATGTGCACCATACACCCTGCACCCATTATAGATATGCTTCTGGGAAGGCTCAAAACAGGCTCCCTGAGTCAAAGTTATGCTCATTGCACTTCACTGTGAGGTCCAACTGGGACTCAACCACTCCATTAGGAATTCCAGACCTGAGGTCAATCAGGACCCCAAACATTCCATTAGGCATCCCAGACAATTTGCCACCCCATTGTAAAGTTTTCACCCAAATCCATTGAGTGAAAGGTCCAGAAAAGGCTCCCTGGGTCAAGGCTCTGCCCAGAAGCCCCGGGTTAAAGTTCTGCCCAGTGTACACCAATGAGAAGTCCAACTGGGACTTCAAACATCTAATATGTATTTTGGGATCCAATTGTGAAGGTCTGGGTTTGTTGTGGACCCGGGGTGGTGACAGGAGCAGACACAGAAGCAGATTTAAATAAAAAGGTGGAGTTTTTAATAAGTGATTTAGTAGACAAGGGAATGGCAAAAGAAAAAGTCCAGGTTTAGCACTAAAGTGCACTCGATAACTGTGGTGAAGCAAATGGGAGAATGTCCAGATAGTGACAGGCAGGAAATGTCCAGTATGCAGGTTTGGTGATCTGTAACGAAGTGCAGGCAGAGGTAATGAAGTCCAGCTGGGAGTTAGAGTGTGAGGCATGGTGCAGGGAAACAGAAGGTTCAGGTACTCAGGCAGGGGAAAGGTAAATGGAGGGTGCAGGGTGAGTCCAGCAGGTTTGGAGCAGGCATGGTAACAGGCTAATAGCACTTCCAGGCAGACAGGTAAGGCACAGGTACTCTCTCTCAGCCACAGCTGAGAAACACATTGCACTGGCAATGAATGAAAGCTCTGGACCTTCCTAAATACCATTTGTCATGCTGTGACTGGCTGGAAAGAGCTAATGACCCACCAGGATTGGACAGCTTGAATCACATGACCTGAGGCAAGATGGCGGCACCCATGCCAAATGGAATGGAAACACCACCAGGCCTCCCCAGGCCTCAGTGACAATGTGCCCACACAGAACCACGCGCAGCCAATGCCCCTCACCAAACACCAGCACCACTGCCAGAGACCCCTCGCTACAATGACCTCACAGGTAATACCCAGTGACCACCATGCCGAGAAACCCTGGCCGTGACACCAATATTACCACTCTGTACATTTTTCGGCCAAATCTGTCCAGTGGAAGGCTCAGAACAGGCTCCACGGGTCAAAGTTCTGCCCAGCGTACACCAACAAGAGGTCTGACCATGATATCAGCCCCCTAGTATGTCTTCTGGGGTCCAATGTTACCACTCCCAGCACAGACTCCATGGGTCAAAGTTCTACATTGCGCAGTCTGCTGTGAGGTCCAACCGGGACACCAACCACTCCATTAGGCATTCCAAACCACCCCTTTGTGAAGTTTTTATCCAAATCCACCCAGTGGAAGGACCAGAACAGGCTCCCCAGGTAAAAGTTCTGCCCAGTGTACACCAATGGGAGGTCCGACCAGGACCTCAACCCCATGGTATTTCTGCTGGGATCCAATGTTACCACTCTGTGAAGTTTTCATCCAAAGCCATCCAGTGGAAAGCTCAGAACAGACTCCCGGGTTCTTCCCAGCGTACACCAACATCAGGTCAGACTGGGACAATAACCCCCCTAAAAGAGACCACCTCACATTGGTTTCATCCCAATCAGTGCAGGGTGTACAATTGCATAACCAGACAGACAAACAGACCAATTTATTTTATATATAAGACTAGAACAAACTTAGTAAACATCATCTACATGTACTATAACTTTGCTATAAAATATTTAGCAAATACTACCAATATTTAAGCTTAAGCGCACCAGCAGAGAACCTAATATTATGTTAAAGTCTGTGGAAGTGGTGGAACCATTACATTATACAGATGTGTCCACATACAGCTATTTTCAAATCACGCCAAATATCCCCGTTTTCCACCCCCTTTGCGACCAAGCTGTCAGAAACGTTTCCCACAAAGTGTTAATCTTATTTGATTCACTAATGCGACAAAATTACAATGCAGTGCCGCCAAAGCCGCAGCATGATTGGCATGCTGCTGGCATTTGATAGCGGTGGTGGGTCGGCACTGTTTTCTGGGCTTGCTGAAGCTAGTAGCTGCGTCCTTAGATACGGCCTCACTGGCCCCTGCAGTGAGAAATTGCCAGACAGCATAAGTAATGTGAGAGTTACTCAGATGTCCGATGGTCCCGTAGAGATCTGATGCTGCATATTTGGATGCAGGTTGTGGATAACAGAAGCCGGCAGTGGGCATCTTTTTACTTAAGATGTCTCCTGCTGAGTTTGCATATTTTAGCACAGCTACTACATATAAAAATGAAGTGCCAGTCCCACTAACTTAAATCAGGCCCTATATACCATCTTCTTTATGCAAAAAGTACTAATCTATAGTGCCTAGAACTCTATAAGTGACTGTATGCAGCTGTTATGCAAATACAGTGCTACATTTTGGAAAGAGTACAGTACAAGGAGGTGGAGAATCTATGTTGTGTCACATAGTGCAATAAGGATAAGTGTATGAGTGCATATACTTACATGTACTGTAGGTTTAAACTTTTAGTACTAGTGAAGTTACAGTATTACTCATTGATGACAATCTTACAAGGACTAAATTACCTGCCAAGGCTTAAAATTATAAATATCTGCACAGTGGTTAGATGACATCGAACCTTCCACCACATTGCAGTTATTCAGATCCTCCAATGCTTTGGCAACAGCATGGACGGCTGCATAGACATTGTATGTAGTTCTTAAACTGGAGACATCAGTAAAACTGCTTTGTATGCTTTGTAGATCCTCCTGACCGATGCACTCCTTATCTCCAACATCCGAGAAACCTGTTGAGTTTCTCACTTGTGAAAATTTACAGTTAAAAGCTTGTTCCCAAAATATTTGTATCCAATTTCCTCCCAAGGACATGGATGGATGAACTGTGTTTAGAAACGTCCTAAATCCTAGAATTGTTCCACTGTAGAATGCTAAGCCAATTGTGCCAGTAAGAAGCTCTGAAAATGTCCTAATGTACAGTTGACTAGAC
Organism: Taudactylus pleione; assembly: GCA_031769625.1. NCBI lineage: Eukaryota > Metazoa > Chordata > Amphibia > Anura > Myobatrachidae > Taudactylus > Taudactylus pleione. Next base: position 169,373 of record JAUIMM010000391.1, read on the forward strand.
GTGGACCATGCTTCACTGGCAACAAATGTAATGTTTGTGATTTTCTGCTTCCACATCTCATCTAGAATTGGAATCAGTTGAATTTCGGCAGAGAAGACAACAATAACCTTGGCAGTTGACTGTCTAATGACCTTGACAATGTGTGGAGCATTGTGGTCAGGTAGATTCATCACAATGTTCTCAGTGAAAGCCACACATGCTCCCCCCTTTATTATTTCTTGTCTGACCAACTGGATTCCTTGTTGACCATAATCATTATCTATAGCCAGTAGACCAACCCAAGTCCATCCAAAATGCAGCACAAGTTTAGCCAGTCCCAGAGACTGAAAGACATCACTTGGAACCGTCCTGAAGAAGGATGGAAACTTCCTATGGTCACTGAGTAGATGGCTTGTTGAGTAATGACTGAGCTGTTAGAGAAAGGCCACAATTGTTTATCATAAATTACATACAGTATCTACATTGAGAAATCTCCAGTATCATCTTAGGGTCTGATTCAGCTTAGGATGGAATTGCAAAACTGCACACAAGCAGCTTTACATTTCCATCCTTGCAGATATGGTAGTGCAGCAAGAAACATTATGCCTTCTGCATGCGTTACTTATCCGAGCTGCGTTGTACAATGCAGAATCAGATAATGTGCAAGAACATCAGTCCGCTAAGTAAACCATGGGGTCATGCAAGCCGGCCGCCGCAGATGAGAGATAGAGGCCAGGAAATCTCCATCAGCCAACAGAGATTCTGGCCAATTCCCTCCTCCTCAATGGCTCCATTTCGGGTAAAGGAGGCCATCGGTGCCCCTTTTGCCCACACTGTCAATCACTAACAGTCTGCTGCCAGACTGCATGCAAACATGCGGGACCCTTTCTGCACATGCGCAGTACGGGTCAGGGGTCTGCACAGATTCCCGACCACTTCTGAATTAGGCTCTTATTCTGATTTAATCATCATAATTATTATAATAAGCAGTGATACCTTCCACAGACAGGTATATTCATTTTAAACACTTCCATTGAATATAGGTTGACTCCAATCAATAATTAGCAATTTATAGTTCATGGGTTTGTTAGGATGTATCTTAACAAATGGGTTAAAAAGTAGGTTTTTATTTTTAATTTAGATTTCACAAAGTAAAAAAGAAAACTAGAAAATGGTTGTGAATACTTTTGCGGAATCAAATAAGTTTATTCAAATCCATAAAACTATATTCTACATATAGGGATAGTTTTTTCGGATTGTAAGTGTCCTTTCTACACAGATGTAGGCCAATGTGAGGTACACAGGATGACATAATCAGGCATCTGTCTATGTAAAACAACACAAGTATTTAAAAACTTTTTTGTGTTTGTTTTTCTTTTTTCTTCAATTCACATTTCATAACAAATGATCTTTTGCAGCTCATTATTGTTAAATTTATTCCATTAAACATTTTGTTTATTTTTGTTGAGGGACATTATTGTGCTTTTTATGTCTAATACATATTCCTGAAAACAACTCACCTGAGGATACCTGTAAAGCCCCATAATATGAGCTAGAAGAATCGAATGAGTGGAGATGGCAGGTCCAATAATTGCGGAAAGAGGTACATCTGGAAGACATCGGTAGTTGGGTATGGCTCTATTGGAGCCAGTTAGGATTTGCAAAGAGCTCTCTAAATCCAGATGGAACACATCACAGGAATCATAGGCTTGGAAACCCAGTGTCACATTAGGAAGAATATCGGGATCTTTATTGATCTCCTCCATTGCGAATCTCAGTGCTTGGAGCTGCTGATAACTTTCAAAGTGGAAACTGATGTAAAGAGAAATGCACAGTATGAACAGAATTAGTAAGAACCTTCTCATTGAGCTAGTACATGATGGAGGGTGCATAATCCGGGACTCCTCACGATTTGTGAGAAGAAGCTAGGAGTCCTGCAGACTCCTCTTCTCCACTAACCAATCACGAGTGTTTTACCAAAAATGCCACTTGTGATTGGTTGGCAAGGAAGGTGAGTACCTGGAGCTTCCAGATTTCATCATTTGACTTTGATTATTTATGGTTAGTTGGTGGGTTAATTTTAAAGACACGTTTTATTTTTTTTTTACTTATTAGATTATTGGCAGTTTAGGAAATATGAAAAGTAGATTTTATTTTATATTTAAAAAAGTGGTGTATATGAGTTTAAGGGGTTATTGGTCTCTTAATGATGCCTGACTATTTTACGGGGAGTACTGGAGTTGAATATTTATCTTTGAATAGTTTACCTCTGAAGCCCAAGACACTCTAAAGCTGCATACACACAACGATTTTGTTACCAACGATTTTATGAACGATTTTATGAACGATTTTCTGTCAGATTATCTGTCAGATTTTTTAAAGTGTAATGGAGCGTACACACGGTCAGATTTGTCAGACTTGTCAGATTTGTCAGATGAACGACTGAACGACTAAACGATTTGAACGATTTGAACGATTTGACCAAAGTTTTGAACGATTTGAACGATTTGAACGATTGAACGATTTTTGACTGCATTAAAAAGAATGGAATCGTCCAAGTCTGACTGCAAACCCATCAGATGTCAGATATCGTTATCTGACAAACGGGAACGCGCATCGTTGATCGTCCATCGTTCAGGCATGTCAGATATGAACGATTTTCCTTCAGATATGAACGTCCATATCTGAAGAAAAAATCTGATCGTGTGTATGCACCATAATGAATGATTTTTAATGAACTACAAACGATTTTTGCATATTCCCTTAATGAAAATCGTTGAGTTGACAAGTCTAACTGAACTACAAACTACAAACGTGAACGAGCATGAACGATTATCGTTCACTGTTTGACTCAGAAAGTGAACGATTTTTTCAAACGATTATCATTAAACGATATCATTTAACAATAATCATTCAAAAAATCGTTGTTTGTTTATGCAGCTTTATAGTGGGAATCCCAAACACATGGTGCCACTGATGTAGTGGTTACTGGACCAGACCTTTTACCACTGAGGCTGTTCTGTAACAAGTACCAACATTTACAGTTTCTATTGGTTATAAAGTTTATTTAAAATAGTTGATGGCAGTTACTGGGTACAGTGTTCATATGGGTGAAACAGTCAAACTCAATATTAAGAAAAAAGTACACTGTACTTATATTAAAGTAAAATCGCATCTATGGGGTCGATCCTATTTTATGCAATGTCCTCGTGGGTGCCAGTTATCACGACAACGGCCACACTTGACGGCAGCCTGGATTCACCTAAAAGTGCTCGCAGCCCCATAGGGCTCCTAGCAAAATTAAGCAAATTCAGGCTCGGAGCAAGCCACAAAGTGCGTGAGGTGTTGGTCCATTGCCGGTGTTTTAATGCTGTAGCAACGGCAACTTGCACCCTTTGCATATAATTGGATTGACCCCTATAAATGTGTAATTATTATTATTATTATTATTATTATTAATAATAATAATAATAATAATAATAATAAACATATAGAAGGGTCTTAATTGCCATAGCTAACAATGTGGCACTATAAATACAAAATATTGTATAAATTTGAGATTTTTGTCATATTTCCCACCAATATGTAGCCCAATTTTAGTCTGTTACAATTTAAGGAACAAACATACTGTTGAGGCAAAGAGGGAATATTAGTAACATGTATGGTCTTATCACAGGAATAGAAGACATCTGTACTAAAATTGCACCAAACAGCCATACTGGGTACAGCGTATTACAAAACTTGCAACAAAACAGCTGTAAGATGCAGTAAAGTGCAAGACGGTTGAAGCCTTGCGCTACTCAACCTCTAAAATATCACACAAGCTGACTGTAAATAAGCAAGATAGAGATGGATTTTAGTACAAATTACAGGAGAGTATGCAAAAGCCAATACATGGAAATGTGATGATGAAAATCTGTACCTGAGCAATCAAATAAATGGTTTGCAAGTAATAAATGCAAGGATATTATAAATCTAATAGATAACTACACCACAAAAGTAATGTGCTATTTAGTGTCCTGTCCTGCCATTTTTATTTGCACATGGTAAATCTTTTTCTTAGGTAAATCTTCCTTACGTTGAACAGGTGGTCCTGGGTGGTCTCTGCCTGAAGTCGGTAAGGTGATAAGAACTGGTAAGGTGAATAGGTAACACGGCTCCCAGCATGACATCCCCTGGCTGCAGGAGCCCCCGAAGCTCTGACATTTCCAGTCTGCATGGCTGCCCTATGCAGCGGAGAATGAGGTGTGCCAGTGCCAGGTGCCATATTGCTCTGTAGTAGCTGATCACCATACTGTCATTAGACCTGAGGGCAATTACACGCATCCATTTGCTGTATCAATGGATTTATGGAGGGAGAGATGAGAATGGGAGAGGTGACTACTGAGCCGTAACACTGTCTTACATTGTTTGCCTAAATAAATGTACACAGATCTGGGGGTCATAAGGAACCATTGAAATATGGATCTTATCTGGGCTATAAACAGCTCTTTAAAAAATTTGTCACAAGACAATGGTGTGTCGAGGGTGTATGTGCTGGAAGGCGGTGAAGATCCTGACAGGTAAGTATTTTATGTATTGACTAACCTAAGCCCCCCTAACCCTCTCTTAGGGGTGCCTAACCCTAACCTCCCCCCCAAGTGCCTAACCCTAAACCACCTGTAAGTGCCCAAACCTAACCCCCCCTTCCACGCAGCCTAAACCTAAGTCTCACAGGGGGGTTCCTAACCCTAACCTCCCCCTGGGGGTGCCTCCCTAACCCCCCCTTCCCCTAGCCTAACCATAACCCTCCTGGGGGGTACCTAACCCTAAATCCCCCCCGGGAGCCCCTAACCTAACCACCCCCCCGCGGCTGTCCATGCCCGCCGTCCGGCTTACCTTTGATTGGTATTCCGGGCGTCGGGCTCCCGGCGTAAGTAAAATGATAGGTATTGGGATTTTGATACCTGTCATTAGAACCCTGCCGGGATTAGACAGTCAGGGAGCCGTTGGTCGGCATTTTGACCATCAGCTTCCTGACTGAATCCCGGCTTTTAAAGGAGTGAAACATGTAGATGATGAGTAGAGTTGAGCAGTAAGAAGATTATAGATGTATATAGGTGTATCTTGTATTCTCCTGATAGATTTGGAGAAGGAGTTTTATGTGGAATATGATATTGCCTATATTGTATATTGGTCTGTTGGTGGTAGATGACGATGTTGGATGGTCCATATATGTCTGAATAGAGCATTGCTCGGTCCCATGACTTACTGCGTCCTTCCACGGCCTCAGTCTTCATTTACTTCCTGTATTCCCATATTTATATATCAGAAACTCTTTGTGTTGCAATATTTGGCATTAACACCTTAGTTCCGATTTAATTTAATTGTCACTCACTTTATCTCAAATTTACATACAGACCATATATAACCGCAGGGTTAAACAAAGGGGAATTCCCAGTGGCATATACTTTTCTTTTATCAGACCTGACAGATTTCTCGGTGGAAAATACATTATCATAAGTCACATACCTAGGGAGTTCTCAGCTGGCGTCTTTCAGTAATAATTCATAAGAGGAAAAGAAATTGGAGTGGAGGATATTACACAGAGAAAAGGCTGCAGGGATCATCAAAATGGCTAAAAACTTTTGCGCAAATTAAATTCAGAATTCAAAGGCCACGTTGACATTGCGGCAACATAATCAGCAGTGACTATTATTATTTCTTCCATGTCACACTATTTGTGTATCGAGGGGCCCATATATCAACAAATGTTATTATATGCAACAAGTTTTAAAACTCATAACATATGATAATGGTGTTCCAGCCAATCAGCTCCCAACTGTCACCTGTTTGAAAAATGACAGTTGGAAGCTGATTGGCTGGAGCACCATTTATCATACACAGCAGATTTAAAAATGTTTGCGTATGATAAAATTCATTGATAAATGAGCCCCTCTGTATTAAACATTTCACAGAAATTCTAATTCTATAAACACAGCAGGAACCTCACCACTGTCTGTTCCTTTTGAATTGGCAATTGCGTGGGGTATAATAAGGCAGAAGTGTGGGCAGGACATAAGCAATGACAGAATTCTGGTCTGCAGGAATAATTATAGCGACCAATCTATGTATGCGAAACATTTAAGTACAAATAATGTTGTAATACCTGTGCAAAATCCTGCAAAAGAGAGACACAATAAAGCCCCCTACACGCTGGACAATGGGCCTGATTCAGACCTGACCGCACGGCTGTGATCTCACGCAGCCTGTCGATGCAAAAATATGCAAATGACCCCATACGCAATGTAACGGCAGCACAATAAGTAGACAGGATGTAATTATGTGACCTGGGGTTAGGTTTAGGCACTAACGGGGGGAGGTTAGTGTTAGGCTCCCCAAAAGGAGGGTTAGGCTATACAGCCGCTGGCAATACAATCCCATTCCTAATTAGACACCCAACACTACATAATGCCGCCTACTTCCGTTCACTTCCGTTCTCGCAAGACAGCAAAACATCGGTAATACTGAGAACCATCGGACCCACATGCACAAGTTGTGGTTGACCTGACCCTACTGCAGACTTTGCTAATGTTTGTGTGTGTAACTAGATGTTAGGATGCGTGTGCCGTCGCTGGGGCCTAATTAAACACGCCCCTGAAATGGCGTTTAAATGCCCAGGTACGCCCGCGTTTCTCTGACCACCCCCCGTCACCACCCTCAATTCCCGATCGCAATAGCCGGTTGCTGCACACGCACTGCAATGCATATGCCTGCGCAGAATGCAAACATCGACAGACTGCGTGCGAACGCAGCCGTGCAATCAGGTCTGAATCAGGCCCAATATCCATTAACGATATGAATGATAACAATATTGTTGAACGATATGCGTCTTATTATCTCAGATGCATGCCCAGCGCCAGTGAGCACCTCCGTAATCTGCGCACTACTGCCACTGGTCCGCATGCCGCTACCCCTCACTCCTGCAGCCCGCTTCCATAGCCGTCTCTCCCTGTGCACCCCCAAAACACCTCCTGTGTGCCGGCCTTCCTCCTCCTGCATTAGAGTACCATTTTGTTGCCCTTCTCCCCTGCAGGTGGCCCGGTTTGCTTCTCCAAATCCTGATAATTAATAAGTTTTAAAAAAGCAATGAAATTCCATAGACAAAAAACAAAACGTTTTTCATATGTCCCATTGAGGCTGCTTAGACGTGATCTGAAATTTCACAAAACCTGTTGAATTTCTGCCACACAAACTTCAAAAAGCAATGAAATTCCGATCATTGAGGCTGACGCCTTATTGGACGTGTTCCTCGCGTAATACAGACATGGTATGCCATGACACAGAGGGCCTGAATCAGAGCCGCTCGCTGTTTGCGAGCGCTCGCTCTGAATCAGGGCGGAATTTATTTTATTTTTTTTCCTGCCTGCTCGCTAAGCTGTGGGTGCCCACCCAACAGCTTGTGCGAGCGGGCTGGAGATGGTCGTGATTATCACGACCATCAGCATTGCGAGGAGACCCTGTGGTAGGGTCTCAGCACTCGCAATGCCGAGTGGACTTCCTGCTCTGATAGATCAGGAAGTCCACTACTGACATCACAAGTGATGTCAGTAGGGCCACCCTCAAATGCCAGGCGTACCTATGGGAACGCCTCCGTTTGTGCAGCCATCCCCCCCTACCCGCCTACAAATGGGGCGAGCTGTCGATTAACATCGACAGCCGCCCTATTTTGTTGTGAGCCCCGGAGTGAGTGAAGTTCTCACTCGCTACAGGGCTCGCGTGCCCATGCGTGCGCACTGGGCCACCATTAACCAGCTTGTGAGCGCTATGCTGAATCAGGTCCAGAGTCCACAAGCGAGTTTTGCATCTTAACAGAAAATTTTGCTGACGTGGAATATTCCGCTGATACAATGTTTGAGTCCCAATTTGTTTCACTTTTCTTCAAATTGCTCTTCCACACTGTACATGTTATCTTTTATTTCATATAAATAAAAGTCCATGTGTAGAACTGGGCTGATGATTGTCACTTAAGGTTGGGGTAGAAGTGGAGCCTCTTAAGGTCAAATTCCATTCTGACAGGCCAAATATTTCAACCAAGTGAAGAACATGGAGCATAACATATGGAACAGCCTTAAAAATCCACTCATCTCTAGTCTGTACTCCACATACTGTATTGCAGATAATAATTACATGTCCTGACCTTGTTACCTCATGGTATAATTATACAGATGTGTTCTCAAAAACATAGTGTCTATACGCCACATAGCACATGATGCCCGGCACGGTCTAATTGTATTGTATCAATTATGATTGTTTTTTGTATGTTACATCTTACGATCATTACATGACACTACAGAAGCTGTGGTGTCTATGTATTAAGGTTGATAATGATGATCTCTTATGCTGGGTACACACTGGCAGATATATTGGCTGACCGCCTTTACACTTTCAGCAGCAGCTGCAGGGAGGGGGTCGCGGAGACCCCCAGCCAGCGGGCGGGACCCGCAGACAGAAGGAAGATGATGGTTGGTCAGTGTGTAGGAACAGCATTCATCTGCAGATATATCTGCTAGGTGTGTACCCAGAATGGGTATGAAATCCCGGCAGACGGGATGCCTGCTGTCATCAGGATCTTGACAAGGGTCAAGCAAGTATACTTATCCTCGCCCCTTCTCCCCCTGACCCTCTGTTTCTTCATCCTAACACTAACCCTCCCCACACCCCATCCAAATCCTTACCCTCCCTACTAGGGCCTAAACCTGATCCTCCCCCCTTACTGCCTAAACCTACCCCCCCAGTGGTCCATAACCCACCACCTGGGGTACCTAACCCTAACCTCCCCCTCTCCTAGCCTAACCCTAACTCCCCACCATGATGCCTAAACCTAACCCTCCTTCCCCCCGTGGCAAAGTCCTAACCAGCCCGGTATACTTTCGGTCAGCATCCTGGCTGTCGTGATTCCGGCATTGGGATGTCACCTCCTGCCGATATTCCAGTGCCAGTCTTCTAGCCAGGTAGTGGCATTCCAGCACTGGGATTTCTTCAGCCGGGATGCCGTATGTTGGTATATTAACTACATCCTGTGTACCCACCTTAAGTTTCAGATTATAATAAACTATGCTATTCACTAATCATGTTAACACTGTATTTACCCAGAGATAATTATTTCTAAGTGATATTAAAAAAAGACAGTTTTTATTGAACTACAGGGCCTGGTGTGTTTACTAAGGGTCATTGCCAAAATTGTGACACAATGTGAATCTCCTGCAGATGTAACTGCGGCATTAGTGATGTGCATGGCTTTGGTTTTGCCATTTCACACTGTATTTGTATATTAGCATTTTCCAAAATATTTTACTAGAGCTGGGACAATGACAGTTATCTCTGTCCTGTGGTGTTGGTGACAAGAACATGAGAAGAGGATGAGCATAGCAAATTGTAATAAATAGAGCAGCAGGAATTACTTTCATTTTGCATTTATCTTGATTTGGTGCCCTAGAAGCACTAATTGTACGTCTACTAAATAGAGACTGAAACATTGGCCAGCCAGCACCATCTTTCCTCACTACGGCTAGGAGGAGAATTGGCCAGAGGTGTAGCAATTATATCAGATAATCATTAAGGGGAGAATTAGACTATGGCCATGTTATATACTTTCCTTTAGGTTTAGGGAGACTAATAATTTCTTTAAAAAAAAAAAATATTTTTTCTTTTATAATATTTAATACGTGCTAATCACCATTCATTTAAGCATTGTATGTCAACTAAACAGACATAAACTGAAAATTGTAGATCATTTAAAATCACTTGTGGTGCACCCCTGAAATAAGAGGATATCAAGCATAAAGACTGTTAGAAGAGAGAAAATACTCCCTAGCCAAGGGGTATCCTTGAAACAAATAAGTAAGTTGGTGAATTCAATAAATATATTTTAAACTGTTAATCCTATTTATATATAAAACATGCCACTTGTGTATATTTGTATCCAAAAAATACAAACTACAATATAAAATCTAATCTGTCATAAATCCTAAAATTAGAATGGCATTTTCTCTGTTAATTATATATAAGATATAGAATCAAACAGACAATGACAAGGGGGCTAAGCAAAAATATTGTTTGTCTAAAGCTGGTCACACATCTAAAGATTATCTGTCCAACCAGCCAAAAAGTTGATTGGTTGGAATGAAAATCTGGTAAGGAATGCAATCAGCAATTTGCTCCCAAACACTGGAAAATGAACCAAAACTGTTGTTTGAACAAATAGTTTAGATCAAACATTTAACAAACTTGTCTGACCGACCATTTTCATCTGTTTTCTGACATTTAGGAGAAAATTGCTGATCATCATTTACTCCAATACGTTACCAGATTTTCATTCCAACCAATCAACAAGTTGGCTGGTTGGATGTAAGTTGGTCTAGTATGTGGCCAGCTTTACATATGAATTTACACCTTGCTTGTAATCCTATGTGACATACTATGAGACACCGATAAGTTGATAAGTATCTGTAATAATGATATAAATCAGCAGAATGTCATACAATGTGACACTTTTCATGCATTTAGATTCAATATTTTAAGATAATATCAGCGTCTTCAATGGATTTGTTGCACATGATAGGAAAATAAAAAATATATTTATGTGCAAGAACAAAAAGACAAAGTATATAACAAAAATACCAAAAATATATACAGTACATATAAAATATATACAATAATGAACACCACAGCCTTATAGTACCATATATATATATATATAGATATATATATATATATATATATTGTGATAGAAGCACTGTGCCCCGTTCCCAATTCTTTACATATGTGTTTTGAAACCCCAAGGAAACATGTGTGCTTGTTGTAGGAGTTTTGGGCTTTTAGTAAAAGCCAGATAAAGGGTCACTGGGGTGTGGATGTGAGCAGAGAGTGGATGGTTCCATCCACAGGGCCATTTCAGGTGTTTGGGCCTTTCAGCCTGAGAGCAGGCTGATTAGCAATTGCACCTGGAAGAGTCTCAGTTAAGCTGTGTCAGGGTATGGCTCAGTGTCTCACACCTATTTAGATACACTGGGCTATACTTATCATAAGTACTGTGCATATGCCTATGTTTGTGGTGAGGGCAATAGAACCTGCCATTTTGGAGAGGGAATCTGTTGTTTAGTTAGTGTCCAGATGGACTAGGGTTTATTTTCATTATTTCTGTTTTTATACTGTACAATAAAAAATAGCTACCCCAGGAGAGGGACCTTCTATCCCAATCCTATTACAAGTGGTGGATAATGTGGGCAGAGATTGGGATTGTTACCTTATTTGTTGTTGGCCATATAAGAGGTTCCCCAGTCCTCCACTGGATTTTCACCTTTTGATTTATTGTACATTAGACACCCACTTACTTGACATTGCCAAAGAGACATGGCAGGGGCAGTCCAGTCCATATAAAACTGTTATTGAGAATGTTTCCCAAATGTAGAAAATAATTGCTGCTGTGGTGCCGATAGTGAGAGAGCACTTGGAATGGGCCCAATAGGCACAGCAGCAGGTGTACAACTGCAATGCCCAGTTATGCATCTTTGCTCCTGAGGACAGAGTGTTTGTGTTGGTCCCCACAGTAGAAAATAAACTTTTGGCTAAGTGGCAAGGACTTCTAGATATCCACCATGTAGGTCTGCACCATGTGACATAGAAGGGTGTCACATGGAAGGAAAAGGGCCTTTTGCCATCTAATGACAAGCATGCAGCTTGTCATGTGTATGAACACACAGGTCACATGATGTATACTGACACCACGTGACCGGGATGTTTATCCACTACATAGGTCCATACCATGTGACATAAGAGAGCATCACATGGACGGAAATTGACCTATTGATAGCCGAATAAGTGTTTACTATACCTACAATCCCCTCCTCTCTATGACTTCTTTGTTTATATCACATGGTCAAGGGGATTGCGGATGACAAACAGCATATTATAAAAATGATCTAGCTGCATTTTCCTACATATAGAATCATTTCTACTTTAGGTAAGTCTGTCTCCTTGTATTATAATGCTATATATGATTATCTGGCCTGTTTGATTTATTCATTACATGTGAATCTGTACCAGCCGCCAATTAGCAGCCATCTTGGAAAAGCTGCTATAAATAGGCTCCATTACAACCATACAATCACCTTTGATAAAGCTGTGATTCTGACACAGTGAAATGCGTCAGTAATTGTTTGTTTTTATTCTCCACCACCTTCTTCAAAACCAAAGGAGTACCAGTCGCATGGTTTACCTAAGTGCCCATCCAGCTATGCCAGCTCATCGCCATACCTATGCCCAGGGGACCGGATCTTTGCAAAAGCCTGCCAATCACTGCTAATTAAGACCCCACATTCACACTGGACATTGGACTTGGTAATTATTTGGCTTGGACTAACAATACAGCATTTAAGCACTGATACTATTGGATTACAATTATGCTTCTAAGCACCCATTGAGTAATTATTTGAATGGTGGATTTTATGATGTTCTTATTTTCTATACTTCTATATTGATTCCATGCATTATTATATGCTTTTACATATCAGCTATTAAATATATTAATATTTTTGCAAATTAGCATATATCTCAGCGCTGTTATCTGTGTTGTATGTATGTTTTCCTATAAGTTGTCCACTCTCCCACAAATTGACTGCTACCTAATGATGGAATTCCTGGAATTCTCCAAAAGGTTGAGTTTTAAAACATTGTAGAAATCTTAAGTCAGCTGCTGACAACCATGACAATCCTTTACTAATTATCTTTTTTTAACAATAAATATTTATTGGCTCAAAAATCTTGTACAAATATTACATAATGTATTATTGAAAGTACAATCACAAAACAATAAGGTCTTTCAGAACAAAGTATCAATGGAATAGTTAACAATGCTCCATTTGTACACAGGAGCTAACATTTAAGAGATGACATATTGTATCATAACTAGATTTCCCGTTGATCTGTGGAGTAAGAGATCCTTCCAGAGGTAGACAAATAAATTTCGTATCTGATCCTAAAAGGGAGTACCCCCATCCAAGATCATCATATTGTACCAAGTTGTTAATTAGAAACATGTTCTGAGTGTTTGTTTCAGCTCTGAGGATTGGGTTTTTATGAATGGTAACCAAATAGAGAAAAACTTTTTGGCCATACCCTCTCTGTGAGGAGACGTAGCAGTCCATTCCATGTGAAATAGATATGAGACTCTGGGCAGGAATAATGTAAGGCTTGAGGTTGTGGGTTCTATCCATTGTGATAAAATTGTTTTCTTAGCCGCCCCTGCTATCTTTACCAAAAGCAATTTGTCACCTTTGGTTATACTGTAAGAAGGATCCCTTGATAACTTACCCCAAAATATCCAGTTTTGTGAAAGGGGAACATTTATTGCTAGGGTCTGTTGAATATACTGGTGAACTTTGTTCCAAAATTCTACTACTTTAGGGCACAGCCATAGGCAATGATACATGTCTGCCCCTGGCAAACCGCACTTATAACAATTGGAGTTATCAGACTATGCTATTAAAAATGTGAGTTTGGGAGTTAAGTATGCCCAGTGAAGAATCTTATAATTAATTTTTGCATACGATACAGCAATCAATTGTTTGTTTAATCTTTGTGTGGCTATTGTTAATTGGGATAAATTAAATTCTGGGAAGTCTTCTCTCCATTTAGCCAAAGCTACTGTAATAGTCTCCAAATTAAAAACAGGGCAAATAAATGTGTAAATGTATGAAAACGAAAAAGGCTCTAAAGGCCTTAAATATAAGGCATTATCCAGCCGGAAATGCTTGTCCTCATCAGCCATCAATCTACAGTAAGTGTTGTCATAAGATAACCTGACATTTGTAGATAAGGAAATAGCGGAATGATGAGATGAGAGAATTTGGCTTACAATTGACTAAGTGTGTGAAATCTAAAAGTGTCGACATCCAAAAATTGGTGCAGACACCTCAGACCTCCAAGGTACCAATTTCTGATGTATTGTGATGATCGGCCTCCTGAAAAAGCAGGATTATTTATTAACGGGAGAAAAAGGGAGTTAGCCGGGGAAAGTTCCAGGAGTGATCTGAGCTGCCTCCAAGCACTGCAAGTGGAGGAAAGAAGCACATTGTCTCTGATTTGTTTTGGCATCAGGGAAGGTTTGGTGTGTAGTAATGCTACTAAATGTATACCCGGACTAAGTGCCTGTTCTATTGGAAATAAAGAGTAGTTGTTAGCCCCACTGATCCAGTCCTTAGCAAAGCGATAGTTGGCTGCTATAGAATACTGTTTTATACAAGGAAGGTTTAAACTTCCCAGGTCTGTGGTTTGCTGTAACTTATAGAGGGAGATCCTGGGGCGTTTGTTGGCCCATATAAACTGTTGCATTTCTTTATTAAGTGTTTAGAGATCTTTTTTTGAAATAAGAATGGGTAGCATTTGAATCAAGTATAACACACAGGGAAAACTAACCATTTTAATGACATTGCATCGGCCTATGTATGAAAGGGGTATGGTACTCCATTTGCGAAAATCTTCTAACGTTTGTGTCAAAATTTTATTGTAATTCACTGAGTATAAGTTAGAAGGGTGCGGGGGAAATAATACGCCCAAATACTTCAAAGTAGAATTAGCCCATTTGAATGGAAAGGCATTATACCAGCCCACAAGAGCATCAGGATAAAATGCCAGGGCTTCTGTTTTGGTAGTATTGACCAAAAATCCTGCTACCTTGGCAAAAACCTGTAATTTATCCACTAATAAAGCAATGGCCTGTTTGGGATTATGAAAATATAGTAGCAGGTCGTCCGCAAAAGCGGAAACTTTAATTTCATGATTACCTACATGTATACCTTGCCAGGCAGTCAATTGGTAGAAATGATGAATTACTATTTCTATTGTTAAGTTGAAGAGCAGTGGTGACAGTGAGCACCCCTGCCTAGTCCCCCTATGAAGAGAGAAATGTCTAGTGTATAATGTGTTGATAGTTAAATAAGCAATTGGGGATTTATACAATGTTTGAAAAACATGTGTAAATTCAGGACCAAAACCTTGTAAATTAAAGATGCGAATAAGATGAGGCCAGCTGACCCTGTCAAAGGCCTTATTGGCGTCACAACTGACAACCACATTTTCTTTTTCATTTGCTTGAAAAGTATGTTCCATTGCTGCTATTAGTATTCTAATGTTTATGACAGAGTGTCGTCGTTTTATAAACCCTGTTTGTGTTGGATTAATTAGTTTGGCTAATATCGGTTGGAGCCGTTGGGCTATGAGTTTAGAGAAGATTTTTAAGTCTTGGATAAGGAGCAATATAGGCTGGTAGGATGTTACAGAGGTAGGGTCTCTACCCGGTTTTGGCAAGATGATAAAACATGCCATGTTAAAATCAGGGGGTGCTACCCCTTCCTTCATTATAGAATTGTATAGGGCAGTCAAGTGAGGGTACACTTGTGATGATAATATTTTGTAGTAATCTGTTCCCAGGCCATCCGGACCTGGTGTTTTGCCGGTAAGTAGCGTGCAAATAATTCCCCTTACTTCTTCCTCTGTGATAGGGGCGTTTAATTGATCTCAGTCTTCAATTGCAATATGTGGTAGGCCTGCTTGTCGTAAGAAATCTGCACCTAAAACAGAGTCATCCGGGGGAGCAGAGTATAAGTTTTCATAGTAGCGTAGGAATTCCTCCGCTATCTGATCGAGACTCGTTAAAAGGTCTGAATTTATCGACTTAATTTTAGTTATATACTTAGGATTTGCTTTATGCCGTAACATCGAGATGAGTAACCTCCCTGATCTATTGCACCATTTAAAGAATTTATGTTTTTGAAAGGACACGTCTATAAGAGCTTTTTTGGAACATAAAGTATCATATAAGGTGTTTGCCTCAAGGTAGTGTTGTTTCGCTTCTTCAGATGGTGTAAGAAGATAAGCAGAATAAGTGTCTGATACATTTCTGCTCAACTTTTTGTGCTCATCTCTCATAAGTTTGCATTTGTAAGCAACATGTGCTATTATATGTCCTCTCAGGACAGGCTTAGAGGCAGCCCAGAATAGATTAATATTTTGCATATGTTGTGTATTGTCGGTCACATAATTATTAAAGTGGGATTCTAATAAGTTCTTGATGTCTTCTGAGGTACTTAAATAGGAGGGGAACCGCCAATTGTAGCTACTATGAATGGGTCATTTAATTATCTTAATCAAACCTACTTGTATATATCATTCTGGAGAAGACTTTTATTCTGTATGATCACTATTGGGATTATCTGGGAGCTCAGAGTAACTATGGGCCCAGTATTTTTCTTTGGCACCATTCCCACTGCTGGGTTCAGAGGGAGGACACTTGCTTCATAAGTTTTCAGAAGTTATGGTAGCATCTACAGCCACCAAGGAGATGATAGAGGCCACCAGAGGAGGAACAGAGATGGCAACAGCTGAACTCACTGGGTCCAGCAGCTGAACTGAAATGACATTACTGCAAATCGTCTGACTAAATCTGTCCATGGTGTAATGATACTCCTCAGCATTTTACTTACCGACTTTGTATGAGCCCTTTTTGGGAGAATCCCAGAGGGGGAAAACTTTCTAATGGATGGAGGGGGCATAGCACTGCATTTTTTAAATTGTGACCCAATCACCACATTTTAATGCCACAATTCACAGCATTTTACAGCAAGGATATGGAATAAATGATCCCCCCCACACTGTTGTTCAAAGTCACTATTTGTGGCATTTTACTGTGTGGGTGGGGCTAGGGTGATGCCATTCAGTGCAAACCACATCGTCCAGCCTCAGGACCGCCCACTTACTAACTCAAGTTGGCAGCAACTCTGTCAGGAGGGAGAACCCCCTAAATTTGGGACTCTTCTTGACCTATTGGGAGAGTACCAGGGGCGTAACTAGGTATTTGAAGGCCCTATAGCAAAAGTTTGTAAGAACCCCTATGTACCACCCAATGGTGAAAAATGTATATAACACATGTAACTCTGACAAGGAAGATGGGCCCCCCTCAGCTCTGTGCCCCATAGCAGCTGCACCCCTTGCGTCCATGCTCGGCACTGATTTGTAATTTTGTAAACAAATCATTAATGGTTTTATATTTGTCAGAAGGTGATTATGTAATACAATATTCAGTAAAGAATCTGGCAATATTTAGAGATAAAATATCTAAGTTAATGAGATAAATAACTTTTCTGATATGCTCTGCAATATTTTTTTTTCCAGTGGAAAATGTTTACATGTAATACATTATTTATTGCATGGATATAAGGCTATTAACCAAACCACACCAACATACATCTCTTCACTCATCTCAAAATATCTCCCTACCCGACCTCTACACTCAGCACAAGATCTGCGTCTCTCATCCCCACGCATTACTTGCTCCCACTCACGGTTACAGGACTTTCTTCAGGCTGCACCCACTCTATGGAATGCCTTATCACGCACAATACGACTTTCCTCTAGTCTTCAATCCTTCAAGCGATCCCTGAAAACTCACCTCTTCGGGCAAGCTTATCAGATTCCAGAACCCACATAACCTTCATAGCTTCCATATATAATTACATCCCCTTTCACAGTCCACACATAACCTAACACATTGTCTTTCTTTCACATCCTCCTGATATTTAGCCGACATTCCGGTGTGACTGGATCATGCAGCCCACCAAGAAACTGTACATTCTGGCTGGACCAAAATGCAATATATAGCACCTATCCTTGTGTATCAATGCCTATTTCCCTATAGATTGTAAGCTTGCAAGCAGGGCCCTCTTACCTCTATGTCTGTCTGTTATTATCCTGTTTTGTTCTATAAATGTTTCCAATTGTAAAGCGCAACGGAATATGCTGCGCTATATAATAAACTGTTAATAAATAAATATAAATAAATGGACATTGAATATAATACAGTATGTGCTTCTCACCATCACAGCTCAGGGGGGTGGTCTATTTGAAATTTTAATTGATCAGTGAGTTTGCTACAATCTCACTCGAGATTGTAATCTCAAATCTTAGTAAATTTGCGAGTTGCATCTTTTTCATTTAAAAGTACTTCCTAGTTTGGCCGAAGGTGAGTTTATTCGAGTTTGCAATCTCACATGAGTTTTAACAGTTAAGACAGAAAACTAACTTTCAAACTCACTTGAGTTGTCTTTAGTAAATTTGTAAGATGAAAAAAATGCCTAAACTCACGTGAGATTGCCATCTCACCCAAACTCAATTCTTAGTAAATTTACCCCTGTGGTGTTTTTCTGTGTCTATTGTAAGAAAAATATGGTACACTACTCCTCTCGTAGCGGTTCAGTCATGCCAGGCATGTTGAGTGATATAGTGTATAGATGGTAGGTGTTTGAGGAAAGACTTTTTGAAAGACAACTGGATTTCTGGAAATTCAGATACAAACATGGACATTTGAACCATTTACACCCAACACAATAGAAAGACCAGAAGATATCAACAAAAAGTAGACAATGGGGCTAATTCAAAAGTGCACGCTAGTGCACTACTGAACGCAGATTCCCGATGATCAAGAATCCGCACAGGCGCATGACCCATTCTGCAAATGTGCAGAATGGGTCTGCGATCTCACGCAGAGAGTGTCAGCAGACTGTCAGTGATTTACAATCTGCTGCCATTTTTGGGCGTCAATGCCCTCTATTCCCCAAAACGGAGGTGTGTCGCCACCTTTGCGGGGGAGGGAAGAAGCCAGGATCCTCGTCGGATGACAGAGATGTCCTATCTTCTTCCCCTTAACTGCGGCAGCTGTCTGCGTGATCCCAGGGGGAACCTTTTTTCTGCTGAGTGCCATTTTTATTATTCACTGGGCCGATGCAGGCCACGACCGCTCCATGTGATGTCACACAAGGGCGGGGCCACAATCGCCGGTGATTGCAGCAATGCCCGGAGCATCCTGAGGATGCTCCGTGGAGCTGTAAGGGCAGCAGTGTGACCATCTGAATCTTCCTAAGGATGCTCCAGGCGGCATTGCTGCATAGATTCTGGCTGCAGGGTGCTATTCTATTCACCCTGTTAGCCAGATGAAGCTAGCATAATAAAGCTTCGAGGGGCTGACCAAATGATTCCAGGGGCCTTATACGGCCCGTGGGCCTGAGGTTCCCCATCCCTGCCTTAGCCGGTCGATGTTCCGTAGCGGATCCAATTCTGAATTGGACAATGCAGATCGGATACGTATTGCAGCAGGAAGTGTGATGCCTCCTGCTGCATTACATATCTGCACAGACGGAATTGCATAGCCGCTTGCGAGCAGCTTTGCAATTCCCTCTGAAGCTGAATCAGGCCCAATATCTTTCATTTGACTCTTAGAAACTAGGCACACCCCACTTCTTTTTCAAGCGATGTGTCCTCTTAATAACACCCACTACTACAAGGAGAATAAAGTTTTCCTGGGATGAGGGAGGTAATAATGTCCAGATCTTCTGCACATGCCTAAAATATAGTCAGGGAATTCCTTATTTAATGAGGTAGGTTGTCCAGCTGTCAATATGATGTGCATTTTTTGGGATATCCATATTATTCCTGCACATTACAAACCTTTCATTTAAGACATTGCAAACTTTCAACAAAAAGTTGAATTGATGGTGTATTGATACCAAGGCAAAAACTACTTTACAAACAATTTATTTTTGGTGTTTAGCAAAATATACACATATTTGCAATTAGTTCACTTTCTTAAAAATTCAATAAAAAAACATAATTTTTAGGCCTTATTGGGGAGACTTTATTTCCCTTATCAGGATATATTAACAAAGTGCCTCAAAAGCAACACCTCTTTTCTCTGCTTTCTACGGGAGATTGGTGAGAGACGGTGAGGCGGAGTAACAGAGCATTATCATGTGTATCTATAGGGGCTCAGCTTGCAATACCCCCTGGAAACGGTCCATTTTGCTGCAGAGTCCATGGTCAAATCTATCAACATGTTGATTCCAGGCTTGCAACTCCCAGCCAATCAGCACCGGGTTTGCACCTGGAGAACAACGCCTCTTTTCTCTGCTTTCCAAGAGATCTGCCGGCAGCCACTGATTGGCGAGAGGCTGGGAGACGGTGAGGAGGAGTAACAGTGCATTTTCATTTGCATCTATAGGGGCTCAGCTTGCAATACCCCCTGCAAACGGTCCAATTTGCTTCAGAGTTGAAAGATTAAAATTGTTTTTTAAAAACATAAATGGGTGTGGCTTAGCGGTTATGTTTCACACACATCTTTTATTACCTGATTCCGTCGTATTAACTTATGATCTAGCCATTGTCTAGCGAAGCATTTTCCATATGTATGTTCTGGGTTCAAATTGGCGAAATGTTTGCCGTGGGCATACTAGTATACAGTATTTTATAACAGATTTTAAGACATACTGTAAACACTTTTAAATTAGGTAATAACAGAATGTATGTGTGTGCATGTGTGTGCGTGTGGGCGTGTGTGTGTGCTTGTGTGTGTGGAAAGGGCAAAGGGTATGAGATGGTCGGGGCTAAACCAGCTGAATACAAGGGCTTTTTATTTAAGAACAAAAGTCCTTCTAATGGCAACAAATTTCTTAATATATAAGTTCAAACAAGCACATTATAGGCTCAGAGTGTATATAGCTAGACAAACTTTGTGATTATGTCTAAAATCAATTCTTGTTTGTATGGAATTATAATTTATTGAACATTGTTTCACAGATTTCTTCATGACATCCAAACCAGCGCATATTGTAAGAAAAACATTTTGAATCATACTGTACATTTATTTCCTCTCATCTCGCTAACTGATTTTATTCAATCACAGAAACATCAAATAGTTCTAATTTTTCAATCTTCTTACTGTAGTCTCCTCATGATGTGCTCTTTAGAGTTTAGCTGTGGTCTGACTAATATGATGAAGCATTTAGAAAGAAACATACAGATCACCAGAGCCCAACTGGATGCCAGGATGGCAAATATTTCCATGGCCACAGTGTATTTTCCCTGGGCACTGAGGGAGGCTGGGATAAAGGAGACCCAGACACTGAGGAAGGCCAACATGCTGAAAGTAATAAACTGGGCCTCATTGAAGCTGTCAGGGAGTCTCCGAGCCAAGAAGGCTACAATGAAACTAATGGTGGCCAGAAGAAACAGATAACCCAGCATGGTCCAGAAAGCCACACGAGAACCCTCATTACATTCAACAATGATTAATATGGATTGAGTTTGTGTGCTGAATTGAGGGAATGGAGGTGCGAGGGACAGCCAAATGATGCACAAGAGGAACTGGAGCAGAAATCCAATAGAAATTATAATATAGGGCACTCGTGTCACCCATTTCCTTAATCTACTGTCTGGTTTAGTGGCCATGAATGCAAAAACCACTGTCATTGTTTTGGCTAAAACACAGGAGATGCTAAGAGCAAAAACTATGCCGAATGTTGCCTGACGGAGCAAACATTTCTCCGGCTGGGGGTAACCAATGAAGGCTAAAGAGCAGAGGAAACAGAAGGACAAAGACAACAGAAGGAGACAGCTGAGGGAATAGTTATTGGCTTTCACCACTGGGCTAGACTTATGCTGGATGAAGAGTAGTAAAATGAAATCTGGAGCCAGAGACGATATGATGCCGATAGAAGCCAAAGATGTCCCCAGTGGATCCTCATAAGATAGGTACTCCATAGCTTTTGAGAGACAACTGGATTTCTGAAAGTTCGGATATTGATCCAAAGGACATTTGATGCAATTCACAGAGTCTGTAAGAGGAGCAATAACATTCAGATGGTTGAAACAAAATCACTGATCAGCCCTAGCATTCGGATTCAGCCTCAACACAATGTAATATTGGAGAGAGAGAATTTTGCTCTGGCCCCACATTTCCAACCTGATGTAAAAAAATAACAACAATGATCTTCCTCCACCCCCTAATTGCTTGGGGTAATAACAATATTTTGCTTTCAAATATGTAGAAAAGCTCAAACAACTGTGAAAATATTTGCTAAATATTTGATCACAGATCAAGATTGTTCTACTGTTTCGAGCCTGTTCGAGTAGGTTTAAGGGAATCAGTATGATGTTCAAATCCCGACAGTGGCTGCCCGGCAGGGGTGAAAATCCTGATTGTCCAAGGTAAGTATTTCCTAACCCTATTCTGCCCCATAACCCTAACCCTCCATTAGGGGTGCCTAACCCTAACCTCCCCCCAAGTGCCTAACCCTAATCCCCCCTCTAAGTGCCTAAACCTAACCCCCCCTTCCCAGCCGCCTAAACCTAAGTCCCCATGGGGTGCCTAACCCTAACTTCCCCCCTGGGGTGTCTAACACTAATCCCCCCTTCCCCTAGCCTAACCCTGACCTCCTGGGGAGTGCCTAACCCTAATTCCCCCCCAGGAGCCCTAAACCTAGCCCCCCCATGGCTGTCTGCACCCAGCGGTGTAGGGCTCCCGCTATAGGTCTAATGACAGGTGTCGGTATTTCGACGCCTGTCATTAGATCCCAGCAGGGATTAGACAGTTGGGAAGCCGGCGGTCGGGCTTACGTCCGTCGGCTTCCCGTCTGCTACCCAGTTTAAGACTCTTTGAACAGGTTTTAGGATATTTAAACAGATTAAGGGTGTTATGATCAAGTTGTATGAATGCTGTGGAGTTCCAGTATTCAGTTCCAAAAGGTTGATCAAAATGGGACAGAAACAGCCCTAAGTCATGAATAACCCACAAACCAGTTAGACCCAGCAAAACTGGAAGCTGCGAAAAAATGGGGCAATTTTCAAGAAATCATCCTTGGACCCCCCCTAAAGATGTCCAGACTTGAGGGATCACTATGGGTACCCCCGTTTTTGCAAGCTGAAGGGAAGTCGGGTTTTTAAATAGCCGTGGCAGGGGCATAAATGCGGCTTTGAAGAAGGTGATGCAGAAGAGCATTTAGCAATTTTTTTGGGGAAAAATAACTATGCCCATCAAATTTGGGGTACTTGAAAATAGGTGCAAGTATATTTTTAAGTCCCTAAAATTATTTTTTCAAATTCAAAAAAAATTAACCTGCCGCTTTTACCCGCATTGAAGAAAACACCTGTTACATAATTTGGAACCCCTCTGGATTAAATTTAGCTATTTTAGAAGTGTGTTCCCTATTATTTTTTTTAACCCCAAAATGTTAAATATTTTTTTGTGGTGTCCTGATTTTTTTTTAAAACTTTTTTTGACATACATTAATTTTAGGGGCATTTTATTAAATTATTTTTTTTAAGCCTGCACCCCTAAACCCCAATTCTGCACTTTTTTCGCCAGCTAAACACTGGAGAAAACTTATCTCCATTTTTTAACAAAGACTTTTTGCACCGGCAATAAGTGAAAATGCCGCACCGGCGAAATTACAATAGGCAAAAATAACGTAAATAGGCAAAAAAGATAATGGGTTTTTGCCTGTAATTGAATACTGGCCTAAGTGGTGTTTGTTTGACATACAGGCAGTCAAACAACTTACTGTAGAAAATAATAGAGATGAGAGGTTCGGTTTTGCTGAAAAGCGAACAGACCCAAACTTTGAGATTCCAAGTCAAACCGAGGGCCGAATCTGATCACTTTTGAGATTCCAAGCGCAACCAAGTCCCACTTTGGGACTACCCTTAAATTCAGATCTAAAAACTGGATCTTGGGTTCTGGATTGTATGTAAATAGTTCAAAATTACATGATTTACATGATTTTAGCTGTTTTTAAACATTTTAAAGAAATCAAAAACCAAAATCAAAACTGAACCAAAACACTTGAGGGTGGTTTTGAATTTTTATTTAAATTTCCCTCTGATGACAAAAACTCAGTGCATGGATTATTTTTGGAAAGCTGCAGTTCAGTGCCACTTTGCACAATTAACATTTCTTACAAAAATTCAGCTGTTAGCGCAGCTTTTTTTAAAATTCTGTTTTAATTGAAATTTAGCAGAAACAAAAAAATACAGACATTACAAATGAATCAATGTTTTATACATTCTAACGGATGAAAATGTTACTTACCCGTTGTGTTAGTGATTTCCCCATGTTGACAAGAGACACACTCAAAACAGCAGACTGGTTCTCCTCTTCTAGCTGCTTTCCTGGAACCAGGTGGGCAACTCTCACTGCAGCTGGAGATCAGAACCTGGGATATTGTACATTCATTTATCAGTTGGTGAGTTAGTTACTTCTAATAACATCCAGTATATGGGGCACATTTTATCCCTGGTGTCATAGGTCTCATTGTATTGTCTTTAATGTGGCGTCTGACTACTGTAGCCCTACCTGATTGCTTTCAGAAGCCCACAGCAGCAAACTTGTGTTTATGGTAAAGACATGACCAGGAGGTGCTGTGGTATCATAACTGCCAACCTTGACCTGCCGGATGGTGCTGTCCGAGTTCAGCTGCCAGTTCACAATGTCATAGACGGCAGGTGGGTCTCCATTCTCATCAAAGAAAAGTTCTCTCCCATCACTCATATTCACCCTCACCCTCTTCATATAGTACAGGAGCTGTTTGGTGCAAAGCAAGAAAAAATATCTTCTTAGAAAACATTGTTTAAAATTTTTTGGTTTTGGATATTAATTTCTTTTAAAATTTGTAAAAATTGCAAAAATTCAAGCAATTTAGGCCTGTTTTTGTTCCTACGGTATTATTATCATCAATTACACTTATTTCCAGTCAATTTTGACCACCTCACAGCTCACAATATTGTTTTCACCAATATTGGCCAAAGGCGGCAGCTAGCTGGCTGGCTGGCTAAAGTAAGTGACAGAGGAGTGGCATAAACACATGACTGTTTAAAAGAATGTAGCCAGGTGCGTTTCTAGAGAGGTGGGAGGCCGTGTGCAGTCTCCGACACGGGTCCCATCCTCTACGCCCGGCGGCTGGCAGCGCACTGAGCTGTGCGCGGCCAATGCCAGAGTTATAGACTCTGGGCACTAGAGTGTGCCCAGAGTCTATAATGAATGCACAGGTCACCGAGAAAATGGCTACGGACCCCTGCGCCGACGTGGGACACCAGAGAGGTAAGTAATATTATGGGTGCAGGGTGTGCAGTCCTGGCCCCCCTGGACCCATGGGCCTGTGTTCCACACACACCCTGCACCCATTATAGATATGCCCCTGAATGTCACTCATCTAACAATCATAGTGGTACTGCAGTGGCAGACAGAATTCTAAACTATACAATGCTAGAAAATGTCCTCATTATTTAAGAACTAAAGAAAAACCTTAGTAGAAAAATACATAACATATTACCAACACACGACTTTAACAAGGAAATCAGAAATCACAGGCCTTAGGCCAATACAGGCAAATCAATCAAGAGTAACAGCAGAGTAACAGGCCAGTACAAGAAATTGATAATTAATAATATCCAGTTGAACTAAGCAACAGAGCAGCGGCACAAACACACGGCAGTTTCAAAGAATATAGCACATCTAGGAAACATAGTGGCACAGCAGTGGTAGTTTAATAAACTATGGAACCCTATGGAATGTTTTCATTAATATAGAGCTAATAATTTTAAATTGAAAGCCTAGAAGAAAATATATTACCAACTCACCTCTGAAGGCGCAAAGTTAGATGCTTCTCATAGCAGCGAAACATTTAAATAAATAAAAGTATTCATTGGGTCTACCCTGTGAGGACCACAAGTGTTAGACTAGCGGTCCATTAGGTTTATCCGGATCCTCTAGGTTAGGCTACTACACAGTTAAGGAGGAGAATAAGATACAACCAGTCATTTCGGGTGAAGCACTGTACAGAGAGAAGTGCGTGTGTACATTATGGATCAGTGATTGTTTTTTTTATTTAGCCAAGACCTATGGATGCCTACTTGGACTGAAGAAGAGGCCACCTAAGGATTTGGTAAGTATGTAATTGGTGTTTACTGTTGTTATTTTAAGATTTATTTACAGTAGGACTACAGGTGCCAGCGGGCCCTTAATGTATGGACATGCTGGCACCGGTTGTTCCCTGGTAAGGGAGACTCCATTTTATTTTTGGGGTCCCCACTTTCAACGGAATTATAGGCCAATATTTAACCTGAAGCACTACAGCAGAAATGCTCATATTTTGGTAGAATGTGTAGAAGTGGTAGACCTATTACATTTATCAGGAAATCTCTCCAAATAACCTCATTTACCATGAACTTTGTTACTAAGTTGCTCCATGCATCTCGCCAGAGACTTTTTCCACAAAATATGCATTTTATTCTCATGACTAATTCAACACAATTACAATACAGAGGTATACTAACTATTGGTGCTGTTAGTGTCTACGGCTACTGTGTGAAACTGTGTGTATCAATGTGCAAATTCTGGGACGGTATACCAATTCCTTTCTGCCAAAAGTACTAATCTAGTGCACCTTGTAGTCTATAAGTGATTTTGTATACAGCTATGATGCAAATAAGATGCTAAATTTAGGAAAAAGTACAAGGAATCGCTACCCGTGGTAGCGTCGTAGTTGTGCCATATGTGTTGTGTCACACAGCACATCTAGGATTAGTGTATGATGACAAATATGTACATGCAGTTTGGATCCTTAGGTACTAGAGAAGATACAGTATTACTCAATGATAACAATATTACAAGTGTTGAATTACCTGCCAGGGCTTGAAATTATAAATGTCTGCACAGTGGTTAGATGACATCGAACCTTCCACCACATTACAGTTATTCAGATCCTCCAATGCTTTGGCCACAGCATGGACGGCTGCATAGACATTGTATGTAGTTCTTAAACTGGAGACATCAGTAAAACTGCTTTGTATGCTTTCTAGATCCTCCTGACCGGTGCACTCCTTGTCTCCAACATCCAAGAAACCTGTTGAGTTTCTCTCTGGTGAGAATTTACAGTTAAAAGCTTGTTCCCAAAATATTTGTATCCAATCCCCTCCCAAGAACATGGATGGATGAATTGTGTTTAGAAACTTCCTAAATCCTGGAATTGTTCCACTGTAGTATGCTAAGCCAATTGTGCCAGTCAGAAGCTCTGAAAATTTCCCGAAGGACAGTAGACTAGACGTTGCCCACCCTTCACTGGCAACAAATATAATGCTTGTGATTTTCTGCCGCAACATCTCATCTAGTACTGGAATCAGCTCAATGTCCATGGAGAAGACAACTATAACCTTGGCAGTTGACTGTCTAATGACCTTGACAATGTGTGGAGCATTGTGGTCAGGTAGACTCATCATAATGTTCTCGGTGAAAGCCACACATGCTCCACCCTTTATTATTTCTTGTCTAACTAATTGGATTCCTTGTTGACCATAATCATTATCTATAGCCAGTAGACCAACCCAAGTCCATCCAAAATACAGCACCAGCTTGGCCAGTCCCAAAGACTGGATGGCATCACTTGGAACAGTTCTGAAGAAGGATGGAAACTTTCTATGGTCACTGAGTAGATGGCTTGTTGAATAATGACTGAGCTGTTAGAGAAAGGTCACAATTGTTTATCATTATTGACATACATTATTTATGTAGAAAATTATCTAAAATTATCCAAGTCTGGTCTGACTATCATAATATTATATTCCACTGATATATTCCACAAACAGGGGTATTCAATTTAAAATTGTTTTAAACAATTTACCAATTAATAATTAACATTTTATTACTTAAGGGCTTGTTAAGAGGTTTCTTATCAAAGGGGTTTATTATACATTATACAGTATGTTGTGTTATTCAATTTCTAAAAAAATATATATAGTTCTTATATAGTGAGTTAAAAATTAAAATGTGAAAAAGAGTCTGAATATTTTTATGTGATGAAATAAGTTTATTCAAATACACAAGCAAATATTCTACATACAGTATATAATTGTTTCCAGATTGAAAAAGACAGATGCCAATGTACATTATGCAGCATAACACAATCAAGCATCTTTCCTTGTAAAATATCAAAGTAATTTTAAAACTTTTTTTGTGGTTGTTTTTATTTTTTCTACACTTCATATTTAGTTAATGAATGACAATTTGCGGCCTCATTCTCATTGCATTTATTCCCCTTTTTTTAATTATGCATTCTACAGGTACAGTATGTCTATTATTCCTGAAAACAACTCACCTGAGGATATCTGTAGAGCCCAAGAATATGAGCCAGAAGTATTGAGTGAGTGGAGATTGCAAGTCCAATAATTGCAGCAAGAGGTACATGTGGAAGACATCGGTAGTTGGGTATAGCTGTGGTGGAGCCAGTCAAGACTTGCAAAGAGCTCTCTAAATCCAAATGGAGCACATCACAGGAATCATAGGCTTGGAAGCCCAGTGTTATATTAAGAAGAGTGCCAGGATCATTGTTAATCTCATCCAGGGCGAATCTCAGGGCTTGGAGCTGCTGATAGCTCTCAAAATGGAAACTGATGTGGACAGTAAAGAGTAACAGCTTATCTAATGATTGTAATAATAATAATAGTAATAATAATAATAATAATAATAATAAAAATAATAATAATAATAATACCTCATTATACTCAATAGTGATTTGAAATGCACAGTATTACACTAATAAATAAGAACCCAAACCCCCAATATTATAGTGCTGTAGAACCTTCCCACCATTTGCGATAAAAAGTCTGAGAGTTCCGGAGACACCTATTCTCCACTAACCAATCATTAGTGTTTTACCATGTCTTCCACTTGTGATTGGCTGGCAGTGAACGTGCGTTCCAGGAGCTCTCAGATTACAAAATTAGATTTTTATCATTTATAGTGTGTTGGTGAGTTATTTTTAAAGACATTATTAAGGTTTTTTTTTTACTTTTGGATAACATATTGCCAGCTCAGGAAACAAGAAAAATAGATTTTATTTTATATTTAAAAATGGGATGAATACAAGTTTAAGGGTTTACTTATTTAATCAAAGTTTATTTGAAAATAGTCAGATATCAGTTACTGACTACAGTGGTCAGATGGGAGTAACAGTCTAACAGAATATTAAGGCAATGTACACTGTACTTAATATTAATGTAAAAACCACATCTATACACTAGAACAATAATAATAATAATAATAATAATAATAATAATAATAATAATAATAATAATAATAAACATGTAGAAAAGCTTTAATTGTAATGGTTACAACTAATCATGTGGCACTATATATACACAATATAGTACAAAGTCCACATTTTTATCATACTGTATCTCCCACCATGTTGGAGCCCAATCTTAGTTTGTTACAATATATAAAAGAAAACCTGTTGAGGGAAAGATGGAGTATTTGTAACATGTACAGTGCAGATGTTTTCTCATACAGTTCGGCATGAGATGCCCCAAACAGCCTCTCTTGGTGCCAGGGGTGTCTGGTGGCGGCACCGGTCAGCTGATTGGCTTTGCTCCCCTAGTACCCAGGCCTCAATCAGCTCCTGGTGGACCTAAAATGTGCATCTTATTCACATAAATAAAACAGCAGATGTACAGTATCCTCAGATACCTAGCCTCGATACGCCATACAGCGCAAGACGCCTGGCACGACATGAGAAGCTCTCTTAGAGAAGTAGTGTGTCATCTTTGTCTTTAAATTTTGCATCTTATTCACATCACAGATGCAGTGAAACTTTGCTCACTGTACTAGAGACACTGGGCTACAATTTTAACTGCAGGAGTTCATTTTAGACATGTACAAAGTTGCAAATGAAGCACAATGGAACTTGGCGTGGGAAAAAGCAGCCGCAGCCTGCATTGTAGCATTTTTTGTGCACAGTCGGACTCGCTCACAGATGTACAAATGTTGCATACCAGATTGATCAGTGCACTCTAGAAGGAATCGGTATGTAATACCGCCAGCCGCATGGCCGGCAGTTCGTATCCCGGCAGCCTCAGGCAGACAGAGGAAGAGATCCAAGGAGTGGCAGGCTGACAGCGCTGGAAATACCGATCGTCCCCAGGTAAGTACTAACTAACCTAACCTACCCCCCTAACCATAACCCTCCCTTAGAGGTACCTAACCCTAACCTCCCCCCCAAGTGCCTAACCCTAATCCCCCCTCTAAGTGCCAAAACCTAACCCCCCTTCCCCGCTGCCTAAACCTAAGTCCCCCGGGGGGGGTGCCTAACCCTAACCCTCCCTCCCCCTAGCCTAACCCTAACCTCCCAGGGGGGTGCCTAACCCTAAGTCCTCCCCGGGAGCCCTAAACCTAACCCTCCCCCCGCACGGCTGTCCACTCGCTGCGCCCAGCTTCCCTTCAATCAGGATGCCAGGCGCCGGTCTCCTGACATCAGTAAAATGAGCGGCGTCTACATCTAGACGCCAGTCATTTCACGCTCGCCAGGATATGAAAGTCGGGAAGCCAGCTGTCGGTATAATGTCAGCCAGCTTCCCGATTGCATCCCCTCTAGAAATGTCGTTTTGTTGCCTCCTTGCTGTTTTACAATATATTGGCCCAGTTGATGCTCAATATAGCTATGTCTTGCATGGGAAAGTGGGTGGAAGTTTGTCTCACCAGCATGATGCCCCTAGTGGTAATGACAGCTGTGGTCTTGGGGGAAGCACCAGGCAGTGGTTCCATTGGTGAGGTGCTTGGGAAGAGCATGCATTTGGGCTTGCATGTGATTGAGGGCACTGTTGCTGTATGGTAACTGCAATTTGTGGTGGGTGGGGTGGTCTGTTGGGAAAGCATGTGATTGAGGGCAGGGATGCTGCTTGGTGGGTGCCATTGGTTAAATATTTGTCAACCCCACAGAGAATTCTCTTGTATATGATGGTTTTGAATGATGGTTAGTTGAAGATCAGGTGGTGATATCACACATTGGAAAAATATTCCCATAGTGAGGGAAGAGGAGCCTAATAACCAGGATGCTTCTGAGCCTGTCCAGGAGTTTTTGCCTGGAGGCCATTCTCATTTTAAGATATGCTGTGTCATTTTGAGGAAACCCAAAGACCCTTTCCATCACTGTGCTTCATGGAACATCCTAATTCCCAATCATAGTTGATGGGGGATTGTTTTCTCTCCTCATCTTTATGAGATGGGATTGTTTGTTAAGTGTCAAATTTTAGAAAACTTTGTTATCTATCCATCTTTTAAATAGTATTTATGATCAAGCTTTTCATTGGCTGTAGAAACCAAATATTTTGATACACTAGGAAGGTTACCAAAGAAGTTAAAGACTCTTTGTGCACACCACATTGACCTTCACTGTCTTTGTCTCCAGGTGTTAAGAGAAGGTCTACACGGCAAGTACATTCTGAAATATCTATAACAGTAGCCATAACATAAACAGTCTTCACCCACCATAGCCATATATTTACTATTCAGGCATTTCGACGCCTGTCATTAATGCCTTGCTGGGATTAGACGGTAGGGAAGCCGGTGGTCGGGATTATGTCCATCGGCTTCCCTACTGCTTCCCGGATTTTTCAGTAAGAAAAGACTTTCAAATTATCCATAGGTGCTGGACTACACAGTCACATTGACAGTAGTATTTTGTTATCAGATATGTGATGATATCTCACCTCAGCCAGCAATACAATAATTAAATGGATTTTTTGTTGTTTGAATTTTACTATAATAATAAAAATGTACAATAATAAAAATATGTTTAATTTTTTGGCGGGGGACTGGTAGGTGCTGTGGATATCGAGATAGAAAACCAGCTGCCTGTTTTTTGGAAAATCAGTCTAGTACACAATGAATATTCTTTTACTTTGCCACACTCTTTCTCAACCTGCCCGTCTCACACCTAACCATAGAATAACCAAAATACCGACTCCCCACACTTGCTCGTTTATGCTTTCTGAAACATGCAACATATGAGATGTCTGGCAAAAATGTAATTTTGTTTCACTTTGATATTCAGTTTTAGTGAAAGTCCCGACTCGATTTTGTCGAATTTAAACCACTCATCTCTAGTCAGTAATAGGACAGATATCATATCAGCTAGGTTGTCCAGATCCTGAAATTTAATTGGCATCAAAATTCCTGAAGTGTAGTAGACACAACGGTTTCTAAAGTATAATAGATA
The DNA here is from genome assembly GCA_031769625.1 of Taudactylus pleione. Lineage (NCBI taxonomy): Eukaryota > Metazoa > Chordata > Amphibia > Anura > Myobatrachidae > Taudactylus > Taudactylus pleione. The sequence continues at coordinate 201,262 of JAUIMM010000391.1, forward strand.
CAAGAGTTACTAAAATTAGGTAGAAACACCAGTTTCGGAAGTGTAGTAGACATACCAGCTTTTAAAGATACACACCAGTTCCTGAAATTAGGTACACACCAGTTCAAGAAGTGTAGCAGACACACCAGTTTCTGAAGTGTAGTATACACCCAGTTCCTGAAGTGTAGTAGACACAACAGATCCTGAATAGTAGTAGACACACCAGTTTCTGAAGTGTAGTATACACATCAGTTCCTGAAATGAGGTACACACTAATTTCTTAAGTGTAGTAGACACTCCAGTTTCTGAAATGAGGTACACATCCATTCATGAAGTATAGTAGACACACCAGTTTCTGAAGTGTAGTAAACACACAAGTTCCTAAAGTGTAGTAGACAATCCAGTTTCTGAAGTGTAGTAGACACACTCGTTTCTGAAGTGTAGTAGACAAACTAGTTTTTGAAGTGTATAAGACACACAAGTCCCTGAAGTGTAGTAGACAAACCAGTTTCTAAAGTGTAGTAGACACACTAGTTTCTGAAGTGTAGTAGACACACCAGTTCCTGTATTGTAGTAGACACACCCATTTCTGAAGTGTAGTAGACAGACCAGCTCCTGAAATAAGGTACACATCAATTTCTTAAGTGAAGTAGACACTCCAGTCTTTGAAATGAGTTTCACACCAGTTTGTGAAGTATAGTAGACACACCAGTTTCAAAAGTGTAGTAGACACCCCAGTTCCTGAAGTGTAGTAGACAGACCATTTCCAGAAGAGTAGTAGACACCCCAGTTCCTGAAGTGTAGTAGACAAAGTAAGTTTTGAAGTGTAATAGGCACACTACTTTCTGAAGTGTGGTAGACACACCAGTTCCTGAAGTGAACTTGATGCACCATTTACATTACTGAAGTGTAGTAGATACACCAGTTACTGTACTGAAGTGTAGTAGACACACCAGTTCCTGAAGTGTAGTAGATACTGTACACCAGTTACTGTACTGAAGTGTAGTAGACACACCAGTTCCTGAAGTGTAGTAGACACACCAGGTACAGTACTGAAGTGTAGTAGATACTGTACACCAGCTACAGTACTGAAGTGTAGTAGACACACCAGGTACAGTACTGAAGTGTAGTAGATATACCAGTTACTGTACTGAAGTGTAGTAGACACACCAGTTACTGTACTGAAGTGTAGTAGACACACCAGTTACTGTACTGAAGTGTAGTAGACACACCAGTTACTGTACTGAAGTGTAGTAGATATACCAGTTACTGTACTGAAGTGTAGTAGACACACCAGTTCCTGAAGTGTAGTAGACACACCAGTTCCTGAAGTGTAGTAGACACACCAGGTACAGTACTGAAGTGTAGTAGATATACCAGTTCCTGAAGTGTAGTAGACACACCAGTTACAGTACTGAAGTGTAGTAGACACACCAGTTACAGTACTGAAGTGTAGTAGATACTGTACACCAGTTACTGTACTGAAGTGCAGTAGATACTGTACACCAGTTACTGTACTGAAGTGTAGTAGACACACCAGTTACTGTACTGAAGTGTAGTAGACACACCAGTTCCTGAAGTGTAGTAGACACACCAGTTCCTGAAGTGTAGTAGAGACACCAGGTACAGTACTGAAGTGTAGTAGATATACCAGTTACTGTACTGAAGTGTAGTAGTCACACCAGTTACTGTACTGAAGTGTAGTAGACACACCAGGTACAGTACTGAAGTGTAGTAGATATACCAGTTACTGTACTGAAGTGTAGTAGACACACCAGTTCCTGAAGTGTAGTAGACACACCAGGTACAGTACTGAAGTGTAGTAGATACTGTACACCAGTTACAGTGCTGAAGTGTAGTAGACACACCAGGTACAGTACTGAAGTGTAGTAGATATACCAGTTACTGTACTGAAGTGTAGTAGACACACCAGTTACTGTACTGAAGTGTAGTAGACACACCAGTTACTGTACTGAAGTGTAGTAGACACACCAGTTACTGTACTGAAGTGTAGTAGATATACCAGTTACTGTACTGAAGTGTAGTAGACACACCAGGTACAGTACTGAAGTGTAGTAGACACACCAGGTACAGTACTGAAGTGTAGTAGATATACCAGTTACTGTACTGAAGTGTAGTAGACACACCAGTTCCTGAAGTGTAGTAGACACACCAGTTACAGTACTGAAGTGTAGTAGACACACCAGTTACAGTACTGAAGTGTAGTAGATACTGTACACCAGTTACTGTACTGAAGTGCAGTAGATACTGTACACCAGTTACTGTACTGAAGTGTAGTAGACACACCAGTTCCTGAAGTGTAGTAGACACACCAGGTACAGTACTGAAGTGTAGTAGATATACCAGTTACTGTACAGAAGTGTAGTAGACACACCAGGTACAGTACTGAAGTGTAGTAGATACACCAGTTACTGTACTGAAGTGTAGTAGACACACCAGGTACAGTACTGAAGTGTAGTAGATATACCAGTTACTGTACTGAAGTGTAGTAGAAATACCAGGTACAGTGCTGAAGTGTAGTAGATACACCAGTTACTGTACTGAAGTGTAGTAGACACACCAGTTACTGTACTGAAGTGTAGTAGACATACCAGGTACAGTACTGAAGTGTAGTAGATATACCAGTTACTGTACTGAAGTGTAGTAGACACACCAGTTCCTGAAGTGTAGTAGACACACCAGGTACAGTACTGAAGTGTAGTAGATACTGTACACCAGCTACAGTGCTGAAGTGTAGTAGACACACCATGTACAGTACTGAAGTGTAGTAGACACACCAGGTACAGTACTGAAGTGTAGTAGACACACCAGTTCCTGAAGTGTAGTAGACACACCAGTTACAGTACTGAAGTGTAGTAGATACTGTACACCAGTTACTGTACTGAAGTGCAGTAGATACTGTACACCAGTTACTGTACTGAAGTGTAGTAGACACACCAGTTCCTGAAGTGTAGTAGACACACCAGTTCCTGAAGTGTAGTAGACACATCAGGTACAGTACTGAAGTGTAGTAGATATACCAGTTACTGTACTGAAGTGTAGTAGACACACCAGGTACAGTACTGAAGTGTAGTAGATATACCAGTTACTGTACTGAAGTGTAGTAGACACACCAGTTCCTGAAGTGTAGTAGACATACCAGCTACAGTGCTGAAGTGTAGTAGATACACCAGTTACTGTACTGAAGTGTAGTAGATATACCAGTTACTGTACTGAAGTGTAGTAGACACACCAGTTCCTGAAGTGTAGTAGACACACCAGTTACAGTACTGAAGTGTAGTAGACATACCAGTTCCTGAAGTGTAGTAGATATACCAGTTACTGTACTGAAGTGTAGTAGACACACCAGTTCCTGAAGTGTAGTAGACACAATAGGTACAGTACTGAAGTGTAGTAGATATACCAGTTACTGTACTGAAGTTTAGTAGACACACCAGTTCGTGAAGTGTAGTAGACACACCAGGTACAGTACTGAAGTGTAGTAGATATACCAGTTACTGTACTGAAGTGTAGTAGACACACCAGTTCCTGAAGTGTAGTAGACACACCAGTTACAGTACTGAAGTGTAGTAGACATACCAGCTACAGTGCTGAAGTGTAGTAGATATACCAGTTACTGTACTGAAGTGTAGTAGACACACCAGTTCCTGAAGTGTAGTAGACACACCAGGTACAGTACTGAAGTGTAGTAGATACTGTACACCAGCTACAGTGCTGAAGTGTAGTAGACACACCAGGTACAGTACTGAAGTGTAGTAGATATACCAGTTACTGTACTGAAGTGTAGTAGACACACCAGTTCCTGAAGTGTTGTAGATACTGTACACCAGTTACTGTACTAAAATGTAGTAGACACACCAGTTCCTGAAGTGCAGTAGATACTGTACACCAGCTACTGTACTGAAGTGTAGTAGACACACCAGTTACAGTACTGAAGTGTAGTAGATACTGTACACCAGTTACTGTACTAAAGTGTAGTAGACACACCAGTTACTGTACTAAAGTGTAGTGGATACACCAGTTACAGTACTGAAGTGTAGTAGATACTGTACACCAGTTACTGTACTGAAGTGTAGTAGACACACCAGTTACTGTACTGAAGTGTAGTAGACACACCAGGTACAGTACTGAAGTGTAGTAGATATACCAGTTACTGTACTGAAGTGTAGTAGACACACCAGGTACAGTACTGAAGTGTAGTAGATATACCTGTTACTGTACTGAAGTGTAGTAGACACACCAGTTCCTGAAGTGTAGTAGACACACCAGTTACAGTACTGAAGTGTAGTAGACACACCAGTTACAGTACTGAAGTGCAGTAGATACTGTACACCAGTTACTGTACTGAAGTGTAGTAGACACACCAGTTACTGTACTGAAGTGTAGTAGACACACCAGGTACAGTACTGAAGTGTAGTAGATATACCAGTTACTGTACTGAAGTGTAGTAGACACACCAGTTCCTGAAGTGTAGTAGACACACCAGGTACAGTACTGAAGTGTAGTAGATACTGTACACCAGCTACAGTGCTGAAGTGTAGTAGACACACCAGGTACAGTACTGAAGTGTAGTAGATATACCAGTTACTGTACTGAAGTGTAGTAGACACACCAGTTACTGTACTGAAGTGTAGTAGACACACCAGTTACTGTACTGAAGTGTAGTAGACACACCAGTTACTGTACTGAAGTGTAGTAGATATACCAGTTACTGTACTGAAGTGTAGTAGACACACCAGTTACTGTACTGAAGTGTAGTAGACACACCAGGTACAGTACTGAAGTGTAGTAGACACACCAGGTACAGTACTGAAGTGTAGTAGATATACCAGTTACTGTACTGAAGTGTAGTAGACACACCAGTTCCTGAAGTGTAGTAGACACACCAGTTCCTGAAGTGTAGTAGACACACCAGGTACAGTACTGAAGTGTAGTAGATATACCAGTTACTGTACTGAAGTGTAGTAGACACACCAGGTACAGTACTGAAGTGTAGTAGATATACCAGTTACTGTACTGAAGTGTAGTAGACACACCAGTTCCTGAAGTGTAGTAGACACACTAGTTACAGTACTGAAGTGTAGTAGACACACCAGTTACAGTACTGAAGTGTAATAGACACACCAGTTACAGTACTGAAGTGCAGTAGACATACCAGTTACTGTACTGAAGTGTAGTAGACACACCAGTTACTGTACTGAAGTGTAGTAGACATACCAGTTACTGTACTGAAGTGTAGTAGACATACCAGGTACAGTACTGAAGTGCAGTAGACATACCAGTTACTGTACTGAAGTGTAGTAGACATACCAGGTACAGTACTGAAGTGTAGTAGATACACCAGTTACTGTACTGAAGTGTAGTAGACACACCAGGTACAGTACTGAAGTGTAGTAGATATACCAGTTACTGTACTGAAGTGTAGTAGACACACCAGTTCCTGAAGTGTAGTAGACACACCAGCTACAGTGCTGAAGTGTAGTAGATACTGTACACCAGTTACTGTACTAAAATGTAGTAGACACACCAGTTCCTGAAGTGCAGTAGATACTGTACACCAGCTACTGTACTGAAGTGTAGTAGACACACCAGTTACAGTACTGAAGTGTAGTAGATACTGTACACCAGTTACTGTACTAAAGTGTAGTAGACACACCAGTTACTGTACTAAAGTGTAGTGGATACACCAGTTACAGTACTGAAGTGTAGTAGATACTGTACACCAGTTACTGTACTAAAGTGTAGTAGACACACCAGTTACTGTACTAAAGTGTAGTGGATACACCAGTTACAGTACTGAAGTGTAGTAAATACTGTACACCAGTTACTGTACTAAAGTGTAGTAGACACACCAGTTACTGTACTAAAGTGTAGTGGATACACCAGTTACAGTACTGAAGTGTAGTAGATACTGTACACCAGTTACTGTACTAAAGTGTAGTAGACACACCAGTTACTGTACTAAAGTGTAGTGGATACACCAGTTACAGTACTGAAGTGTAGTAGATACTGAACACCAGTTACTGTACTAAAGTGTAGTAGATACACCAGTTACAGTACTAATATGTAGTTGACACATCAGGTCCTGATATAGAAACTAATGTGGCTGGAGAAGTGCAACTGCTTAATGTTACTGTGCACTGTATTCTTTTATCTTGAGACCAATTACCCTAAAACTATTATGTGACAGCTGAAAAAAAATCCCAAAAATTATTCTCTGAACCAACAAATATAATTAAAATGTATAAGATGATGTTTTACCTCTTTCTGGCTCATTTTTCCTCATTCTAAAATCTGAAATTGGTGGGTAAATCAGAGCCAAAACCGAACCGCACATCTCTATTAAAAATATCAACAATTATGTCATTCTGTAAAGCAGTTTAAAACCTTTACATTAATCTAAGTTGCTTTAATGCCTTTCTGCAAAATATATGTATTACACTGCATTTCATATCATTAGACAGAGCTGTTCATTTTCATTGTCATGGGAAACCACTAGGAACAACTGTCTTTAATGCAGATAACTCAGTAGAACTATCTTGTATTCACAACTGCTGATATGCTATATATGTATATATATATATATATATATATATATATATATACACTGTATGTATATATATATATATATATATATATATATATATATATGAGATCAGGCGGCACTCATGGACACTTTGCAAAAATAGTTAATCACCAACGTGTCTATTCAACGTTTTGGGGTACGGCAAACCCCTTCTTCAGGAATACACTTAATATACATCTAGCCCCCTTGGGCATTAAACAGCTCTTCTAATCGTGCAATACTGTGGCTTGACTCGGGACAATGAGTGTCTTTTCATGCAGCCTTTTCCCTTAAACTGCGTCTTATTCACAAAGTGATGCAAGCAGGATGCGCAAGCAGCTTTTTCTGATTACAATGATATGCGGCATGCCTATATTCTGTGTGTGACTGCGGCTGTATCTCCATGTGACATACGACGTTACAGTGTCACAGCTGCTGACACTACAACGTAGCATTTCACATTCAGATACAGCCGAAGTCACACACAGAATATAGTAATCATTCGTATTCAAGTAAGGATTTGTAAGTGTCAAATGCAGTGATATTATACATCTAATAGATACTGTAAATACACCCCCAAAAGCAATGCACTAGTTAGTTTCCTGCTGCTATACAAATAAACGTTGAACAGTATATTGTTAAATTCAGTTCTTTGATAAATCTCACTTACGTTGAACAGGTGGTCCTGGGTGGTCTCTGCCTGAAGTCGGTAACATGATAAGAACTTGTAAAGTGAATAGGTAACACGGCTCCCAGCATGACATCCCCTGGCTGCAGGAGCCCCTGAAGCTCTGACACATACAGTCTGCATGGCTGCCCTGTGCAGCGGAGAATGAGGTGTGCCAATGCCAGGTGCCATGTTGCTCTGTAGTAACTGATCACCATACTGTCACCGGATGTGAGGACAACTCGTAAACCACCATTTACTGTATCAATGGATTTATGGAGGGAGAGATGACCTGAGAATTATAGCGGGGACCACAGGGCTTTGAAATGTTTATCTATAAGTGAAGGTGGAACTGCAGAATATAAACTACTGATAGATGGGTTCCTACAGGGCTATAAATGGCTATTTGCGAATATTGGCATTTTGTTTGCTTGTTAAGAAGGGACGTCATGTGTGAGGAAGACTCAAGACAAATCATATGATCCTGCTGTCTAGCAGGTGTATAATTAGGGTAATACATGGACTGTATATAGGGCTTTTCAGGGAGTGTGGTTGATGATGTTCTGCACCTTTCATATGTGTTGTTGGGTGTAAGTGGATGAGGATGGTGGAGAATGAGGCCCTTTTATTTGCATGGTCTGTAGGTGTCTGTAGGGAACGTCATTCAGTCCCGTTTCTTGCTACTTCCTTCCTCAGCCTCAGCCTTTATTTACATCCTACCGTATATTCCCCATATTTATAGATCAGAAAGTCTTCGCATTTCAAGATTTCCCATTAACTCCTTAGTTCCGATTTCATTCCATTGTCACTCACTTATCTCAAATTTACATACACATCATATTCAGAATAACCGTAGGGTTAATCAAAGGGGTATTCTCTGTGGCACATTTTATTTTTATCAGACCCGAGACAGATTTCTCCCTGGAAAATACATTATCATAAATCACATACCTGGGGAGTTCCCAGCTAGCGTCTTTCAGTAATAATTCATAAGAGGAAAAGAAATGGGACTGGAGGATATTACACAGAGCGAAGGCTGCCGGGATGACCAAAATGGCTAAAAACTTTTGTGCAAAGAAAACTTAGACAGAAAAGGTCACACCGACGTTATGGTGACACAATCAGCCAGTGCTACCATTACTTCTCCATGTCACAGCATTTGTATATACAGTATTATACATCTCACAGATTATCTAACTCTATAAACGCAGCTGCAACGGGATGCAGTCAGGAAGCCGATGGCCGGAATGCCGACCGCCGGCTTCCCGACTGTCTAATCCCAGCAGGGGTCTAATGAAATGCCGATGCCTGTCATTTTACCTATGTCGGGAGCCTGGCGCCCGGCATACTGATCGAAGGAAAGCCGGGCACCGGGTGTGGACAGCCATTGGGGGGTGGTTAGGTTAGGGGCTTCCAGGGGGGACTTAGGTATAGGCACCCCCCAGGAGGGTTAGGGTTAGGCTAGGGTAAGGGGAGGTTAGGGTTAGGCACTTGGGGGGTGGAGGTTAGGGTTAGGCACCCCTAAGGGAGGGTTGGGGGGGGAGTTAGGTTAGTAATAGTTAGGTTAGTGATAGTTAGGTTAGTAATAGTTTGAATACTTACCTGTCGGGATCTTCACTGCCAGTCTTCTGCAATCAGGATTTGAACCGTCGGTATTTCATACCAGTCCATCTGGAACCTCACCACTGTCTGCTCCTTTTGAATTGACGTTTGTTTGGGGTATAATAATAAGGCAGACGTTTGTGCAGGACATAAGCAATGACAAAATTCTGGTGTGCAGGCAGAATTATAGTGACCAATCTATGCAAAACACTTAAGTACAAATAATGTTGTAATAAATGTGCAAAATCCTACAGAAAGAGGCTCAATGAGATAGAAAAGAGCAATATTAGAAAATGTGACTGATTTAGTGATCTGAGGGCCTGATTCATTACGGTACGGAATATAGTGTACGCACGCAGTTCAGTGCGATAGCATACTAATTCATAGTGATCACAATGCCGACGCAGCATAACATAAGAACACCCACTTTACTTTACATGCACATCCATAATGATTAGCAAGACTGCAAAAACATCGGTACAATCGAGTACCATCGGACCCATGCACACAGTTGAGGCAGGTCAGACCACACTCAGGAACTGCTAACTTCAGCTTACGCTATGAGGCCTCAGGCTACGTATGTAACCGTAGTGGATAATTTATGCACACCCATGTTGCGCTCGGCTGACCACCCCCTCGTCACCACCCCCTAACGGCACTTCCTGTCAATCACTTTGTGATGGGTCTGCATAGTCAATACGATCGCAGTCTGGATTGCAATCGCCGCTCGTGCATACTCACTGCGATGCCAAGGCATGGACAGAATGCCACAATCGGCTGATTGCGTGCGTATAAGCAACTGCGTTCCTTGCTGAATCAGGCCCTGAGACCTCATTTTAGGCATATAACTGTCAGATGTAGAATAAAATTAAGGTTGCAGTAACATTTCCATGGAATCTTGTTGTGCATCCTATCAGGAAATCTTGCTGAGATGGAAAGTTTTGTTGATACAATGTTTGAGTCCCAATTTGTTTCACTGTTCTTCAAATTGTTATTCCACACTGTACTGTACATGTAACCTTTTGTTTCATAGAATTAAAAGTCACTGGGCTCTATTTATTAACATTGGGGGTCATTCAGACCCACTCGCGAGCGGCAGTATGCTCGCAAGTGGGTCGATGTTCACCACTGCGCATGCGCACGACGGAGGGAGCTCCGTCGTGCGCATGCGCGAGACCCGGCGAGCGAAGGAATTTCCATCGCTCCGGGTCTCGCACCAAAGGGGGCGTGCTGTCGATGTTGATTGACAGCACGCCCCCTTTGGTGGGCGTGCTGGGGATGTGCCTGCCAGATGGAGGCGTTCCCATGGGAACGCCTACCGTCTGAAGCCAGCCCCACTGACATCACTAGTGATGTCAGTTGGAGTGATTTTGGCTCTGATAGAGCCAAAATCACTCCAGGGCTTGTGGTTGAGAAACCCGACCACAGGGTTTCACTCGCAAGTCCGATGGTCACGATGGTCAAGACCATCGCGACCATCTTGTTGGACGCTCGTATATGCTGTGGGTGGTGACCCACAGCTATACGAGCATCCAGGAGGACGCTCCATTTTAATGGAGGAGGGCCCTGATTCAGAGCGAGCGCTCTGGTCAGAGTGTCCGGCTCTGAATCAGGGCCATTATTTTTACTAAAATAAAGTGAAAAAGACTGTTTTGTGTTTTCACACCCTTTTCACATTATTTTAGTATCACCTGTAGTTATTACAGGGCAATTGGAGTAGAATTCGTAAAATTCTACTCCAACCCCTAAGTATCACTTATTTTTAGTAAGCAAATCGCATTTCCCATAACTGTAATGGGAAATGTGATCCAACCAAAGTTGCTAAAAATAAATTGTAAAAATATATCGAGGAAAGCCCTGTGATAATAACGCCACCTGGAGGTGGCGTTATCCAGGGTCTCCCCCGGTTACCGGACTCCTTCTCTGCTCTAAAAGGCAGAGCAGAGCCCGGAGCTGGTCCCAGTGATCAGCTGTGTGGTCTAAGCAGACCGCAAGCTGATACACTGCAAAAAAAAAAAATAGTAAGAAAAAAAAAATTCACTTACCTGACTCCAGGGACTGGTGGTCGGGGCTCCGGTGATGACTCCCCTCCGATCAGCTGGTCTCCCATGCTGCACTGTGGCCCGGTCATCAGGTGATCGGGTCCCAGTGCAGTATGGGATATCAGCTGACCGGAGGCATGGAAGACATCACCGGAGCACCGATGACTGCAGGTAAGTGCTATTAAGGGAGGGGGTGTCACGGGGGGGTCCGCAATCACGGGGGTAGAGCTTCATCTCAGGGGCGGGGCTTAGCGCCGGGGGGTAGCAGCGGCGGCCAGTCGGCACATGCGCAGGGCACTAGTCATGGTATATATTTGCGAAAATACCGTGACTACAGTGCAGAGGGGATTCGCAGGAACAGAGCTTTCTCTCAAGCTCTGTCCCTGCAATCGATTTGTATTAAATCCCTGTGATATTGCTTGAATTCGCAATGCGAATTCAGTCGGTAATATCACACTACAATCTTCATTACAAATGCAGATTGTAGTAAATAGAGCCCCATGTGTAGAAATGGGCTGGCAAATGTCAATGAATTCTGCTGTGTGATGAACTTGGGGTAGACATGAGGCCTCTTAACCACTTAACTGAATACTATTTTTTTAAAAAATTCTGCCTCAATTGTTGGGGGGATTTTTAATTAGCAAATTATGTTAATAGGAGCTATTTAAACCTGATTCAATATAATTATTTAAAAAAAAAATGTAAAGTCATGTTTACATGACATAATGTGATAATAAAAAATTACCATTTTGCAGACATTTAAAAAAAAAAATTATATTATATTTTTAAAAAAAGTACAGTAGCTGGGGGATGGAACAAGATACAGTTATGTGTGTGTAAGTATGTATGTATGTATATGTGTGTGTGTGTGTATATATATATATATATATATATACACACATATTGTGGTGAGAGGGATGATGGTCTCTCACCTAAATTTCCCATATTCTGGTGGTATCAGCTCCCTCCATGGGAGAGGAAAACAAGACCGGAAGCAGAGGAAGAGTTTAAAACTCTCATTCACCTGGTCTTCCATGCACTGATGCTGAATAGCGGCCAGCAAGTAGGCACAAGTGACAGTAGGGCCAGGGACCAAGGGCTATGCCGGGAGAGCATGGCCGATTGTAAGCATGAAGACTGCTGGGACATTTTCTTTAATTACTTATTTTCGGCGTGTACCTGTATTTTCAGGCCTTAGCCTGAGTATGCTGTTCTTCAGTGTTTGCTGCCAATAAAAAGACAAGGGTTGTCCCTGAAACATGTTGATTAGTTTGGATTTTCCTGCCAAATTCGGATATTTCACACCAAATATCAGGTCTCAGAAAAAGAGAAAATGTCATCTTTCATGGACAAACATCATCTTTCATGGACTTTTGTAGACGAAAGATGACATTTTGCCTCTTTCTGAGACCTGATATATGTTGGAAAAATCCGAATTTGGCAGGAAAATCCAAACTAATCTGAGCCTGCATATCTCTGATATATATATATATATATATATATATATATATATATATATATATTAGGGGTGTCCACCGGCCACTATTCGTGTGTTTTGTGTTTTGGTTTTGGATCTGGATCTTTCTTCGTGTTTTGGATCTGGATTGGTTTTGCCAAAACCACCCTTCCGTGTTTTGGGTTCTGGGTTTTGTGTTTTGGATCTGTATTTATTTAAAAAAAAGCTTAAAAACAGCTAAAATCACAGAATGTGTGGGTTTTTCTGCTCCTATGCTATTATTAACCTCAATAACCTTAATTTCCACTCATTTTCAGTCTATGCTGAACACCTCACACCTCACAATAGTGTTTTTATGTCCAAAAGGTTGCACCGAGGTAGCTGGATGACTATGCTAAGCGAAACGAGTGGGCGGCACAAACACGTGGCCCATCTAGGAGTGACACTGCAGTGGCAGACAGGATGGCAGTTTGAAAAACTAAGCCCCAAACAGTACATAATGCAAAGAAAAAAAAGAGGTGCAAGATGGAATTGTCCTTGAAAATATTTTTAGATTTTTGCTGGAGAGTAGTGCACTTTGTGGGTTACACCACCCTTTAAGAAATGAGCCAGCCGGCTCTTTACTTATGGGACACAGGCGCACGCTTGGCGCTGCTACTTTGTTGATGCACGTGCAGCCACAGTGCACACAATTCACAAACACAGAAAATATTTTTTTATTTGGTTTGGAGTGTACTTTGGGGGTTACAGCACCCTTTAACGGTCAAGCCAGCCGGCCCATTACTTATGACACAGGCGCACGCTTGGCACTACTTTGTTGATGCACGTGCGGCTACTGCGCACACAATTCACAAACACAGAAAAAATATTTTTATTTTTAGCACTTGGGAGGAGCACCCCTGACGGACAGAGCTCCCCCTGGACAACACTACAGCACCCCTTTAGGACTGGGACACTGCACAGGACTTTGGAGTGGACACAGCCCCTATGGACAACTAACTGCACAACACAGTCCAGCCAGCCCCTATGGACTTTGAAGTAGTGGACACAGCGCAGCACAGCACAGCACAACACTACTCTGCACTACACTACACTACACTACACTACACAGCCCAGCCAGCAATAACTCCCACCCTCCCTCTTCACTGTCCACAGCTGAGTGAGAAAACGGCGCCGACGCGGGTACCTTATATAGGATCCAAAACCCGCGAGACCCGGAAGGCGGGATGATGACGTTTTGCCTCGATTTCAGATCCGAGTCAGGCGGGAAAAGTCGAGCCTGACTCAGATCGGCCTCGGATCGGGGGGGCTCGGGGGGGTTCGGATTTCAGAAATCCGAACCAGCTCAACCCTAATATATATATATATATATATATACTGTATATATATTCGGTCGCAATGATGATCCTAGCCTTCTACATCACTAGTGGCATCACGAATGCAGCAAAGAGGAGTATGACACCTCCTTCTGTATTGTTATCAGAGAGGGATGGATTTGCGCAGTCGCTTCTGTGCGGCTGTGCAAATCCGTCCATCTCTGAATCAGGCCCTCAGTTGCACACAGATATACAAATATCACACATCAAATAATCAGTTCAATCTCACAAAGTAGTTTTGTCACTCTCAGTTGTTGTATAGACACACATGTTAAGTGAGAATGAAGGACTATTTTAGCACGACTGAAGCCACAGTATACATTACCATAGGGCCTGATGCACAGATGTGTCCTTTAGTGCAACCGCTGCATCTTTGTACCCAGCAGTTGTGCAAAATATGCAAAAGCCGTATAGGAAGTGTCTTTAGTAAAAGACACCCACTGACGCAGCATCAGATCAACTGCATAAACATTGGATGTATAACTGACCATTAGCATACTCAGGATGTCTGGTGATATCACGCTGCTGGGACCAGTGATGCTGCATCCAAGGACGCAGTCATTGGCTTCAGTAGGCCAAGAAAATGGAGTAGACACACCCCAATTTTCTGCAATGCTGCTTGTCTCCGCCCTCAAACACCAGCAGCATGTCAATCATACTGCAGCTTCTGGGACACTGAGCGACATCTCAGAAGCAGATCTGCACATGCTCAGTGTGTCTCCTGCCCATGCTCAGTGAGTCTCCTGCACATGCTCAGTGAGTCTTCTGCACATGCTCAGTCAGTCTCCTGCACATGCTCAGTGAGTCTCCTGCCCATGCTCAGTGAGTCTCCTGCTCATGCTCAGTGAGTCTCCCGCACATGCTCAGTGAGTCTCCTGCACATGCGCAGTGAGTCTCCTGCACATGCGCAGATCTGAAAACAGCTGAGATGTATGTAAACATTGATTTTACGTACATCTCTAAATTAGGCTGTTTCCAGTGGAAATGGAAGGTTTCTGAAGACAGCAACAGAGTGATATAAATGACACAATACACACACAGTTTAAGTTAAATAATTAATTAAAATGATTTATTGGTACTTAGCTTAGTTTTCTAATTAATTCCGATAATGGTCCAATACAGCACAAATCACACCCTGGAGCCTCGCCCTATCACAATAGGCCGGATGGGTCCACCGGATCCAGCACTTTCTGCAGTCAGTCTGGGAGACGGGAGTTAAAGGCTCCAGTCTTCCGCATTTCACACCTAATTATAGGGCTCCTAACAAACACCTGATACTATATACCTTATGTCAAGGGTTCTTGTTAGTGTGCCTTGAGGACCGAGGTTGGGAATCACTGCCTTATATGGTCATAATATTAATACAAATATTAACAACAGGGGGCAGCATTGCCTCAAATATAACAAATGACATTGATATGTTCAAGGCTCATTGCCATAAGCGGTTCCACTAGACATAACATATAACTACAGCACATTTCTTTGAGAATCATATCAAAGAGCAACTTCTAATAATACAATAACCTAGTTGAATATTAGTATCAGACTGCATAGCTGAAATAGTAGAGAAACATTCAATATAAATTAATATAATCACTAATATATACATTAAAAGTACTCTGAACAGTTTAACAACAAAATAGCTCAACAGCCAATTTGTATCACCTGTGACAAGGCCAATAGTCATGAGCGCGCTACCTCTGTATGCGTAATTGTGTTGTTGTCTCTGTTTATTGAATGTTACATCTACAGTATACAGCGTTATAGAAGCTCTGGTGACCTATATATTATGGTTAATGATGATGAGCTCTTAGTTTCAGACAAGATAATTAATTATGTTCTATATTAATTTTGTTAACACTAAGTTAACCCAGAGCTAATTATTACTAATTAACATAAAAAAAAAAACATTTTTATTCCACTACAGATGTCTGGGCCTAGTGTGTTTGCTAAGGGTCATTGACAAAATTGTGCACAATGTGAATCTCCGGCAGATGTAGCAGCATTAGTGAAATGCCTGGCTTTGGCTTCGCCATTTCACACTATGAGCCTGTTTCAGACCCGCTCGCGAGCGCATAGCGCTCGTAAGCGGGTTGATGGTCGGGCAGTGCACACGTGCGAGCCCTGGAGCGAGCAAGAACTTCACTCACTCGGGGCTCGCAGCTAAACGAGGCGGCTGTCGTTGTTGATGGACAGCTCGCCCCGTTTTGTAGGCAGGTTGTGGGGGTGGCTGCACAAACGGAGGCATTCCCGAATGAATGCCTGCTGTTTGCGGGCAGCCCTACTGACATCACATGTGATGTCAGTAGTGAACTTCCTGCTCTATTAGAGAAGGAAGTTCACTCGGGCTTGCGGTGGACGAGACCCTACCACAAGGGTCTCGTCGCAAGCTCAATGGTCACAATAATCGTGACCATCATCAGGTTGCCCGAACAAGCTGCGGGTGGTCACCCACAGCTATGCGAGCGGCCTGGAGGCAGATCACTCGCAAATAGTGAGCGCCTCTGAATCAGGACTTATATTTGTATATTAGCATTTTCCAGCATATATTACTAGAGCGGTTACAATGACAGTTATCTCTGCCCTGTGGTATTGTCAGGGTGAGATTAGAATATGATAGGAGGACCAGCACAGCAAATTGTAGTCAATAGAGAAGCAGGAATTACTTTAGTTTTGCATTGATTTTGTTTTGGTGCCCTAGAGGCAATATCACTAGTAAGTTACATGTTTATTATTGTCCATTTATTAACTAGTGACTGTGAAACAAAGGGGTAAATGTAATATAGTGCAGATGTCAGCAACAATATAGTCATTGGGAGCTGCAGAGAGTTTTCGGCGACTTAAAAAGCTGCGCTCGTCTGCCTTCCAGTGTGTCTCCAGCATGTCTGCTGGAAGATGTTGGTTTATTTTGTGAAAATCAAAGCACGGGGTCCTCCCCTCTGAGCTTACCCAGTCCTGTTGCTTGTGCCTAGGCTGGCACCAGTAAAAAAGGGGAAAAAGTGTATGAAGTCCCACTGAATATTCTGATACCAGCACTAGGCACCATCATTCCACCACCCATAGCCAGTTATCAACAGGTACACCCAGGGGAATGGGGCCTGCAAAAGCAAAAACATGCCCTAATGCCAGTAGGATCTCTTCTCCGTAACCCTGTTGGAGATCAGTACAGAGGTAATTGTAAATGTAATAAATAGCATTGTTTTTTTACCGGTGAACCACTGGTCCCAGCAATCCTACCAGGGCACGCTGGCACCCATAGTCTACCCGTAAGAAATATTTAAAAAACACAGGACACAGAACACTGAAGAAAAAATTTCTCCCACTCAACCTATTTACCCATTTATTACTCACTCAGGGCCTGATTCAGACCCGGACGCTATTTGCAGCCGCTCGCTGGCTAAAAGGGGCCTGCTATTTAAATCATGTGCTCGCACTGCGTCGCGTAAAGCCGCCCACTAAGTAATAGCGAGCGGCCGCACTATGCGCTCGCACCTGTATAAAGACGCCCCTTTGCCACTCGCAACACACGTCATCTCTGGCAGTTGTAGGATTAATCAGAAACATCGAGAGCCATCGGAGCTGCTCGCAGCGCTTGTGGTAGCCTTTTCCCACCACAACATTGCAAGCAGTCCTGGACAAAAAAATAGAACCCAGTCACGTGTGTAATGACGCTACTTTGCTAATTATGCATACCCATTATACGCCGTTCTGACGGTCGGGCACGCCTACGTTCGCACATCCACACCCCCGTTTACAAGCACCTTCCCCTGTTTCCACCCACAAACGGCACTATCTGTCACTCAAAATAGCGGCCCGACTGCGGGCTACAGGCGAGCACTTTCCGAACGCAATGACTGGTTCACACACGCGCATTGTGACTCATACGCATGCGCAGAATGCGAAAAATTTCTCAATGCGAGCGAGCGCAGCTTAGCGTCCGAATCAGACCCTCAATCCACAAGAATTGACCTTTTCAGTCCATGTAGGTAGTCCATGGGAACTTTGCAAACTCCACCCCCCCCCAAAAAAAAACAAAAAAAACACCTCAAACGATAGAACTTGTCCCTTTTGGGATCCTGCCACGAATGAGGGACAGGGGTGCAGGTAGATTGACTGATTACCTGGGCCAGGCATATTGGAGGGGCCCGACAAGGGACCGGGTCCATTGCTGAGGGAGACATTGTCCCCCTTTGCTGTGATGATGAGGGGTATATCAGTCCTCCTTTGCAGCACGTGGCACTAAGTATTATTTTTTTTTAAAAACTTGGAGAGAATGTGGCCACGTCTCCCAGATTTGGCCATGCACCCAGTACCCGAGCCCTTGTCAGCTCTCGGCGGCCCTGATGAGAGGCCACTCAGGTATGCTCTCCATAGGAATGAATGGGGCCACGCTAAATGGTCAGATGAAGGGGGAAGGGAAGTCAGTTTCATTGCAATGTAGTGATACTAATACCTAAGGAGAACTGTATAAGAGCTGGCATTCATGTAACATACATATTGATCACTGTGTAAGAATTGTTTTTTTCTTGTTGCAATAACCATGGAATTATGGCCCTCATTCAGAGCCGGACGCTATGAGGAGAGCGCTCGCTCTGAATGAGGGCCGTCCTCCATAAAAATGGAGCGTCCTCCTAGACGCTCGTATAGCTGTGGGTCACCACCCACAGCACATACGAGCGTGCAGGATGATGGTCGCGATGGTCTTGACCATCGCGACCATCGCCAGTGCGACCAGAAGCCTGTGGTCGGGTTTTTCGACCACAAGCCCTGGAGTGATTTTGGCTCTATCAGAGCCAAAATCACTCCCACTGACATCACTAGTGATGTCAGTGGGCCGGCTTCTGACGGTAGGCGTTCCTTTGGGAACGCCCCCGTCTGGGAGGCACGCCCACCAAAGGGGGCGTGCTGTCAATCAACATCGACAGCACGCCCCCTTTGATCAGACACAACGAGCGAAGGAAAGTCCTTCGCTCATCGCGTCTCGCGCATGCGCACAATGGAGCTCCCTCCGTCATGCGCATGCTCAGTGCACACCATCGACCCACTTGCGAGCGGACAGCCGCTCGCGAGTGGGTCTGAATCAGGCCCTATGTCAGATATTTGTAAGGAAAACTTGTGCTCAGTCACACTGGATGATTTTGTTATAATTGTAGAGACGGTGGCCCTGATTCTGAATCAAAGGACGCAAAGTGATTGTATTCGCAAGTAATACATATTTACTTTCCTCTGCTAATGAGAGATTCCATTCATTTAATGCAAAGATCTACTGTATGTGTCTGCAAGCAGAAAGCCATGCTGCCCACTGACTGTATGCCAACCGCTGTAACCATATACTGTATCATTAGTATAGAGGTTATGGGATTGAAATACCGGCGGTATCTGTTCAGCTGCCAGTTTAAATCCCAACAGTGGAAGCTTGACAGGAGGAGATGCAGACGCCGGGTGGTAAGTATCCTAACATTCCTCTGTTCCCCCCTAACCCTCCCTTAGGGGTGCCTAACCCTAACCTTCCCCCCAGTGGTGCCTAACCCTAACCTCCCCTCTCCCTCCGCTAACCGTCCATGGGGGGTGCCTAACCCTAAGTCACCCAATGGGGTGCCTAAAGCTAACCCCCCACTTACCTGTGTCTGGTCTCTTACAATCAGAATTCCAGCTGTCAGGATTCTGACATCTGTATTTAGATTGTAGGAGAGATAGCGGTGTCTGCATTTTGCCTGGTGGGCGGGATGATGGCATTGGTATATCGATGGCTGGCATTTCATCTGCTGGGACATTGACTACATCCCGTATAGACACTTGCACTAGCCCCATGCTAGGAGTAAGATATACAACAGAAACAGGATTCCCCTCGACGTGGTTGCGACTCACATGAAGGTTTATAGACACACCCAAGACACTCCCATGCAGGGCTTAAAGTGGTCCAGGAGAGGTGGTGGAACTCCTCTCCTCCACCACCTACTCCCCCCCCCACGCTAGGCGGAGCTAGTCTGAGAGGCCAGAACAAGTGTGAAAACTGTTCTATACACACACACACACACTTGTGTATAGGTAACTGTAAAATGAATGGCTTGGGATATTGGGGCCGCCCAGGCCCCCAGAAGCTGTGGGGCTATGGCAGTGTGAAATATATTATAGATGCTTTTTTTTTAGCACTTCTGCCATCAGCTGAGACTGCAATAATAGGTCACCTAAAAAGAAAAAAAAATGTTCTAATGTATATCATCAGTGTAACTCTTATTTTTCATCCTCCTACGTCTCTCCAGCATCATCGCCCTGCATCTCTAGAGTGCCACCCATCCTGCTACTCATCAGCACCACCAGCTTCACCTCCCTTGTGTTTAACCAGCATCTTGCCCCTGCATCTCTCCAGCTTCATCAACCTTGTGTCTAACCAGCATCATCCCCTGCATCTCTCCTGCCTTTTCCCCTCTGCGCCTCTCCAACTCCATTCCCCACCATCTCTTCAGCACCATCTTCCTGTGTTTCACAAACATCACCCCCTGTATCTCACAAGCGCAATTACTGTGCCTTCACTCTAACACCATTCCCCTGTGTCTCTCCAGCTTACCCCATGTGTCCTTCCAGCAGCTCCCTGTCCCTATACCCCCCACCATCAGCTCCCTGTCCCTGTGTCCCTCACCAGCAGCTCCCTGCTCGTGTCTCCTCTCCCACCAATAGCTTATATTTCCCCCCATGTCCCTCTAGCAGCAGATCCCATCCCTTGTGTCTCCTCTCCTATCAGCAGCTTATTTCTCCCCTCTGTGTCACTTTATCAGCAAGCAGGTTACCTTCGATCCTCCTGTGTGCCCTGGCCCCTGCTCCTCTTCCTGGCTCCTCAATGCACTATGCAGTGGTGGTGATGGCATGAGGTCACATAAGCCGTGCTGCAAAAGGAGCCAGGGGGACGCAGGCTGGCCCCACAAAGTGAGTGACAGGAGGGATGGAGGAGGAGGTGGAACATGGAGCCGGAAACCGAGGAGGGGTTGGCGGCCGCTGCCAGAGTGGCTCTGTGTGTGGGACTTCTGTGCAGGGACATGGTGGAGGTGGAACTAGTTCCACCTACCATTAGAGGTGATGGAACTCAGTTCCACCCCATTCCAGCCCACTTTAACCCCTGCTGCCATGACTCTCCCAGGATACTCCCACAAGTCAGGATGGTTCAGTGAGATTACATTGTCTCCACCTAGTTCCCACCCCAAAACTGCAAATTTATGGAAAGACAAATGAGGCCAAGTTCTGTCCAACTTATTATAGGATGGACATTCGCAAAAATGTGTAAATTCATATGTGTGATTGTGCTGCACACTACAACTTGTAATTTACATCTACCATGCACAGAGATCCATCGAACTCATAATCAGCCCCTGTATGTGCATATACTGTAGCTGAATGAAATAAATTCCTACTTACTTATTAGTATAGCTGTGTAACTGCTGATTTGCAAACACGTGCCCTGGTAGGATTGCTGGGACCACCGTTAAAAAAACAATGCTATTCATTACATTTACTGTTACCTCTGTACCGATCTCCAACAGGGTTAGGGAGAAGAGATCCTACTGGCATTAGGTCAAGTTTTTGCTTTTGCAGGCCCCATTCCTATGGGTGTACCTGTTGATAACTGGCTATGGATGGTGGAATGACGGTGCCTAGTGCTGGTATCAGAATATTCAGTGGCACTTCATACACTTTTCCCCCTGTTTTTTTTCTGATACCAGCCTAGGCACAAGTGACAGGGCTGGGCACGAGGTTTTTTTTACCTCACTAAACCTCGCGACCAATCAGATATGCCCCTAAGGTTCACAGTTCTTCCCAGAGTCATAATAGAAATATTCTATGGTTTTTGAGGGGACATTAATTTTTTGCAGGATTTCGGCCCAATGACATTTCGGCCATGACACAAATAATATAGAAAAATAATATGTTTTTGATTTGGTGTATCAGAGGAATTATTAATTAATCATTTGGGGCTATTGGCTAAACCCTACAGTATTGATCCTTTTAAGGATTTTGATGTCATTGCGCTGTGAAATGTAATTATTTTCTCTGGTTATTAATAGACAGTCATTGCTGATTTAACCCCCCTTCAGTGTGCAAGGTGCATTGGGAACGATACACTTCCCAATACCTGGGAATGGGGGTCCCTGTCCATGCCAGCTTTCTAACAACAACAGTTCTTGTTGAATAATTTGGGTTACAGACCTTCTCTTGTAAAGATGACCTCTTTGTGGGGTCTATTTACTAATCAGTAGGGATGTGCAGGCTCGGATAGGTTCGAGTTTGCACGTGGAGTTCGGATTTTTCCCTCCAAAAAAACGGAACTCAGAACGAGGCAAAACGTCATCTTACATGGATGAACATCATCATTCCTGGACAAAAGACCAGGAATGATGATGTTCGTCCATGTAAGATGACGTTTTGCCTCGTTCTGAGTTCCGTTTTTTTGGAGGGAAAAATCCGAACTCCACGTGCAAACTC
The DNA here is from genome assembly GCA_031769625.1 of Taudactylus pleione. Taxonomy (NCBI): domain Eukaryota; kingdom Metazoa; phylum Chordata; class Amphibia; order Anura; family Myobatrachidae; genus Taudactylus; species Taudactylus pleione. The sequence goes on from JAUIMM010000391.1 coordinate 223,445, forward strand.
GAACCTATCCGAGCCTGCACATCCCTACTAATCAGTGTTAGGAGACAGAGTGAAAAGAGATAAGGTGCCAGCCAATCAGCTCCCAACTTCCATCTCACAGGCTGTGTTTGAAAAATGACAGTTGGGAGCTGATTGGCTGGCACCTTATCTCTTTTCACTCTGTCTCCTAACACTGATTAGTAAATAGACCCCTATGTCTAGAGAGAGTAGCAGAAGTAGGTAGATGCGGTTTAGGTGAGACGGGTGACTAGCTGCTGTCACCTTTCTCACTTTGGGCCTGATTCATCATGGATCATAATTGCAACTGCGTACGCAGATCTCGTCGATGGTGTGTACTGCATTGGTGTATGCACAGCAGTGCTCGTGCGTGAGCTAGCATTGCGATCGCCCTGCCATCACTCATGCAGAAACCAAGCCATCGCAGAGTTAGTGACGTCTGGTCAGCGTTTGGGGGTGGTGACTGGGGAGTCTTCGGAGAAACGCAGGCGTGCATATGCCCAGAGAAAGCACAGAAAGAGCAATGACAGAAGACAACTTACAGTTATTGTTATCCATGACAATGGAATAAAAGAAGACTAAGGGGCATGTTCAATTGGGGGCTAGGACAGCAAAAAATCCCGCACCTGCGAGGTTTTCCCGCGATTTTTGCTATTCAATCAGGTGCAGAGTTTTTTTACATCTTGAGCGTCTGGAGTTTTTTATTTTTTTGAACATCTCCAAAGCAAGTCTGATTTTTCCTAAAATTGTTAATTTTAGGAAAAATCAGCAAGACATACTCTGGGACATCGGTGGTAACCCGCCCCCTCCCCATGAGGACTAGTTAAGCAATTGGGAGTTCCCAATTAGCTTAATTAGTCCTTAATTACTTACCTTCTGCAGCTCTATATTCTTCCTCCAGTGTCGGAACCCGGGAGTGTTTGTGAGTTTGTGATTGTGTGCATGAGTGTGTGAGTGATCCCCGGCGTGTGTGACCCCCAGTGTGTGTGTGTCCCTCCCTGTAACGGGTGCTGGGAGAACTACATTTCCCAGCAGCCCATGCTCCTTCCACCAGCTCCCAGACCTTCCCAGCAGTCCCCTCTCCAGTGATAAGATGGAGGTGAAGCCACTGGGAGCCGCAGAGACCCCTGGGCAGGTAGGTGTTATATTTTTTTTCAGAGCTGAAAACCTGCAAGCACAGTTTTTTATTGGATACCGTGGGTATCGGGAGCGTGCATACCTGCGGTAATCCAAAATTGGACGCGAGGGGCACGAGGTTTTTTACATTGCTAAACCTCGCACCCAACTGGATATGCCCCTAAGGTTCACAGTTTTTCATAATATAAATATTATATTGTTTTTGAAGGGACATTAAATTTTTTCAGGGTTTGGCTCCCACTGACATTTCAAGCACACAAGGGAGTCTGAAAAAAGTCTTAAAGAAGATGAAATCTGTATATAGATTAGGGGTGAGCGGGTTCGGATTTCTGAAATCCGAACCCACCCGAGCACCCCCGATCCGAGTCCGATCCGAGTCAGGCTCGACTTTTCCCGCCTGACTCGGATTCTGAAATCGAGGCAAAACGTCATCATCCCGCCTTCCGAGTCTCGCGGGTTTTGGATCCTATATAAGGTACCCGCGTCGGCGCCATTTTCTCACTCGGCTGTGGACAGTGAAGAGGGAGGTTGGGAGTTAGGGCTGGCTGGGCTGTGTAGTGTAGTGTAGTGTAGTGCAGAGTAATGTTGTGCTGTGCTGTGCTGCGCTGTGCTGCTGTTGTCCATAGGGGCTGTGTCCACTACTTCAAAGTCCATAGGGGCTGGCTGTGTTGTGCTGTGCTGCTGTTGTTAATAGGGGCTGTGTCCACTACTTCAATGTCCATAGGGGCTGGCTGGACTGTGTTGTGCAGTCAGTTGTCCATAGGGGCTGTGTCCACTCCAAAGTCCTGTTCAGTGTCCCAGTCCTAAAGGGGTGCTGTAGTGTTGTCCAGGGGGTGCTCTGTTCGTCAGGGGTGCTCCCCCCAAGTGCTAAAAAAAAATATTTTTTCTGTGTTTGTGAATTGTGTGCGCAGTAGCCGCACGTGCATCAACAAAGTAGTGCCAAGCGTGCGCCTGTGTCATAAGTAAAGGGCCAGCTGGCTTGACCGTTAAAGGGTGCTGTAACCCCCAAAGTACACTCCAAACCAAATAAAAAAATTTTTTCTGTGTTTGTGAATTGTGTGCGCAGTAGCCGCACGTGCATCAACAAAGTAGTGCCAAGCGTGCGCCTGTGTCATAAGTAAAGGGCCGGCTGGCTAGACCGTTAAAGGGTGCTGTAACCCCCAAAGTACACTCCAAACCAAATAAAAAATTTTTTTCTGTGTTTGTGAATTGTGTGCGCAGTAGCCGCACGTGCATCAACAAAGTAGTGCCAAGCATGCGCCTGTGTCATAAGTAAAGGGCCGGCTGGCTTGACCGTTAAAGGGTGCTGTAACACCCAAAGTACACTCCAAAGCAAATAAAAAATTTTTTTCTGTGTTTGTGAATTGTGTGCGCAGTAGCCGCACGTGCATCAACAAAGTAGTGCCAAGCGTGCGCCTGTGTCATAAGTAAAGGGCCACCTGGCTTGACCGTTAAAGGGTTCTGTAACCCCCAAAGTACACTCCAGTCCAAACCAAATAAAAAAATGTTTTCTGTGTTTGTGAATTGTGTGCACAGTAGCCGCACGTGCATCAACAAAGTAGTGCCAAGCGTGCGCCTGTGTCCCATAAGTAAAGGGCCGGCTGGCTCATTTCTTAAAGGGTGGTGTAACCCACAAAGTGCACTAGTCTCCAACAAAAATAAAAAATTATTTTCTGTGTTTGTGTGCACCTTAGCCGCACGTATATATCAATATAACATAAATGGAGGACCAAACTTTCTCCGATAAAAATAAAATAGGGAAAGATCAAGAACCACTTCCTCCTAATGCTGAAGCTGCTGCCACTAGTCATGACATTGACGATAACATGCCATCAACGTCGTCTGCCAAGGCCGATGCCCAATGTCATAGTAGAGGGCACATACAATCCCAAATGAGAAAGTTCAGGAAAATGACCTTGAAAAAAACATTTAAATCATCTGAAGAGAAACGTAAACTTGCCAATAAGCCATTTACGACACGGAGTGGCAAGGAACGGCTAAGGTCTTTCCCTATGTTCATGACTAGTGGTTCAGCTTCACATGACGATGGAATCCCTCCTCCCACTAAAAAAATCAAACGAGTTAAGCTGGCAAAAGCACAGCAAAGAACTGTGCGTTCTAAGAAGATATCACAAATCCCCAAGGAGAGTCCAAGTGTGGTGGCGGTTGTGATGCCTGACCTTCCCAGCACTGGACGGGAAGAGGTGGCTCTTTCCACCATTTGCACGCCCCCTGCAAGTGCTGACAGGAGCACCCACAGTCCACTTGCTGATATGCAAATTGAAGATGTCACTGTTGAAGTACAACAGGATGAGGATACTGGTGTAGCTGGCACTGAGGAGAAAGTTGGCGAGGAGGATTCTGATGGTGATGTGGTTTGTTTAAATCAGGCTCCGGGGGAGACAGTTGTTGTCCGTGGGATGAAAAAGCCCATCACGGTCATGCCTGGGCAGAAGACCAAACATTCCACCTCTTTGGTCTGGCAATATTTCTATCCAAATCCGGATAACAACTGTCTTGCCATATGTACCATATGTAAAGGTGAAATAAGTAGGGGTAGGGACGTTAACCACCTAGGAACATCCTCCCTTATACGGCACCTGCAGCGCGTTCATAAAAAGTTACTGTCAAGTTCAGAAACTTTGGCTCAGACCGTAAGCAGTCCAGGGTCACCTAAATCCCTTTTTCCTGTTTTATCCAAGGAATCGGTGGATGAGGAGGATGAGGACGACATCTTGCCTCCGTAGAACCAGTTTGTGCAGGGACACATTAATTGCCAGCTTGTTTTGTGGGGGCCCAAATGAACCAATCATTTCAGCCACAGTCATGTGGCAGACCCTGGCGCTGAAATGATTGGTTTGTTAAAGTGTGCATGTCCTGTTTATACAACATAAGGGTGGGTGGGAGGGCCCAAAGACAATTCCATCTTGCACCTCTTTTTTTTCTTTGCATTATGTACTGTTTGGGGCCTAGTTTTTCAAACTGCCATCCTGTCTGCCACTGCAGTGTCACTCCTAGATGGGCCACATGTTTGTGCCGCCCACTCGTGTCGCTTAGCATAGTCATCCAGCTACCTCGGTGCAACCTTTTGGCCATAAAAACAATATTGTGAGGTGTGAGGTGTTCAGAATAGACTGGAAATGAGTGGAAATTAAGGTTATTGAGGTTAATAATAGCATAGGAGCAGAAAAACCCACAAATTCTGTGATTTTAGCTGTTTTTATGCTTTTTTTAAAAAAAATACAGATCCAAAACACAAAACCCAGAACCCAAAACACAGAAGGGTGGTTTTGGCAAAATCAATCCAGATCCAAAACACGAAGAAAGATCCAGATCCAAAACCAAAACACAAAACACGAAAAGTGGCTGGTGCACACCCCTAATATAGATATATTGTTCCATAGTGGATCATGCAATGTAATGTAATGTAATGCATTGTACTTAAACCAGCACACGAGGGCACTCAAAGTCTTCTTTAAACATCTGCACATTTCTTGGGATTTCAATAAACTCATTTATTCTTCTCCTGAGCTTTCTGAAAATAGTACAGTTTAGTGTGGAAATCCCTTATCTCATTATTAGTCACTTCAAGCCCTAGAAGCACATTCATAGATTCATAGAAATATACTATTATTATTATTATTATTATTATTATTATTTGATTTTGAAATGTAAACTGGGTTTGTCCTTGGAAAAGTATGTATCAACTCTTGTGTGGAAATCATGTCAAAATAACCATTTGCATCTTTTTCTTATAAGAATATAACAATAACTGATATTACAAATATATTATTATTATTATTATTATTATTATTATTATTATTATTATTATTATTATTATTATTACCAGTAGTAGTAGTTGTAGTAGTATTGATATTAGTAATACAAATATAATAATAATAATAATAATAATAATAATAATAATAATAATAATAATAATAATTAGTGATGAGTGGGTTCGGATCTCAGAGATCCGAACCCACCCGAATTTTGAGATCCGGTGCGAGAACCGAACATGCGTTCGGTTCCCCCGCCGGCCCAGGATCTCAAACTATAGAGATGAAATCTCGCAGCTTGCGAGCTTTCGTCCCTATGTATATAAGGGACCACGCGGCGGCCACCATTTCACTCTGGCTGTGGAGACTGAACTGGGAGGGTGGGTAGTGTAGGGCTGGGAGAGGTAGTACTTACCTGTGCTGGTACTGTGCTGTGCTGTCTGCTGTGTCCTGGGCTGGTGCACTGCTTATCCTTCTGGTGCTGTCACTGCTGTGCTGTCTGCTGCGTCCATCTGGGCCCAAGTTCTGGACCCCCAAAAAAACTATATATATATATTGTATTTTTATTTTTTTCTGTGTGTGCCTAACACAGGTTTAGCTGCACAAGATACAGCAACGCAACCTACTGCTGCCCAACTCCAGTCATCATCAATCTCTGCTCTGGGCCAAAGTTCTGGACCTGAAAAAAAAAAATAGTGTCTTTTGTCTATTTTTTTTCTGTGTGTGCATGTTAGGCTTAGCCGCACAAGATACAGCAATGCAACATAGTGCTGCCCGACTCCAGTCGTCATCAATCTGTACTCTGGGCCCAAGTTCTGGACCCGAAATTTTTTTTTAAAAATAGTGTCTTTTGTCTATTTTTTTTCTGTGTGTACATGTTAGGATTAGCTGCACAAGATACAGCAGCAACGCAAGTTGCAACCTAGTGCTGCCCAACTCCAGTCATCACCAATCTGTTTTCTGGGCCCAAGTTCTGGACCCGAAAAAAAAAAATTGTAAATTTTGTTTATTTTTTCTTCTGTGTGTGCGTGTTAGGTTTAGCCGCACAAGATACAGCAACGCAACCTAGTGCTGCCTGACTCCAGTCATCATCAATCTGTGCTCTGGGCCCAAGTTCTGGACACAGAAAAAAAAAATAAAACAATAGTGTATTTTTTTGTAAAATTTTTTTCTGTGTGCGTGTTAGTCTTAGCTGCACAAGAACTAGATACAGCCAGCAACGCAAGTTGCAACCTAGTGCTGCCTGTCTCCAGTCATCAACAATCTGTGCTCCTGGCCCAAGTTCTGGACCCCAAAAAAATATAAAATAAAATAGTGTCTTTTGTCTATTATTTTTCTGTGTTTTGTAACCGCACCTTGGCTACACTGTTGGTGCTTGTGACACTGCTTCAAGACCGCAGAAAATATGGAGGGCTGTAACATGATAGGAGAGCAAGGCCAAGAACCACATGTTGTAGTTGCCGCCAGCAGTCATCATGATGATGCAAGGCCATTAACTTCCTTGTCCCCTATGAAGGCCCATACCCCAGGGCTTATGTCACACCATGGATATGGTAAAGCTACTTTTACTGTAGCACAGAAAAAAAAGTCGAAAGGCAAGTTGCCTTTAGATAAACAAAAAATTGGCAATATGCCATTCACTACAAGAAGTGGCAAGGAAAGGTTAAGGGCTTGGCCTTTATTTATGATGACTGCTGGTTCTGATAGCCCTTCTGCTTGTTGTAGTAGTAGTGGTTATGGTGGTACCATTAAAAAATTTAAAGTTGTTAAGAAGAGTAAAACAGCTCCAGAAAAACCAACTTTGTGCCCTGAGAAATCTAAATAAGAAATCCCCTAGAAGAGTGCAAGTGTGTCCGTGGTTGCCATGTGTGAGCCAGACCTAAAAACTATTGTACTGGAGTATCCTCCAAGTTCTAACATTTGTGTGCCCTCTGTAAATGTGGGGAACGGCAGTCAACATCCTGCAGACGTAGTCAGTGAGGATGCTTCTATGGAATTGCACATGGAGGAGGAGGATATTTTGGTAATTGAAGGTGCTAAGGATGATGAGGATGTTGATGATGTTGGTGATGGTAATGAGGATGTTGATGCCGAGGATGTCCTTTGTGTAAGTAAGGAAACAGCTGTTGCCCATGGATTGAAAAAGCCAAAGCCCATTATTGTCATACCAGGGCAAAAGACAAAAAAATTCACTTCTCACATGTGGAATTATTTCCACCTCAATCCGGACAACAGCTGTCAAGCCATATGTAACCATTGCCAAGCAAGACTGAGTAGAGGGAGGGACCTAAACCACCTAGGAACGTCCTCCTTGTTACATCACTTGGAGTGTATTCGTCAAATATCAAAGTGTACCTTCGCAAGTTCCAAAATTCAAAATGTAACAAGTCCAGTGTCACCTACCTGCTCTGTGGGATCCAAGCGCCTTCGATCTCCACCACCAACACTTGCATCATCAACATCCTCATTCATCATCGGGAGTAGTCCTGCTGAATCCAATGTTGTTATTCGAAGCATGATTGACTCCTCTCCTATCCGTGATTTCTCAGAATGATCCTTGATGACGACACCTGTTGCTGTTGCTGTTGCTGTGAGTGGATCTTCATCCCAGAAGGGGACCAGGATGAAGACTACCTGCAGTGAATCCTCCAAAAAACAATTAACTGTCAAAAAATCATTTGCAAGGGCAAACAAGTCTTACAACAATCACCCAGTTGCACAGCGGATTACTGACACAATAACAGCTATGCTGGTTTTAGATGTGCGCCCAGTATCCGCCATCACTGCAGTTGGTTTTCAACAAATAATTGAGGTCCTGTGTCCTCGCTACCAGATCCCTTCTAGACTCCACTGTGCTAGAATAGCAATTCCCAGTCTGTACAAGGACATTAAAAAAAACGTATTAATGTCCTCAGAAATGCCGTTGTACCCACTGTCCACTTGACCACTGATATGTGGACAAGTGGGACAGGGCAATTTAAGGATTACATGACTGTGACAGCCCACTGGGTAGGTGTACAACAGCAGCAGCAACATCTACCAAAAGACAGCTGACACAGAGACAGGCTACTCTTTGTATAACTGGTTTCACTAAGAGGCATCCTGCTGAGAACCTCTTAGAAAAACTCAGGGAAATCATTGCTAAATCACTCACCCCACTTGGACTCTCCTTGGGATTTGTGATTTCGGACAATGCCACCAATATTGTGAGAGCATTACATGTGAGCGAATTCCAACATGTCCAATGTTTTGCTCACACAATTAATTTGGTGGTGCAACATTTTAAAAAAAATGACAGGGGCGTGCAGGAGATGCTCTTGGTGGCCCGCAAAATATCTGGACATTTTAGACATTCGGCAACCGCTTGTCGAAGAATGCATGACCAGTAGGTACTGTTAAATTTGCCCTGCCATCAGCTGCAGGAAGAGGTAGTAACTCGGTGGAATTCTACCCTCTATATGCTTCAGCGGATGGAGGAACAGCAAAAGGCCATCCAAAGCTATACAATGACCTATGACATAGACTATGGTGGGGGAATGCACCTTAATTAAGTGCAGTGGAGAATAATTTCCATGTTGTGCAAGGTTCTCAAACCCTTTGAACTTGCCACATGTAAAGTTAATTCAGACACTGCCAGATTGAGTCAGGTCATTCCCCTCATCAGACTTTTGCAAAAACAGCTGGAGAAACTGAAGGAGGAGCTGAAATGGAGCAATTGCGCAAGGTATGTCGGACCGGTGGATCAAGTCCTTGATTCAATTCACCAGGAGTCGTCAATCTATTGAAATCTGAAAAATATAGTTTGCGACCATTCTGGATCCTATGTTTAAGTCCTACCTTATGACTTTTTTTTCCAACAGACTGAAATCTAAAACTATGCAAAGAGCTCTTGGTAAAAAACTTGTCAGCTGCAGCCACACGTGAAACACATCATCTCCTCTTCAGTTTCTGCAACTGCCAGGAAAATCTCAGTTTTCCTTACAGAATGCCTGCTGGTCATGCTGATCGTTCACCAAAAAATTACATCTGGTCGACTACCCACAGCTTTAGCGAGCGGCCAGGTTGATGGTCATGATGGTCAAGACCATCACGACCATCGGGGCTTGCAACGAGACCCTTGTGGCAAGGTCTCATCTGATGCAAGCCACAGAGAGCTTCCGGCTCTAATAGAGCCGGAAGCTCTGCCACTGACATCACTGGTGATTTCAATGGGGCCGCCCACAAACTGCAGGCATTCATTTCGGAATGCCTCCATTTGTGAAGCCACCCCCTGCCACGCCTACAAAACGGGGCGAGCTCTCGATCACCATTGACAGCTGCCCCTTTTGTAGTGAGCCCCGGAGCAAGAGAATTTCTCGCTCCGGGGCTTGCGCACGCACATTGCGGCCGCTGCGCGTGTGCAGAGCCCAACAACGACCCGCTTGCGAGCGCTCAGATGCTTGAGTGCAGGTCTGAATGAGACCCTATGTGTGATACGGACTCCATTCACAGAATGGTGGAAGACTATTTCAGAGATAACATCCTAATAGGCATGTCAGACAGTCCCTTTCAGTACTGGCAGGGAAAAGAGGCAATTTGGACTAGCTTTGCATTACTTAAGTTGCCCACCCTCCAGTGTGTACTCTGAAAGAATTTTAAGTGCAGCTGGCAACCTTGTCAGTGATCGGCGTAGGAGGTTACATCCTCAAAATGTGGAAAAGATGATGTTCATTAAAATAAATAAAAATTTCCATGAGGAAGACCTCTGCCAACAATTACATAAAAAAATTACAGAGGCGCCTATGGTGAGTTCCAGCAGGGACGAATTAATATTGTGTGAAGAAGAGGATGTACACACTGATGGGGATGATGAGGACGAAGACAAGGACAACTTGTAATGTAAAGCCAGTTTGTGTATGGGATAATTTTAATTTCCATGTCCAATGCACATTGGCAGCTTGTTTTTTGGGAGTCCAAACAAACCAATCATTTCAGCGACAATTGGCAGTCCTTGTTGCTGAAATGATTGGTTTGTTAAACTGTGAATGTCCTATTTCGTATACAACATAAGGGTGGGTGGGAGGGCCCAAGGACTATTCCATCTTGGACCTTTTTCCTTTCTATTATGTGCTGGTTGGGGCATTGCTGCCTGACATTTTAAATTAATATTATAGTTGGTTTAGGAACAAATGATTTGTTTTTAAATTAATTTATTATCAATTTTACAGCCAGGGACTGCACCAATGAATTTATTTTTATTAATTATTCAGCCAGGGGCTGCACCCAATAAATAGTTTTTTACTTTTTAATTAAATTATTAATTATTCAGCCCAGGGCTGCACCAATGAATTGTTTTTTAATTAATGAATTATCAATTTTACAACCAGGGCCTGCATCAACTATCAACTAATAATTTTTCAATCCTCAAGGGTATCCCAACCATCATATTTGCACTGTCCTCAACTCTATTAATAATTATATCAATCAGTTTTGAGCCAGCAAGCTAGATGCAACCTTTTGGCCCGTTAACTAGATGAAAAAAATCAATATTGTGAGTTGTGAGGTGGTCAAAATTGACTGGAAACAAGTGGAAATAAATGTTTTGAGGTTATTAATACTGTAGGAATAAAAAAAAGGTCAATTTTATGTGATTTTAGCTGTTTTTTTATTTTTAAAGAAAAAATCCAGATCCAAAACCAAAACCCAAAAACAAAACATGGAGGTGAGGTTTTGGTAAAATCAATCCAGATCCAAAAACCAGGGGATATCCAGATCCCCAAAAAAACACAGGGGTCAGCGCACATCCATAATAATAATAATAATAATAATAATAATAATAATAATAATAATAACATATTTAAAAATATTAGATGTGTCACTGACAAATAAAACTGTTGTGTCTAGGGCATAATATAAAGGCTGGACTAGGTGAACTGTTTTTGAAAGCAAAAAAATAAATCCTTTCAAAAAGGGAACAATCATTTTGAAACAAAGTACATCATTACCTGCCCAATTGCTGCAGCACATACCTGCAAGCCTGTCAGTCACTTACTTCAAAACATCTAACTCCTAATATGTTGTATTGTGTTCACCCAGCTTATACCTGCAACAGTTGTAGTGACAGCACCCAAGAAATGCTTTAGGTAGCATTCCACAGTTATCAATCCTGGTGCCAGCATTTCGGGATCTACATAATACTTGTTAACATTATGAACAGTCTAAATACACAGAGGATCACATGCTGACCACAAGGAAGGCTGGACCAGACTCGTAGCAGTACAGGAGCAGCTAGAAACTGCATAATGCATCCAATACCCAGAGACATATTATGCATCATGTGGAAGTGTTTGAATTAATGAGAACACATCTGTGGCCAAGAATACACCTGTGCATGCTGAAGATCCATTATTCTGCATGTATTAGGCAATCCCAGTTTTTCCATGTGCAGTTGAAATTATCATCACTAGTGTCTATACATGTCGGGTGCAAAGGTAGCATCTATAACAGACATTCCATGTCCATCCACACACTATGATGGAGCACGAAAGTCATCCTATGAGACAGAACAGTTTGTGGGATGACACGGATAATTCTGAGTTACTGCCCAGAGACACCCATTTCAAGAAAAGTGTGCTCTGGATGTAAGAGGCTCAATAACTACATATAGAATCGCAGTCACAGGCTGTGACATGCCCCATAAACAGTTGCTACATGCCTGCATTTGAATCACCACCCCCTGTTACCACCCAGAAGCGGTCCCCAACTATCAATCACTTTGTGACCGCCATCGCAAGACCATCGCGGCACGTGCTGTGTGATTCCAATGCATCTGCAGTAGAAAAAACATTGGTTATTTGCAAAAATGTAGGAATTGCGTCCATCTCTAAATTAGGCCCAGTATATCCATTGATGCTACATAATATATACAAATATATACACATACTGTATATAAATTTATACACGTACTTGCCAACAGATTTAGACTTTTTATACAGTGTAACTCATAGTATAATCATTGGTAGTATTTGTGCTTCCAGTGTGCATATATTACAATCATATCATTAAATGTAAGATGCAGGTGTAATATATACACACACACACTTTTCGCTGTTTTACTTTTTAATGCATAACACAATCTGTACATGATTTATTACAGAGCAACACTGGGAGTAGAGGTAGGGATGACAGCAAATGAATGATGGTTTTTTGAGGTCTTAAATCTTTATGACTTTAATAGTCTGAATTTTATCTTTCCCCATGAGATGTTCTCTTGAGTTCATGTGGGGTCTGAACAAAATAATGAAACATTTTGGTATAAACATGCAAATAACCAGGCCCCAACTTGAGGACTGAATAGCAAAGATTTCCATGGCCACTGTGTATTTTCCCCTTGAGCTGAGAGAGGCCGGGATGTAGGACACCCAGACACTGAGGAAGGCCAACATGCTGAAGGTGATGAACTTTGCCTCGTTGAAGCTGTCCGGTAGAGTCCTGGCCAAGAAGGCAACAATGAAACTAATAGTGGCCAAAAGACTAAGATATCCAAGCATGGTCCAGAAAGCAATGGGTGACCCCTCATTGCATTCAACAATGATTACTCCTGATTTAATTTCTGTTTTGAGTTCTAGAAAAGGAGGAGATGACATCAGCCACATAATGCAGATCAAGGTTTGAATAATGAGGCATAAAATTATGATAAAATAGGATACTCGGGAACTTGTCCATTTTCTCATGCAGCTACCTGGCTTTGTGGCATTGAAAGCTAAGACAACCATAATAGTCTTGGCCAAGATGCAAGACACACAAAGGGCAAACACGATGCCAAATGCAACTTGACGTAAAAGACAATTCTGAAGATGGGGGTAACCGATAAAAACCAATGAGCAAAGGAAACAAAGGGATAATGACACCAGAAGAAGGCAACTCAAAGAATAGTTATTGGCTCGAACAATTGGTGTGTTCTTATAATGGATAAAAAGTCCAAAGATTGCCATTGGAACTAAAGATGAGGAGATACTTGTAGCAGATAAAGTGGCACCTAAAGGATCTTCATATGCCAGAAATTCTCTGGTCTTTGGAACACAATTATCTTGCACTGGATTTGGCCACATATCCCACATACAGTTGACACAATCTACTGAATCTGAAAAATGTAAAACAAGTTAGTATCATTGGCTGATCGTCAAATCTTGATGTACTTGGAATTTAGTGAAGTGATTCATTTATACAACACCTAGGGGTATATTTACTAAAGTTTGGGTTCAAAGAAGAGGAGGTGTTGCACATAGCAACGAATTTGACTCTAGGTATTTTTTTTATAAGGTGCAATATAAATGATAAGTAGAATCTGATTGGTTGCTATGGGCAACACCTCCACTTCTAAAAACCTTAACTATAGTAAATATACCTCTTACAGTGCAAGTACTGCAACATGACAGTGGATTATTACATATAAATGGATTGGATAAACACAACAGGAGGCTTTTGGCTAACAACAAATAAATATACCAACCATGAACTTGGGTAAAATGACATAGTAACACTCACCTGTATGGTTTGATATTTCTCCATGAGGGCAAGGGATGCAATCGTAACAACACACAGGTTCCCCTCTTCTGGCCACTTTCCTAAAACCTGGTAGACAGCTATGACTGCAGACTGAGAGAGGGACCTTGGAGACAATTTTAATAAGAAATATTATCAATTAATTGTTTGCATGTCTTATTTATCAAACAAGTATTAAAAGTCATTTTTATTGCCATTCATCGTAGTGATAGTACATATTATTTTGGACCTATGTATTAATAAAACATCATTGAGGTAGTAATTAGAGCTCACTGCATCGCTGGCTACAATAGTTGGGGTACCTTCTGTGCATGTGTAACGTAACATTACTGCATCACATATGAATCGTGCACTGGAAGCTTGATCTTGGGCTTCCAGGTGCAGAGAAACAAATATTTTTCACCTTCAAGGACACAGAATGTCACATGCACATAGCTCCAATGCATACCTAACAGCATTGGGAGTTTCGCTTTGTGGGTGAGGCGATGCATAGATTGACACCCTACCAATTTATGTACATCATTTTGTGTGTAGATAAACACATTTTCATACAATGTGTGCTTACCAAAAGGCCTCTGTAATTAGATTTCAGCACATGGTGAGACTTCCAATTATTTATTACTTAGTATCTCATGGCAGGAGGATGGACCAGGGGCAAGAAATAGTTGAGTACAATATGCACATATGTGTAGCATGGCAACTGGGTATGTAACCTAATAGACTAAGATATAATCTCACAAAGGCTTCATAGGGGCTCCCTTGTGTATGCTGGGGTCAAGTAAAAGAACAGTTGGCAGTTGCTATGGTGATGATGATGTTGATAATAATGATGTTGATTATGATCATTTTGATGATGTTAATGATAATGATGTTGACGATGATAATTTTGATGATGTTGATGATGAGGATGTTGATGAGGATGTTAATGAGGATGTTGATGATAACAATGACAATTATGTTGATGATTATGATGTTGTAACTGCTGATGTTGTTGATGATGATGATGTTGATGATGATGTTGATGAAGTTGCTAATGATGATGTTGATGAGGATGTTGATGATGATGTTGATGATGATGTTGATGAAGATGTTAATGATGATGTTGATGAGGATGTTGATGAGGGTGTTAATGATGATGTTGATAACAATGATAATTATGTTGTTGATGATTATGATGTTGTTACTGCTGTTGATGTTGATGATGATGTTGATGAAGATGTTTATGATGATGTTGATGAGGATGTTAATGAGGATGTTAATGATGATGATGATAATAATGAAAATTATGTTGTTGATGATTATATGTTGTTACTGATGATGATAATTATGTTGTTGATGATGATGATACCAGACACAATATGTAACTTTCTAATTTTTTGTTTGAGTATTGTTTCCTCCAATACACTGATAATATGTCAGCGGATAATACGTCATTATATACCTATGTTAAGTTGTGGACAGCTATTTAATTTTCTGTTTGGCCAATATGAATACTAAGGAAATAAGATTGCATTGGATGTATAATGTGACAAGGGACATTTTGGATACATGTATTATTTTACATTACATTTACTACATTAAGTTACATTTCATTTAAACATTTGACTTTTAAAACTTTATAAACAACACTGACCAGCCGCATCTCTACTCTATCATGGCATCATCATTCTTATGCATATGTTGTGGGTGATAAATATCTCTAATTGAAGCCATCTATGTTCTTGGTGCAATGTTGAACATGAATCCTAAAAGGAGAAATTTGGATTGAGTAATCACATTCATTTTTATTATGTTAGGATATTCTAGATGTTTATCCTTGGTGCTACTGTGTATAGGAATGAGGCAACCTGATGGGGGATTGGGGAGAACAGCGGAAGACAGACTGTTGCTTTATTTCTACTTTATTAATTGACAATAACTTTTTGTAAGACACTTTATTTTTGTGAGTAGAATGTTATTGTCTTTCACCACTTAACTGGCTAATATTTTTTATGAAATTATTGCTTTTTATGATTGAAGTAGGTGAAAAACATCTTTCAACTAATTCAACATGATTTTATGTAAAAAAAAAAAAATAAACACAATATTAATATTAATAGTGATTTATAAAAAAATCATTCAATGATATGTTGGGCCATCAATGATTGGAACAGCGTGATATTGCAACTTTGCATTTTCCCGGTAGCTGCCTAGTGGAGCAGCCACCGGGTATACACTGGGAGGCCGAGGGCTGCTTTATTTAGATTTCCTTGGTGGCTGTTCTTCTCTGCCGCCACTAGGTGGGAGGTGTTGCCTGGCTGCCCAATCAGCAGTGATTGGCTGCAGGGCAGACACTGGGGCGGGGTGCAAGGATGCCGAGGTACTGGTAGGTCCTTCTGCGATTGGTAGCTGCTGAAATATTATCTTCCAGCAGCCATTCAGTGGCTGCTTCTGTCTGGTCGCACTGTTTGTAACCATGTCAGGGAATGAACAGCCTGGCGTATTTGCAAATGTTGGTTAAGTCATATTTTCTCTGGGCTAGTGAACTTATCCAGTAAATAATGTTAAGTTTGATCTATGATTCCATGATTCGAGTAGGCTAAGACAGTGAAAGGCTCAGAAATGTAGACAGAAAGCCATAATGACCTTATTACAGGAATTAGCAGTATTCAATCCACTTTAATTGAAAATAATACAAGACAGGTTCACAAACAATGTCTCACCTCCTTTTCTCCACTCCCCCATTGTACAGAACTAGCGTTGATGATGAATACATCTCCAGTGGTAACACTGGTATCATAACTTCCCACTTTAACTTGTTGGAGTCTTCCATCTGGATTCAGCTGCCAATTTACTATGTCATACACTGCAGGTGGGTCTCCATTCTTATTGAAGAAGAGTTCTCTGCCACTGGTCATCCTCAGGCGCACCTTCTTCACGTAGTGTAATAGCTATGTACAAAGGGACAATACTAATGAGGTTCTGTATATATGTACAGAAGAAAGAAGAAAAATAATCTGAATACAGTATCAATCAGACAAAAATACAGATTTATTTACTGAACAACTCGCTTCATGCTTGAATGTTACCACTCATAGGGCAGCAGATATAGGGGCCTATTCATCATTGAAAGGCTGTATGGCCTCTGATGATGAAGTTTAGAACTCGCTGCAAAGGATACTTTAGGATCCAACTCACAGCGTTGGAAGCCTGACACCAGAGTAATTCATCATTGCTCTGGGGAGGGGACAACTGCTCTCTGTGGAAAGTATTGCAGCTACTTCTGTAGCTGCATTACCCACCTGCTCCCTGTCGTCCCAGCTACTCATGCATGACCTCAGGTCACACATGGTCACAGCCACCGGGGAGCTGGTGAGGAGGTGGCGTAGGGATCCGCTTGTATCCCTCTTTGCATCACGGGAATTCCATCCCATAGGAAGTAGCAGGGATCCGAGAACAAGTGCCGTCTAAAGATGAGGCTTGTTCTTGGCAGCAAACTCCAAAAAGTATCAGTTTTCGGAGTTTGCTGAGTACCGGGGGGGGGCCAATAGAACCCCTAATGATGAATAGCCCGGTAACCTAAATATGTGAAAATTAGTGTTTCCACATGGTTACCGGGCCATTTATCATTTGATGAATAGGCCCCTCAGATTTTAAAGTATATTTATTAATTATCCACCAACATATAGATCTCTTAATTGAAGATAAATGACGTGACTGAGGACATTTCTACATATGTTCATTCTATAGTATCATGCCTGACAGTGATAATTGGTTTGGCCTAGTGCAAAAACATGTAAATCCTTTTACGCTATTCTACTTGTATACATGCTTTGTAACATTGTTACATTTGCACAATCTTTTTACAAAAATTGTGATGGGGAACTTTGTGATCCCATAAACTTTGAGTGCAGCGGAATTCACCTGCTCCTTCCCCCATTGTAAATTAACTGGACCATACTGTATATAGTAACAACATTTATTTTCATCTTTGGAATTTACATTGACATTAACTGTTCAGGTGGTGAAGAGAGATAGCAGTCATTATCCAGATTTGTGCCTTTTAGCCTTTCATTACATTTATGGTTCCTACTCATGAGGGTTTACTCTGGACAGTCTGGAAATCAGGACATCTGTCCAGATACCAGAGACTTATTTCACTTGTACAGCAATGTACGGAAATATATATATATAGCGCAATTTTGAGAATGAATCTCCTGCCCACCTCTTCAGCTGTGGTGACTTAACCACTGCCCATGATCAAGCAACTGTCACATAAGACATGCCAAGGTGTGTAATTGTAATTTATGTACCTGATGGCAAAGGGGCAGCCTTTGTCCAGGAGTGATGGTGCCATGTTGAGGAGGGGTGGTGGCATGAATGTACTTTTGCATATAAAAGGGTATGAAGGACAGGTGTTCTGTTGTGTGCTGTCCAGTCAAATGTTTTATGTATCTCCAAAGTCATATTGTGTCCCCCAAAGTAAGCATTGTCGCACACAAAGCCTGAATCAGAGGTGATGCAGATGCATCTTTATGCTAATGCTATGACTGATGATCTTCCTACTAGATGCCTCCAGACAGCAATACGTCTCAGTGCACCACCAGTGAACAATCGGTTGCAACACTGAAAATTGCACCAGCCCTATGGTGCAGTTTCTTTATCTGAACATGTCATCCTGTGCCAGTGCTGCTGCATCTTTAGATGCAGTCGCTGTCAGCTACACGCCTGTGATACACCCGCATCCGGCTAGCCGACCCTTTTTGTGGGCGTGTCGCTGACAGTGACAGCATTTATATTAGGGGTGAGCGGGTTCGGATTTCTGAAATCCGAACCCCCCCCGAACCTTCCCTATCCGAGGCCGATCCGAGTCAGGCTCGACTTTTCCAACCTGATTCGGATCTGAAATCGAGGCAAAACGTCATCATCCCGCCTTCCGGGTCTCGCGGGTTTTGGATCCTATATAAGGTACCCGCGTCGGCGCCATTTTCTCACTCGGCTGTGGACAGTGAAGAGGGAGGGTGGGAGTTAGGGCTGGCTGGGCTGTGTAGTGTAGTGTAGTGCAGTGTAGTGTTGTGCTGTGCTATGCTGTGCTGCTGCTGTCCATAGGGGCTGTGTCCACTACTTCAAAGTCCATAGGGGCAGGCTGGACTGTGATGTGCAGTCAGTTGTCCATAGGGGCTGTGTCCACTCCAAAGTCCTGTGCAGTGTCCCAGTCCTAAAGGGGTGCTGTAGTGTTGTCCAGGGGGTGCTCTGTCCATCATGGGTGCTCCCCCCAAGTGCTAAAAAAAAAAATATTTTTTCTGTGTTTGTGAATTGTTTGCACTGTGGCTGCACGTGCATCAACAAAGGAGCAGCGCCAAGCATGCGCCTGTGTCCCATAAGTAAAAGGCCAGCTGGCATATCCGTTAAAGGGTGCTGTAACCCCCAAAGGGCACTCCAAACAAAATAAAAATATATATTTTTTTGTGTTTGTGAATTGTGTGCGCAGTAGCCGCACGTGCATCAACAAAGTAGTGCCAAGCGTGCGCCTGTGTCCCTTAAGTAAAAGGCCGGCTGGCTTGTCCGTTAAAGGGTGCTGTAACCCCCAAAGGGCACTCCAAACAAAATAAAAATATATATTTTTTTGTGTTTGTGAATTGTGTGTGCAGTAGCCGCACGTGCATCAACAAAGTAGTGCCAAGCGTGCGTCTGTGTCCCATAAATAAAGGGCCAGCTGGATTGACAGCTAAATGGTGCTGTAACCCCCAAAGGGCACTCCAAACAAAATAAAAAAAAAATTCTGTGTTTGTGAATTGTGTGCACTGTGGCTGCACGTGCATCAACGAAAGAGCAGCGCCAAGCGTGCGCCTGTGAAACATAAGTAAAAGGCCGGCTGGCTTGTCCGTTAAAGGGTGCTCTAACCCCCAAAGGGCACTCCAAACAAAATAAAAAAATATATTTTTTTGTGTTTGTGAATTGTGTGTGCAGTAGCCGCACTTCCATCAACAAAGTAGTGCCTAGCGTGCGCCTGTGTCCCATAAGTAAAAGGCCGGCTGGCTTGTCCGTTAAAGGGTGCTGTAACCCCCAAAGGGCACTCCAAACAAAATAAAAATATATATTTTTTTGTGTTTGTGAATTGTGTGCGCAGTAGCTGCACGTGCATCAACAAAGTAGTGCCAAGCGTGCGCCTGTGTCCCATAAGTAAAAGGCCAGCTGGCTTGTCCGTTAAAGGGTGCTGTAACCCCCAAAGGGCACTCCAAACAAAATAAAAAAATATATTTTTTTGTGTTTGTGAATTGTGTGCGCAGTAGCCGCACGTGCATCAACAAAGTAGGGCCAAGCATGCGCCTGTGTCGCATAAATAAAGGGCCGGCTGGATTGCCCGCTAAAGTGTGCTGTAACCCCTAAAGGGCACTCCAAACAAAATAAAAAATAATTTTCTGTGTTTGTGTGCGCCTTAGCCGCACGTATATATCAATATAACATAAACGGACCCAACTTTCTCCGATAAAAATAAAATAGGGAAAGATCAAGAACCACTTCCTCCTAGTGCTGAAGCTGCTGCCACTAGTCATGACATAGACGATAACATGCCATCAACGTCGTCTGCCAAGGCCGATGCCCAATGTCATAGTAGAGGGCACATACAATCCCAAATAACAAAGTTCAGGAAAATGACCTTGAAAAAAAACATTTAAATCATCTGAAGAGAAACGTAAACTTGCCAATATGCCATTTACGACACGGAATGGCTAAGGTCTTTCCCTATGTTCATGACTAGTGGTTCAGCTTCACATGACGATGGAAGCCCTCCTCCCACTAAAAAAATCAAACGAGTTAAGCTGGCAAAAGCACAGCGAAGAACTGTGCGTTCTAAGAAGATATCACAAATCCCCAAGGAGAGTCCAAGTGTGGTGGTGGTTGCGATGCCTGACCTTCCCAGCACTGGACGGGAAGAGGTGGCTCTTTTCACCATTTGCACGCCCCCTGCAAGTGCTGAAAGGAGCACCCACAGTCCACTTGCTGATATGCAAATTGAAGATGTCACTGTTGAAGTACAACAGGATGAGGATACTGGTGTAGCTGGCGCTGAGGAGGAAGTTGGCGAGGAGGATTCTGATGGTGATGTGGTTTGTTTAAATCAGGCTCCGGGGGAGACAGTTGTTGTCCGTGGGATGAAAAAGCCCATCACGGTCAT
Organism: Taudactylus pleione; assembly: GCA_031769625.1. Classification (NCBI taxonomy): domain Eukaryota; kingdom Metazoa; phylum Chordata; class Amphibia; order Anura; family Myobatrachidae; genus Taudactylus; species Taudactylus pleione. The sequence goes on from JAUIMM010000391.1 coordinate 244,058, forward strand.
GCCTGGGCAGAAGACCAAACATTCCACCTCTTTGGTCTGGCAATATTTCTATCCAAATCCAGACAACAACTGTCTTGCCATATGTACCATATGTAAAGGTGGAATAAGTAGGGGTAGGGACGTTAACCACCTAGGAACATCCTCCCTTATACGGCACCTGCAGCGCGTTCATAAAAAGTTACTGTCAAGTTCAGAAACTTTGGCTAAGACCGTAAGTAGTCCAGGGACACCTAAATCTCGTTGTCCTGTTGTATCCAAGCACCTGTAAACCACACCGTCAACTCCCTCCTCGTCAATTTCCTCCTTAGTCAGGATTGGAAGTAGTCCCTCAGGCCATGTCACTGGCATGACTGACTCTCCTATCCGGGATTCCTTCGGAGGATCCTGCATTGCTACGCCTCCTGCTGCCGCTGCTGCTGTTGCTGCTGCTGGGAGTTGTTCATCATCCCAGAGAGGAAGTAGGAACACCACTACTTTTACTAAACAATTGACCCTCCAACAGTCCTTAGCGAGGAGGATGAAGTATGACAGCAGTCATCCTGAAGCAAAACGTATAACTGAGGCCTTGACTGCTATGTTGGTGTTAGACATACGTCTGGTATCCGCCATTAGTGCAGTGGGATTTAGACAATTGATGGAGGTAGTGTGTCCCCGGTTCCAAATCCCGTCTAGATTCCACTTCACTAGGCAGACGATACCGAGACTGTACAGAAATGTCAGAAAAAGTGTCCTAATTGTCCTGAAAAATGCCATTGTACCCAATGTCCACTTAACCACTGACATGTGGACAAGTGGAACAGGGGCAGACTAAGGACTATATGACTGTGACAGCCCACTGGGTAGATGTATCACCTTACGCAGCAACAGCCGCAGCATCACCAGTAGCAGCATCTCAGAAATGCCAGCTCGTTCCAAGGCAGGCTACGCTGTGTATCACCGGTTTCAGTAAGAGGCACACCGCCGACAACCTATTAGAGAAACTGAGGGAAATCATTGCCCAGTGGCTTACCCCACTTAGACTCTCCTGGGGATTTGTGATATCTGACAACGCCACCACTATTGTGCGGGCATTACATCTGGGCAAATTCCAGCACGTCCCATGTTTTGCTCACACAATAAACTTGGTGGTGCAGAATTTTCTGAAAAGCGACAGCGGCGTGCAGGAGGCTTTGGGTGGCCCGAAAAATTTCTGGCCACTTTCGCCATTCAGCGACTGCGTGCCGAAGACTGGAGCGCCAGCAAACACTCTTGAACCTGCCCTGCCATCACCTGAAGCAAGAGGTTGTGACGCGGTGGAACTCAACCCTCTATATGCTTCAGAGGATGGAGGAGCAGCAAAAGGCCATTCAAGCCTATACATCCACCTATGACATAGACAAAGGAGGGGGTATGCACCTGACTCAAGCGCAGTGGAGAATGATTTCCGTGTTGTGCAAGGTACTCCAGCCCTTCGAACTTGCCACACGTGAAGTCAGTTCAGACACTGCCAGCTTGAGTCAGGTCATTCCCCTCATCAGGCTTTTGCAGAAGCAGCTGGAGAAAGTGAAGGAGGAGCTAAGATGGAGCGATTCCGCTTGCTTGTGGGACTTGTGGATGAAGCCCTTCATTCGCTTTGCCAGGATTCCAGGGTGGTCAATCTGTTGAAATCAGACCACTACATTTTGGCCACCGTGCTCGATCCTAGGTTTAAAGCCTATGTGGTGTCTCTCTTTCCGGCCGACACAAGCCTGCAGAGGTGCAAAGAACTGCTGGTGAACACACTGTCAGCTGGAGCGGAACGTGACACGTCAACAGCTCCTTCTTCATTTTCTCCCGCAACTGGGGCTGCCAGGAAAAAACTTAGGTATCCTAAGCAACCCGCTGGTGGTGATGCAGGGCAGGCAGGACCAAGTTTGGACATCTGGTCCGGACTGAAGGACCTGGCAACAATTTCTGACATGTCTACTGTCACTGCATATGATACTGTCACCATTGACAGAATGGTGGAGGATTACATCGGTGACAGCATCCAAGTAGGCATGTCAGACAGTCCATACTTGTACTGGCAGGAAAAAGAGGCAATTTGGAGGCCCCTGTACAAACTAGCTCTATTTTACCTGAGTTGCCCCCCCTCCAGTGTGTACTCCGAAAGAGTGTTTAGTGCAGCCGGGAACCTTGTCAGCGAAAGGCGTAGGAGGTTGCTTCCACAAAATGTGGAGATGATGATGTTCATAAAAATTAATTATCAACTCTTCCAGGGAGACCAGCCTCCAGAACGTACAGAGGGACCTGTGGTGGTGGATTCCAGTGGGGACGAGTTAATACTCTGTGAGGATGAGGATGTACACAACACTGTAGAGGGTGAGGAATCGGAGGATGAGGAGGATGAGGACGACATCTTGCCTCCGTAGAGCCAGTTTGTGCAGGGATAGATTAATTGCCAGCTTGTTTTGTGGGGGCCCAAATGAACCAATCATTTCTACCACAGTCGTGTGGCAGACCCTGGCGCTGAAATGATTGGTTTGTTAAAGTGTGCATGTCCTGTTTATACAACATAAGGGTGGGTGGGAGGGCCCAAGGACAATTCCATCTTGCACCTCTTTTTTTCTTTGCATTTGCATTATGTACAGTTTGGGGCCTAGTTTTTCAAACTGCCATCCTTTCCGCCACTGCAGTGTCACTACTAAATGGACCATGTGTTTGTGCCGCCCACTCATATCGCTTAGCATAGTCATCCAGCTACCTCGGTGCAACCTTTTGGACATAAAAACACTATTGTGAGGTGTGAAGTGTTCAGAATAGACTGGAAATGAGTGGAAATTAAGGTTATTGAGGTTAATAATAGCATAGGAGCAGAAAAACCCACAAATTCTGTGATTTTAGCTGTTTTTATGCTTTTTAAATAAAAAATACAGATCCAAAACACAAAACCCATAACCCAAAACACGGAAGGGTGGTTTTGGCAAAACCAATCCAGATCCAAAACACGAAGATAGATCCAGATCCAAAACCAAAACACAAAACACGAAAAGTGGCCGGTGCACACCCCTAATTTATATGCACAGTAGCTCTGGCTTAGAACTCCATGTTCATACTGAGAAATTGCACCTGCCATAGGGCTGTTACAGGCTTCAATGTTGGGACTGATGGTTCCTCTAAAGACTGGTTAGCACTGCGCTAGTCTCTTATTGGACCACGTTTTCTTCTTTCTTGGTGTTCTCCGCTTCCATCTTCCCATAATCGCTCACCACCCTGCCCACCCCTTATCTCTTGTCTGTAATTCACTCCTGCAATTATATAATATATATATATATATATATATAGGATATCGATACTGGCGGCACTCAGGGATTTGAAAAAGGAGACAACACACCTGTTGTCTCCTTTTTCAAATCCCTGAGTGACGCTGTTATCGATATCCTGTGTTTGGTGCATGTGTTGTGCACCGCAGACGGAGGGCAATGGGGTAAGATACACACGATTTCAGTGAGTGCCGGATCCTTCCAGTGTTTCCTATATATATATATATATATGCGACAATAGTTTGGCACTCTTCCACACAGTGATACAGCTGGGTGCCCTCTGCAGGAAATGGGTACAGTAATATAGCAGTGGCAGTGGAACTCGTCCAATAAGACAATGATACAATCCAGTTACAAAGAACCTTTAACGTTTACTCCAACATTTCAGTCGATCAAGATCTCCATCAGGAAGCTTCCTGATGAAAATCTTGATCGACTGAAACGTTGGAGTAAACGTTAAAGGTTCTTTGTAACTGGATTGTATCATTGTCTTATTGGACGAGTTCCACTGCCACTGCTATATTACTGTATATATATATATATATATATATATATATACTGTACATATATATATATATATATATATATATATATATATATGGACACAGGTGTTTCCTAATGAGGGGTGCTGGACCCCAAAACTTTGATTGAATCACCAGTTGTTACAACATTATTGTCAGTCTTGGAGTGCCACCTTCTTTCAGTTTTTTTGTATCAGGGGTGTGCTATCTCCAAGAAGGCACCCATGCAAAGTATACCAGGGCTCCAGCTGCCTCCAGAGTGCCGGATTAATGGTTAATATATATATAACATATGTGACATCATCCAAGCACAAAATAACTGTTGTGGGATGGTTCTCCAATGGACCTAAAGAGATGGGAATTGCTCATTTTGGGGAGCAAAAATGTCAGAAGGTCAGAGGGTGCAGTCTCCAACTCTTGACACTTAGAGAATATCATCCCACAAAACAGATCGCATTTTCTCTTTAGGCATTGCCACTTCCTTATAGGGAACTAAATGTTGCTCCCCCTACAATGTACTATCGTAAACCACTTCATCTTGAGCACAATATTACAACAGAAGAATAATCAGCTGTAATGCTATATCTTTGCTATCTTCATATACACAATATTGTGCTTCTAATCAAGAACAGAGATATTTACATCAATAATTTATTCTGGTGAGTTTGCTTTCCTCATTTGTAATAAATAATGACGTCTTTACTAATTCTATTTTTTGTGAGTCAGAACATCTATGCCATTGCAATTGCATACTTCATTTTTTTGTGTATTATATGATTTTTAGATATTCTCACCTGCCATGGTTGGAAGCTCCTGATATCAGCGCATGACCCATTAGTAAATGGCCCAATGCCTTTCCTGCAGTTGTTCAAATCTTGAAGAGCTTTGGCTACAACACGAATGGCTGTGTAGATGTTATATGTTACCCTCAAACCAGAGACATCATTATAGCTGTTCTGGAGACTTTTTAGACTTTCTCCGCCAGTACATTCATGTACTAATGATTGCAAAGTGCTTGTGAAGTTTTTCTTGTCTGGGAATTTACAGCTGAATACTCCCTCCCAGAATATTTTTATCCATTCACCTCCCACAGGCATAGATGGGTGAATGCTGTTGAGAAAATCTCCAAAACCTGGCATGCTTTCGCTGTGGAGGGCAAAGCCAATAGTTCCATTGAGAAGTCTAGAATACTTGTCTACTGATAAGAAAGGAGAAGTGGCCCAAGCTTCACTGGCAATCCATAGCTTTCGTTTGATATTTTGTCTCAGCATCTCATCGAGAACATAGACTAAGTCTATATCAGTAGAAAAGATGACCACTGCGGTGACTGATGATTCTTTAATGACCTCAACAATGCGTGGGGCGTTTCGATCTTGCCGGCTGATAATAATATTCTCTGTGAAGGCCACACAAGCCCCGGCTTTTAGAATATCCCTCTTGATCATCTGGATTCCTTGTTGTCCATAGTCATTATCAATGGCCACTAGTCCTACCCAGGTCCACCTAAAATGCAGCACCAGCTGAGCCAGACCCTGAGACTGGAAGGCATCACTAGGGACCGTTCTAAAGAATGATCGGAACCGTTGGCGATTGCTGAGAAGTGAGCTTGTGGAGAAGTGGCTAATCTGTTGCAAGATACAACACAGCATTTAGAAACATCATACAGGAAAGAAAACATTCACACTTGTTCGAAAACATCACTTTACTTTAAATTACACTACAGTGCTTTAATGTGTAAGAGGATTTTAAATAAATAACTACAGTAGTCTCAAAATGTCTCTATCTCTCATTACAAAAAGATTTATCTTTTAGCTGTAATTCTAAATGCCCAAATCCGGCGAAATCATCCCATTGGCATAGAGGTGGGTTGTTTTTTTTTTTTTTTTAAATTCAACATAAAATTATGGATCTGATTTTGTACAGAGTTCAGAATTCAGCTGCATGTGATTTTTAACCAACTGCTCATGACCTACATACTGTATGGACATTACAGGAATCTACGAGTAATTCTAAATCATACACATCTTAGTCACTTCTCACTGGGATTGGGATTTACAGGGTGGCAGCTGGTTGGCAACAAGCATTAACACATAGAGTAAGCATCCAGTGGACACATCATGGGTGTGTAGACAAAAAGGATGCCCCGCCCCTGACATCTTGTATAACCCCACCCTCCTTTTCTGATTGGCTGGTGCCCACTGGATACAGTCTCCCACTAGGTCAGAGGCTCCTTCTGTACTGTGTGTGATGCCATTTATGGTGCAAACACTGATGGCACCACTGATAATGACCATTCATGATTTACACTCTGATGGCCATCCCCAATTGATGAGTACTAAAAGAAAATTGGCAGAGCTTAAAATGACTGATAACAGAGGGCAATAACCTGCAAAGCAATAAATAATGTTACAGAGAGTTTTTGAAAATGGCAACAGAGCATATCTTAAAAAAGTGTAGAAAATGGAAAAGTGATAGATATTTTAGATCCTGATCGGGAATTTATTGAGTTCAGTGTTGAGCATGTTGGGAGAAAACATTTTGCAGAGTTACACGGATCTGAAGATTCTCATTACAGCCCTTTAGTGTGAATCTCTCAGAGTATGTTTTTATCTCTTCCTCTACAATAGAGGCAATGATCATACTGTCATCTTTCATGGGTCATATTGCATCTTCTCTGCCTATAAGACTAGACACAGCAGTTCACACCTTGCTCCTTAAATAAATACATTAACCAACAGTACTATGCATTAGAGATCAGTGCCGTAACTAGACTTTTTGGTGCCCTGTGCCAGAAAGAACATTGGCGCCCCCCCCCCTATTTTTCAACAAAACGCACTCGAAAAAGGGCCATGGCCTAAATGGGGAAGGGCCAGGGATGAGATAGGGGAGGCCAGGAGATGCTGGGGATAAAAGAAGAGGAAGCTACAAGTGAGAATGATTATAAACAGAAAATTGACAGGCCCGAACAGCGCCCCTTGCCCTGCAGTGCCCTGGCACATGTCACACCACCCTAGTCACGGCTCTGCTAGAGGTAATAACATGTGCAGCATTTTATGTTTAAAAACTATCGGGGAATGCACCACTTGACTTTACTGAATTATTTACCATTTTGTTGCAATATATATATATATATATATATATATATATATATACAGTATTTATATAACTATTTGCAGCACTGCGGAGTATAGGGATATACAGAGAGTAGATGTTATTACACATGTGTTCTCTCTTTACATTTCCCTCTTTTATGACTTTTTACAGGGAACAATCTTTCCATTCAATCTATGTAGCATTGATTGTCAGATCGGCACAAAGGCACTTACTTGTGGATACCGATAAAGCCCCAGGATGTGAGCCAGCTGCATGGTGTATGTAGATATAGAGTGGCCAATCACTGCCGCCAAGTGGACATCTTGCTTGCAGCGATAATTAGGCAGAGGCTGCCCATGTCCACTCAGCAGTTGCAGGGTTCCTGACAGCGCCCTCTGCAGGACTGTACATGAGTCAAAGATCTGGAATCCTAAGGTGATATTGGGCAGGAAACCTGGGTCCTTGTTTATCTCCTGTACTGCAAAATGTATTGCCTGAACACGTTGGTAGTTTTCAAACCTGAACCTGAGTGTCAAACATAAAGATAATACTATTTCCATCTTCTGATAACAAAGATAGGGTTCAGGTACTGTAAAAATCACCAACACATTCATCTGCTCAGCCTGTAAAGTCATGCTATGAATCTGTGTATAACTACTAAGAGACCAGTTACATATTATGCAGTACATGCCTACCCCATCTGTGTCACCCCTGTCTGTCTGTCCCTCCCCCTTAGAATGTAATCTCCTATGAGCAGGGCCCTCTACCCTCTTGTGCATCTCCTTACTCTACCTTCATCTACTTCTTACTCTCTACCAGAGCACCTAACACTTGGTTGCTTTGCATTGTTGCTTTTCTGGGTGTTATGGTCGCGAATGTAGCAATGTATATTATCCATGTCCTGTAATGTAATGTATTGTACTGTACTGTAAGTCACTGTAAATCATTCTATTTATGTAATTTGTAAGGCGCTGCGGAACACTTGTGGCGCCATATAAATAAACGATAATAATAATAATAATAATAATAATAATAAAAGGAGTTCCCAGAAGTCATCCCCGGTGCACACATATTGTAGGTAATAGGGTTCATGAAGTTAGGCCAGCAGGTGATCTCCAGCAAACAACAGATGTGACCTTTCTTACTGTTGCTTCAGTTGCACCAAATAGCAATTTAAACTGATCAGTTTTATGTGCGACATTTGTACATCTGTGTGCGTCTGAATATGTGTATAAAGGGGCCGCGGCCGCTCCTCACACCATTTTCTGCAGTTAACGTCACCATCTAGAGTCTCTAGTACACTGTGAAGGGCTTTATGCTGCACCTGCCAAAATTTAAAGAAACATGGTATATTACCCTTCCCGGAGCATCTCAGTCACGCCGGGCAACTCGTGGCACAATTGGCGTAAGGACAACTAGTGAATGAGCACTCATCTGTAATAAATGGTGGACAACATACAGGGGCGCAGAGAGTGAGGGGGGAGCAGGTTCTAATTACCCGGGCCCGGCTTTGCTGAAGGGGCCAGGCGGAGGCCCGAGTATGACAAAGACCCCCTCCTCCCTGTCAGTTGAGCAGCCCAGCACACGCTGCTGTATGCTGGGCTGCAATGGGAGAGTGCTTGCTGCTGCAGAGTAGCAGCAGCAGCAGTCTCCTCTGCCTGTGTGGGGAGCAATCATCCCGATCGCGCCCCCTACCCTGGATTTGCGCTGGGCTGAAAGGCTCACAGCGCCCCCCCTCCCCAGCGTGCAGCTCTGCTTCGCAGCACTGCAACAATGCTTTTTTCTTTTCTTTTTTCTTAAAGGGGCATGGCCATACGTCAAACGATTAGATCACGCCCCCTTCACCCAGGCCCGGCCCGGCTCTTGGCAGCCCTGACAACATGTGGCCTGTTTGACAAAGATGAGCAATAATATACCAACATTTTAGAACAAAAAAACTGGTGATATGAAATTTTATCAGTTCGGAAAAATGTGTAAAATTATATTTTCATCATCAAATTGTACAAAAAAATAAACAGAAAAATAAAACAAATTCAAATTTTTTTTTTCTTCAAAATATATATTTAAATATATTTTGTTGATTCAAATAAAAAAAAAATACAATTTGGACCAGTAACACAAATAATGCAGTTAGACAATATAATTTTGTTTCTATATGGAAAGGGACAGTCAATTCCTTAAACATTTTAGTTCACTCTCCAGTTATAAGACACAGACATCATGTAATTACATACAGTGACTGTAGAGATTCATCGGGGGAATTTATATCATTTTTCCAGAAATGACTAAAGACAGAAGTCTCACGTTTTGCAGATGGCAGGGACAGGGACATCTCTGTAACTTGGCATCGAGTACACTTTGTTCACATGAACAGGCACAACCACCCCGATTAGTATGTCACCATTTAGCGACATGCCGGTGAGATCATTGCTGGTCAGTCGGCAGCCATGCTCAGTGCAATCAGAAAAATGGAACGCATAGAGTATGAGGAGATGCCACATAGTCTTTCTATAAAATTTCTTGAATGTTTTAATTTCTTACAGGTCATGCATGTAGAATATATGTCCCAAATTTACAGCAACTAAACATGAGCCCTGGAAAAAAACAAACAAAATAAAGAACAAAACCAAACCAAAAATATTCTAAAAGTCAATTATAGTTCATCCATCTTTGATGGTAAAGATGTTTTTGTAGAAATTCTATAGTGATAATTTATTTGGAAGAATTTTTTGAAGGACAATAATATCCAGTCTGTGAAATTCCACACTCTGTGTTACTGCAGCAAATTATTTTCTATCCCTTCAGTCACTTTGATGGTGCGGTTCTCTTTAATGTGATGGAGACGGCAGGTGAAAGGACGGAGAAGTCACGAGGTCAGGGAGTATGGTTGTTTGCAAATTAACTCCATAGAATGTTGTCATGTGTATGAACAATACAATTGTGTAATCTGTGATAGTTCCTCATGTGATTTATGCATTACACTTACCTCATCCGTATGATGCTCCTACATAAGCCCTTTTATATGGAAACATCCTTTCCGTTCTGGGATTTAAAATTCCTTTGAATGAAAGCTGGGAATTACACCTCTCAATGCTATAAGAGTGTTACTGTAGGGAACCATTTCCCTAAGACATAGATCACTGTTATATCATTTAGTTTAGTGCTAGAGGGTTACATATAATTATACATAATGGAATAATGAGACAATCTGCTGTATGTGCTAAGGGACCTTGTCACTTTATCAGGGACTGATCTGTGATACCTGAAGGCTAATGCTTATCTTATCAGTTCAGTAATAATTCTACTTAATTCAAATTCATTAGAAGTCTATTACGATATCTTGGATAACAAAGTCCTGTTGTCTCCCTCAGTGTTAAGATGAATTCTTAGGGTTATTTCAAAGCACACATAAACTTTAGGGTATAAATTTGAAAATGCATGATTTAAAAAAATAAAATTACAAGTATAATGATAATACGTAGAACCTTAAAGTGACATACTTACATTGCAGTGCATCTTCTAAGTGTGGAAATGTCTGATTGTGGATACTCCATATCAAGGTTGTTGGTGCATATCAGTAGGTGAAGACACTTATTAAATCCATTTTGTTGCTGTTGGAGCAAACATTAGGTCAAGCAAGGATTCATAATAGGCCATCGTCCATCATGATATCTCCTCCTTCCATCACTGTTTGGGCATCCCTACCACCCTACTCTTCCCTCTCCCTAGCCACCTACCCTTGTGCTCCTTTTGCCCCACCATGGGAGACAAAGTCTATTACCTTATTTTATCCTCTCCCCCTCTACCTGCTCCCTAGATCCCATCCCCTCTTGCCTTCTTTGTTCTCTCTCTCCCACTGCATGCTCCAACCATGCTCACTTAAATCTATCCCTTTCCACTGGCATCTTCACCTCCCCCTTCAAACTCGCTCTTGTCTCACCCATTCTTAAAAAAACAACCTTGACCCCTCCCCACTCTATAAGTATCGCCCCATTCCTCTTCTGCCTTTTGCCTCTAAAATACTTGGGTGACTTGTCTACAACCATCTCACCTGCTAACTCTCTGCCAACTTTATTCTTGATCCTCTCCAATCTGGCTTCTACCCCCTCCACTCCACTGAAACTGTCCTGGCCAAAGTCATCAACAATCTTCTCTTGGCCCAGTCCAGGAACCACTTCTCCCTAGTTATCCTCCTGGACATCTCTATGGCTTTTGAAACAGTGGATCACCATCACCTACTGTACAATCTTCAGACCATGGGTTTCTCTGACACCATCCTTTCTTGGTTCAACTCCTACCTTGCTGACTGCTCCTATTCTGTCTGTATCTCTGGTTCAAACTCCCCCCATTCATCCTTTCCATGGGTGTCCCCCAGGGTTCTGTCCTTGCTGATGACACTTAACTCTACATATCCTCTCCTGATCTCTTTCACCTTCCCTTCTCTTGTGTGTCTAGTTGCCTCTCTGCATCTCCTCCTGGACATCCGAGCACTTTCTCAAACTCAACATTGCCAAAACTGAACTCATTGCCTTCCCTCCATCTAGAGTCTCCTTCCCTCCTGACCTCTATATCATTGCCAATGACACCACAATCTCCTCTGTTCCCCAACTCTGCTTCCAGGGAGTCATTCTTGACTCTTCCCTCACCTACACCCCCACATTCAATCTCTTGCCCTATTCTGTCTTCTGTCTTCACCAGCTCTGCAACATCTCTTCAATCAGACCCTTCCTCTCCCAGTATGACATCAAAACCATTGTCCGCTCATTGTGATCATCTCTCGTCTTGAGTATTGCAACCTTCTCCTCACTGGACTCCCCACTTCCATCTTGCTCCTCTACAATCTGTACATTACACTGCAGCTGGACTTATCTTCCTCTCCCGCCACTCCACATCTGTCTCCCCACTCTGCAAAGCCCTTTACTGGCTCCTCTTGCCCTAAAGAAGCCTTTTCAAACTCCTAACTACCACATACAACAAGGCCCTCTCCAACTCCACAGCTCCCTACATCTCCAACCTCATCTCCTTAAACATTACCTCCCGCCCTTTCTGGTTGGCCAATGACCACCACCTTTCCTCCTCTCTGGTTAACATATCTCACTCCAGAATTCAAGATTTCTCCTGAGCTGCTCCCCTCCATTGGAACGATCTCCCTCATTCCATCAGACTATCCCCCAGTCTGCATTGCTTCAAGCGGGTGCTGAAAATCCACCTGTTCATTAAAGCATATTCATCCCCCACTTAACCATGTTATCATGTAGTCTACCTCTTAACCCCTCTTACATTGGCTTACTCATTATGTGTACAGTTTGTCTCCCCCAGCCCTTCAGATAGTAAGCTACATGAGCATGGCTTTCCTCCCACATGTTCTCATCACCTACTTCCCTTGTACACCTGCTACACATCCTCCTTGGACTCTCTAGCCCCTCAACCTCAATAATCTGTTTTTTGTTTTTTTCAGGCAATCTAGACCTGTCATTTGCACCCATGCTAAAATCTGCAGGTTTCAGCAGACTCTGTACTTTTCAATTGCACACATTGCATCAGTGGCTGTGTTGTAGTGCTATTTGTACTCTACGGTTTTACCCTGTATTGTCTTATTGTTTTGCTCTCTGTACAGTGCTGCAGAACAGTTTTGACACACTATAAATAAAATATAATAATAATAAGAAGAAGATGAAGAAGAAGGTAGGTAAGTGAATGGTTGACCTCTCATATGGGTGGTACATAACTTGTACAAAAGCAGAACTGCTCAGGTGAAACATGCTCAGGACATTATGAAGGACAATATCCAGGTAATGTGGCCAAGCAATCACTACTTCTTGAGAGCTGCCATTTGCAGAGAAACGCGTTGAAGTCCACGGATTCCCCTGTTGCACTGGAAATCTTCTCAAGACGATTGATACATCAACCGACTATAATACACTAGCCGGCTTTATTACACAGACTTTGCCAATTGCTCTTAGATATTGCATCAGCGCCAACAGCTCATTACAGCCTGGACTCTAAGAGGTAAATTTACTAAGATTTGAGTTTGGTTGAGGTTTTTTAGATTTTAAACTCACTTTGCTTCACCAAAACTCCGGTGAGTTTTCCCTTATCAAACTCGCAAATTTACTAAGAAGTGAGTTTAGTTGAAATTGAGTTTTTCGATGGTGAAGCAGATCGAGTTTTTTTCCCCAAATTGCGAGTTTAGTGGAGAGTTTAGATGAGAGTTTAAGGAGAGTTTAGATGATAGTTTAGATGAGAGTTTAGATGAGAGTTTAAGGAGAGTTTAAGGAAAGTTTAGATGAGAGTTTAGATGAGAGTTTAAGGAGAGTTTAGATGAGAGTTTAGATGAGAGTTTAGATGAGAGTTTAGATGAGAGTTTAAGGAGAGTTTAGATGAGAGTTTAGATGAGAGTTTAAGGAGAGTTTAAGGAGAGTTTAGATGAGAGTTTAAGGAGAGTTTAGATGAGAGTTTAAGGAGAGTTTAAGGAGAGTTTAGATGAGAATTTAAGGAGAGTTTAAGGAGAGTTTAGATGAGTTAAGGGGCCACTGCTACCTGTAGTTCACCTGTAATGAAATGTGTAAAAAAAAACAAGACACACACACCATGAAAATAAGGTTTTATTACATACATACATACTCACATACTCACCTTCTTCCAGATGTTCAAGTCCCCTTCTCAACGTAAAGTATTCAATGGAAGTACCTGTAAAAAAAGATCCAAAAAAAGATCCAGTACTCACCTTTTGTCCCACGATGTTCTCTGCAGTAATCCAAATAGGGCCTCGGACACACTGTAACAAGATGCTACAGCATATTGTTACAGTATCGCTAATGACAGCTATGGGCTTGAGCTATCATTAGTGCTGGGCAGCCAGCCAATCAGCAGCGGCTTCCATTAGCGGATGCTCATTGGCTGGGACCCACGTGGGCTTAGTTAGTGAGCGTCTCCTCCATTTGGGTTCCAGCCAATGAGCAGCCACTGATGTTAAGCCACCGCTGATTGGCTGGCTTCCTGGCACTAATGATAGTTCAAGCCCAGAGCTGTCATTAGCGATACTGTAACAGTATGCTGTAGCGTCTTGTTACAGTGTGTCCGGTGCCCTATTTGGATTACTGCGGAGAACATCATGGGACAAAAGGTGAGGTACTTCCATTGGATATTTTACGTTGGGAAGGGGACGTGAACATCTGGAAGAAGGTGAGTATGTGATTATGTATGTATGTAATAATACTTTATTTTCACAGTGTGTGTGTCTTGTTTTTATTTACACATTTCATTACAGATGAACTACAGGTACCAGTGGCCCCTTAATGCCACGCATGCTGGTACTTGTGGTTCTCCAAGTACCAGCATGCAGGGGAGGCTTGCTGGGACCTGCAGTTCTACTGTAAAGACAATGTTAATTAAATTTTTAACACTACACCTACACTATCAACCCGCCACCCACTGCTCAGGGGTGGCGGGGATTAATCCGGGCTATCAGCCTAGGTCAGGGGTGCCCTGGAGAGGGGTACCCCTTTATTGGAGGGGTCTCCAACTCCCCAGGGATCCCTGGCCTGGGCTGACTAGCGGTCAGGGCTGATGCTGCGGCTGGGGGGCCCAGTGAAAGGGCACCCCTGGCTGTGGCATCATTCCCCCCCTCTGCTAGAAAGGGTCCAGTGTTGGTTTTAATTATAGGGTTACCCCAATGCAAATTTTTTACCCCTATAATCAAAACCAGGACTGACCCTGCAGCCTAATATACGGTGGAACCCTACTCAATTTGTTCCCCATAATTTTAGGTACCAGGACAGGCTGGCAAGTCCGGGGCTGGTTAGTCTTTTGGGAGAGGACAAAACGTAATTTTTTTTTAAAATAATTGAACCTACTTAAACAAGTAAAAAAAAACATACACAAATCACAATAATTTGTGTATGTTTTAGCCGAACTCACAGCTCAGGAGGTGAGTGTTTAAATCTTCTATTTCACAGTGAGTTTGCTACAATCTCTCAGGAGATTGGAAACTCGAATCTTAGTAAATTTGCGAGTTGCATCTTTTTCATCTAAAGTACTTCCTATTTTGGTGAGATTTTTCGAGTTTGCAATCTCACATGAGTTTTAAGAGTGAAAAAAGAGAACTCGAGTTTGTCTTTAGTAAGTTTAGTAAGTTTTGCAAGATGACAAAAAATGCCTAAACTCACGTGAGTTGGCAAACTCACCCAAACTCAACCCTCAGTAAATTTACCCCTAACAGCGCACACACCAGGAGGTATTAGCACCGCACCTGAACCCCAGTGGGGGAGATAAGGCGTCTGCAGCCTTAGTCCAGGTGGGCTTTCGTATCTAGATACCCCTCACTATTTTTAATACTGCTGCCATTTAACAGATACAACTTGCACTTTTTACCATGTAGAGTACCATTTGGGGGCCGTGATGGGGGGGTGGCCAGCATAATGCAGGTGTGCCAGGGTGTTTGAAAACTGTTGCATGGCATGCATAAATTACCCACTGCAATGCCTTATGCACAGAAACATGTCTGCCAATTTTTGCCTGAGGGTCCTGGGTAGGATGGGCTTAACTTTCAAGGCAGTTCAGCACAATATGTGAGGTTTTAATTTAAGCTCATATGGAGAACCTCATTTTGGGATGGAACTTATATTTTTAAGACAGGATGCATAGCTTTCATATGTTCTTATAGAAGGGTATTGATGTGAGTCGAGACGTAGGGCCTGATTTAGTACTGCACACAAGCAGCTTTGCAATTCCGTCCTTGTAGATAGGGTAATGTAGCAGGAGGCATCATGGGTAAACAAGCATTATACATCAACATATCAAATACTATACATTCCAGAGCACATTTTCTGAGATAGGTATTTAGTACATGTGATGTCAAACCTTTGGTTAACATATCAGCAAGCTAATCCTCACTAATTTCATATTTCACACTGACCAAAGTGCTGTCTATCAACAGGGGCACCGAGAGGGGGGTGGAGTGGGTACTAATTACCTGGGCCCGGGCTTACTGGAAGGGCCAGCAGGGGCCTGGGTCAGATGCCGCCTCCCACCCCTCCTGCCTATCAGCTGCGCAGCCCAGCACACTGCTGTATGCTGGGCTGCAAAGGGAGACAGTTTGCAGTTGCAGAGAGGCATCAGCGGCAGTCTTCTCTGCTTGTGGGGGGAGCAATCAGCCTGATCGCGCCCCCCATGGATCTGCACTGGTCTCTCAGTCCGCATGTTATTTTCCTTGGGTTTTTTTCTTACGGGGGTGTGGCCATGCATTCCGTGATTAGGCCACGCCCCTTCACCCTAGCCTGGCGTGGCTCTTGCCAGCCCTGTCTACCAGCTCACTTATGAAATGGTGTCTTATAGTAGTAGGCTTAAGATGTGACCATTGTGCTTGGTTCTGTAAGACAAGTCAATTGCACCTTTATTGGAACATACAATGCTGATGGTATTATCTGTACTTAGAAGGCTCTGGGCCTGATTCAGCAAGGAACGCAGTTGTAAAGATGCACGCAATCGGTCGTTTTTTGCAGTCTGCACATGCGTATGCATCGCAGTGCACGTGCGCGAACTGGCACTAGCGATGGGAAATGCATTTGCAGAGGCTACGTAGACCCAGAGCACATTGAGTGGCAGGAAGTGCCGTTTGTGGGTGGTGACGGGGGGGGGTGTCGGGCGACCACAGGTGTACCAGTGCGCTGGGACGGCATTGCAGGGGCGTGCATAAATTAGCCACTGCAATACCATACGCAGCCTGAGGCCTCATTGCATGTGCTAATGTTAGCAATAAGGTCTGACCTGCTTTAACTGTGTATATGGGTCCGATGGCACTCTGTGTTACCAATTATTTTGCTATATTGCCCAGGTATATGGATGTGCAGAGTTGGACTGGCCCACAGGGGTACAGGGGAATCCCCCGGTGGGCCCCACTGCCTGTGGGCCCACCCCCTCCTCTAGGGATCAGGTTCAATCCTGTGCACTTGAACTAAACATTATACATGTTACATTATACAGCACAGGACTATGGTGTATTTTCTACAATGCATTGCTGTTCTGGTACATTATCATGCATGCACTAGCAGTATTCACTATATATATACATTTTTAAGGAGCGCAGACCATGCACTCTCTAATAGTTAGCTAAGCCTTTGTGGAGGCTGGACACACCGCCTCTAAAGGCTAGTCAAACCCTTAAATGAGTAGCATGGGTGGATCAGAGAAGGAGCAGGCCGGGCCAGAGGAGTAGTGGGATAGAACGGACTAGGAGTGGGGAGGGCAGAGAAAGAGTGTGGGTGGACTAGAGGAGGTGTGGGGCAGGTGGACTGCCACAGGACAGACAGCAGGGTAGCTGGGAGTTCTCACCTATTGCACACACACAACAACTGCAGCAAAATAAACGTGTGTGCTCTGCTGCTACTGCACAGGAACTAACGGCGGCTGTTATGCCCACTGACATGGACGGCAGTTACTCTGGCAGTATCTAATGATTGGCTGATGTCCTATAGCTGCAGCTGCTGTGATTGGCCTAAGCAGCTTTGTCACGTTATTTAGAACTACAGGAAAGGAGAATATAGAAGTCAGTTTGAGGGTAGACAGGGACAGCAGGGGGGAAGGGGTAAGGGAGAGATGGGGGTGACAAGGGAGGAGGGAGCATTAGCTGGAAGTTGGAACAGAGAGGCCTAGAGGAGACAACAGTAAAAGGGAATAAGAAGGAGATCTGGGAGGGAACATATGGATAAGGTAAGAGCAGGAGATAAAGGATGGAGGAGGGAGCAAATGCATACATTCCTACCCTCCCAGTTTTCGCGGGAGGCTACCGATTTTTCGGGTAACCCCCCGCACCCCCGGAAGGGTAGGCATTTCTCCCGCATTCTGCCCACTTCCTAGTGAAGTGGGTAGATTGAGGAGAATACCAGCGGTGATCGCGGGTCTCCGTGAAGGGGGCGGGGCTTAAGATGTGATTCTGCATGAATCACAGCATTTGGCCCCGCCCCCTATGTAAATTTTACCCAATCGCGGCAGTTTTACCACGAGGGGGCGGGGCTTAATGACTCGAATCATTAGGCCTTGCCCCCATCGGCCCCCTGCTGCTTCTCTTACCCGGGCTTCTCCCGGGAAGAGATTATTAAAGGTAGGTAAGTATGAGCAAATGGGACATAGGAGATAGGGAGGGGGGTATTGTTGGTTGGGGGCGTTGGGGTGAGAACCCTGGATGAGAACCCTGGATGGATGAGAACCCTGGATGGATATACATGCAGCCGCTGATGTAACAATACAGACTACAGTGGCACAAATGAAGGAATTGGATTATCGACAGTGCAGCCATCAGTTTTAAAGTTAGTGTATACAGTTAGTTGAAATTTTTTATTTGATTTTACAGTGTATGTGTGTCCCCATTGGACGCAACAGGCAGGCGCCCTGCAATAATTACAGCTGCCCATTGCGTCTTCAAGACACTATGGGCACTGCCGCAGCTTCAGGTGTCGACAGCGCCGCCGTCTTATGCAAGATGTCATGTCACGCGCAAATGGGGCGGGACCGGCACAGGGCGCTTAGCACCCTAGTGACGGCTAGTTTGTTTGTATGTGAGGGGTTGAGTCAGGATCAATTCATAAATCGCCCCTTCTAAAATAAAAGTCTAGATACGCCACCGTGCTAGGCTGCATTCGCATGCAGCCTGCTGATGTTTGCATTCCGTGCATGCGTACGTATTGCAGTACGCAAACTAGTCCACGCGATCAGGAAGCGTTCGCTCGCTGTGCATAGATACCTTGCTAGATGGAGTGACAAGAGAAGCTGTTTGTGGGTGGTGACTGGGGATTGTGAATGCAGACGTGGGAGTGTGTGGTGCGAACGCAGACGTGCCTGAGCGTCTTAACGGCATTTCAGAGGCGTGCATAATTAAGACATAGCATCATAGTACACGTCACATGGCTGAATCTTACACTGAAGCACTCGCAGTGCTTGCAGTAGGTTATGGTCAGCCACAAGTGCTACATTTTCTTCCGATGGTACTCGATGTTACCGATGGTTGCATACACATCCTGGAGATGACATGCATAAGTGGGCATCTCCATACACACCGCAATTGCATGCCAAGACATAGTGGGCGTGCTAACGCTTTGCCGTGCAATCGCGGATTTGCATACTTTTGCTGCGTGTGAAGGCATCTAGCGAGCGGGTCTGAATCGAGCCCTGAGCTCCTAGTTGGAGTTGAAAAAATATATTTGAACAATATGAGCCAAATGTAATATTGTGAGAGTTTAGAAAATGTGAGAGAAAACTTATCATATGTTTAAACTCAGCCAATGTAATAAAGTCACAGAACATGTTTTTTTACACTCAAAAAACCCTCAAGGTTTAAACTCTCATCCAGGTGTTTCCTGGTTTGAAAATGCAACTTGATCAATGTATAAGTGTGAGAGTTTTACTGCTAAACTGTCACATTTTCTAAACTCTCACCCTATTACATTTGGCCCTTTTTGCCTGTTTATTATTGCATGTTTTATCATTGAATGGATTGTGTTCCATCTTTCGTCTACCTTGACCATTCTCTCTTTACTTTGCTTTGGGTGGAAAGCTGATTTGAACTGACCTGAAAAGTCAATTATCTGTACCTTGGTACCTGGTAGCTTTTATTACTAGTTAACTTTAACCTGTGAACATCACTGTACTTGCTCTATTTGTATTGGTTTATTGCTTGCATTTTGAGATGTTTGCAGCCCTCAATTAACTATAGGGGTCTGAATGCTATTCTGAGCTATAAAATCAAATAAATGGTGCTTCACTATTTATTACATTATACCTGAGGCATGCCTGTAAACATAATTGTAATAAAGAAGGGTACCAAGGGCCTGATTCAGAGGTGCACGCTATTTGCGTGCGCTTGCTCTGAATCAGGGCATCCCTATTTTTTTTTAATTTTGACCTCCAGGCCCCTCGCACGGCTGTGGGTGACCACCCACAGCTTGTGCGAGAGGCCTGGCGATGGTCGCGAATATCGCGACCATCGGCATTGCGAGGAGACCCTTGTGGTAGGGTCTCAGCACTCGCAATGCCAAGTGGACTTTCAGTTCTATTATAGCCAAAAGTCCACTACTGACATCCTGAGTGATGAAAGTAGGGCCGCCCACAAATGGCAGGCGTTCCTTCGGGAACGCCTCCGTTTGTTCAGCCACCCCCCTACCCGCCTACAAAACGGGGCAAGCTGTTGATCAATATCGACAGCCGCCCTGTTTTGCTGCGGGCTCCGGAGCGAGTGAAGGTCTCACTCGCTCCAGGGCTCGCGCGCGTGCGTGTGCGCACTGGGCCACCGTCGACACGCTTGCGAGTGCTATGCACTTGCGAGCGGGTCTGAATCAGGCCCAAAGTTTTCAACCTTTGGTTTATCCAATGCATCAAAACTTTGTCAATGAATTTTTCAGATATGTCTTATACAAATTTAGTGTGGTTTATATGGCTGATATCTTATGTTTTTTTATGACTCTGTAATGCAGAGGAAATTTATTTTGGATAAACTGACTAACTTTTGGCAGCACCACCTTTATTTTATGCTTGAAAAATATGTCTTGGAAAAACATCCTCAATGATATTGAGTCTGAATCTGTTATCTAGTTGGATTCTGAGAAGGTAGATACAAGGCTAAACTGGCTATACGTCAATGGTCTTAAGTTAAAAAAAAACACATTTTAGGTTTTATGATCTGCTGTTATCAATGGAAATTCCTCACAGGTAGGATCACAGCCCTTACATGGAGGGATTCCCAAGGTGAGTCCTTCCAATGCCATGAAATATTTCCCTTTCTTTAAACATCATTCACATCCATACTAATCCTTAAACAGCCATATCTTGCTCGTCCATTCTTTTTAGAGGTGGACGTCTCTGCAACTGGAGAGGGAACAATTTTGCCTCATTGAGTTTTTATCTGGGAAACTTCATGCCTTTGGGTTTTTCTCATGGAAACTACAACCAGCCTAGATAAATTATTCCATTGGAGATAGTGAAACTCTAGCTTTTAAATTAGATCATGGAAAATTAAGACATCTACTGTAAGGGTCTTTTTTCCCTACTACTTACTATCTTTATAGATCAGAAAAATTTTATTTCTATCCTGCTCTATCCTTGCCATCACTTTCCAAGAATGGAAAGGCAGATGTTTCAACTCACTCTTTTGACGCTTCAGATCGAGCATCCATTTCCGAGGATCTTCCTATTATAGATTAAAGCTGTATCATTGCTGTCTCCATAACTGCCTCAACAGATACTCTGCTTAGTGAAACCATTATTCCGATTCAACTTTGGTCCTTGTTACATTAATGGGCTTATGCTTTGTGCTTGATGTTGCAGGTAGCTGTGGAAACCTATATTACTCCTTTATGCTAACGAAAGTATCTGTTTATCTAATGCAGGGAATCATGTCTGTGCCTGTGGAAACCTGTGCTGTCCATTTATTTTACATCAGCCACCACAAACGTCACTATCAGTATCTGCACTTACTCCAGCCCCATGCTAGGTGCAAGAAATCTGTCAAAAACAGTCTTCTCTTTCCCATAGGAACAGCTCAGAATCACACTGACCTTTTGAGTCACACCTATGACACTTCCACAAGTCACGGGGGGTCTGTGTGATTGCTTTGCCACAGCCCAATTCCCACCACCAAACTCCCTATTTCACAGAAAAACAGATCCAGGCAATTTATGGCCATCTTAGAACATGACGGACATGTGCTACGTAAAGTAACTTCTGTACATTGCGCTATATGAAAAACTTACCATTTGTGTCTGTGAAGAGAGATCCGTGCGATGAAGAATCAGCCGTACAATGTGCTTTTTCAGTGATATAAAGAGCACCCACATTTCTTTATATATTTGTATTTTGTTTTATTTTAAAAACATAATTCTGTGTTAACACTGTCTAAAAATAGCTGCTGGATCAGAAATTACTTAGCAGTTGTTAAACTTAGTTTTTTTTAACCAGGAGATGTTTTCTTGAGTTAACACTGGGGTGACACAAAACTATGTAACATTTAGGGGCAAACATGCAACCAAGCATGGCCCAACTGGAGGATAGGATAGCAAAGATCTCCATGGCCACAGTGTACTTGCCACTGGTACTGAGGGAGGCCGGGATAAAAGACAACCAGACACTAAGGAAGGCCAACATGCTGAAGGTGATGAACTTGGCCTCATTGAAGCTGTCAGGAAGTTGCCTTGCTAAGAAAGCAACGTGACAACATAGTACAGCCAAGAAACTGAGATAACCCAATGTAAACCAAAAGGCTGTGGGTGAACCCTCATTGCATTCAAGAATGAGGATTCCAGTTTTTGCAAGTATATTGTATTCAGGAAAGGGGGGAGAAATAATTACCCATATTAAACAGATTAAGAACTGCAGCGATGAGCCCAAACCAATGACCAGGTATGATGTCTGTGGACTGGCCCATCTTCTTAAATCACTGTTTGGTTTAGTGGCCCTAAATGCAGTCATAACCATGATTGTTTTGGCTAAGATGCATGAAACACATAGAGCAAATACCATGGCAAATGTCACTTGGCGTAAAAGACACTTCTCAGGTTGAGGGGAACCAATGAATGCCAAGGAGCAGAGAAAGCAAAGGGAAAGGGAGATCAGAAGAAGACAACTGATGGTGTAATTGTTGGCACGGACTATAGGAGTAGTCTTATAGCAAATCAGAAGACCTAAAATAGCCATAGGAACAAAGGATGAGGCAACACTTGTGGATGCCAAAGTAATACCCAATGTCTCTTCATAAGAAAGATATTCAACAGGTTTTGGTAGACACTTGTCATTTTCCCCACTTGGCCATTTATTCCATGGACATTTAAAGCAGTCTGTTGAATCTGACAAACAAGAAGACAAGGAAAAACGGTCTTTGCAAAATGTCGGCACTCATTATGGTTCACTACTTGTATCTTTTTACTCACTCACCGGTTTCATTGGAAATCTCTTCATGTGAACAGGGGACACACTCATAGCAACAACTTAATTCTCCTGTGATAGAGGCTTTTCTGAATCCTGGGAGACAGCTGTTACTGCATACCGAGATTGGAATCTATGCAAGAACACATTGCCTGGATTAGTTAACACCTGTGAGAAGATGATGGAACCACCGCTGCCACCAGGAGAAGGTGTAACACTACTAGACCACCAGGGAAGGTTTGTCAACAGTTCATCGTGTCAACATATGTCAACATATCATCCATGTTGACATTAAGAATGACAACATTGCTACACATGTCGACCATTCAACCAATGCGACAATGTCGACCATTCAACCAATGCGACATTCTCATGTCAACCTGATGATTTCTACATGATAACTGTCGACCATTCATACCACACCCATCACTAAAACGACATGGCAGGGACCTTATAGTAAGTTAATAATATATTAGATGACTGATTCTTGCTCACTTTTCCTACATTTACCTTTTTTGGCTGAGTCTGCCATAGTCGTGTCCTTTATGACACTTCAGACCAATGTATACATAATGTTTATCATGAAGTTCAGTTTTTCTATTTCCCAGCATTTTAAAAATTATAGTCCTGCAATAGAGTTACTGTGTTTCCGAAATTGACCACTTGCTCCAAAAGTGCTGAGCTTGATTGACTCTGTTGCTAGTATGGGAGACTAGAAAACAGAGAGTCAGACGTCTGTCTCTCTCCACTGCATGAGCCTGATTCAGCAAGGATCACTGATGTGATAACAGCATCAAGCGTGTACGCAGTTTTGCTGCAAAATTATGCAAATGACTGGGGTAGCTTTTTTAACTTAAGCTTTTTTTTAAATTGCAATTTTTATAAATGCCTGTACCAAACATTTTTTTTACTATATATAATTATAGACTACTGTACCTCATTTTCATGCAGCAAGCTGAGCAAGAAGACGGCATATACAAGAATTTTGGCCATCTATGACAGGGATACCATAGTGCACAGTCACTTTGTCATTCTTCTGCAGTCATCCATACTTCCAGTGCTGTCTGATATTTATTGCCACACACAGAGCCATAACTGGACATTTTGGTGCCCTGGGCCAGAAAGATCAATGCCCCCCCCCCCCTTTTCAAACAGAGACATAAGACGGGTGTGGCCTCATGGGGGAGGGATATGACAGTATTTTGGGATGTGTGTGTATGTTAAATAAGGAGGATGTGACTGAAGGTGCTTGGGGAGGTGGCAGAATGGAGGGGAAGTGGACAAGGGAGGAGATAGGGGTGGCCAGGAGATGCCGGGGATAACAGAAGAGGAGGCTACAAGTGAGAATGATTTTAAATAGAAAATGTATAGGCCAGAGCAGCGCCCACAGCGCTGTTGTGCCCTGTGCCTACCCTAGTTACGGCCCTGCCCACAGACAGGACTTGGTCATAATCACCAGAGTCTAAGTCAGTAACTAAGATGACAACCTTCTTTACACATGCATACAACTAATTTAACATTCAGTGTAATCTATATCCCATTTGATTATACCTAGAAATGGTGGAAATGGTAAAAATTACTGACGTTGATTTCTGCTACAATAAATAAACATTTTTGTTTTCCTTTAACATTTTGCTGCCACTTAAAGTTCACTGCCCAGATATCTGCCTTTGCCTGTGTCATTACTGGGAGAACCCAGCAAACAGGACTGTGTTAGAAAATCCAACAAGTCTACAGCTATGCTGGTTCCACAAAACATTGTTCCCTCACTGTCCACCAGCTCCTCTTACCTTTTTATCATCAAAACTCCATTGTATAGAACTTGTGTTCAGCATTAGGGCTTCTTCTTGAGGGGCCGTACTGTTATAGTACCCAACCTTGACCTGTCTCATGTTTCCCCCAAGGTCCACTTGCCAATTGACAATATCATACATAGGAAGAGCATCTCCACGTTCATCAAAGAACAAATCCCTTCCATTGCTCAGTTTCACTCGGACTCTCTTCATGTAGTGTAAGACCTGTAGGAGGAGAGAAGAATTCATGTCCTGCTTCCTCTGGCTCTTAACCAACATAACATAAAATCACACATTTTTTGATTCTGGAGAATGGTCACCTGAGTCGGACAAAAATTTGATCCTAATGTATTGAAATCAAAACCCGTATTCCTGGTCTGAAAGTTTAGTCTCATGCATGTTAATGCCAATATTTCTGGGAAATCCAACTCATTCTGACATAAGGATGAAAAATTCAACTGTAGCTAATTTTTCATTTTACATGTTTTTGTTTTTTATTCTTATTTACATTTCCTTCTTATTTGCTACATTATTTTAATATTGTTGATGGGGAGGTAGGACATTGAATAAATCATGTCAAATATATATGATGTGAGAGTTTTTGGTACTGTACAAACAAAAAAAGTGTTAGATACAATGAAACTGATCCTGAGTGAGGTGCGTCCACTAAAATAGACGCATCTCATGATTTTCTGCTGACTGTGCATGCTTCAGAAGCTGCAGATGGGATCTGTGCATACATCACACGATGCATCCGCAACAGCGAGTAACTCGGTCTTAGTCACATCTCCAGCAGACAGAGCGTAAAGTGAAGTAAGAGTTTCTGGGTGATGACTATTTGGATGAACGTTACATTCGTGTCTCGTGATGGGAGTGTTTTTGGCATGTAGCCTGACTTCCACGCATGTTTGAGGCAGTCAGATGCAGCTGGGACACCTGTTCCAGAAGGATCTTTTGCACCCAGCATGGGAGCTGATAATAATGATGACGGTTGCGGCTGCAGAGGGAAAAACAATGGGCAACGCGGCTCAAATGGGCAATGCGAAACAATGGGCAATGCAACTCAGATGCATGAGCATACATGGATGCTGTCATAGATGGGCAGATACTCACATTAGCATAACCAAGCTAGTAGGCTGCCATGGGCAGGTGCAAAAGTTGCTACAGAAGTGTCAGAATCGGCTCCAATGTGCACACAGGACAATGAGTCCAAAGAGCTATATGAAATTCATATGCCCACTGTGCAGTGCATTATACAACACTTAGGGGGAGATTTATCAAGCCTTGGAGAGAGTGAAAGTGGAGACAGATAAAGTACCAACCAATCAGCCTAAGACTGTGTTTGAAAAGTGACAGTTAGGAGCTGGTTGATTGGTAATTTATCTCTCTCCACTTTAGCTCTCTCCAAGCTTTGATAAATTTCCCCCTTAGTCTCCATGACATAATACTGTATCGCTCAAATTCACAATATTTCTCTTAGATAAGTCTGCACCATCTTTAGTTTACACTTAAATTTGATTTTATTCAGTTAAATTCAAATAAGTATAATTCTTATTAAATTATGAATCAAGAGTAGATTTCTTACTTGCCATGGCTTTAAATTCCAAATGTCTGGGCAGCCTCCATTAGTAAAAGGGCCTTTTCCATCTTTGCACATGCTCAGGTCATGCAAGGCTTTGGCAATTACATATATGGCACTGTAAAGGTTATATAGAAGACGTGTGCTGGTGACATTATTCAGGTAAATCTGAAAGTGTTCCACCATATCTTCCTTGGTACAATTCCTTGATGGCCTCTCATGGGTGAATGCCAGGCTTGTGGAATCCAGTAATGCACACCCAAGATTGTCCTCCCAAAACATGAAGTCCCATAACTCTGCCGAAAGCTTTGAGAATTGAAAACTGTCAATAAATTCACGGAGCCCTGGAATATTTTCACTATAATAGGCAAAGCCCACAGTTCCGATAAGGAGTTTTAAATATTTTTTAGAAGATAGCAATGTGGAGGTTGCCCAGCCTTCACTGGCAACCCAGATCTTCTGAGTTATATTCTCACTAAGAAGTTTATTGAATAGAGCCAACAGATCAACTTCGGATGCAAAAACAATCACAACTTTGGCTTTAGACATCTTGATTGCTTGGCTGATACGTGGAATGTTTCGATCAGCTCTATGATTTTGGATATACTCTATGAATTCCACACAAGCTCCAGATTTGAGGATTTCCTGTTTAACTCCCTGAATGCCCTGGTATCCATAATCATTGGAGTCAGCGATCATACCCACCCAAGTCCACTTGAAATGTGACACCAATTGGGCCAGTCCTTTGGACTGAAAAGCATCGCTCGGGGCAGTTCGGAGAAAGAAAGGGAACTGAGACTTGTCACTCAGAATGGAACTAGTTGAAACATGGCTGATCTGCAACATGAAAGCAAAATTCAGAACTCTTCAGTCACAATGAATGCACATCTCTCTTTTTGTTTTGTACTGTACTTCTCAATAAGTGAGTTGGGAAGAAACTTATGAGACCCAAGAGGACAATGGATACAGAAAGTTAGAATTCTGACCAAACTGCACAACCCATGTCTTGGAACACATAGACAAATGCAGGGGAGGGGTTCCAGTTGCCTGGAAACCCCCCTCCCAAGCCCATACCATACTACAATAGAAATAGTAATATAGACTTTTACTAGTGCTGCATGTTCTTCTCAGTATCACAAATGAAATAATTAGCACCAACTGTGGATCTTTTAACATATGTCAGCCAATAATAAATACACCTGTGCACCAACTATGAGATCTGGAAAACATGCAATACTTGGGATGCACTGCAATAGACCATCAATATGGTTAATTATTAATACCATATAAAAATACACTATCCAGTGCATGGTGAGACCAGTATGTACATATACAGTATGTCTATTGTAGTGCTGGGTTCTTCTGCTGCTCTCCATCAAACTCATGGACTTGCTTGAATGCTCTGAAATGATGCCCACATCTGAAATAAAAACATTCAGCTCAGGCAGGATGGCTCTACTGCTGAATTTATTGGCTTACTGTGATTGCTGGTCCCAGGAGTGTAACTAGATCCTAGGGGCCCCATAGCAAAATTTTCTAGCCCCCCCGCACTTCCTCCCTGCAACTTACCTTCGCTCTCATGTCCTCTTTCAGCAGTGTCTCAAGTCCTCTCCCGGTTGACTCCATCTCTCCTCACTGACTGATACTGGGAGGAGCCATGCTGAGCCTGCTGGGACATTCTCGGATCATGGCCATGCCTCCTCCCAGTGTCAGTTAGTGCGGACAGATGGTACGGAGCTGACCGGGAGGGCATATGTGCCTGCCCTGCGCAGCTCAGCACACTGGCACTGCTGCTAAAGGAGGATGTAACCACAGCTGGACTGGCATCATAGTTGCAGGGGGAGGGCTGGGCCCCGGAGTTGACCCGACCTAGATAGCAGCCGCACCCCCTGAACCTACGGTAGTCACGCCAGTGGCTGGTCCTGTATATGCTGGAACTATGATACACAATACACTTTCTATGAAACATATTAAAGCTGGTTAAGCGCTGATTATGCCCTTTTCATGAAATGGCCAAACACGCTCTAAACTAAAGCATTTGGAAACCCCCTCTAGCAATCCTGCATTTGCCACTTGAACGAGTTGTATATTTTATTTGAGTGCTGGAAAATCAGTTGCTGATTTCCACTAAAATTGATCAGTAAATGTTTTATTAAAGGCTGAAATAATGACAGCAACATCAAGTATTCCATATGATATGAGGGGTGATTGAAGAGTTCATGGCCTAAGGTACAATAAAATGTGCTAAACTGTTCTTATTATTTTCACATAAAATATAAAATAATAAGATTATATAACAAGTTTCACTTTAATATCTGTTATTATATTTCTCTTACAGACATAGGAAATGGACGGGATGACAGAGTTAAACTAAATGAACGTCATGGCTCATCGTGAAGTCATCCGCTACTTCGTCATAAAGGGTTTAACACCCACAGAGGTCCATGTGGACAATTTATGACACTGGGAGGCTGCTCCTTGTTACAGCATGGTTAAAAAAGGGTCAGCAGAATTCAAAAGGGAAAGGGAGAGCTTTGAAGATGATCCCCGTCCTGGGAGGCCCATCACTGTTACCCAGGGCCGTAGCTAGGGTAGTGCGGCCGGTGCAATTGCACAGGGCACCACAGGTCAGGGGGCGCTGTTTGGGCCTGTCAAATTTCAGTTTATTATCATCCTTGCTTGTAGCTTCTTCTTATTTCATCACCAGCATCTCCTGGCCTCTCCTATCTCTTCCCTGGCCCTTCCCAATGAAGCAATGGCCCTTTTTTGGGTGCATTATGTCCGTTTGAAAAATGAGGGGGTGCCAATGCTCTTTCTGGCATAGGGCACCAAAAAGTCTAGTTATGGCTCTGCTGTTACCATGCAAGAAACCATTGACAAAATACATTCCATGATTTTGGAAGATCAAAGAATAACATAGTGTTACATTGCCAAACATCTGTGTTTCTCTTAGGAACGTGTCCATGCTGTTAAACACAATGAAATCCGCTCAACTCTCAGCTCGATTGGTTCTAAAACTTCTTAATGTTGATCACAAGGGGGAACATCTCACCATGGCTAAGACCATTCAGACTCTGTTTGATGCATACCCTGAGAGGTTTATTCAGAAATGTATAACCAAGGATGAGACTTGGGTGCATAACTTCCAACCTGAGACTAAAAAACAATTAAAACAGTGGAAGCATCGGGGATCTTATGCTCCAAAGAAGGCAAAGTCAGCACTGTCTGCTGGAAGGGTGATGGCCTTCATCTATTGAGATGCAGAAGAAGTACTCCTAGTAGACTACCTTGAAAATGGTCAAACTATCTCTGGGACATACTACGTTGATCTTTTGAAGCAGCTACAACAAAAAAATCAAGAAGAATCGACATGGGAAGTTGACAAGAGGGGTGCTATTCGACCAAGACAGTGCTCCAACTCACAAGTCACTGGTGGCCATGACTGCCATCCAGAATTGTAGATTCCAACTGCTTGAACACCTGCCTTATCCACCTTATTTGTAACCATCTGACTACTACCTATTTTCTAACTGAAGAAAGAGCTCGGTGGTTGCCATTTTGCCATGGACAATAATGTCATTGAAGCCATTGATCAGTTTTTGAGGGTACAAGATGCTGACTTCTACAAGACAGGCATATGGATGCTCCATGACCGCTGGTCAAAATGTGTACATCAGTCAATTATTGGACTTCTGACTAACCCTATGGTCTTGCAGTATAGCCATGGAAATAGAGACACTGGTGCATTTTAGACTGTGTACAGGATCATAATCATAGGCAGAGATAAACCTCAAAAATGGTCATGAAACGCCAGGCGTTTGAGATGCCACCTTCCCATTGCTGCCCAAAAAGGTCCCTGCCTATCAATCACTTTGAGATTATATCCTTACTCTCTATCAATTTCGAGAGAATTAACTATATATTTTATATAAAAAATTTGGTCATGTGATTTGGTTCAACACAATTGGGATATGGGGCCATTTGCATGTGAATGTGTTGCCAGTTTGCCAGTTTCATAGTTGTTGAAGAGGTGAGAAAATACTAATTTGTAAGAATACAAGTTGCTCATACTTTTTGAAACATTTTGAAAAGTGTTTTGTCTTTATTAACATAATTGCTAATAAATATTTTAATATCATATATTTAGTAACCGGTGCTGGTTCATGCTTTAGAGCTGCTGGTCATGGTAAATTAAACTAAATGGCCAGCAAAATATAATTGTTATATCGAGTTAATTTCACTGAGTCTGTTTTTTTTTATTGTGCTTCCACAAATACAAATAAAATTAATATGACATTTTTTTTACTGTGTTTACTTAATAGGAATTATAATAAATTATGAGACCACTGATTCTATATTTATTATTCTATAGTTTAAGTTTGTGGTCATTATTTATTAATGTTTATTTATCTGTTTATTAATACCTACGAACTATATATAGTACCAGCATATTCTGCTGCACTTTACAAATGGGGACCAAACACAAAAATTATTCTGGGTAATAGACAGGAAGACAGATCCTGCTTGCAGACCTACACTCTATAGGAAATAAGAGTGTGATACACTGGATAAGTGCTACATATTGCAAATTGTCCATCCAGATTGCAGGGGTTCTTGGTGGGTTGTATGATTCAGTCACACAGCAATGTTAGCCTGGGGTCACAAGGATGTGTGATATTAAAACAGAATGTACTGTATGTAGGTTTTGTGTGGGCTTGGTAGAGGGGATGTAATTGGGTAGAATAACTTATGGAGGTTATGTGAATGGTTCTGAAAATGATCAGCTGCCTGAAAAGGTGAGTTTTCAGGGAACGCTTGATGGTTTGGAGTCTAGAGGAAAATCTTATTGTTCATGGGAGGGCATTCCACAGAGTAGGTGCAGCCCAAAATCAGTCCTGTAACCGTTACTTTGAGCAGGTGATGCATGTGGAAAGGACATGTCATTCTTGCATGGACTGAAGGTGTTGAGTTGGGAGATAATATGAGCTATGAGATGAGATGTATGATGGTGTGGATTTGTTGCTAGCCATATGTGTAAGCAGAAGTATTTTAAATTAAATTTGTAAAAAAAAATAAGCAAACAATGTAAGGACTGACAGAGCGGAGCAGCAGAAGATGAACGTTATGCAAGGAAGATTAGTCTATCCATTGCATTCCAAATAGATTGTAGGGAAGAAAGTCTGTTTTAGGAAAAACAAGTATAGTAGGAAGACTATGGGCCTGATTCAGACCCGCTCGCGAGCGCTCATAAGCGGGTCGATGTTGCCCAAGTGCGCATGGAGGCGGCTCCGTTGTGTGCATGCGCGAGACCTGAATAATGACAGCCAAGCCGTCATTATGGGTCTCGCACCAAAGGCGGCGTGCTTTCGATGGTGATTGACAGCATGCCCCCTTTGGTGGGCGTGCCGGGGGCGTGGTTGCCCAGATGGAGGAGTTCCCATGGGAACACCTACCATCTGGGGCCAGCCCTACTGACATCACTAGTGATGTCAGTGGAAGTGCTTTTGGCTCTGATAGAGCCAAAAGCACTCCAGGGCTTGCGGCAGCGAGACCCTAACGCAAGGGTCTGATTGCAAGCCCGATGGTCACGATGAATCAGTGCCTATGTTCCTAAAAATATATTGGTGCCCCTAGAACCCTTAAACTTCTATTTCAGTTAAACAGACACCTTGGGAGGTGACCTCAAATGCCATTATCTGGATCCTTAATATATAATATCCAACAAACTGAAATCTAAATAAAATTTTTAACATTTGAACTTGAGACAATCCTGCTATGATTGTAAGGACACATTTAGAAGATGTTTATGACTTATAATTTCAATGGTTAATAAAATTAAAATACAATAGTTCTGACTAATCTGAAATTATGGACTAGTTTGTAACATGTCAATATAACTGTTGATCCATCTGTCATTCCTTTAATGTGTAGAATAACAGATATCACACCAAATAACATGGCCAGAATTGAAAACTAATGTACAAATAATTCTTTCAGAACTTTAAATCTGAACATACTTGTGGGTACTTGATCACCCTTAAAATGTGGGCCATGAGTATTGAGTATGTAGATGTTGAATAGCCGATGACAGCAGCCAGTTGCTTCCTCTGTTGGCACTGGAAATTGGGTATAGCTTTGTTCTGCCCGGTTATAATTGTCATGGTACCTTCTAGTTCCTTCTGGAGCACCCGGCATGAATCATAAATCTGAAAGCCCAAACTGATGTTGGGGAGAAGGTTGGGATTACTGTTGATCTCGTTCATTGCATACCTTATAGTCTGTAGTTGAAGATATTTTTCCAATGGAAATCTGGAAGAAGAATGACAATGGAGAACATTGACATCATCCAAAATTACTTGCGTGATACCTAAAAATATTTATAATGAAGGTAATGGTAAGTTAACCAAGGAGGTACAAAGTTTTATCTACCATTGATAATGGAATATAGTCTAGTTAGAGCAATGGCTCCTTACCTGTCTGGCTGGAGGGAAGGGGGTGGCTGCATATCATAGTTTGTAGTCTATGCAGCTCTATCCTCCCTGCCATCCCAGTGATTGACAGTTGATGTCACTAGGAGGTGGGTCTTAAAACATGTGGCATTGCAGGCGCTGCTAGCAAACAAGTTGGATTCTAGGGATGTATTAGCTGCAACCCTTAGAAAAAAGATAATCTAAGGGCACTAGTTGTACTGGTGACAATATACTAGTTGAACTGCAGCTCCCTAGAAGGTACTGCCAATCTAGCCACTAGCAGCCAGTTGGGGCTGCCATAATAGCAGGGGAGCTGATTCCCAAGGGAAGCCCCCTTTTGGCTATTGAAGCCCAGACTGGCAGTCCCAGGGGAAGAAAAAAGCTCCCCTGGGATGGCAGTGATGATAATCAGCCAAGAGTTCTTCCAATGAGAAGTCACTGGCACTGCTAGGCAGGCCCTGCGAGTGGCAGATTTTACTAGGTGGAGGGGGCTTCAGTTTCACAGTCACTAGGTAAAATCTGCCACTGTTTAGCCGCAAGTTTACATGAACACCAACTATCTACATTAGATATTTTCAAAACTGGAGCTCTCGCAGCCACAGTGTATGGGAATAAACATTTTGTAAAAAAAATACATATATGCTACAAGTAATATTATAGTATACTACATGTAATAACCAGTGTTATCTGGCTTTTATTTATTTATTTGTATTTTTTCTCTCTGTCACCACTCCTCCCCATATTTTTCTCCATCTTTTTCCTTGTCCCCTATACTCTCCTGCCAATACTTTATATTTTTATCATCCCTACCCCAACACTCTCTTCCTACTTCTCCTTCTTCCTCACCAACTGCCTCTCTTTATTACCCCCTTTCCTATGCTGACACAGGTGTGAGGGGTCAGGGTTCATACCAACTGTCATTACTGATTACAGTCCAACAGGATGATGTCATCAAAACCAAAACATGAAGATGAATCCGGATCCAAAACTGGCGCACATCTCTAGTCTCAATAGAGACATATAAATGTATCTATTAAAATGAATGTATAGAAATTTTTTATTTCATTTAATTTTTTACTCACTGGGGGCTTTTATAACAAAATAATTGTTGACTCTTGTATACTGTATCATGGTTCGGTATATTATGGACCCTAGAACACTACCAACAAGCCATTGTTCTTAGTAAGTATAATGAGAGCTGACACATAATATAAAAAATAATAAACAAATAGTTGAAAAAGATGACAAGTCTAACATCTATGATTATAAGATAGGTAAATGTTACTGGTCACATAACAATACTGCACAACTGTATGTTAACCCATTGATGTGTAGATTTTCTAGATGGTATAATACTGTCTTACTTCCTACAGATGACTTGTGCTGGCCTCTCGGTGTACATTATTTTTGTGTATACTGATTCCACGTGAAGGGCTAATACTGCTCCAACTATGACATCTCCATTCCAAAACATATCCACCTGTTCCGGGGCATGGGGAGTGCAGCTTTGTCCAATGGAATATGATACTGGCACAAGATAATAATACTGAATAAGGTGCCACAGTGTCTTGTAGAGGGAAGTCTCCATCCTGGAAACAAAAAGAAATGTAAAAACATAAACATAAAATCAGTCGTATTTAATACCTATCTGTAGTTTATACAATTACTAGGGGGACATATATATTATTACAGGAGCTCAATTTATTTTTTATTTTGTTTTTTCCCAATGTTGAGTTGATTTGAGTTATGGTGAAAGAATAGGATGCAGTTAATATCTCAGCGGTCGGTATGCTGGTATTCAGAATACCTGTCCAGGAATCCCTATAGCAGTTATAACCCTGGCACCAGAATCCCAACCACCAGCATCCCAAAGATAAGTATTAGGGTTAGGGGGAGGGTTAAGTTTAGGGTTAGAGGTTAAGCACTAGGGGGAGGGTTAGGGTTAGGCTGAAAGGGGGGGCGAGTTAGGGTTAAGCACTAGGGGGAGGATTAGGGTTAGGCTGCGAGGGGGGTAGAGTTAAGGTTAGTGGTTAGGCACTAGGGGGAGGGTTAGGCTGCAGAGGGGGGAGGGTTAGGGATAAGACCTAGGGGAGGGATAGAGTTAGGCTGTGAGTGGGGGACAGTTAGGGTTAGGCACTAGGGGGAGTGTTAGGTACTAAGGGTAGGGTTAGGGTAATGCTGCAAGGAGGGGAGAGTTACTGTTAAGCACTAAGAGGATGGTTAGGGTTATGCTGCAAGTGGGGTAGAGTTAGCACTAGGGGGAGGGTTAGGGATAAGACCTAGGGGAGGGTTAGAGTTAGGCTGTGAGTGGGGGACAGTTAGGGTTAGGGTTAGGCGCTAGGGGGAGGGTTAGGGTTGGGTACTAGGGGTAGGGTTAGGGTAATGATGCAAGGAGGGGAGGGTTAGGGTTAGGCTGCGGGGTGGTTAGGGTTAAGCTACGGGAAAGGTGGGTCATGGAGAGGGTTAGGAGCTTGGATTAGGCTACTTACCTTCAGGATTCTGACTGTCAGGATGCTGCTGTCTGTATTCTGACCACCGGCATCCCATACCCAACCCGAAAGAACAGATTTAATCTCGCTAGTTTCTTTATGTTGGTGTTTAAAAACACTATGGACCTAATATTGAGTAGAAATGCAATGTCTATATTAGACACAGTTGAGTCGTTTTAATTTCTACTGTGCATGAATCTAAGGCCCACATGTGCACGGCAGTGTTGCAGACACCTGGGTATGGATGAAGGGGGCGTGGCTTACTCACATGAGGCGTGGCCACGCCCCCTTAGGGGAAAAAAGAAAAAAAACATTTTTGCAGTGCCACAAACCGGCGTTGCATGCTGGGGAGGGGGCGCTATGAGCCCCTCATCCCAGCACATAGCCAATGGGGGGCGCGATTAGTGCTATCGCTCCCCCCACAGACATAGGAGACTGCTGCGACTGCTGCTTAGCAGCCACGAGCAGTCTCCCAGTGCAGCCCAGCACACAGCAGAGTAAGAGGGAGGGGGGTGGAGCTGGACCTGGCCCCTGCAGGGCCCCTCCAGCAAGCCCGGGTAATTAGTACCGCCCCCCCTCTCAGCGCCCCTGGAAGTGGAAAGCCTCCTGCTGGCTTCTGCAATCCACTGCTAAGTCCAAGGATGCAGCATCAGGTCACATGCATGACCATCAGCATAGGCAAATGCAGGGGGGGTTTCCGTCTGCCTGGAAACCCCCCTCCCCAGCCCACACCATGACCACAATACATAGAGTAATAGAATTGAATTTTACTAGTCCTATATGTTCTTCACAGTATCAAAAATTAAATAATTAGCACCACCTGTGGATCTTTTAACATGTGTCAGTCAGTAATAAATAACCTGTGCACCAACTAGGAGATCTGGAAAACATTCACTGTTAGGATGTGCTGCTATAGAGCCCAATATGTACATATATGTCCAGGGCAGTGCTAGGTTATTCTGCTGCTCCCCCAGACTCCCGGACTTGCTCTAATATTATGGAATTGGGCCCACATCTGAAATAAAAACATTCAGCTCAGGCAGGATAGCCCTACTGTCGCATATAATGGTTTACTATGATTGCTGGTCCTCTATATGCTGAAATTATGACACACAATACACTTTGTATGACGCATATTAAAGCTGGTTAAGTGCTAATTCTGCCCTCTTCATGGACTGGCCACACTCGCTCTAAAATCAGGCATTTGGAAACCCCCCTGTAGAAATCCTGCGTTTGCCACTGATCAGACAGGATTCAATAACCAGAAAGGATAATAATCCCGGCACCGGCAGGGATGTAAAAACAATCTATAATCTGCTGATAATCACAGCTGCACATCTGCAAGAGGCTTTGCCAAACCACAACCAACAAAACGTGTAAAATAAAACAAATAGCATTGGATCATATTTCAATATTTTATTAATACAAAACAAATATATTTTGATAATAGATAACCAACATTTATAAAACTCCCAGGAGTGGGGTTATAGATACACAAACATAAAAATGAATATTATGTAAAAAAAAAAAAAAAAAGAGCATGTACATCTAATAAAACCAACACATATCAGATAACTAATGGCAGGTATCAGAGTAGTTAAATCATTCAATACAAATAAGATCTCTATATACCACAAAGTCTTTTTGCAATAGCAATACATGCATCATTCTTTGTTATAGTTGCATACTGGTAACTTTATGTCACTGATTAGTAGCAAAATGTTGCGGCTTTAGATCATTCACAGCCAGATGCCGGGAATCCCAGCTCTCCACAATACGCCAATAATAAAATGTTAGTAATAGGAGTGTGCTCGTATGTTTCAACTTGAAATAATAATGAGCAGAGAGCAGTCCAGAATCCCAGCTCACGAAAGTATTCAGAGTGTTGATGTGAGCTAGGGTTTTGCTCAGATAGCAGGTGAACAGCGAGTCATCCAACGATGTGCAACAACATTGCTCTCCTCTTCACGGAACTCACCAACCTAAGCCTTTCAAGTAAAAGACCCCCGTAAGGCTAAGCGGTATCACGTGGGGTGCCGGTAAATACAGTTGGGTTTCACAGGGGAGCTCTGCCACAGGTCCGGTATCCTCGACGCGTTTCCCCGCACCATGCGGCAAACATCAGACAGGTTACTAAGGATAACCGATAAATTCATGCATTAAAGCTGCATTGGAAGACACAGCACGAAAACGGTGCTGTTTCCTGAAATGCTGGCTGTTGGTGCCCCTTCCCTGCCCCCAAATGGCCACAACATGTCAACTTTGCTGCAGCTTAGGGGGGCAGTGCAAACATTGTCCCAGACACCGTTCAGCACATGCACAGTATAGATCCTGCGCATGCAGCAAACGGTCACTATTGGAATTGTACACAAACTATTGGGTTTGCCTAAAACTGTGAATCATGTCCTTAGACACTTAGGCCCGTATTCAATTAGCGGCGGAAAGTCGGAAAGGTTTTGCCTGTCCGACTTTCGGCCTCCTTTGCCTCTTTCAGAGGCGGAAGCTCTATGTGTGCGTCCCTGCTATCTGCCTAATTCAATCCGGAAATAGACAAAAACTGGAATCGGCAAAAGCAGAATCGGCGGAAAGTGCAAGAGGAATTGGGGGAATCACTCTGTACCCCAGGAAAAGATGGGCTGAGGAAATAGGACATAGGAAATCATTAAGGATGTGTACTAATACAGGTTGAGTCTCCCATATCCAAAATGCTTGGGACTAGGGATATTTTGGATATCAGAATATTCCGTATTTTGGAATATTCGCATACCATAATGAGATATCTTGGGAATAGGACCCAAATATACACACAGAATGCATTTATGTGTTATATACACCTTATACACACAGCCTGCAGGTCTTGTTATACAATATTTTTAACAATTTTGTGCATAAAAAAAAGTTGTGTGCATACATGAAATTCATTTATGTTTCATATACACCTTATACACAGAGCCTGAAGGTTATTTTATACTGTATTTTAGTAATTGTGTAATTTAAACAAAGTTTGTGTACATTGAACCATCAGAAAGAAAAGGTTTCACTTTCTCAGTCATGCTAAAAATATTCCATATTTTGGAATATTCCGTATTTCGGAATATTTGGATATGGGAGACTCAATCTGTAGCCCTAATTGAACTATTAAGGGTAAGTGGTGTTAATTGCTTGCTATGAAAAAGTGGTGAAGAATGGCATAAAGCAGTATTTTTGGGTGAAAATAAGTAGTCCAGTTAATTTTGGAGTACTTGAAAATGGGTGCTAGCATATTTTTATGTCTCTAAAGTGAACTTTTAAAAAGCGTGAAAAGCCACCCTCATACTTGCACCCCAAAAACACTTGGCCCCTTCTTACAGCACCCCCAGAAGTCTATTTCACTAGTTTTTATACTTATCTCCCCACTTTTTGCATTTTTGTCCTAATAGGATAGGGTTCGGCACCGGGGAGGGAGTGATAGGATTAGGGTTCTGGAAGTTTAGGTTTAGGCACTAAGGGGGAAGGTTAGGTTTAGGCACCGGGGAGGGGGTGTTTGGATTTGGGTGTGGGGAGGGGGAGGTAAGGCTTGGGCACTGGGGGGAGGTTAGGGTTAGGCACCAGGAGGGAGGGTTAGGGTTAGGCACCAGGAGGGAGGGTTAGGGTTAGGGTAGGGGTCAGGAAAAGACTTACCTTTAGTTCCTATAGGTGTCGGTATTCTGACCAGCGGCATTCCGACAGTCAAGATTTCATACCCAACCCGTTTAAAAGAGTGATTTAGCAAAAAGAATGCAAAAAATATACATATTCAGCATTATTTTAGCAGATGTTAAATATTGCAAGAAAACATATTTTAAATAAGTGACAATTTATTAATATTATTTAGTTAAACTAGCTTCTAAATAACTTCTTAAAGAGACATCTGAAATAGCAAAACGATTGATGAAGGTTATTGTGGTTGTGCTAAAGGATGTGTAGAAGACATACAATAGTTTGCACTGCAAGTACAATATAAAATAGACTAAAGCACAAATAGAGTTATTACATACCTCATTTTATTGTAACTCAGGCTTGTTTGCTCTGAGTAGGACATGTAACATAGATATCTCAGGTATATATATATATATATATATGAAGAGAAATTGTTCAATCCCAAATGAGCATTAAAAGCACTAATTGAATTTGCACCATGGGAATCAATCACTGATTAATCTATACCATCTGTATATTCTGCACAATGAGGGGTGTGCGCTCTTTTTAACAACTTATTTATCCTGGAAGGGCTTTCAGAGAGCAGATTTACACAGTTGCACCTATAATACCATACACGTAACCGGCAGCAGTAATACAGTATATGTCTGTCCCCTAAATATTACTTTATGGTAAAAGGGAAATCTGGCTTAAACACAAGTATAAATATTTATTTATTTCAAAGGACTTTACTTAACCGAGCACTTGGTCAGCATGGTTGGTGTAATGGTTAGCATTACTGCTTCACAGCACTGTGGTCTTGGGTTTGATTCCCACCATGGTCGGAAGTAACTGTGTGGAGTTTGTATATTTTCCCCGTGCTTGTGTGGTTTGTGTGTGCGTGTGTGTCTATGTGGTAGGTAATTAAAGAGTCAATTTACTAAGCCTTGGATGGAGATAAGGTGCCAGCCAACCAGCTTCTGTCATTTTTCAAACACAGCCTGTGACATGACAGCTCAGAGCTGATTGGCTGGTACTTTATCTCTGTTTACTTTATCTCCATCACAGGATTAGTAAATAGACCCCTCAATGCCTTATGCTGGCCATACACACTACAATTATCGGGGCGATCCGCCTGATATCGGCGGATCACCCCGATAATTGTAGCGTGTGTGCGGGCGACCGAGGGTTAAATATTGCTCGGTCGGACATGCAGGATTGTCCAGCATGCCCGTCTGATACGATATTTACCCAGTAACTGTTGGCGGCATCGGGCAGTGTATGCCCAGCGCGGCTGACAGACAGACATTCCTGTGTTCCTTCTAGGGAAGGACCAGGGAAATGTCTCCTCCCCCGGGGGCGGAGCGCGGATGTCGGGCTATACACTGTGAGATTTCTCTCACAGTGTATGCCGGCGACATCTGCGGCTGGCATGCTGCCAGATAAAATGTCTGTCGGTCAGACAGACATTATATCTGGCTGTGTATACCCAGCATTAGTCATCTTCGTCTAACACTGAGACACCGCTTTTGACCTTGCCGCCTGAATAGCAGTGACCACTACAGGCACCAGTGAAAGTGATATGTGAGATACCACCATTGCGTACTTGCTTACTCTCCCGGGACTGTCGGGAGCCTCCCAAAAATCGGGTGCCGCTCCCGACAACCCGCAAGAGGAGGCAAGTCCCCTGCATCGTTTGCCGGGGGATTCGATATGAAATACCGCCGGACGCATGTCCGGCAGTTCAAATATCGACGCTGGAAGACCGGCAGTGAAGATCCCAACAAGTATTTTATGTATTTACTAACCTAACCCCCCCTAACCCTCCCTTAGGAGTGCCTAACCCTAACCTCCCCCAATTGCCTAACCCTCTCTCCCCCTGTAAGTGCCTAAACCTAACCCACCCTTCCCCGCAGCCTGAACCTAAGTCCCCCGGGGGGTACCTAACCATAACCTCCCCCCGGGGGTGCCTAACCCTAACCCCCCCTTCCCCTAGGCTAACCCTAACCCTCCTGGGGGGTGCCTAGCACTAAGTCCCCCCAGGAGCCCCCAACCTAACCCTCCCCCCACCACGGCTGCCCGCACCCGCCGCCGGGCTTACCTTCGATCAGTATAA
This sequence comes from Taudactylus pleione, assembly GCA_031769625.1. Lineage (NCBI taxonomy): Eukaryota > Metazoa > Chordata > Amphibia > Anura > Myobatrachidae > Taudactylus > Taudactylus pleione. The sequence continues at coordinate 284,966 of JAUIMM010000391.1, forward strand.
CAGCTATAAATCACAGGCACTCTAGGAAGCCCATAACCAGGTAGAGATGTATCAAATCATTTAAAGAGGACATGCTCTTTAAAGAGCATGTCAACCAAACAGTTTTTGGCTATCACTTTATAGAATTAACTTGATAAATGATAAAAGCTAATTGGTTGCTATTGGTAACTTATCCACTTGTGCTTTTTAGAGGGCACACCCCCCCCCTCTGCCTGAAACCTGCCACCGGGATCATTAAAGCCTACTGCTAGCCTCCAAGTTGAGCTGTTTCCAGATTATGCTGAATAGGGAATTTGGTGAAATTGCTCCAAAGATATTACCAAGAACACCACACCATGTGTAGAAACACCATACAAAATAAACACTAAGGGCCTGATTCATTTCGAATTGAAACTGCGATTGGAATAGCGATTACGGACGCAGTCTCACTGCAATAGTATGCTAATCGCTATTCCGCCGCAGCACAACATAAGGATGCCCACTTTACCTTACACACATCCGTAAACCTTAGCAAGACTGCAAAACCATCGGTACCCTTGAGTACAATCGCAGCCTCACACACACTTACACAGGCTCTGACCTAACTCAGGAATTGCTAACCTCAGCGCACGCTATGAGTCCTCAGGCTGCATACGGCATCGCAGTGGATAATTTATGCACGCCACTGCATTCAGACGTCCTGGCAAGTCTGCTTTTCGCCGGCCACCCCCCGTCACCACCCACAAACGGCACTTCCTGTCCATCACTCTGCGGTGGGTCTACGTAGACACTGCGATTGCTGTCCTGATCATAGTGGACAGTTCGCGCAGGCGCACTGCGATGCATTTGCATACACAGAATGCAACAATTGGCCAATTGCGTGTGCGCAGTGGCAGTTGCGATTGGTAATGAATCAGGCCCTGAGTTTTTTGCAGTTAAGTCAAGAGGTTGTTTCTTCATTAACCTTCTGTCCTGGCAATATTGATATACTGTAATACATTTGTGTTTTAGCAATTCCAGAGATATAACGACTGTTTTCTACACCACCATAATTTTTACTGTTTTAATATTAAAACCTTATTCTTCCCCATAAAAAATTCAACGCAAGATTTCAAAATAAAATTTGCACTGTGGTTTTCCCCTTCCAAAAACTTACTAAGACTTAATATACTTGCTAGGGAAGACATCTGTACCACCATCTTGGTGCAAAGTATTGTGCCTTTGGCACCAAGGGATTTATATCATATATTTTTTTTTTTTTAAACTCAGTTATTACAGTTAAGTTTAAACTCTATTATTAACCTCTTCTAGATAAAACAATAACACACAACAGGAGGTATCTTACCACTGGATTATCAGAAAACCATTGTACATCACTCGTGTTGATAGTCAGTACTGGTTTAATGATGGCTGTGCTATAATATCTTTCCACCTTGACCTGTCTCATTGTGCCCACAGGAAGTAGTTGCCAGTTAGCAATATCATACACTGGAGGGTATAAAAGCAATTTCATTTCTAAGCCTCACCTGTACCTTCTTCATATAGCATGAAATCTATAGGGGAAACACAGAAAATATGTCTTGTTTCCAATGATGCCTTTCTGATATAATATAACCACTTGCAATTGTATTATCTGTATTATATCTACCTTCTGGTATGCAGTTCATATGTTCGATATGTCCAATATTATATGATATCTTTGCTTTAGTTTATGTGTAATAAATTGTTGATTTTTATGCAATAGATTACTATTGGAAGCATTCTTTTTGTTTTATACTGGCTAAATCCAGGGATGAGTGCCAGGAATAAGAAGGCATAGATCCCTACACTACAGACAGATATCTATACTACATGCCATTGAAAAATATCTACTGTAGTATGTCTGTTTATTGAAATACCAAGGATCTGACTATCTTAAGGGTATTGGTGAACATTTTAAGACCGAGGGCCTAAATCAGCGATGTCCACAAATGCATTAAGAGATGTGATTTTGCTTGCTGTGTAATTAAGAATAAATGCTAATGACTCAGGTGCCATCTTGTGCATAGAAAAGCCAACTGCCAGCATCTCACACACACTACTAACATGCAATAAAAACATCGGGCGACCATCAAACAGTAAATCTATGCTGTTTTAGACAGAGCGGCTCTTCTAAAATGCGGAGAGCTCTCTAGCTGCAAGTGAATTTGTAGTGAGTCGCTCTCTTTACAATGATATGTGAAAAAAATGTTTGTTTGTAAGTAATACCATGACCTGTTCCTGTTCCTTGCATTTACAAATTTTCCCCTTGCCTTGTTTCCAACGCCTTGATCTCATTGTCACTCCCAATCCCATGCCTCTACTGCTTTGCTTCAAATACCCTGTTCCCCTCCATAATCTTAATTTCCTGCCTTTTCTAAATTCCTCTATATAACCTGACCTGTTCCACACATCTCTTTCTGTCCCTGCCCCACCTCCTTAGCTCTACTGCTATTCTAGTCCATAATTATGCCTAGGGATGTGGTTAAATTACCACCGCCCGGAGTCCCGGTTGTCAAAATCCCAACGCTGGAAGTCCGACCTGGCACAAAAAGATAGGTATCTAAATCCTGACACCTATCCTTAGCCAGATGCCGATATCCTGACAGCTGGCATCCCGAACAGAAGGTAAGTATGGACTGTTAGCTGTTAGCTGTGGGGCGAGAGTTAGTTTTAGGAACCCTGGGAGGATTTAAGGTTAGGCACCACTGGTGGGAGGTTAGGGTTAGGCACCCCCCTGGGAGGGTCAGGTTTAGGGTTGAGCAAGGGGGGGGTTAAGGCTAGGCACCACCGGGGAGACTTAGGGTTAAGCATCTCTGGGGGGGAGGTTAGGGTTATGCACCCCCTGGGAGGGTTAGGTTTAGGGTGCAGCAAGGGGGGGTTAGTGCTAGGCAGTACTGGGGAAACTTAGGGTTAAGCATCACCGGGAGGGGGGTTAGGGTTAGGCACCACTAAGGGAGGGTTGGGGGGGAGAGGGAAGAGTTAGGGTACTTACCAGTCCCAGTCAAGGTCTCCACTGTTCTGGCTTCCAGCGTCGATATTATGTCCGCCGGAAACACATCTGGCAGCATTACATACCGATTTACAATGCCTATACTCATAGTTTGTCAGTAACTGCCATCTGCAGCATAAATTATGCTGACCAGACTATCTTCTAATCTCAGATTTAACAGGCATCTGGTGAAAAAGGAACACAGGCCCTGTATTGTCGTACAAAGGGGTAATAGATGCAACACAATGCTTGAGGCTTCTGCTAGCCTGGAACATCCATCTATGGACACATGTATATCAGCAGGTTTTGGTCAGTAGAAGACAATGGCCCTCATTCAGAGCCATACGCTCTGAGCAGAGCGCACGCTCTGATTGAGGGCTGGCCTCCATGAAAATGGAGCGTCCTCCTGGACGCTCGTATAGCTGTGGGTCACCACCCACAGGCTATACGAGCATGCATTTTGATGGCCGCGATGGTCGTGACCATCGCGACCATCGAATCTGCGAGCCGGAGCCTGCGGTTGAGGTTTTGAACCGCAAGCTCCGGAGTGATTTTGGCTCTATCAGAGCCAAAATCACTCCCACTGACATCACTAGTGATGTCAGTGGGCCGGCTTCTGATGGGAGGCGTTCCCAAGGGAACGCCCCCATCAGGGAGGCACGCCCCCGGCACGCCTCCCTCCGTCGTGCGCATGCTCAGTCCAGAACATCGACCCACTTGCGAGCGGACAGCCGCACGCGAGTGGGTCTGAATCAGGCCCTATGTCATTCTCAAAGAACACAGTTAGTGGGACATTGATTCATTGGGCATCCCCAGAAGACCATTTCTCTTTTGAATATTCTTCTCTGGGATCATTGCATAAAAGTAGGACTAATGCTCCTCATAGTACCAGTGATATTGGAAACCAAAACAAGGTACAGTAAATGCCAGTAACATATAGACAATATAGACTTCACTTTTATCATAGGAAAAAGGGATAATCTACAAGTGATGGAGAAGATGGATTGCAAGTAAAACTAGTGTATTATTAAATGAAAATCAAGACGGCGAAAGACAAGTTTCATACAGACACTGGAGGTCAAAATCTATGAATTTGGACAAGAGTTGGGACAGAGGAGATAAATGGTGAAAGACAAGGAAGGAAAAACAGATTGCAAACAGAACATGTTGGAGACCATCAATAAAGGCATTAGGTATGGCCTTTGAATGTTGTCTGTGTTATATGGTTAATATGGCTTCCATACTTCCCCTTCCAATCACTGTCACCAACAGCATCTAATAACTAATGCAGGAGTCATCAGAGTAGAGATGTGCACTGACTCCTGTGTTTTGGTTTTGGATCTAGATTCATCTTTGTGTTTTGGTTTTGGATCTTGGTTTAAAACAAAAACAATAATTTTTGTAAAACAGCTAAAATCATGTAATTCTTTCAATCTAAAAAATTGAAATTCAGATTTAAAATCCGAATTCCAAACGGTGGGAAGATCAGAATCAAGACTCAGATCATTCCAGATTCATGAAATTCGAGTGGATTCAGATTTCTGGAGAACAGAAAACTACATCCCTAGAGCAGAGATTACCATCACCTTAAAACATAATTGTTACAGTTTGATACTCACCTGCCATGGTTTGAAGCTCCATATATTTGAGCAGCTTCTGTTGATAAAAGGTCCATTCCCTGCCTGGCACGTGGCAAGGTCATGCAAGGTCTGAGCTATCACAGGCACAGCACAGTACAGAGTATATATATGTCTTAGGTTGGTTACATGTTTTAAATTAAGTCTTATATGTTCACCTGTATCTTCTCTTGTGCTGTTATTTGCTGTCCTTTCTATCTGAAATAAGAATTTATAGAAATATATGTATACATTTTTCAAGTTGTCCTTTGCAAACATTTGGTACCATGTTTCTTGTGGTCATCTGGGGAGACTAATGTGCTCAATAGCTTCATAGAACCCTGGGCTAAAGTCACTATTTAATGCATAGCCTACAGTTCGCCAGACAAGATTCCAGTATTTTTCTGGTAGAAACAGAGCAGATGCTGCCCAAGCTTCACTGGCCACCCAACTCTTTTCTATTATGTTCTTCTTTAGGACTTCATCAAATAAAAGAATCACATCAACTTCAGCTGCAAAAACAATCACAGCCTTGGCTTTTGAGCTCCTGATGGTCTGAATGATGTGTGGAATATTATGTTTGGGGCGGCTGCTCTGGATGTATACTAGGAATACCACACATGCTCCAGATTTCAAGATCTCTTGTCGAAGAACCTGAATGCCTTGATACCCATAATCATTGGCATCAGCGACCATCCCCACTCAGGTCCATCCAAAATGTAGCACAAGCTGGGCCAATCCTCGGGATTGAAAAGCACCACTGGGCACAGTCCAAAAGAAGGACAAAAATTTATCTTATCACTCAGGAGATAACTGTTTGATACGGGATACGTTTAGGAAGCCGGCGGCCGCAATACCGACCAGCCCACAGTCCCACACCTCTTTGTCCGCTCGCCTGTGTGAAATGGCACTCGAACATGAGGGAGGGGCTTTTATATGCAATCCAAAACATGCGAGATATGACACCAGGAAGATGAAGTTTTGCCTCATTTTATGGCCCGGACTCTGAATCACTCGGAACCTGCTCATCTCTAAAATAAACTTTACAATAATACTATAGAGCATAAACAGGCACTTTCCACTTAAACAATCCAAGAAGAACGAGAGTCTGATGGGCTCTTTGCTCATCTAATAAGGATATAAATATATGACATTAACCGATGCTTGCTCATCTGTTTCTTTATGTTCATTGTATAAATGAAGGCTGAATTCTTCAGTCCAATTTAATAATTTGACACTGATTTAGGGTTAATTAACTAATTCATTATCAGATGGCAAATCTAGAATTGGTTCTGTCTATCTAGATGTACAGTACATTATTACTCTGGGTAAAACAGTGTGTCTGAATTTATGTCTCAAATCTAGTCAAATGTTGTGCCCAAAATATCTATGAGTAAAACAGTGACTATAAATGATAGAAGAGTGGTTAGGTTTTGATGAAAACAGAACACACCCAATATTTTGGGTTCTTAATGAAACAGAGTCCCAGCTCGGATAATTCTTGGGTTCCTAGTGGAACTGAATCCTGGGTCTTCTCACCAAGTTCAGAACTCGGATCTAAAAAAAAGATCTCACATATTCTGGATTGTATATAAGTCCCTCCTTTATGATTTCAGGTGCTGAGAGGTGCCCAGAATTGCCTGGAAGCAAATGTTACTGATGGTAATACTATAGGAACAATAACAGGACCAAGTTAAATGATTTTAGCTGTTTCTATCCATTTTTAAAGAAAACCAAAACCGAAAATGAACCAAAATATTTGAGGGTTGTTTTACCAAAACTCGGGGCACATCTCTGCTCTAAATACATACATATAAGTTAAACAGTATGTGTAGAAAAATGTCACATAAGCAATAACTCTGAATTCTGCCCTATGTTCTTTTGTTATATGAATAATGTTACAGAGCTGATTTGATTTTTCAGAGTAATGTCATAAAACATACTTATGGATACCTGGTCAGGCCCAGAATGTGGTCCATGATGATTGAATATGTGGACATAGAGTGACCAATGACAGAGTTAATTCAAGCTCCCTCTGGAGCATCTTGCAGGAATCATAAACCTGGAAGCCCAGGGTGATGTTAGGGAAGATGTTTACGTTGTTGTTTATCTCCTTTACTGCATATGGCATTGTCAGTAAATTAGAATATTTTTCCAATTTAAATCTAAGTAGATAATAGATGCAAATTTGATTATTACTGTAAAAAAGGTGTTGAAAGGTGTGTAAAATGTTAATGTATCACAAATCTGAAATAAAATGGTAAACCAGGGGCACAGCATTAACTTTCCCAAATCACAATACCCTAACCTGCTCCTCTCTCTTTCAAACTTGTCTTTTCTTTTCTACCTCCAATATCCCTCCCTTTCAAACTTCTCTAACTGATCCTGATTCCAATAACCTGTTCTGTTCCTCCCATCTAAGCTATTATTTCCCATCCTGCCTCCAATATCCTGACCTGTTCCTAAGCTATTATTTCCCATCCTGCCTCCAATATCCTGACCTGTTCCTACTTTCCAAATGTCTCTGTCCTATCCTGCCTCCAATATCCTGACCTGCTCCACCTTTCCATATGTCTCTGTCATATCCTGCCTCCAATATCCTGACCTGTTCCTACTTTTCAAATGTCTCTGTCCTATCCTGCCTCCAATATCCTGACCTGTTCCACCTTTCCATATGTATCTGTCATATCCTGTCTCCAATATCCTGACCTGTTCTTCCTTTCCAAATGTCTCTGTCATATTCTGTCTCCAATATCCTTACCTGTTCCTACTTTCCAAATGTATCTGTCCTATCCTGCCTCCAATATCCTGACCTGTTCCACATTACCAAATGTCTCTGTCCTATCCTGCCTCCAATATCCTGACCTGTTCCTCCTTTCCAAATATATCTGTCTTATCCTGCCCTGTTCCTCCCTTCTAAGCTACTTATTCCAACCTGCCTCTAATAACATGATTTGTTCCTCCCTTCCAAATATATATGTTTGATCCTTCTTCCAATATCTTGACTTGTCGTCCCCCCTTCTAAGATACTATTTCCCATACTGCCTCTAATATCCTGATCTGTGAGGTCCTCCTTTCTTCCTATCCTGCATCCAATATCTTTAACTATCCCTTCCTAAAAGAAAAGTTGCTTTCCGATTCGCCTCCAATATTGTGACCTCCAAATGTCTGTCCTTTCCTCCTTCCAATATTTTGGCCTGTTCCTCACTCTCAAACTTCTCTTTCCTACTCTGCCTTCAATATCCTGACCTCCAATCATCTCTTCCCTATCCTGCCCTCAATATCCCCACTCTCATAGAGTACCTCTCTTAAATATCCTGTCTATAATAACCTGACTCCAACCCGCTCTTTCCTTTTCTGTCTGCAATATCCTCAACTTCATACTCTCATACCTATCCTGTCTCCAATATCTTCACTTTCATACAATACCTCTCTTACCTATCCTGTTACCAAACTCCTCACGTTAATACAGTACCTCTCTTACCTATCCTGACTCTAATAACCTGACTCCAAGGGGAAATAGCATAAAGACAGTGAGACAAGTTTAATAAGAATGAAGGAGAGAAGTTGATGTAGAAGAATAATATTTGACTGTCATCTGTGTAGAGTTCACAAAGAGAGAAGGTGCAGAGAAAGAAGAGCAGAGGGTTGAGTGTAAAACTTTGAGGAACTACAATAGAGAGAAGAAGATGAGGGGAACAAGAGTCAGAAGCAGAGACACTAACGGGGATTGACAGAGTAAAAAAATGGTGGAGATACCATGAAATGGAGAATGGAGAAATGGCCTTTAGTTTTGCTAGCAGTAGGTCACTAGTAATTTTAGTGAGGTTGAGTTCAGTAGAGTGAAAGTGGAGTCAGGTGAAAAAAAATATTGAAGAATTTTGAAATTATAATACAAGTCTCCATATCTTTCTTGTCTCCTCTGCTTGGTCAGTTTCACTGGCTCAACCGACATTTATTTGCTCCATTTTCTGCTTGTTTCTTATGTTACTATAAAATGTTCTGCATCAGCTTGTACAGTACCTTGCTGCTGTTTCTTTAGCAATTTGTAGCTGTAAATTGTTGTGGAATGTTCTGTACTGTAATATTACTGTTCTCTTTTGTTGTATGCTCTATAACCAGCACTGCAGATCCATTGAGGTGTCTTAAAAATTATTATTATTACTATTATTATTATTATTATTAATAATAATAATAATAATAATAATAATAATAATAGTAATAATAATTACAGTGAAATGGAATTTTACAAATACTGAGGTCAATGCCATTATTAAGAATGACAGACTAATGGTGTAATTTGAAGATTGTATCATCTGAACTTTACACCTTTTGGAAGCAGCCTGTTTTGACCTGTTTTGACCAAAAACTTAATTTCTGTGAATATTTTCTGGAGTGAGGCTCATCAGTAACATGTACGTTTCATCGGATTGTTTGTCCATTATATTTGTCTATCCCAGAGGATACGGGTACAGAGGTTATATGATAGAAAAATATTAACAGAGATCAGGAAGTCACTATTTACATATATAAGAACAATGGGACAGACTGTGAAGTTCTATGGAGGAAGACCAAAAGGTAAAACAAGGAAGAATTGAATACAGAGAGGATAATAGATCCATGGAATAGTCTCTCAGCAGTTGTGGTGAGGGCTCACACAGCAAAAATAATTGCATAAAACATATTGCAATAATGTTATTGTAATTAGGTAGAAAATAGCAAGAAAGAAAAACAAAAATAGAAAACTCAATAAATATGCCCTGGAAAAAAAGCAAAATGTAAAAAATGTTATACTAGATGAACACAAGTTCTTTTCTGCCATGGATTTCTGCATTTGTAAGTTTTAATTAGAGATGAGCGGGTTCAGATTCCAGATTTCCGAACCTACCCGAATTTAGCATAACCGAGTCGGATCCAAGCAGGCTCGGAGTTTCCCGCCTTACTCAGATCTCGAAACCAAGGCAAAACGATAGAGTCTGAAATCTTGCGGTTTGCGAGCTTTCGTCTCTATGATCAATGTAGTATATAAGAGACCACGCGACGGATGCCATTTAATTTCAGCTGTGGAGACTGAACAGGGAGGGTGGGCAGTGTAGGGCTGGGAGAGGTGCTGGTGATATCTGCTGTGTCCTGGGCTGGTGCTGATCCATTCTGGTCTCTGGTCATGGTGCTGTCACTGTCACTGTGCTGTCTGCTGATCCATTCTGGTCTCTGGTCACGGTGCTGTCACTGTCACTGTGCTGTCTGCTGATCCATTCTGGTCTCTGGTCACGGTGCTGTCACTGTCACTGTGCTGTCTACAGATCCATCTGGGCTGTCTGCTGTGTTCTGGGCTTGTGCTGTGTCCATCTATGGGCCCAAGTTCTGGACTCCAAAAAAAAAAAGTAAAAGGAAAATAATCAAAGTGTCTTTTATATTTTTCTGTGTGTGCATGTGGGTGTTAGGCTTAACTGCAGTAGCGCACAAGAGCCAGCCAGCAACTCACGTTGCAACAACCTTGTGCTGACAGACTCCAGTCGTGATCAATTGGTGCTCTGGGCCCAAGTTCTTCTGGAGCTGACAAAAAATATAAATCATCATTTGTCTTTTTCTCTAATATTTTTGTGTGCGCGCACGACTGCACGTGTGTGAATTTTGTAACCGCACCTTGGCTACTCTATTGGTAATTGTGACACTGCTTCAAGACTGCAGAAAATATGGAGGGCTGTCACATGACAGGAGAGCAAGGCCAAGAACCACATGTTGTAGCTTCCGCCAGCAGTGCAAGGCTGTCAACTTCCTTGTCCTCTAGGAAGGCCCATGCCCCAGGGCTTAAGTCACGCCATCGATATGGTAAAGCAAGTTTTGCTGATGTTAAGAAAGGATATTTGCCTTTAGATAAACAAAAAATTGGCAATATGACATTCACTACACGAAGTGGAAAGGAAAGGATAAGGCCTTGGTCTTTCTTTATGAAGACTTCTGATAGCCCTTCTGCTAGTAGTAGTAATGGTGGCTGTCCAATGAAAAATGTGAAAGTTGTTAAGACAGCTCTGGGAAACCCAACTGTGTGCCCTGGGAAATAGAAATCACAAATCCCCGAGGAGAGTGCAAGTATGTTCACGGTTGCCATGTGTGAGCCCGTCCTAAATACTAGTGTACTGGAGGATCCTCCAAGTTCCAACATTTGTGTGCCTTCTGTAAATGTGGGGAAGGGCAGTCAACATCTTGCACATGTAGTCATTGAGGATGCTTATGTGGAATTGCACATGGAGGGGGAGGATATTTTGGTAGTTGAAGGTGCTAAGGATGATGAGGATGTTGATGATGAAGATGTTGGTAATGAGGATGTTAATGCCGAGGATGTCCATTGTGTAAGTAAGGCAACAGCTGTTGCCCATGGTTTGAAAAAGCCAAAGCCCATTGTTGTCATGCCGGGACAAACGACAAAAATATCTTCTTCTCACGTGTGGAATTATTTCCATCCCGATCCGTACAACAGTTGTCAAGCCATATGTGCCCATTGCCATGCAAGAGTGAGTAGAGGGAGGGACCTAAGCCACCTCCTCCTTGTTACATCACTTGGAGCGCATTCATCAAATATCAAAGTGTACGTCACCAAGTTCCAAAACTCAAAACGTAACAAGTCCAGCTCCACTTACCTGCTCCCTCTCTGTGAGATCCAAGTGCCTTCGATCTCCAACACCAACACCTGCATCATCAACATCCTCATTCGTCAACAGAAGTAGTTGTGCTGCATCCAATGTTGGTATTCGAAGCATGATTGACTCCTTTCCTATCCGTGATTCCTCAGAAGGATCCTTGATGACTACGCCTGTTGCTGCTGCTGTTGCTGTCAGTGGATCTTCATCCCAGAAGGGGACCAGGAAGAAGACTACTTGTAGCGTATCTACCAAAAAACAATTAACTGTCAAACAATCGTTTGCAAGGGCAAACAAGTATGACAGCAATCACCCATTTGCACACTATTATCCGCTATTACTGCAGTGGGTTTTCAACAGTTAATTAAGGTCCTGTGTCCTCGCTACCAGATCCCTTCTAGATTCCACTTAGCTAGAACAGCAATTCCAAGTCTGTACACGGACATAAAGAAAAACCTTATTAATGTCCTCAGAAATGCCGCTGTACCCACTGTCCACTTGACCACTGATATGTGGACAAGTGGGACAGGGCAAACTAAGGATTACATGACTGTGGCAGCCCACTGGGTAGGTGTATTGCCCACAACAGCATCAGCAGCAGCAACATCTCCCAAAAGATAGCTGATACAGAGGCAGTTGGTTTCACTAAGAGGCATACCGCTGAGAACCTCTTAGAAAAACTCAGGGAAATCATTGCTAAATGGCTCACCCCACTTGGACTCTCCTCGGGATTTGTGATTTCGGACAATGCCACCAATATTGTTAGAGCATTACATCTGGGCAAATTTCAACACATCCTATGTTTTGCTCACACAATTAATTTGGTGGTGCAACATTTTTTAAAAAGTGGCACGGTCATGTAGGAGATTCTCTCGGTGGCCCACAAAATATCCAGACATTTTAGATATTAGGCTACCACTTGTCAAAGATTGCATGACCAGCAGGTACTGTTAAATTTGCCCTTCCATCAGCTGAAGCAAGAGGTAGTAACTCGGTGGAATTTTACCCTCTATATACTTCAGTAGATGGAGGAAGGGAAAAAGGCCATCCATGCCTATACAATGGACTATGATATAGGCCGTGGAGGAGGAATACACCTTACTCAAGCACAGTGGAGAATAATTGCCATGTTGTGCAAGGTTCTCAAGCCCTTTGAAATTCCCACACATGAAGTTAGTTCAGACACTGCCAGTTTGAGTCAGGTCATTCCCCTCATCAGACTTTTGCAAAAATAGCTGGAGAAACTGAAGGAGGAGCTGAAATGGAGCGATTGCGCAAAGTATGTCGGACTGGTTGATCAAGCCCTTGATTCACCTCACCAGGATCCAAGAGTCATCAATCTATTGAAATCTGAAAAATATATTTTGGCCACCATTCTGTATCCTAGGTTTATGTCCTACCTTGTGAGTTTTTTTCTAACAGACCAAAATCTAAAACTATGCAAAGAGCTGTTGGTCAAAAAATTGTCAGCTGCAGCAGCAGCCGCATGTGAAACGCCTTCATCTCCTCCTTCAGTTTCAACAGCTGCAAGGAAAAAACTAAATTTTCCTTACAAAATGCCTGCTGGTCATGCAGATCGTTCACCAAAAAATGACATCTGGTCAGGACTGAGAGAACTGCCTACTAGTGACATGTCTTCTACCGTGACTAAGTGTGATACCGTTTCCATTCACAGAATGGTGGAGAACTATTTCAGAGATAACATCCTAATAGACATGTCAGACAGTCCCTTTCAGTACTGGCAGGAAAAAGAGGCAATTTGGAGTCCCATACACAAACTGGCTTTGCATTACTTAAGTTGCCCACCCTGCAGTGCGTACTCTGAAAGAATTTTCAGTGCAGCTGGCAAACTTGTCAGTGATCTGCATAGGAGGTTACTTCCTCAAAATGTGGAAAGGATGATGTTCATTAAAATGAATTACAGATTCCACGAGGAAGACCTCTACCAACAATTACATCAAAAAATGACAGAGGCGCCTATGGTGGATTCCAGCGGGGATGAATTAATATAGTGTGAAGGAGAGGATGTATGCACTGATGGGGATGACTAGGACAAGGATGACAACTTGTAATGTAAAGCCAGTTTGAGTATGGGATCAGCTTGTTTTATGGGGGGTCCAAACAAAACAATAATTTCAGCCACAATTGGCAGTCCTTGTCACTGAAATTATTGGTTTGTTAAACTGTCCTGTTTCGTATACAACATAGGGGTGCGTGGGAGGGCCCAAGGACTATTTCATCTTGCACCTTTTTCCTTTCCATTATGTGCCGGTTGGGGCATTGCTGCCTGACATTTTAAATTAATGTTATGTTTGGTTTAGGAACCAAAGAATTGTTTTTAAATTAATTTATGATCAACTTAACAGCCTTGGGCTGCACCCAATTAATTATTTTTAAATTAATTTAAGATCAATTTAACAGCCAGGGGCTGCACCCAATTAATTGTTTTTAATTAATTTATGATCAATTTTATACCTGGCTGTCACTGTCATTGGTGTAGCTGTGCAGGGGTGCTGTGCTCCTGTCTGTCGAGGGGCTGCTGCCCAAAATAATAAATATACAATTTTTTTGTGTGTGTGTGTCAGCCACACCTGTCATTGGCACAGCTGCGCAGGGGTGCTGTGCTGCTGTCTGTCAAGGGGCTGCATGAATATTGCAATGAAAACTTTTTTTTAAGTTATTGGGTTACAAAAAGTTTTTTTTAATATTAAACATAGTAGAAATGTTATCCTTACAGCTTATAAAGTTATATGCACTAAAAAACTAAAGTTTATATTTGTAAAACACTAAAGCCTAATTTTGCCAAAAGAGAGACTGACACCACGGCTAAACATTAGAGTCGCCTTCTGGATGTGAATTGTCTCATTTGCATGGGGAAAACACAACCCTCAGATGAGATGGATCTCAGTGGACAAGTTTGAAATCAACATTAAAAAGTCACAATGGAAGACTACAGTGTGGCGAATCTTCCTTCACAGTCAGGATAGGCCTCAGAGAACATGAAAAAAGATGCGCTAGGTGCTGAACTTCAACGGATTTCTCCATCATGTTCTGCAGTGTGGAAAGGTTTCATTCGCATATTTTCTATAAAGCAGTTCAAAAGTTACAGCCTTCAAAGTGTCTGGTAATTCCTGGCAAAGGTGGGTGTTATAGCTACAGATTACTACAAGCAAAGGATTCATCTATCCGGAATCTGTCTGGGAATTCATGGATCGTATTTGGCCTGAATGCTCTAAGACATCCATTGATTCTGTCACTGTGTTCTGTAGCTGACTTTATTCCTACCTGAATTGCAAACTGAAAACGGAATAGTAAGCACAGACAACATGGAGGCCTTTGTCATTCCGATGCCTGCTTGCTAAGCAATACATCCCAGACTACACCCACTGGGGGACCAGGTCTTGATAATGACCATTCCCATCTGTTGCTAGGCCTTCTTCTTCCAAATCATCCATCCTGGACTTCCTATCCAAAAAGGGTAAGCAGGGTACAGAAATAGGAGCTAGAACTCCCAAATGACATGTTTTTTCTTCTATCATAGATGATGTGGAGAGATAAGAGCTTCAGATGTTGGACTTGGAACAGGGGCTGCCCCCTATTTGGCTTCCCTCCAGAGAAAAAAGCTCTGTTCCTCAGGAACTGTCTATGCCTGAGCTGATAGGTAGATAGTCTCTGTCTGTTGGTAAACACCCTTCAGGAGATGGCAACCCAGGATAACAACAACTATAATGTGCCCACTGATCCTGATCCCTTAACAGCAACATACCCCATGGCCAACTCATAACATGACACCCAGTTTTCAGCCTCCTATTCCTTATGACACTAATCCAGTCGCCATGGTTGATCAATCAGCCATGTGTGGTCTACCCAATTTTTGGCATTCTACATTCATTCACATATCTAAGAGAAGTGGACAGTGGGAACAATGGCAATTTGAAGGCCACTAACTAACTCTGTATTGTTTAATGTCCCTGTATAGGTTGGGAAATTCCATTACAGAAAAGAACATTTGCAAAGGTTTATTTAAGATAATTGTCTATTTATTTTTGGAAAGCATGCTTCCTGGTCCTCTTCTGGGATGAAAAAAATCAACTCCCAGCAAGCAGGCATGGCGCAGACACAACGTAATACTTAATCCTTAAGTCTGAAATGTTCCGCTTGTTCACAATATATCTCATATGGTAAAGTGGACAGTGGGAACAACGGCAGTTTGAAGGCCACTAAATAACTATGTTTTTTTTATGTCCCTCTACAGGTTGGGAAATGCCAGTTTAAAGAAGATTTGCAAAGCATTATTTAAGTTAATTGTTTATTTATTTTTGGAAAGCATGCTTCCTGGTCCCCTTGTGAGCTGTGAGGTGGTCACAATTGACTGGAAACGAGTGGAAATAAATGTGTGGTCTACCCAATTTTAGGCCTTCTACATTCATTCACATATCTAAGAGAAGTGGACAGTGGGAACAATGGCAATTTGAAGGCCACTAACTAACTCTGTATTTTTTAATGTCCCTGTACAGGTTGGGAAATTCCGTTACAGAACAGAAGGTTTGCAAAGGTTTATTTAAGACAATTGTCTATTTATTTTTGGAAAGCATGCTTCCTGGTCCCCTGCTGGGATGAAAAAAATCAACTCCCAGCAAGCAGGCATGGCGCAGACACAACGTAATACTTAATCCTTAAATCTGAAATGTTCCGCTTGTTCACAATATATCTCATATGGTTAAGTGGACAGTGGGAACAACGGCAGTTTGAAGGCCACTAAATAACTATGTTTTTTTTATGTCCCTCTACAGGTTGGGAAATGCCAGTTTAAAGAAGATTTGCAAAGCATTATTTAAGTCAATTGTTTATTTATTTTTGGAAAGCACGCTTCCTGGTCCCCTTGTGAGCTGTGAGGTGGTCAAAATTGACTGGAAACGAGTGGAAATAAATGTTATTGAGGTTATTAATACTGTAGGAACAAAAAAGGCCCATTTTATGTGATTTTAGCTGTTTTTTTATTTTTTAAGAAAAAATCAAGATTCAAAACCAAAACCAAAACATGAAAACAAAACACGGAGGTGAGGTTTTGGCAAAACCAATCCAGATCCAAAACCAGGGGAGATCCAGATCCAAAACCAAAACACAAGGGTCGGCGCACATCTCTAGTTTTAATAAATATTGTAACATATAACCTACTTTTTACAGATTTATTTTTCTGGTTTGTGGTGAACGACATATTGTGGTATATGGTTTCCACATGAATGGTTAATATTACACCGATTATGGGTTATGGTTAGGTTTAGGGTTAGGCAGGGGTGTATTTATAATGGGTGGAGGGTGTGTGGTGCACACGGGCCCCTGGTTCCAGGGGGCCCACACCGCACACCCTCGACCCATATTTTTAATACTTACCACTCCAGAGTCCCACGTCGCAGTCAGTGTCAGTACCATTTTCCCGGTGTGCTGTGCATGCGCAGTATAGAAAACACAAAATAAATGGCTGCTGCACCATTTTAACGGTGACCTGTGCATGCGCTGTAGAATCTGGACAAAGACTAGTGCCCAGATTCTACCACTGCGGCGCTTGCGGGAGCTGGAGACTGAAAGAGGAGGGGGCACCGGGCCGGGACTGCATACGGGCCCCCTCCTCTCTTCAAATGCCCCTGGGGTTAGGGTTAGGTTTAGTTTCAAGGTGAGGGTTATGTTTAGGTTTAGGGTTAGGTTTAGCGTTAGGGTAAGGTTTAGTTTTTGTTCAGGGTTAGGGTTATGTTTAGGTTCAGAGTTAGAGTTATGTTTAGGTTCAGGGTTAGGGTTATGTTTAGGTTTAGGGTTAGGTTCAGGGTTAGGGTTATGTTTAGGTTTAGGGTTAGGTTCAGGGTTAGGGTTATGTTTAGGTTTAGGTTCAGGGTTAGGGTTTGGTTTGGGGCTAGGCTAAAATATGCATGGATGTCGACATTAATAATATAACTCTGTATGTCGACAATCTGGTGTTGATATGTAAAATGTCAACATTATGAACAGTTTAACCATGTCGACATTTGTGAATGTCGCCATATTGCTTGTCCCTATCAACATACTGACTGTCAACATTTAGAATGGGTCGACATTCGGACTGTCATACCTCTCCCATGTTAACAATATTAGTCTGTTTAATCCACTTGCATTTCGTTGTCTGTTTTATAGGTTTTTACTGATCAGTGTTTCATTTTGTCTTCATTGCTGGAGCATAGATTGGGATATTTAATGTATCAGTAAAGGTAGATAAATCTCTGTGCAACGCTGGCAACTGTCCCTAATTTACAGCAACATATTTAAGTATCAGTCCCTTCAAATTTTTGTCACTGGAATTGTCCCTACTTTCCAATATTGACCAACTTCACAATAAAACTCTTTACTTTATTTTTTTTTTATATTGAAGTTTTAAATAAAATGTAGTAATCATGATATGATGAGGATTTTACTGCACCAAAGTCTGCTGGGAGACTAACGTATGTAATATACTCAGATGCATTGGTTCAAAGCAGATAGGCCCTGGCAACAAGATGAAGATTTTAATCACACTGAGTGTACAAAAAGATTATCTATGTTACACCAATCACTATTATACTGTGATTACACTATTAGAAATGTCTTCGAAAATGCTCTTTTCCATTAAGTGTGGGTGGACGGTATAAAAAATCCCACAAAGTTCCTGATTTTGAGTTGCAAATGAGTCACAATGCGGAAGGATCTTGAGGATTACAACATACACCAAAGAAGAATTTGGATTCCGTGCGTGCGCCAGATCAGGTATACGCACAAGGATGGATTTCGCTAGTGTGAAAGGATTGGTCCGTCCATTGATGGTAACTGAGCGGAGATTGTGTCTGGAACTCTTCTGTCTCATGGCAGTGTCATGTAATGTGTCACAGGCATGTCGGACGACTTTCATGGCCGTCACAGATGTCTGGGACGCAGAATCAGGCCCTATATGTATAGACCACAGCACCATCTCTGCTGCTCCAAAGACATCATTGAAAGATTTTCAGCGTGTAGAAGAAATCTCTTTGGCATTGTA
Organism: Taudactylus pleione; assembly: GCA_031769625.1. Taxonomy (NCBI): domain Eukaryota; kingdom Metazoa; phylum Chordata; class Amphibia; order Anura; family Myobatrachidae; genus Taudactylus; species Taudactylus pleione. The sequence goes on from JAUIMM010000391.1 coordinate 303,251, forward strand.
TCCCTTCGGGTGCCCTCTCTTCACACCTGGAATCACTGTTCGGTTTGGCCAAAAATATTTGCAACCACATTTTTTAGAACTCTGAATTTAGCCATTGGTCCCTACCACTGGGATCTTTTAGTGTGGTCAGAAGATGACCACATACAGGCAGATAGTGACTGTGCTCTACTTCTATTCATGAGATGTAGTCGGCATCTCGGCATGAGGAATATTGACGGTCTAAGTACCGGCACCGAAATCCCCACAGGTCGGGATCCCGGCACCAGTATCCTGACCGCCTGCATCCTGAAGGTCAGTATTGAGGTGTTAGGGGGAGATCAGGGTTAGGTAGCAGGGTTAGGCATTAGGGGGAGGGTTAGAGTTAGGCACCGGGTAGGGAGTGCTAGGATTAGGGTGCGGGGAGGGGGAGGTTAGGTTTAGGCACTAGTGGGGAGGTTAGGTTTAGGCATCGGAGAGGGGTTGTTAGGTTTAGGGTGTGGGGAGGGAGAGGTTATGTTTAGGCACTAGGGGGAGGTTAGGGTTAGGCACCAGGGAGGGTTGTTTAAGGTTAGGGTAGGGTTTAGAAAAATACTTACCATTACTTCCTTTGGGTGTCGGGATTCTGGCTGTCGGGATGCCACTGTCGGTATTCTGACCAGCGGCATCCCGACAGCCAGGAGGCAATAGGTGGAAACCCTGGACACTTTTTGGACTATCTGGTTACACAACCAGCTACACACGCCATCCCCTCCAGAGTGATGTCATCAACAGCTGCCGATCGCGGCCAGATGCCACGGGACTACAGAAAGCAACAGCCGAGGCCGGGCCTTAGCTCGCCGACTCCCAGACTACTGCCATTACCGATACCACCGCACTGGAGGAGATGGTCTTAGGAAAGGGTAAGGTAGGGAGAGAGAGGTAACATCATTCTGCAGGCATCAGTATCCAAAAGCTAAGGGACCCACCATCTCTCCAAAAAGGAGCAATAAACATTTGTATTGTTTATCAATCAATATTTTATCTGACAGGTGCCACATTTATTCATGATTTACATTGCACATAGCGCTTAATATTTATTTAATTGATCTATTTTACCAATTGAGCTGCTAAAAATCAAATAGAACGCGGTGGTACATATATTTTTCTAGCCGGGATTTCATACCCAACCTCTATTCACCAATGTGCTCATCATTTGAATGAACATTGGGGCCCACTCATGTTGCAATATTTGGCCAAATGCCTGATATTGAGAGTGATTAAACAAAAAATATCTACTTTGGGCTTTGGTATGTACAATAGTAAATAAGTTGTCATCCTAGCTGTAGGTAGTTCTTTCAGAATATAAATCTGTATTTACAGTGCTGTAAAGAAGAAAAAAAAGAAAATGCCCACAAAGGGGATCTCAGGAGATCCATTCTATATATTTTCAAATATTTAATATTAACTTTTTACAGAACCCTGTTACAATGGCACAGGCTTTTTACAGACTTAGACTAGGATTAGGTGTCAAAGAGTACTAACTATAATTATATTTTTAAACTATATGGAATTAAACTGCTTATGTTTTTCTTCCTTATTATTATATTAGTTATTGTAGTGGGTGTGATAGGAATTACCACCGACCGCATGGCTGACTGTTCCCAATTGTCAAAAAAGGTAAGTATTCTCTAACCTAATTTTACCCCCTAACCCTAACCCCCCCTTAGGGATGCCTAACCCTAATCTCCCCCCAAGTGCCTAACCCTAACCCCCCCTTCCTCGCAGCCTAAGCCTAAGTCTCCCCCGGGGGTGCCTGACCCTAACCCCCCTTCCCCTAGTCTTAACCAAACCTTCCTGGGGGGGTTCCTAACCTAAATCCCCCCCGGGAGCCCCGAACCTAACCTTCACCCCTTGCGGCTGTCTGCGCCCGGCGCCCAGCTTGCCTTTGATCGGGATGCCGGGCGTCGGGCTCCCGGCGTATGGATAATGACAGGCATCAAGTTTTCGACGCCTGTCGTTAGTGCCTTGCCATGATTAGAGAGTCGGGAAGCTGGCATTTAGACCATCGGCTTCCCGACTACATCCCATTGAAGTGCCAGTATACAGTCTATAATATTTACTACCTATACTACAGTGTGCCATGTCCATGACATTAGTTCTCTTGGTGGATAATGTGATAACCGTCTTTTATTATTCATTGTGGACTATGTTATACAGCTTAACTTCATGACCCAAAAGATTGTAACTGGTTTATGAATCATTACTCTGATAACATCTGTCCCATCTCTTTGCCTCCATATCTCCACACTGTTATTTTTGTTCAGTGTGTATTGCAACTTCCAACAAATGACTTTAGAAAGGAACAAAATGACCCAGGTCTGCTCCTGGCACAATTTGTGGTTGGGGGAAAGAGTCAAAAATATTTAAAGTTTAAGCAAAAAAAAGTCTAAAAATGAATCGTAAGACAATAAAAAATTGTTCTGTTGTAAGTTTTTTTTTCTTTTGTTTTTGTTAACTACTTGACTTTCCTATACAATTACTTGGTTTTTTTTAAGTAATTTAAACAAAAAACAATATGGGGCAAAAGCAATTGTTAAACCTTTTGCCAAATATTTCCCATCAGAAGGTATTTATTTCAGGACTGGGACAAATGGGGGATATATTTGATGCCATAGACATATTATTTTAATGGTTTATTTATTTATATTTAGGATGTGAGAAGCAAGTTCATTATACATAATAAGAGGGAATTATATTGTACATGTAGTCAATATAAAAAAAAATAGATACATTTCCAGGACAAAAAAATTCATATATAAACGTTACAATCCTTGCGAGCATCCCTGGTAAACCAGAACCATTGGCGACTTCAGCATGCATATAGCGGAGTGTCTTGTCCTGCTGCTCATTCACTTCTTTATACAATAGTTACACCTGTATAGCAAGCAGTAAAATAAGGCACTAATAATTAGTACATACCCCATTGTTCTGTATATCTGTTTGATCTGAGTTCATTTGGACATTAAATATAAAAATATAAACACCTCCAATATACTGTATATTAGTAGGTGCTCCTTCTGCCTTATAAAACTAAGCCTTAGATTTTAATGTGGAAGCAAAGTGTTAATTCTGGAAGTCGCATACAGGACAAGTTCTATGTGTCCTGGTGGGATTAGGCTCCCAAAGAGAGAAGATAATTGCTCATGATGATCTGTAACAACACAGCTGATTCCAGCACTTGTGATGTACAGTAGGAAGTGGAACATAACAGGCCCTATCAGTTCTGCTTGTAGTAAATCTCTACTAGTTACAGTATGTACAGTAGATGTGGACTTTGTAAATACTGATTCTGCAACAGTTACATTAACATGGTGATTAATGATACTGAGCCTCAACTGACAATTTGATTCACAAATTATTTATTTTAATTTAAACAAAAAATATGTTTAATGGTATAAAAGTAAATTAAAAGGCAATTAATTGGTTCACAAAATTGTTGAAATTTGGATAATCCCAAATTTTCACTGCTGTGTGAATTAAGTTAATGTTTTTATAGGAAGTAATATCATAATGGCTCCAGTATAAAATAAAGCACTGCAGTAATAATAATAATAATAATAATTTATTATTATTATTATTATTATTACTATTATTATTATTATTATTATTATCATTATTATTTAAAATACTTATTTCTCACATTTATTAAAAAAAAGAAAATAAATGGCAGTTGGGCATAATGTATTTTCCCTGGCAATACTGACACCCATTTACCTAGCAGTTGAGCAAGTAAGTTGGTACAGTCCGGTACGGAGCACCATTTAGAAATTGGATGCCGGTATAATGTACCCCCCTATCACCTTAATGCTGGTACCTTCACCATCAGCTGCACCGCCAATGAGTCACATCGCTCGACAGCATGATGGACAAAATTATAATATAATTTCAATTTTTTATGCTTATTGTTCTTTAAATCTGTGAGTTTTATCATAAATTAAGATGCTACTGTAAATAAATTCCAGTAATACAATAGTAGTTATTAGCTATTGAAAAGTATCTGTATTTAGCATTTCATGTTAGTATCTATGATGGGTTCAGTGGTCAGGGTTCTTATAGCAGGTTTACAGTAATAATCCTTGGCAAAGAACTACACATAATGCATTTTTTCTGATGCAGGCAAAAATGAGATTAACAGATCAATGCACATTTTTATTCAAAACCAATATTAGGTCAAGACAGGACAGGCATTTGTCAGAGCTTTCGGTGGCATTACAGTCCCTTGCCTCTGTTGCCTCCTCCTTTTGCTGCACTGTTGGGCTACAGGGAACGTGACATTGTGCACTCCTTGGTGCTAAGAGGAGCCACCGCATGGGGAAAGGGGAGATGGTTAGGTTTAGTACCACTAAGAATTTAATTCTACTTGCATCACTGATACCGAGCCATAAAGTAAAGTACAGTTTTGTCAGGTTAGTTGCCATTATTACACGTAACTTGGATTGCTGTATTGGTGATATGGGGTTTTAATTTTTTTAATTTTTTTTTATAAATACATTTTTATTGAGAACAATAAAAAAAAAAAGTTGGGGTACACAAAAAAAGAGAAGGGGGCAAGAAAAAAAAAACAATAACAATAAGAAATATAAGGAAGTAACAGGACATCCATAAATATCAAACAGTTATTACAATACAAAAGCAAGACAAATAGACAGACTAAGCATCAGAATCTCCAGAGGGAAATTAATTTAGAATACAAGGGGAGGACGGGCTTAGAGGACTAAAGGCCTGATTCAGACCCGGATGCTATTTGTAGCGGCTCGCTCTGAAAAAGGGGCCGTCTATGCAAAACATGCGCTCGCTCTTTGCAGTTGTAAGGATGCCTCTATGTCTTAGCGGGCGAGGGCTTATTGCGCTTGCAAGTGTTTAAAGATGCCCCTTGCCACTTGCAACAAACGTCCTCTCTGGGAAATGTAGGATTAATTGGGACAATCGGGAGCCATCGGAGCTGCTCGCAGCACTTAAGGTAGCAGTGTGAGCAGTTCAGGGAAAAATCATCCAAGTTCAATGACGCTATTTTGCTAATTATGCACACCCATTACACGGCGTTTTGGCAGTCAGACACGCCTGCGTTCGCAACACCACTCCCCCGTTCACAAGCACCTTCCCCTGTTACCACCCACAAACGGCAGTATCTGTCACTCGAAGTAGTGGCCTGACTGTGGGCTACGGACGAGCACTTTCCCACCACAATGACTGGTTCACACACGCGCATTTAGAATTATATGCATGCGCACATTCAGAAAAAGCGCTCAATGCGAGCGAGCGCAACTTAGCGTCCGGATCTGAACCAGGCCCTAAGTCTCATAGAGGGTGCATTATATCAAAAAGAAAAATAATTGTTGTTGTTTGATGCACTTAATTTAAAACATAAACTTTATTGTGTATATAATAAAATATCGGTATTTATTTGATTAAAATAGTGAAATATAAAAAGTTAGGATAGTGTTAACTAGAAAAAATTATTGTAAATAAAACTACATATAACTATCGGCCATTTGGAGCCTCACTTATTAACCTGTACTGCTCTTAATTAAAGTGTTCTTACTGTTCCACACTGATGAATTGATATGTATATTTAAGCTTAATAGTCCTGTATAAATATTTTTATTCCAATAGAAATGTTTATTCCTGTTTCTCTATAGTTGTATTTCTCATAAATGCCATGTGCAGAGAAAACAGAGTATCTAATGCAGGTATGTCAAACATGTGGCCCGAATCAACTATTTTTGCGGCCCCAGAGTGTGGGCTCACATATACATAATATGCAGCCCACACTCCTGCCACGATCGGAACACAGTTCCGATCTGGCAGTACAGGCTAGCAACGCTGGGTCTCTGAAGCGATCAGAAGCCTCTGATCGCTGCAGAGGCCAGTGTTCCCAGTGATGCAGCGCGCGGGTGACGTCATGACGTCACCCGCGACGAGCGAAGCCTGCACCTGCCACTCTGGATCTAATTAGATCCAGTAGGTGGCAGCGTCTACACGGGACAGCGAGGACTGGAGCAGTGCCCAGCGGCCATCAACGAGGGGCATTACTGGGGGCACAAAATAAGGGGCATTACTGGGGGCACAAAATAAGGGGCATTATTGGGGGCTCTGCATAAAGGGACATTACTGGGGGCAGAACATAAGGGGAATTTTGGGGCTCTGCATAAAGGGGCATTACTGGGGGCTTTGCATAAGGGGCATTAATGGGGGCACTACTAAGGGCATTACTGGGGGCTCTGCATAAAGGGCCATTACTGGGGGCTTTGCATAAGGGGCATTAATGGGGGCACTACTAAGGGCATTCCTGGGGGCTTTGCATAAAGGGGCATTAATGGGGGCACAACTTAAGGGGCATTACTGGGGGCTCTGCATAAGAGGCATTACTGGGGGCACTACTAAGGGAATTACTGCGGGCTCTGCATAAAGGGTCATTACTGGCTACTCTGCATAAGGGGCATTAATGGGGGCACTACTAAGAGCATTCCTGGGGGCTCTGCATAAAGAGGCATTACTGTGGGCTCTGCATAAGGGGCATTAATGGGGGCACTACTAAGGGCATTACTGGGGGCTCTGCATAAAGAGGCATTACTGGGGGCTCTGCATAAGGGGCATTAATGTGGGCACTACTAAGGGCATTACTGGGGGCTCGGCATAAAGGGGCATTACTGGGGGCTCTGCATAAGGGGCATTAATGGGGGCACTACTAAGGGAATTACTGGGGGCTCTGCATAAAGGGGCATTACTGGGGGCTCTACATAAGAGGCATTATTGGGGGCACTGCATAAAGGGGCATTACTGGGGGCTCTGCATAAGGGGCATTACTGGGGGCACAACATAAGGTTCATTACTGGGGGCTCTGCATAAGGGGCACTACTAAGGACATTACTGAGGGCACAACATAAGGGGCATTACTGGGGCACTGCATACTGGGCACTACTAGGGCACTGCATAAGGGGCACAAATTCAGGGGGCATTGCAAAAGGGGCTGTAATACAGGGTAGAATTGCATAAGGGGCACTACTACAGGGGGCACTGCATTGGTTTTATTAATAATAAACCTTTCAAAATTGCATATATGACTTTTTTGTTGTTGCGGCCCACAGACTCGTAGACCTTGAATATTCGGCCCGGTTGGTATTTTAAGCTTGACATGCCTGGTGTAATATATTAACAAGTGGATACTTAGTATTCCTTGTATCGGATTTTTAACAGGAATATACAGTAGTATCAAGTCATACATCAAGTGATTGTCTAACACAGAAACATTATTGTGTTTAGCTTCAGTTGTAGTATGATTATTCCACCAACCTCATGAAGTATTACATGTGAGACTTAGCGAGATAGGTTCTGCTATGTATTTCTGAGTCACTATACGTTTATCCATTGTAGATACACAGGAATTCTGCTATAAATATATTGTCTCAACCACTGTTGTACTAGTAGTTATATTAACTGTATCACTAGTAAATCCCCTGGTACAGTATATATGTTGTAGTTCTAGGATAATATTGATTAAACTCAGAGGCTTGTTCAATAAGTTAATGGCATAAATTAGTATCCAGCTCTCTCTCCGCACATAGCGCGTGTCAGAGAGATTATATCAGAAACCTGTTCAACTGTGGAGGTCCAGAACAGTAAAGGCACCGCTTAAAGCTGGCTGTTTGTCATTGTCATGAGGACACATGGAGATGGGGTGGTAGTATTGCTGTAATGTGGAGATAGAGTGGTAGTATTGCTGTAATGTGGAGATGGGGTGGTAGTATTGCTGTAATGTGGAGATGGGGTGGTAGTATTACTGTAATGTGGAGATGGGGTGGTAGTATTACTGTAATGTGGAGATGGGGTGATAGTATTACTCTAATGTGGAGATGGGGTGGTAGTATTGCTGTAATGTGGAGATGGGGTGGTAGTTTTACTCTAATGTGGAGATGGGGTGGTAGTATTACTGTAATGTGGAGATAGGGTGGTAGTATTGCTGTAATGTGGAGATGGGGTGGTAGTATTACTGTAATGTGGAGATGGGGTTGTAGTATTACTGTAATGTGGAGATGGGGTGGTAGTATTGCTGTAATGTGGAGATGGGGTGGTAGTATTACTGTAATGTGGAGATGGGGTGGTAGTATTACTGTAATGTGGAGATAGGGTGGTAGTATTGCTGTAATGTGGAGATAGGGTAGTAGTATTGCAGTATTGTGGATATGGCGTGGTGGTAGTATTGCTGTAATGTGGAGAAAGGGTAGTAGTATTGCTGTAATGTGGAGATGGGGTGGTGGTAGTATTGCTGTAATGTGGAGATAGGGTAGTAGTATTGCAGTAATGTGGAGATGGGGCAGTAGTATTGCAGTAATGTGGAGATGGGGATTGCAGTATTGCTGTAATGTGGAGATGGGGTAGTAGTATTGCTGTAATGTGGAGATAGGGATTGTAGTATTGCCGTAATGTGGAGTTAGGGTAGTAGTATTGCTGTAATGTGGAGATAGGGTAGTAGTATTGCTGTAATGTGGAGTTAGGGTAGTAGTATTGCTGTAATGTGGAGATAGGGTAGTAGTATTGCTGTAATGTGGAGTTATGGTAGTAGTATTGCTGTAATGTGGAGATGGGGATTGTAGTATTGCTGTAATGTGGAGTTAGGGTAGTAGTATTGCTGTAATGTGGAGATAGGGTAGTAGTATTGCTGTAATGTGGAGTTAGGGTAGTAGTATTGCTGTAATGTGGAGATAGGGTAGTAGTATTGCTGTAATGTGGAGTTAGGGTAGTAGTATTGCTGTAATGTGGAGATAGGGTAGTAGTATTGCTGTAATGTGGAGTTAGGGTAGTAGTATTGCTGTAATGTGGAGATGGAGATTGTAGTATTGCTGTAATGTGGAGTTAGGGTAGTAGTATTGCTGTAATGTGGAGATAGGGTAGTAGTATTGCTGTAATGTGGAGATGGGGATTGTAGTATTGCTGTAATGTAGAGATAGGGTAGTAGTATTGCTGTAATGTGGAGATAGGGTAGCAGTATAACTGTAATGTGGAAATGGGGTGGTAGTATTGCTGTAATGTGGAGATAGGGTAATAGTATGGCAGTCATGTGGAGATGGGGTAGTAGTATTGCAGTAATGTGGAGATGGGGATTGTAGTATTGCTGTAATGTGGAGTTAGGGTAGTAGTATTGCTGTAATGTGGAGATAGGCTAGTAGTATTGCTGTAATGTGGAGTTAGGGTAGTAGTATTGCTGTAATGTGGAGATAGGGTAGTAGTATTGCTGTAATGTGGAGATGGGGATTGTAGTTTTGCTGTAATGTGGAGATAGGGTAGTAGTATTGCTGTAATGTGGAGATAGGGTAGCAGTATTACTGTAATGTGGAGATGGGGTGGTAGTATTGCTGTAATGTGGAGATAGGGTAGTAGTATTGCAGTCATGTGGAGATGGGGTAGTAGTATTGCAGTAATGTGGACATGGGGATTGTAGTATTACTGTAATGTGGAGATGGGGTAGTAGTATTGCTGTAATGTGGAGATAGGGATTGTAGTATTGCTGTAATGTGGAGTTAGAGTAGTAGTATTGCTGTAATGTGGAGATGGGGATTGTAGTATTGCTGTAATGTGGAGGTAGGGTAGTAGTATTGCTGTAATGTGGAGATAGGATTGTAGTATTGCAGTAATGTGGAGATGGGGATTGTAGTATTGTTGTAATGTGGAGATGGGGTAGTAGTTTTGCTGTAATGTGGAGATAGGGATTGTAGTTTTGCTGTAATGAGGAGTTAGAGTAGTAGTAGTATTGCTGTAATGTGGAGATAGGGTAGAAGTATTGCTGTAATGTGGAGATGGGGATTGTAGTATTGCTGTAATGTGGAGTTAGGGTAGTAGTATTGCTGTAATGTGGAGATAGGGTAGAAGTATTGCTGTAATGTGGAGATAGGGTAGTAGTATTGCTGTAATGTGGAGATAGGGTAGTAGTATTGCTGTAATGTGGAGTTATGGTAGTAGTATTGCTGTAATGTGGAGATGGGGATTGTAGTATTGCTGTAATGTGGAGTTAGGGTAGTAGTATTGCTGTAATGTGGAGATAGGGTAGTAGTATTGCTGTAATGTGGAGTTAGGGTAGTAGTATTGCTGTAATGTGGAAATAGGGTAGTAGTATTGCTGTAATGTGGAGATGGGGATTGTAGTATTGCTATAATGTGGAGATAGGGTAGTAGTATTGCTCTAATGTGGAGATAGGGTAGTAGTATTGCTGTAATGTGGAGATGGGGTGGTAGTATTGCTGTAATGTGGAGATGGGGTGGTAGTATTGCTGTAATGTGTAGATGGGGATTGTAGTATTGCTGTAATGTGGAGATAGGGTAGTAGTATTGCTGTAATGTGTAGATGGGTATTGTAGTATTGCTGTAATGTGGAGTTAGGGTAGTAGTATTGCTGTAATGTGGAGATAGGGTAGTAGTATTGCTGTAATGTGGAGTTAGGGTAGTAGTATTGCTGTAATGTGGAAATAGGGTAGTAGTATTGCTATAATGTGGAGATGTGGTGGTAGTATTGCTGTAATGTGGAGATGGGGTGGTAGTATTACTGTAATGTGGAGATGGGGTGGTAGTATTGCTGTAATGTGGAGATGGGGTGGTAGTATTGCTGTAATGTGGAGATGGGGTGGTAGTATTGCTGTAATGTGGAGATGGGGTGGTAGTATTACTGTAATGTGGAGATGGGGTGGTAGTATTGCTGTAATGTGGAGATGGGGATTGTAGTATTACTGTAATGTGGAGATGTGGTGGTAGTATTGCTGCTGCAGTGTTTAGGTGGGGTAGTAGAATTGCTGTAATGTGACAGTGGATGAGGATATTAATGTAATTTGGGGTGGGTACAGTAGAGTTGCCAAGTAATTGATGTAATGTATGTAGTGAAATACTTTTAGTGTTATATAAGCATCAGCTGTTTTCTTTTATCCCGATAAGAACTGCTTCTAACACTATATTTTCTGGTTTTTATAATCAGTTCCTCCACCCAAGCTTTTGGTGTTTGGCTAACCCTTGAAGCAGACCTGGGATCATCTCTAATTGTTATGCTTAATATTTCTTAAATAGCTATTACCTTGTGCATCCTTTGCCTTCACGCCTTATTGTCCCGTTACACTTTTGCACCAACAGATATGTTAACTACAAACTTAAAGAATTACTGTAGTGTAGACTTTATCGGCAAAGTTTCTTCTGTTCCCATTACTGTAAATTGGGAAAACAACCACGTTACCACTTTCTTATACACTTAGCATCAATTTCACTTGTCACATTGACATTAATGGAACAATACTTGTAGAATACAGTTGTAAGAATTGTTCTACATACAGGTTCACCATACGATAAAACACTTTTACTTTTCTTGCTGTTGTTGGTATCACACGGCCAATGAGTCATATATATTTGGTAACTAAAATACACTACTTGGAGTATATTAAGGGTACAGAATCTCTTCCAGAGAAAACAATAGAAGTCTTAAAAGTCCATTATTAATATCGTATTAGTAACGTACTCAACGTGCATCAAGTTACATTACTGTTGTCGGTGGTGGCAATGATCTGGCTACAGTGTGATTGACAGTCATGGAGTGTCGCATTGTGGTTCTGAGGAGAATGTGTTTGGCACACTGCCGTGAATACATATTAAGGGCCTCATACAGTACTGATTGCAAGTGCATCTACATACACAGATCGAGCGATCGTTTGCCATTGTGCATGCATATAAGCCGCACTACACGAGCACTGCAATAGCAATGCGATTACGGACACACAGAGGAATCCATCTCATAGTGAATGACAGGTTGTGAGTGGTTGGGGGGTATGACGGGGAATGTTTGGAAAAACGCAGGTGTGCCTGTCCCTTTGAACACCGTTGCTTGGGTGTGCATAAATTATCCACTGCAATTGCATACTCAGCTTGAGAGCCCACTGTGTGCGAAGAGACTTGCAATGTCTGCGGGCAGGTCAGACCTGCTGTAAATGCTGCTTGAGTGGTCTATGTGTGTCGATGGTTCCCATGTTTATGCAAAAGAGTAACAGTGGATGGAAGTGAGAAAGTAGTAGCAGGCGTCTTTATGGCGGTTGAACTTTTTCAAGCATTTTTGTTGCGTGCAAATTCGCTGCTGTGATTGCAGTTGCGATCTGTACTGAATCAGGCCCTGAAAGCAAAAGCTGCATAACTCTCATAATATACAGAATAACAGACGTAGTATTGGGCAGCAGATCAACCTTAGCACATTGTGGGTCTCATTTACTAACGAGTTTTATCACCAAAACGAGTGATAAATGTCACTGTGTATGATAAATGTTGCTCCAGCCAATCAGTTCCCAACTGTCACTTTTCTAACTGTTGACAGTTGGTTGCTGATTGGCTGGAGCACCATTTATCATACACAGTGACATTTATCACTCGTTTTGGTGATGAAACTTTTTAGTAAATGAAGTCCTTGGTTTTAATTTTAAGTAGTAGGCACATGTGTAAAGATTAGATAAACATTGTTTCAGATTTTTTCTCTTCAGTGAACGAACACAAAGGTGTTTTTAATACTGATAAGTTGTAAAGGAGACAAAGAATTTAACACAATCAGAGATTTTCTATTTCTAAAAATGGAGGCTGGTCATCAACATTCAATATTCAAAGTACATGTAAAAATAATAATATTATTCCTTTGGTGTGTGGCATTTTTCATCTTAGTTCTTCTCCAAGAGTTGCTTCTTTGCGTTCATATTGGGATGGAACAAAATAATGTAACATTTGGGAGCAAACATGCAACAGAGCATGGCCCAGCTAGACGATAGAATTGCAAACACCTCCATTGCTACAGTATATTTACCACTGGTGCTGAGCGAGGCTGGAACATAGGACACCCAGACACTAAGGAAGGCCAGCATGCTGAAGGTGATGAACTTGGCTTCATTGAAGCTACTGGGAAGTTCTCTGGCCATGAAAGCCACAAGAAAGCTGGCAAGAGCTAGTAGACCTAGATACCCTATAGTACACCAAAATGCAGTGGGTGAGCCTTCATTGCATTCAACAATGAGGACTCCAGATTTTGCATTCAAATTGTATTCAGGGAAAGGGGACGACAGGGACAACCATGTGACACTTATTAACAATTGAGCGAAGGTTGCCAGGCCAATAACTGTATATGACATTTGAGGACTGGCCCACTTCTTTAAATCACTGTTTGGCTTTGTGGCCTTGAAGGCAATCATAACCATCAGGGTCTTGGCCAAGATGCATGAGACACAAAGAGCAAAGGTTATCCCAAAAGTCACTTGACGTAGAAGACACTTCTCATGGCTCGGGTAACCAATAAATGCAAGGGAACAAAGAAAGCAGAGAGACATAGAAACGAGTAGAAGGCAGCTGACATTATAATTGTTGGCTCGGACTAGAGGTGTTGTCTTGTAATGAATAAGTAGACCGAGAACAGCCAATGGAATAAGGGAAGAGGTGATGCTGGTGGACATCAAAATTACACCTAAGGTTTCTTCATATGAAAGATACTCAATGGGCTTTGGTACACATTTATCTCTTTGCTGACCTGGCCACTCACCCCAGGGGCATTTGGAGCATTCATTTGTATCTGAAAAGGAGGCAAACATTATGAAAGACGTATTCATATACTGTACATATAAATGATGGATTTCTCTGGTATCTAATTATAGACTTACCAGTTGTATTGGTGATTTCTCCAAGAGGGCAAGGGACACACTGGAAGCAGCAGCCAGGTCTCCTAGTGACAGGTGCCTTCCTGAAACCTGGCAGACAGCTCTCGCTGCAGACAGATACAGGGACCTATGAACAATATATAGAAACATGTACAGAGGTTTAATCACAGGCTGGGTACACACGTAAAGATTTTCTGTCCAACCATCCAACTAGCTGATCGGTTGGAATGAAAATCTGGTAACGTATGGGAGTAACTGATGATCAGCAATTTGCTCCTAAATGCCGGAAAATTGATAAAAACTGTTGTTTGAACAAATTGTTTAAATCAAACATTTAACAAACTTGTCTGTCGTCCATTTTCATCTGTTTTCTGGCATTTAGGAGCAAATTGCTGATCATCAGTTACTCCCATACCTTACCAGATTTTCATTCCAACCAATCAACTAGTTGGATGGTTGGACAGAAAATCTTTGTGTGTGTACCCAGCCTTAGTCATATTAACATACATATTGTTCTTTGCTAAACTCGACGATTAAAGGCATGAGAAGTGTTTGTTGTCAATTTAGGCCTCTTACTCACTGGCATTTTATATGTTAAAATTACTTTCTACTACTGTCTATGCTAGATTTATAGAAATCATTGTAAACTTTATGATTTGCTACTGTGTGGCATATACTGTACCATAAATGGAGCAAAGAGTGATCAGAAACAGAAGCTTGATAATGGGTATAATGGAAACTGCAAACCATGGTTACCAGCATCAAGAAAGCCCTCATTTTAAATGTGCATATAAATCGCATTCCGGTTTTGATTAGGCCTTTTCTTCATTAAAGACTATGGCAGAGGTTCCCAAACACGGTCCTCAAGACATCCCAACAGTTCAGGTTGTAGAGATATCCATGGTTGAGCACAGGTGACTTAATTAGTACCTCAGTCAATTTGATTTTACCACCTGTGCTCAACCATGGATATCTCTAAAACCTGAACTGTTGGGGTGCCTTGAGGATCGTGTTTGGGAACCTCTGGTCTATGGGGTCCATTCATCATCCTTTAATGGCCCATTAACAATGGAGAAACTGTAGTTTCCACATATTTAAGGTAATGAGTAACTCATCAGGAGACTGATAGGACCACCTAATATTCGGCAAATTCCAAAAGCGGAAAGTTTTTGGAGTCTGCCTGTGAGAACAAACGCTATCTTCAGATGGCACTTGTTCTCAGAGACCCGCTCCTTCCCATGGGAAGAAGTTCGGGGGCTGCGAAGAGGAATCCGTGTGGATCCCTCTGCCTCCTCAGTGGCTTTGCGCCTGTTTGACCCCAGGTCACACATGCACAGAAGTCGTCAACGGGGACAGGTTAGTAACACTGCTGCAGAAGTAGCAGTGTTACTGATCGTGGGGACAGCTGCTTTTTCGGGGCAGTTGTCCCCACACAGGAGCAATGCTGAAATGCTCTGGCAATAAGTAACCCCTGTGGCGAGGTGGATACTTCAGCATAGGGAACCATAGAGCCCCCGGTGAATAATAGACCCCTTTGCGTTTCTATGGAGTTTTTGTTCAGTAGAGGACCAGTGTGTTCCATCAGGAGGATCCACTTGGACTTGTGATCCAATGACCACTAGTTAAAGCAAAACACAGATATCTTCAGGGTCCATGTCTTTATCTCCAGTAGAGGGTTGACACTGGTGTCATTAGCAAGGCATTGACTCTCATACAAGGAAGCAGAGCTGGCAGCATGATGTATATACTATCTCCAATAATTCAAAAGTTTTATGTATAACATGATACAGTATAGTTCAAGATAATGCTATTACAATATATTTTCAATGATTTCCTGTTACAGACAACATAGCTACTGTAGTTCTCTATCACAATTCTGTGATTTACAACACATTCCCTTACCTGGAGACTACCTGTGGCCCATTTTAAAGCACTTATATTCATATTTAAGGCTGATGAATCATAACTTCCAACAGTGACCTGTTTCATTGTACCCCCTGGGCCCAGTTGCCAGTTGATGATATCGTACACAGGAGGAGGGTCCCCATTGCCATCAAAGAACATGTCCCTGCCAGTGCTCAGTTTTATTCGGACTTTCTTTATGTATTGTAGAATCTGCTGGAAGATTGCAAAGATGCAAAGATGTATGAGATATATCATATCTTAGAGAGAAAAAGTCATGGGCATAACTACTATAGGTACAAGGGGTACAGCTGCTATGGGCCCAGAGCTGAGGAGTGTCCATCTTCCTTGTTATATGTGTTATATCAGAGATTAACAATGTCGGTCATCACGGCATACTAATGGTCCAGGTTTTAGGGATATTCATGGATGAGCACAGATGGTTAAATTAAAAGACTTTGGTACTAATTAAGTCACCTGTGCCCCAGCATAGTTATCCTTAATACCTGAACTGTTAGGGTGCCTGGAGAACCAAGTTTGGGAACCTCTGTTGTACATTTTTCACCATTGGGTGGTACATAGGGGCCCTTACAAACTTTTCTTATGGGGCCTTCAAAAACCTAGTTTCTCACCTAGCTAAAGTGGAGAAGTTTCCCATAGCAACCAAGCAGCTTCTAACTGTCATTTTTCTAGCACGACCTGTAAAATGATAGGAGCTGATTGGTTGGTACTTTATTTCTCTCACTTCATCTCTCTCTGAGATTTGATAAGGCCCCCCCTGCATATCTTGTTTGATGTAAGATATTGTAAAACTAGTTTGAGCATTTTTAGAATACAAGATATTATTTGTTAATCTCCTAAATGCAAGTTGGACCCTTCCCACTAAAATATTAAGTACTGCAGATAAATAAATGCGACTAGTGGGCCTGATTCATTACGAATCGCCATTGTGATCGCAGCTGCAATTACGCATGAGACCTGCTGCAAAAATATGCTAATGAATGATATCGCAATGCTGTCACATAGCCAGCGTAGAAACGCCCACTACCGCTATTTCACATCGGTAATATGTTGCAGTCTTAGTCTTGAGTATTCATCGAGAACATCGAGTAACATCGGCCCCTCACACACAATTACAGCAGGTCTGACCTTACACAGATATTGGTAACCTCATCACATGCAGTGAGTACACAAGATATGTATGCCGTCGCAGTAGCTAATTTATGCATGCTCATGTAACGGCGTTCAAAATGGTCAGGCATGTCTGCGTTTCTCCAATCACGGCCCCCGTCACCACCCCTAACCTGTCATTCACTCTGCGATGGCTTACCGTGCTCTGCGCGATCACAGTGTGATCACAGTGTAGCCATCGCGCATGCACGCTGCGATGCATACGCATGAGCAATATGCAACAATCATCCGATTGCGTATACTTTTGCGGTTGCGATCTGTATTGAATCGTGCCCAGTGTCTTTAATTTTATTACATTTAGTTTGTAAAATGCATCGTCCTACCCTTATATGGATCATTGACACAAAAATACACTCATGTACGTTTATATACTTCAGATACATGTGGGAAAAATATATTTGTATACTTTTAATTAGGTTTGTCTATTAAGGACATTTCAGCCTAACTTATCAGCATTACCAACATCATCATTATCATCACGATCTAGATTTTACCTGCCATGGCTTCATGTCCCAGCTTTGGTGAGTAAACTGGCATGTCCCTGGTCTGCACATGTGCAGGTCATGCAAAGCACTAGCTATCATTAACACTGCACTGTAAAGATTGTATGCAATTCGCATGCTGGATGCCTGTCTAATGTACACTTGAAAATGCTCCACTGGATCTTTCTTTGTGCAGTTTCTTGGTGGCCTCTCTCTAGGGAATGTGAAGTTTTCAAAGTTTAGAAATGCACACCCAACACTTTCTTCCCAGAACATCCAGTTCCAATCTCTTTCTGGTAGCTCCACAGGGTTTACATGGTCAAGGTATTCCCGGAAACCTGGGATATGTCCATGGTGGAAAGCAAAACCTATGCTTCCTGCTAGAATCTTGGAGTATTTTTCAGAAGAAAAGAGTGAAGAGGTTGACCAAGCTTCACTGGCTACCCATGTCTTCTCAGTCACATTTCTTCTTAAAAGCTCATCAAGTAGAGGTAAAAAGTGGACATCGGTGGAGAAGACAACCACGGCTTGTGCTGTTGAATCTTTAATAACTTGAGCTATGTGAGGAATGTTGTAATTGGGTGGACTGATCAGAATGTACTCTGTAAACTCTGAACAGGCCCCAGATTTAAGAATTTCTTGTTTAATAACCTGTATACCCTGTTGTCCATAGTCATTGGCTAGTGCCACCAACCCAATCCAAGTCCAACCAAAATGTAATACAAGCTGGGCCAGTCCTTTTGATTGGAAGGCATCACTTGGCACAGTCCGGAAGAATGATGGGAACTGTGTCCTGTCACTCAAGAGAGAACTGGTAGAGAAGTGGCTAATCTGTTGGTTTAACAAAAATATAAAAAAAAAAATGTTTTTTTATTAAAACCCATGTAACAAGTTATTTTTAAAAGCTCAGTCACCCACTTAGTAGGTCTATGTGATAGAAACTGGTGTTTTGGTTAATTTTTTAAACCTTTAATTTTCTTAGATTTACATAGCTTATATATGCAGTTCTTAAGGAGCCATTTTCTATAAAATGTTCTGGGTTTGATTCAGGGGTGGATGCTATTGCAGCCACAGTTACAACTTTTTGTGGAGTCGCAGTTGCGTTAATATACATATGCTGAGTTTAGACTTTCCTTAGTGTACTATTGTGCGCCAGACAGTGCAATTCCACCGAGGGTTATAAACACTCCACCAAGGAGCACACCATAGCATTCACCATCGACAGCTTATGGCAAGTGCAGTGTCTTCTTGCTCTAAACATGGCCTCTGTGACTGCGGCCATGTGTTGCATGGACACTCCTATAGCATGACCGTGAAATGGCCTTTTTTTTTGCATTCATTTCAGACAACCTCCTAGTCACCACTGAAGAACACCCATGGTTTTGCAGCACCAGTTCTAATACCAGAAACTCCCTACACAACAGCAGTCTCTCAGGGAAATGGATGCGCCATAGGGATTTCAGGACATTTTGTGTATGTGTAGTAGCAAATAATCACTCAACTGCACAAACATGGGTATTGGTTCCACCATTGAATCAGGGACACATTGTATGGAGGAACATGTCCAAGGTAATTATTGGGTGGTTCACCAGTTAGGGAATGTTGCTAGGTTATTAATTGTGCAAACTGGTATGTCAATAGAGAATGGGTTGGGTTAATACTACTAGTGATGTAGGTCTGTATCTGCCCCTCTGAAATTCTTTTCATTTTTTTTTTATTATGTAGGTACTCCTTTATACAGCAAAGTGTTACACATACAGTATTCCTTAGAACACAGGTTCTCAAACTTGGTCCTCATTATTATTATTATTATTATTATTATTATTATTATTATTATTATTATTATTATTATTATTTACCAGTAGTGTAATTGTTCCATTTTGTCTAAGTAACCACATCTCCAATTACACTACTGGTAATTATTATTATTATTATTATTATTATTATTATTATTAATATTGATAATAATAATAATAATAATAATAATAATAATAATAATAATAATAATAATAATAATTATAGAGGTTTTACGGCTATTAATACTACTACAAGTACTACTACAGATGTGTCCACAAATACTATTTGTCACTACTATTTTTCACAAAACTAACATCATATTTGTAATGTGACAATTGTACAATGCAGAGGTAACCTGGATACAGGCATTTTATGTTCTTCTGTGTGCTAATCTGGGTAAAAAGGCAAAATACAAAGATCTGATAAAGGGTAAGCCATGCCTTGTGCATCATTATGCTTAATCTGCGACATTGTACCAATTCCTTTGTGACAAAATTACTAAGCCTAGTACACCTAGGACACAATAAGATAATATGAGAGTGGCTACAATGCGAATAAGTTTCAAAATTCAGGAAAGGGTATGACATTTTGAGAATCATCAGCCTTGGAAGAGAGTCTAAATCGCATTATTTGTTGCAAAAATGCTAGGCGTATGAGGACACATCTGTGCCTTTACTATTGCTATTATTATTTTTATTTCAGAATTGAAGATCATAAGAATTAATTTCAAAATGAACTATTAAATGTTTAAATTTTTGCTGGTTGCTTCCTTGTAATAATTTTGCTTTAATAACTGTAATCAATCCTTCACTATATATATGTTTGAAGCTGTGACACAACCCCTTTAAGTCAATATTAGCCATAAAAAAATATTTATTAAAATATTTCATTCTGAAAACGAGCAGAAACTGCATTTTTTCTAATCTTTTAGGATTTGGATCCTTTATTAAACCTTTAATGCAGGAGACGTTGACGATATCTCCTGCATTCAGAACAAAATAGGTCTCAGCTGCCATTCCCATAGAAAATAATTTCGGAATATAATATTAAACTATCAAGTGTTGAAAACATTTATTAGCTTTATATTATTTTACACTATGAACTTGAATTCAGGACAAAAAATAACTTCTGCAGAAGAGCATTTGAGGTCATTAGTAGATATAAGACTTGTGAATAGCTGGTTGAGACCAGAGGAACTCCTCTTACTTGTGGATACCTGCTCAGCCCAAGAATATGAGCCATGAGGATTGAGTAGGTGGAGGTAGAATGGCCGATGACCGCCGTCAACCTTTCCTTTTCTTGGCACCGGAAATTGGGGATAGCTCTGCTCTTTCCCGTCACCATCCAAAGAGTTCCTTCCAATTCCCGCTGAAGCACAGAGCAAGAGTCATAGACTTGGAAGCCCAGGGTGGTGTTTGGGAGAATGTCTGGGCTCTGATTTATCTTCTTCATGGCAAACATTACCACATGTACCTGAAGGTATGTTTCCAAAGACAACCTGCAATGGACCAAATAATAATATCTGAATTCATGCAACAGGACAACAAAATCACCATCAGACACCTACAGATGTGGCCTCATACACTTAGGGGCATATATACCAAAGTGCAGGTTTTTACAAGGGGAGTTGTTGCTCATGGCAACCAATCAGATTCTAGCAATTATCTTCTAGAAGGTGCTAGATAAATGATAAGTAGAATCTGTTTGGTTGCTATGGGCAGCATCTTCACTTCTAAAAACTCTCACTTTAGTAAATATACCCCCTAGTGTATAGATGCCCAGTGTGAATGAAATGAAAGGTGTAGCATATAGTACCATATTTTTCATTAAATTTGGGTTCCTAGTTGCATTGCAGATTCAGGTGTGACTTTAACTGTACAGGAATTCCTTTTAAACATGCACAAAGTCACACGGAACTTGGTGTGAGAAAAAGCTGCAACAGTTGCATTGTAACAATTCGTACACAGATTCTTGCTCATTCGCAAACACAGGTATCAATTGATCAGTGCAAATTATCACAGTAGTGTTGTCACTCTCAGTTGTTTTATTTATGTAAATAAGATGCATACATCGTGCGAGAAATACTTTCATTGCAGCCTAGCTGCCTGGGAACTAGCGCACCGAGAGGGGCTATTTAGTGTGAATCGAGCAATAATGCACAAGGACTCATCTGGATATGTGTGGTCACTATGGTCTAGAGCAGGGGTCTTCAAACTTGGCCCTCCAGATGCTGTGGAACTACACATCCCAGCATGCACTGCACATAGTTTTAGCATGCTGTTATATCAAAAAGGTGGCAGTGCATGTTGGGATGTTAGTTCCACAGCAGCTGGAGGGCCAAGTTTGAAGACCCCTGGTCTAGAGCGTCTAGGAAAACCTGAGTATCTAATGAGATGCTTAAATAGGGCAAACACACGCCACGATCTACAGAACGGTTTCTTACTTTCTGCATAGGGCTTGCCTTGGTTTCTGCGTGTATAAGATTTTGGGGTACACTTTTCCAACATGGAGGGGCAATATTGCTCCAATTAAAATCCCCCCACTTGAGGAAATGCCCATTAACTCTGGAGTATCCAAAGTGCAGCCTCGTCCAATGGAGTAGGATGTCGGAACAAGGTAATGCATAATGAGTTGCCATATTGTCTTGTAGACAAGTGTTATCGACCTGGAAACAAAGTGAAAAAGGAAAAGGTTTACAGCAGTGTTTTAAACACCTGTCCTAAGAGAAATTCTTCAGCAACAAAGTACTGGAGCACAATTCACATACAATGATCACCTGAATAGTACAGCACTAACAGGATTTATCAGTGCTATTTTTCAGCACTTCAGTTCCCGAACCTCTCATTAACTGTAATGTAATGTTCTGGGTCAAAATATATTTCCTATAAGATGAGTTTTATTTTAAAGGCCCCTTTAAATGCCTTCATTTCTAAATACTAAATGTATGTCTATATGATTGTTTTGAATTGTTTTTCTATGGCTCCACCCCCAGTAGCTCCACCCACAGTTCCTGAAACTATTTTTCCAGAAAAATAGCCCTGGGATTTATTATGGGAAGTGTGGAGAGCTTTAATTATTTTGTTTTCTATATTGTAGATAGAAACATCACTATTTTCTATATTTATCTAAATTTAAAGTATCTGCCCATGTTCTGCAAGTACTGATAGCCTGACAGCACTACTGCTCTTGTTTTGTGTGTACAGCCGTACAGTAGCACTTCTCTGATACAGAATGATGAATGCTATACTCAGATTTTATTCTCATTCTTCTACCCATTCACAACTATACCATACCATATATCTCACTGTGTGTGTTGAATGCAATGCACATTGCCTGTTCTTAAAAAATACCTACATTTTGTCAACATTAATGCTATATATTAACCGTGTAGGCATTATGGGGCACATTTACTAAGCTCTGGAAAGTGACAAATTGGAAAGTTATAAACTACCAGCCAATTAGCTCCTAACTGTAATTTTTCAAACACAGCCTGTAACATGACAGTTAGGAGCTGAATGGCTGGTAGTTTATCACTTTCCAGAACTTAGTACATCTCCCCCTTTATCTTTAAACATGATCTCATAGCGCGTATATGTTATTATCATGCATGGAGCTGTTTTGTTTTATTAACAAAACTGTAACTGATAAGCGTCATGTCATACGAACAGTCAGCGCCATCAATCCCTATTGATCTTGCCCATCAGTAAAGTGTTACTGCAAACTGGTGTAACATGCAAATATACAAACAAATTATTATCATGTGTCTACAATACATTTATATGTGCTTAGAACTTTGCCCTATATCATTATGTATTTTCATATCCATGGCCCAAATGGAACTCACTCCCTCTCAGTCTTCTGCAAATATTTGCAAACTTTGGGTACTTGAAAGGTCAGATATCCAGGTGATAGGACTTATCGACAAGGATGTGACTTACCTCATTGTACATTAGCTGCTGCTCACCTGTCATATGCGTTTTATGCTATATATACTGTGCATGTCTTTAGGTATTTATGCTAGCATGTAATGTTGTCATCTCCCATTAAAATCTATTACCATTGACCTTTTGCTACTACAGGGAGAGAGAATTACCCAGTGTATGTACTACAGTATATGACAAAAAAGACAATTCCCACTGTGCAGGTTATACAGGGAATGACATAGGGGGATTTAGCTGAGTTTTTTGTAATTTATCCCGAGCGTCTTATTTATGTCATTAGGGAGACACAATTACTAATTACAAATGTACAAGTGACAGACTACAGCTGAATAAAACATTACAGTAATTACCGACAGCATAAAAAGGCTCAGGAATTGGCCAGTATGAAATCATTATTTTGAGTTAAAACTAGAGATGTGCAGGACTCGGATTGGTTCAGATTTTCCCACCAAGTTCGGAATTTTCCAGCCAAATTCCGAGTCTCAGAAAGAGGCAAAACGTCATCTTTCATGGACAAACATCATCTTTCGTGGACAAAAGTCCATGAAAGATGATGTTTGTCAATGAAAGATGACATTTTGCTTTTTTCCTCAGACACAAAATTTGGCGTGAAAACCCAGAATTTGGCGGCAAAATCTGAACCAATCCGAGTCCTGCACAATCTATTGTTAAACCTGAGGTACAGGGCTGTGTACCACATTTAGTGGGTTTGTGCGGGTGTACCTTTTCTTTTTGGGCCTGATTCAGAGATAGATGGTAATGCACCTGCGACTGCATCTTCTTACGCAGCGCAACCTGTGTCTTTATGCTAATGCCGCAGCCGATGAGATTCGTACAGAGACGCCCACTAGCTGCAAATCAAATACCTTGTACCATCGGAACCATCGGATGCACATCGGTCACAACATCTGACATTAGAGCAGCTCTATGGTTGCTCAGAATGTCCATCGGAACATGGCCGCCGGTGCCAGGGCAACTGCGAAAAAGCATGTAGTCACTGGCCGAGACATCCCTATGTCTAGCTAGACACCGCCCCTGTTACTGCCATGGAACGTCCTCTGAAATTGTCTCTCTCTGCTTTTAAATTCAATCTGTGTCCCATGGCGGTAACCATTCGGACGCATGCAAGTGGAGACTAAAAAAAATCGACATTGCGTAAACTTCTGAATCAGGCCCTTTGTGTGTGAATGGGTATATGTCAAAATAGATAAATGTGGTACAAAGTGTGACTTGTGCGTTTTGCTCCATAGTTTTCTGCTTGACTATATTGCTTTAAATGTTATTCTTTTTTATTGCATATATGTCAGTTATGTGGGTTACACATGGAAAAAACATTTGTACCTGTCCATTAGGAACATACACAAACAAAACATGTTTTAAAATATGGTGTCAAATGGAGATTTTGGTCATCCGGCGCTTGCAGTTCAAGGTTGGCGGTCATGCCTTGTGGTAGCATTGTGCACTGTGACAACATGGCTATTTGCCATGGTCTCCGCCCCATATGTGTGACCATATTAGGAAGGTATGTTGGCATATTCGCTCTGACTTCCAAGGCTAAGGAAGATTTGGAACCTTTTAAATTTAATGTGGGTTTGGTGAATGGACCTGCTGGTCCCTACAAGAATTGGTTAGCCAGAATGCAAAAGTTTTTTGCGGCCTACCTAGAGACTTGCCCTTCTAAACATCTCAATGTGCTATTTTGTATGTACATGATTCATTGGATGGTTTGTTCTACATCGGGTTCAATGTGATGCTCATACTGTATGACGAGGGTTTTCTGAGCCAGCAGTCGGGTGTAGCAGTTAAACTAGGTTTCATGGAAGGTTTTTGCTTTCCTGTTATGGGTCCTGTGATTTCTGGCTTGCCCCATAATTTAAAGTATGCTGTTCAATTGCCGGATGTGACAATGGAGAAAGTTTTGAAGGGGTTAAAATTGGGGCAGATGGCTGGCCCTTTTATGTCATCCCCTTTGGCAGATTTGGTGCGGTCCCCTATAGGAGTGGTCCCTAAGAAAAGAAAACTCCTTGAAAATATAGGCTGATCCAACATCTATCTTAACCTTTAGGGCATTCAGTTAATGATGCAATTCATGTCAAGTTGTGTTGTGTTAATCATTTGGACTTAGTTCTTTTATATAGTCTGAATGCCATTTTGAACAAGATAGATGTTGAGTCTGCTTTCTGACTTTTACCGTTACATCCCAATTTATTCAGTTTTAGTTTGCGCGGGGAATACTTTATTGACTTTTGGTCGCGTTTGGTCCATTTTTTTTTTGTTTTAATGGCATCCTCATATGACCGTCTCCAATACATGCTAATTTGGAACTTCATATTTTCACCAATGCTGCTGGTGGTTTTGCTTTCGGTGCATACTTGAATGCTTCATGGTGTGCTGAGCTGTGGCTGGAATCATGGGGTGAAGAAGGCTTGACCAGGAACTTACACCTACTTGAGTCTTTTCTGATCATTGTAGAATTGGATCTTTGGGGG
Organism: Taudactylus pleione; assembly: GCA_031769625.1. NCBI lineage: Eukaryota > Metazoa > Chordata > Amphibia > Anura > Myobatrachidae > Taudactylus > Taudactylus pleione. The sequence continues at coordinate 328,722 of JAUIMM010000391.1, forward strand.
AAGCGTTTATTAAATTCTGGTATTGTAATCTGGAATGATAACCTGGGGGTTGTTCAGGATTTTAGTTGTCAAAGCACTTAATTGTTGCTAGCAGTACTCTTGATGGCTAGGCTGGTCTTGCAGTGTAATATATAATTTCAGGCTAAGCATGTCCATAGGGTGGATATTACATTGCTGATGCACTTTCTAGGCTGGTGGCTTTTGCTGCATCTCATGGTGGTCTGTCCTCCTTATGTTTGGCAGATGATCTGGCCGGATTAGAGGAATTAGTGAGGTGCTCTACAGCTTCAGGGACTCTTCTCTTTAAGTTTTTATTCATGGAGGATTTATATTTTGGCCTTCAGGAGTTGGTATGAGTTATTGATTTTGGTAGATCGTGTATGGTGGTGGTGCTTCGGCTTAGTAGTGCCTTGGTGCAGTGGTAGAATTGATGCATTGTTTGGAATTGCTTAGACTTATTAGTGGGTGTGCTCTTCTCATGTTATGTGATGGCAAATATGAGCGTCTCTCCCGGGAATTAACAAACACCGTCCAGTTGTGTTATTGATTTATGGAGAGTTAAACACCAATGTTTGGTTGTATGAATTAATGTTGTCTTCCTTTCTTATCTCTGCTACCATACTAACTTTAAGTATCAGTCTAAAGGTGCATATCCACTACACAATAAAAATGAACAATTGAACGATTGCAACATCATTATTGTTCAATCGGTCATTAATCATGCAGTGTATATGCCGGCAACAACCAGCGATGCGCACTCCCGCTGGTCGTTGTTGGCAGGGGTGCCGAGAGGGGGGGCGGGTACAGATTACCCGGGCCCGGGCTTCCTGAGGGGCCTGGCGGGTGGGCCCGGGTCTGGCGCCACACCCCCCCTCCCTCGCAGCAGCCCAGCACACAGCACGTGCTGAGCTGCAGTGGTAGACTGCTCGTGGCTGCTGAGCAGCAGCCAAAGCAGTCTCCTAAGCCTGTGGGGGGGGGAGCAATCACACTGATCGCGCAGGGCTGAGGGGGCTCACAGTGCCCCCCCCAGCGTGTAGCGCCGCTTTGCGGCACTGCTAAGCAATTTTTTTTTGGGAAGGGGGCATGGCCACGCCTCCCATGATTAGGCCACGCCCCATGTTACCCGAGCCCGCCACGGCTCCTGGCGGGCCTGGTTGTTGGCAGCTCTCATCGCCTGAACATGCAGGCCAACCTGCCGATATCGACAGGTTGTGCATGTTCAGGGATGAGGGTGTCTACACTGAGCGACATATCATTCAGTGTGGGCACAATATCCACTGCACAGTATGGTGAACGATTACGATGTCGTAATCGTACAGTCGTTCTACACTCGTGTAGTGGATATGCACCTTCAATATCATGAAGGAATACAAATCAATTATAATTTGTCAAAATAAATGTGAAATTTAATCTTATTGTCTGTGTCTTCATTTATTGGATAAGACTTGGTTATAGTACAGTAGAGGACCTAGGTGAAGAGGAGGACTGATAGGGTGTTTAATATATGCTCAATTCTCAGTGTTTGCAACACCACAGTGCTATAGTACAGACTATTTGGGGAATGCAGTCAAGAGGTGTCCAATCAGGATTCCAACATTCACAACGTCATCAGCAGAAGGTCAACATTGATGATGACGACATGGTTTAAATGTCAACATCATTCATGACAAAACTGACATAATGTCAACATTTCTATTAGGCTTAAGACTAGTATAAGGGTTAGCAGTAATGTTAGTGTTAGGGATAGGGGGCCTGATTCAGAGCCGGACGCAATTAGCGCTCGCTCGTCCAGAAAATAGGGGTGGCTATTCAAATGAACCGTTCGCTCTTTGCGGTCTGTTCACGCCTGTAGGTCTGAACGAGCGAACAAAACATGCGAACGTAATTTTGAAAAAAACGCCCCCTGGCCACTTGCATCCTACGTCATGTCCGCTATTTATTAGATTAATCGAGTACATCGACCAGCGTATGAACTGCTCGCTATTCTTGTGGTTGGTTTTTCCTACCACAATTTTGCGAGCAGTTCTGGCTATAAAATAACCCAGTGACGTGGTCAATGACGCTGCTGTATTAATTATGCACACCCATAAAATGCCCGTTTTGACCTTTAAGCACGCCTGCGTTCTGATCTCCACTCCCCGTTTTCAAGCACCTTCCCCTGTTACCACCCACATACGCCTCCTCCTGTCACTCAAAATAGCAGGCATTCGCTATTTAGCGAACAAACGATTTTCGGCCGCACTGACTGGTTCGCACATGCGTATTACGATCCGTATGCATGCGCAGTTGGGCAAACATCGCTCGGAACGAACGAGCGTCCGCTTACGAGCAGCTCTGAATCAGGCCCAGTGTTTCTATTAGGATTAGAGACAGTATTGCAGTAAAAAGATAACAATGTCGACAAAACAGCAGTCGAAGTTGACATTATGAACATGGCGACACTCTCATGTTAACATAATGAAGGTCAACATTGTGAATGCCTAGAATATATACTACACCCTTATTTTGAACTTCATATACTTCTCCTAGAAGTTAATTTTTTTATGCTCTCTTCCAGGACAAAGAACAATTCTTATGCGATTTCCATACAGGTGCAAATCTCACGTCAGTTACTATGGAGCCTATTCCTTAAGGTGCGTACACACTGGGCGATAAAGTGGAAGACTGAATGATAACGATATCGTTATCGTTCAGTCGTCCACTTTATCGTCCATTTTTAACCCCAAAAAGATGAACGATAACGACGACGCGCGTTCCCGCGGGTCGTTCGTCATTATCGTTCATCGGGCTGACATGCAGGCCAACCTGACGATCTCGTCAGGTTACTGCATGTCAGGGAATGGGGGAGAGAGCCCGGCGCTGAACGATACCGTTAATGATATCGTTCAGCGGCTGTGCTCAATGTCATGAACAATGTCATGAACGACATTGAGCACAGCCTGCCGGGGACAACACTACACGATATCGCTCAGGGAGCATATCGTGTAGTGTGTACCCACCTTTAGTGATAATTAAGTATCCAACTCAGCTCGAGTGGTGGTGGCTGTTACTTAAGGACCAAGGCAATTCAGTCCTGTCACCTATAATGAACAGAGTGGTCCGCGCTCCAGGTCTTAGAGGGTATGTCTATAAGGTGTGTGAGGAAGGGAGATTAGGGAGCAAGATAGGGGGAAAGCAAGAAAAGTGGGGCTATGGTGGTGCTGCACGTGGAACAGGAGTACCAGATCCTGTTAATTGCAAGTTGGACGAGGGGGGTTTACACGTGCGCTCCTGTATGTGGATACATGCTGCAAGGGGAGGAAAAAAGGGGGGGAGGGGGGGGTTTTGTGGGAGAAATGTATGTATATATGATGGTGGGGTGAGGGGTGAGAGGAACGGGGTGGGGGGGGAAAGGGGGGGGAGGTGACAGGGGAGGGTAGGTGGGAAAGCGGAATATGGGTGGTTATGTAGTAACAATAGATGGCGTGTATTGGTGTTTGTCTACTGTGTGGGTGTTGTTGGTGTGTAATGAAAAGCCAGACACTTGAGATCGAATCCAACCTGTTTATTGGTGAGTCACAGTGCTCCCCAGGCGGTATCGTGAATGAGATTGGGGTTGAGTGGCGGGTTAAGTGATTTCCTGGTCAGGGAGTTGGTGAGCCCTTTTAGGGGGCTCCTTTCCGTGCGGCCCTTACTTCTGCACGTCCCCTCTGCTGGACCTATGGTAACAGTCTTAGAGGACCAGGATAGTGATGATGTCTATGATAAAGTCCCGTGAAGTGGCAGTGGCGGCGTCCCGCACTGATGTTGTAGTTACCTACCGGTAGGTTGCAGTCTCTAGTCCTGTCACCTAGACTTGTACCGGTAATTACTAGCGGTGACTGTGTCAGTGCTCGTGCATTAACTCTGTTCAACCACGCGCACAGAGAGGGCCGCCGGTGGGGGAGGGATGTAGGAAGCAGCAGGCCACTGGGAACTGAAGCATCTGAAAATTATGGGGTCTAGTTACTAAGCAGTGTTAGGAGACAGAGTGAAAAGTGATAAGTCTGTGATAAGGTGCCAGCCAATCAGCTCCCAACTGTCATTTTTCAAACACAGCTTGTGAGATTACAGGTGGGATCTGATTGGCTGGCACCTTATCACAGACTAATCACTTTTCACTCTGTCTCCTAACACTGCTTAGTAACTAGACCCATATGTTTTCGTTGTTTGCTGAATACTGAGTGGACACATAGGGGGTACATTTTTAGAAATGAAGATGACTAGAATCTACTAGTTAAATGTTAAGTAGAATCTGATTGGTTGCTATGGGCAACATCTCCCTTTCTGAAAACTCTCACTTTAGTAAATTTACCCCATAGTGTCTATAATAATGAAAGGGCCAAAAAACTACTGTGTCTTTATTTGCAACAGGCCCATACATGATAATGAATAGGCCCCTATATTGCATGTAGAACACATTGTGTTGCCATTCAAGAATCACAAACTTCCATAAATCATGAATGGAAGCTACACCAGCTGTTTAATGCCATGTAGGACTCTGAAAAACGCTGAAAAGCAAAGAAAACCACAGGAGGAATATTTACCACAGATGTGTCCTCATACAATGTCACTCTAGTTGAGCCAAATAGCCCCTATCGGCTATATATGTCTCGAGCAGCTCGGCTGTGAAAAGTGGCTCTTCCATGATCATGTGCATCCTATATGCACACACAAAACTATTGGAAATGACAAAACTTTTTGCTAGTGTACTCAGGGCCTTATTCAGCAGTTCGGGAATCTGAACAGGCGTAAGAAACGTACTGCACATGTGCAGAACAGGACTACGATCCCGCACAGAGACTGGCAGCAGACTGGCAGTGATTGACAGTCTGCTGCCATTTGTGGGAGGAGAGGGGGCGGCAATGCCCTCCGGTCCCTGAAGTGGAGGCGTGTCGCCGCTGTTGGGGGGAGGGATGAAGCCAGGATTTCCGTTGGCTGACGGAGATTTCCTGATCTCTTCCTCTCAACTGCATAACCCCATGGGAAACCCTCGCCGGCTGATGTTCCCCAGAGCATCTGATGCTGCGTTGGACATACTGCATAATGCAGCAGTGCGGTGATGCCTCCTGCTGCATTAACATGTCAGCACAGACGGAATAGCTAAGCGGCTTGCGAGTAGCGTAGCTATTCCGTCTGAAGCTGAATCAGGTCCTCAGACCGCTGTGTTGTGCAGCATTTGTCCACCTGTGTGCGACTGAGTCTCAATATGTGCAAAACGGGCTCCGATGTGAGCAGCCGCAGCTTTCCTCTCACCGTGTTCTATTGCGCTTCATCTGCCGCGATTTACGTGTGTTATACCAATTACTGTGATAAAAATGGCAGGGCCTGAAGCTCCTGCAGTTGCGATTTGGCAGCTGTGGATGGGCAGAAATCTGTTACTGCGACAGCGGCAAGGACTTGTACTGAGACACCCGCCTAATCCATCGCAGCCGTCTGCACCTGCGAACACATAAGCAGCATCGGACTCAGGGCGCTTTTCAGACCCACTTGCGAGCGCTGAGCTGAGCGCTCGCAAGCGGATTGATGTTGGCCAAGTGCGCATGCGCATGACGGAGGCGGTTCCGTCGTGCGCATGCGCGAGCCTCGAATAGCGACGGCCAAGCCGTCGCTATGGGTCTCGCACCAAAGGGGGCATGCTGTCGATGTTGAGTGACAGCACGCCCCCTTTGCTGGGCGTGCCGGGGGGCGTGGCTGCCCAGATGGAGGCGTTCCTATGGGAACGCCTACCGTCTGGGGCCGGCCCCACTAAAATCACAAGTGATGTCAGTGGGAGTGCTTTTGGATCTGATAGAGCCAAAAGCACTCCAGGGCTTGCGGCAGATGAGACCCTACCGCAAGGGTCTCGTCGCAAGCCCGATAGTTGCAATGGTCTTGACCATCGCGACCATCTTCCTGGTCGCTCGCTATAGCTGTGGGTGGTCATACACAGCTATACGAGCGGCCAGGAGGCCGCTCCAAAAAGTAAGAGGGACGCCCCTGATTCAGAGCGAGTGCTCTGTCAGAGCATCTGGCTCTGAATCAGGGCTTCAGATCAGGCAAACATTGACTCCTTAAGTTAGTCTGTGGTCACTCAGAATGGCTGCCATAACTGAGACGCCGGAGCCATGTTTCCTGCGTACGGGATCGCAGAAGCAGGAAGTGACGTGCCCCCTGAAATGGTCAAAACATGCCTGTGTTATTTGCTGCCACTTCCCATTACTTCTCCGTTACCTCCCTGAAACGCTAGTCGCCTGTCAATCACACTGTCAATAAAGACTTTAAACATCGGCACAGTGTACAAGTGTAAATCAGGGCTGCAGCCCGTATCTCTAGTACGCTGTGTGTGAGGCTTTGCACTGATTCTGCGATGCCCATACTCAAAATTTAAAGAAGTACAAGGTACAATGCTACTCTCGGAGTGTCTCAGTGAGGGCGGGCGGCATATGATGTATAGATACTAGGTGCATGAGGGAACATCTGTATCATTTCAGAAGTACATTTGGAAAGGTTGAGAAACCCTAATGAAGGTAACTTACACATGTCAGAAAGGTACGGGATGTCGGCACTCAGGATCCCATTGGTCAGAGCCACATTATACCACATTTCTCCCATAAAGAATATACCACATTGCTCCCCACAGTATATACCAAATTGCTCCCCACAGAATATACCACATTGCTCCCCTACAGAATATACCACATTGCTCCCCCAGTTAACACATTGCTCCCCACAGAATATACCACATTGCTCCCCACAGAATATACCACATTGCTACCCACAGAATATACCACATTGCTCCACTTCGAATGTGCCACATTGCTCCCACAAAGAATATACCACATTGCTCGCTCCCCCACAGAATATACCACATTGCTCCCCCACAGAATATACCACATTGCTCGCTCCCCCACAGAATATACCACATTGCTCCCCCACAGAATATTCTACATTGCTCCCCCACAGAATATACTACATTGCTACCCACAGAATATACCACATTGCTCCCCTCCGAATGTGCCACATTGCTCCCCCACACAATATACCACATTGCTCCCCCACAGAATATACCACATTGCTCCCAACAGAATATACCACATTGCTCCCCACAGAATATACCACATTGCACCTCCACAGAATATACCACATTGCTCCCCCAGTGAATATACCACATTGCTCCCCCAGTGAATATAACACATTGCTCGCTCCCCCACAGAATATACCACATTGCTCGCTCCCCCACAGAATATACCTCATTGCTCCCCCACAGAATATACCACATTGTTCCCCCACAGAATTTACCACATTGCTCCCCAACAGATTATACCACATTGCTCCCCACAGAATATACCACATTGCACCCCCACAGAATATACCACATTGCTCGCTCCCCCACAGAATATACCACATTGCTCCCCACAGAATATACCACATTGCTCCCCACAGAATATACCACATTGCTCCACACAGAATATACCACATTGCACCCCCACAGAATATACCACATTCCTTGCTCCCCCACAGAATATACCACATTGCTCCCCACAGAATGTACCACATTGCTCCCCACAGAAGAAAATAAAACTACACTTACCTTCTGTCTCATCGGCTGGCTGCTAGGGCTGAGAAGATCTGAAGAGTGCGGGCAGGCATGCGGGTGGCAGGATGGCATGAACGGGTGGGCGGGCTGGCAGACAGGCAGTGAGGTGGGTGGGCAGGCAGTGAGTGAGTCCCATGCCTGGCAAGCAACGCCGTGTCTCCCAGTACCACTCTCAGCTGGCACCTGGCCGGGATCCTCTGCGTGGCTGCTCAACGTGACGTTATGTCATGATGCAGCCGCGTCATGCGATGGGCAGGGATGGGACATACAGACAACGGGAGCTGTGAGAGCTGCCACTGCGGAGCAGCTGCTCCAGCTTTGTGTTATTATTGCCAGCAGGGTCGCAGACAGGTCGCCCGCCACTAGAAACGGACCTGCTTCCTGTCCTCGCAAACTGCCAGGACCTGGCCAGGCTGTGCGAAGCTTTAGCTCTCTCAGCCTGGCCGAAGGGACAACTATCGCCACCGATGGTTGACCCCAGGCTGTGACCTTGGTCTCAGCACTTGGGATCACGCAGATGCAGGTAGTACAGTAGGTGTGTGACACCTCCATCATCATTTGCATTTAAATGGACGGAATTGCTCAGCTGCTTGTGTGTAGTTTTGCAATTCCGTCTATCTCTGAATCAGGCGTTATGTGAGGACACATTTAAATAGGAAAAACCTTGAAATACTTCACAAACAGACATAACAGGAACAAAACACCTTCTACCGTTGCAATGTGTTTTATCAGGTTAACCACCACTTCTCATAATGATATTATAAGGAAGGAAGAGTCTATTTCAGTTGTTTAGCAAGAATCTTACTGGGAAAAGACAGTCAGTTATATGACGTTATTACAGTGACATACTCTCAAATCGCTTTTATTGACAGATTTCTAAGGTAATAGCTTCTCATTTCAGATATTTTTCCTTAAAGTACATTTAAAAAAATGCTGATCTCAGACTAATTACCATGAGAACAAGCTGTATCCCCTCAGTATGCCAGCTTTGAGAATCACAATTAACATTACATTATTCATGTTATTCAGGGGGAGATTTATCAAATCTTGTCAAAAGATAAATTTGTCCATAGCAACCAATCAGTACATTTTCTAGCACAGCCTGTAAAATGACAGTTAGGGGCTGATTGGTTGTCATGGGTAACTAAAACTAAAATTTTTATTTCTGAGATCCAAGCCATGTGTTTAAAATATATTTTTACATGTTAGTTGTACAGTATATGCAATTCTAGCTGTAGTAAGCAACATCAGGGATAATGCTATCCAGTAGCGTCACAAGGGGGGTGCGGGCCGCACCCGGGTGTCACCTGCCAAGGGGTGACACCAAGGTGCACTCTCCCACTCAGTGACAGGAGCCGGGTGCTGCACTGTATAATTAAGTGCAGCACCCGGCTCCTGACACTGTGAGGGAGCCAGCCGACACTGCACGCACCTCCGGCACCCCTCCTGCCTCCAGGCTTCCAGTGATAACAGGACCACGGGGGTTTGGCCGTGAAACCACTTCCTTTCCCACGAGGCCACACCCCTACCTGAGAGGCCACACCCCTTTTGGCACCACGCGGCTTAGCAGTGCAACACAACATCCCTCCCCGCACTAGGTGACACTGTGGGGAAGGACGCTAGGCACTCTGGCCCTGATTCAGAGCCGGACGCTCTGACAGAGCGCTCGCTCTGAATCAGGGCCGGTTTTGAATTTTTTTTAGAATGGCCTCCTGGCCGCTCGCATAGCTGTGGGTGACCACCCACAGCTATAGCGAGCGGCCAGGAAGATGGTAGCAATGGTCAAGACCATCGCGACCATTGGGCTTGCGACTAAGCCCTTGTGGTAGGGTCTCGCTGCCGCAAGCCCCAGAGAGATTTCGGCTCTACCAGAGCCGGAATCTCTCCACTGACATCACTTGTGATGTCAGTGGGGCCGGCCCCAAATTGTAGTTGTTCACATGGGAATGCCTCCATTTGGGCAGCCACTCCCCCGGCCCGCCCACCAAAGGGGGCATGCTGTCACTCAACATCGACTGCACGCCCCCTTTGGTGCGAGACCCAGAGCGACGGATTGCCTGTCGCTAGCCGGGTCTCGCGCATGAGTATGACAGAGCCGGCTCCGTTGTGCACATGCGCTCTGGGCCACCATCGACTCGGTTGCAAGCGCTAAGCGCTTGCGACCAGGTCTGAATCAGGCCCTCTATGTGGCAATTTAGTTCTTAGGAGATCAGGATTTAGGAGGCACCTAAAATGAGATTTATCAAAGCTTGGAGAGCGCTAAAGTGGAGAGGGATAAAATACCAACCAATCAGCTCCTAAATGCCATGCTACAGGCTGTGTTTGAAAAATTACAGGAGCTGATTGGTTGGTGCTGTAACTCTCTCCAGTTTATCTCTCTTCAAGTTTTGATAAATCTCCCTCTTCAATTATCGGTTTTTAGACCTATTAATTGTAATTTCTAATGATCGCTATTTGCGGCAATAACAAATTAAAAGATTTGCATGAATATATTAAAAATCACATCTAGGGATCATTAGTGATCACTTTTCTTTCGAGTCCACGCGTGTGTGATCTGCTGACCGCACATGTTCTGCTATGGAACCCCCTCCCAGTAATTTCTGTGGTAAGTAACCCATAGGATACAGATACTTATGCCATCTGAAGATGCCAAGGCCAGGTAAATACAACAGCCTAGCAGCCCCCATATAAACTGGGGGCTGATTCTGCCATCAGAAATGGAGGGTAAGCTGGAGATATTGGAGATACCTGCTGAGGTCCTCCCATGTTACATTCGGGGTAAACATAATGTTTGCAGGTCCCGATTATATATTATGATAAATAGGCCCATGAATGAGAAGCATATTTTCACTAGTTAAAAATTGCCAGAAGCTAACTTGCAGATGCTATAGCGCACAGCTTCTTATCTGTAATGCTGCAGGCTACCACTCCGCCATGTTTGTAATGGGCAGGTACTGCCTCCCTGTCTGCTCCACAGAAGATTACATCAGCATCACAAGGGGTAAAGGACCCAAGGGGAGGGGTTGCTGGTGCCTTGGGCATTGAGGGCACATACGAAGGTACAAACTCTGCACCCCTACAGTCACTCAGAAGATGGGAGATTGTCTTACTGAGCGATGGAAAGTGAAGCTTGTTGAATTGCGCAGACAACACAGTGCCCATAGCTGCGATGGGGATGCTGTAAGCTGCAGAAATACAGAGAACACAAGAGAAATCAGAGATTGTTCTGCTTTATACCTGTTGCTAAAATGGAGGAAGCAGTGATAGCTAATTTCTCCCGCACAATGGGCCTGATTCAGACCCACTCGCGAGCGGCTGTCCGCTCGCAAGTGGGTTGATGTTATGGACTGAGCATGCGCACGACGGAGGGAGCTCCATCGTGCGCATGCGCCAGACGCGACGAGCGAAGGAAAGTCCTTCGCTCGTTGTGTCCGATCAAAGGGGGCGTGCTGTCAATGTTGATTGACAGCACGCCCCCTTTGGTGGGCGTGCCGGGGGCGTGCCTCCCTGACGGGGGCGTTCCCACGGGAACGCCTCCCGTCAGAAGCCGGCCCACTGACATCACTAGTGATGTCAGTGGGAGTGATTTTGGCTCTGATAGAGCCAAAATCACTCCGGAGCTTGCGGTTGAGAAACTCAACCGCAGGCTCCGGCTCGCAAATTCGATGGTCGCGATGGTCTCGACCATCGCGACCATCACAATGCACGCTCGTATAGCCTGTGGGTGGTGACCCACAGCTATACGAGCGTCCAGGAGGACGCTCCATGAAAATGGAGCCCGGCCCTCATTCAGAGCGTGCGCTCTGCTCAGAGCGTACGGCTCTGAATGAGGGCCAATATTCATAGAGTGAGGTTATCACTGCGTCATAAATAGACCCATTTTGTAACTTTATGAAAGCGCAGCACAATGATCCAAAAATGTTCTGAAAACTGAAAGAAAAGAGGAAATGTTCAAAGATTATTCACCAAAATATATAACTGGACCAATGTACTGTATGTAACAAAAAAATAGATAATGAGGTTTAATTGACATTAATAGGTTTTATACATATAAAAAGCATGACCCAATAGTTAGTTATAAATTGGACAAATATCATGTACCAAAATAAAAAGTCAGATTCAAAAAATAATGTTAAATATGTAGCAATTATATAGAGAGATACTGTAGCATCAATAGGAATAAAACACACATAATAATGAGTAGTGTTTAAAGATGCACGCGTTCCCTCCTGTGTTTTAATTTAGATTTTTCCAAAATCACCTCGAAAGGTTTAGGTTTTGGATTTTTTTTAAATTGATAAAAATAGCTAAAATCATGTAATGAACGCCTGTTTTTGTTAATACAGTATTATTTAACTCATTAACATCCATTTCCAGTCAATTCCAGTCATTTGTTTTCAGTTTTCACACATATTGGATAAAAGCTGCAGCAAGCCGACTGGCTAAACTAAGCCACAAAGCAGCAGTACAAACACACAGCAATCTAAAAAACAATATAGCACATGTAAAAAAGATAGTGGCACTGCAGTGGCAGACAGATGGTATAATATAAACTATACAATGCTATAGAATATTTTCATTAATCAAGAACTAGATTGGAGGGCCGAGGCCACCACAGGTAATTGGAGTTTGAGTACTATTTAGTGGAAGGCAGGTAAAGTATTGATTATTTGATTAGTGTTAATCATTTAATGATAAATCAGAGAAATGGAAAACATTGTTTCAAAACAAGCATGCAAATTGTACTGTACACTCCCTGCCAAATACACGCAATCTTGTCAAAGACCATAATGAAAAGTAGTGCACAATAGAATTGTCTTTGGGACCTTCCACTCACCCTTACTGTATATATATTAAAAAGGACGTGCACAGTTTAACAAATCAAGCACTTCAGCGACAGAGACTGCCACTTTTGTGGCTAAAGTGCTTGGTTTATTTGGGCCCCCAAAAGAGAACCTACCAATGGGCTTAAGGTGGTTGTGTTATTAGTAATGTCTACAGTTGGAAGAAGTCATTATCATCCTAATCCTCACATCCATCAGTGTTGTCAAAATTATCATTGCACAATATTAGCTCATCCCCACTGGAATTCACCATTTCAGAAGTATCTGCACTTTGTTGTCAATGGTGGCAAAGGTCTTCCTCATAGAATTTGTTGTTGATTTATTATGAACATCAGTTTTTCCACATTTTTAGGAAGTAGCCTCCTACACCGATTGCTTACAAGGTTCCCAGCTGTGCTTAACACTTTCTGAGTACACCCTGGAGGGTGGTCAGCTTAAGTAAAACCAAGCTACAGTAGTTTGTACTAAAGGCTCCAAATTGCATTTTTTTCCTTCCAGTCTTTAAAATTTGTACATTGTCATTAAAATAATCCTCTACCATTCTATTGATGCTTACTGCGTCATCACATTTAGTCATGGTCGAGATGTCAACATTCATTGGGCAATTATTTTAAGCCTGATCAGATGTCATAATGGTGTTTCACTCTTATGCACTAAGTTGACTCATCCTCATCACCAGATGGTCTCTTGGGAAAGGTCAGTTTTTCCCCCCTGGCACCAGCATTTGCAGAAGAAACTGAGGCAGGATACATTGTTGTCTAATCTTTTTGAGAATTGTTTGGGGTGCAGATGATTGGAGACACCACCGCACACACCATTGCTTACACTAGAAGGATAACACACTATGCAACTTTTTTGTACTAATGTTTATTTTTTAGAGACAGATAACACTGGCAATTTGTTTTCACGCACTTGGAGGAACAGGTCTTTGTGAAAATTGTGTTGGGGCGCAGATTATGGGGGGACATAAAAAAACCACACATCATCGCTTACCCTGGAAGGATTACACACTTATGTCTTTGTTTATTAGACACAGAAAATAATGGCAGTTGTTTGCACTCATTTGGAGGAACAGGTCTCTGTGAGAATTGTCTTGGGATACCACTGCACACACCTTCACTAACACTGGTAGGATAACACACTATGAAACTTTTTTGCACTAATGTCTTTGTTTTTAGACAGAGACAACAATGGAAATTATTTGCACGCACTTCGAGGAACAGGTCTTTGGGCCCTATTTATCACAATCCACAATCCAAATTTGAAAAAATTGTTGGTTGGTCTGACAAAGAGTTGCTGAGACAGAGGAACCAATCACTTCTCAAGCAAGGACTGGTAGTATAATGTAATGTGGACCTGGGAACCCACTCACGCATCTCTCAGATTGTAGTGCCAAGACCAAAAATTCACATTTCTGCTAAAGTCATATTATGATCAATGAGGCTTTTTTAGATTTTGAAAGATAGAGGCAAATCTAAGAAACAGATTCTTCTGAAATATAATTTGTGAGGAAGATTGTGTTACTTGTGCTGCAAAGACAAATTAGCACTCCTTCACCACATCCACTGCAATCATCCTTAGGAAATAGTAGCACTGGTTTGTGTCAAGTTAGAATGCAATCATACTGGATACCAGTATGCCTTAGCTTTTATTATCATTATACAAAGTTTGCAGTAACCAGGGTTGGACTGGTCCACAGGGATACAGGGGAAATCCCCGGTGGGCCCCACTGCCTGAGGGCCCAGCCCCTCCTCTAGGTGTCAGGTTCCAGACCTAAAATTATACATTGTTACTATATTAGATGGTCAGTTACCTGGTGGAGTAGTACCACTGATCAACATGGGTGCTTGGTTCCTTTCTATAAAAAATACACCAAGATTTCCCTATTGGTTATCCAAGCATCTGTGGTGGCTGATCACACCCCTTCTGGTGGCTGGCCACAACTCTTAAGCATGGGCGCCTATCAGTGCATTCCCCCGGTGGGCCCTCCATGCCCCAGTCCGACACTGGCAGTAACTGTGCCAGGATGTAATCTGACCACCAAAACAACAGGGAGAAGTGCTCTGTAAAGCATTTGTGTGGCACTCTGGGTATCCTGAACAAATACTCCCTGACCAAGGGTCTGCCTACTAATCCCAATTAAGTCCCCTTACTAAGCCTGTAAACTTGATAATGTCAAGACGTATTGCACCAGACAATGCACTTTTTTTTATGTCTTCTGAGTGTGAAATGCCTGATTTTCCTGTCAACCATTATGCTGAGGGACTTGTAATCAATGTGCCCATTGCCCCAGAGCCAAGTCCTCATAAGGAGATCAGAGAGGAGCATTCCAGCTGTTCTCTCTGTATGATTCTGGCCATTGTTCACAGCAAGTTTTCATGCTAAAGTTTATTGCTGCTTTGTCCAAGACTATTGCAGACTGTATCTATTCTACACAAGCTTTTATAAGATTTGTTTTGTGAGGGAATTTAAGATTATTGCTGGGGTGTAGAGATACCCTGCATGACAGCAAGTAGTGAATAATGGTTGCCATGGTGCCCACCCTGTGAGATTACATTCCCCATGAAGCCAAGGGTGGAATGTTGTACACTTTCACAGTAACAAGGCATGAATTTAGAATAAAATCTCAAATCAGAGGAGGGGGAGATGTTTGTGCTGTACTGCAAGCCAAATGGGCTGTTGCCATTAAAGTGGGTTCTGCTGGAATGAGAGAGAGGCAACAAGTGGACAGTGGGCCTGATTAAGAGCCGGACGCTATTTGCGCTCGCTCGTTCAGAAAAAAGGGGCTGGCTATTTAAATTGAGCGCTCGCTCTTTGCGGTCTGTTGACGCCTCTATGTCTGAGCGAGCGTCCGAAACATGCGGTCGCTATTTTGTAAACACGCCCCTTGGCCGCTCGCATCATACGTCATCTCCGGTATTTATTAGATTAATCGAGTACATCAAAGGGCGTATGAACTGCTTGCTATTCTTGTGGTAGCATTTTCCTACCGCAATCATGCGAGCAGTTCAGGCTAAGAAACAACCAAGTGACATGGCCGATGACGCTGCTTTGTAATTATGCACAGCCATTAAACGCCCGTTTTGACCATTTGGCACACCTGCGTTTGGATCTCCACTCCCCGTTTTCAAGCACCTTCCCCTGTTACCACCCACAAACGCCTCATTCTGTCACTCAAATTAGCAGGCACTCGCTGTTTTGCGAGCACACGATTTCCGACCGCAATGACTGGTTGGCGCATGCGCATTACAACCCATACGCAGATTTGCGAACATTGCTCGGAGCGAACGAGTGGCTGCTTACGAGTGGCTCTGAATCAGGCCCAGTATTCTCTGGAGATGCCCATCTGTGTTACAAAGGTCCTTACCAGAGCTGTGTGGGTGACAAGAAGCTACAGTAAGTACTTAGAGCCTGCTGTGAACACACTGAGAGTGGATGAAGTGTACTTATAAGCTGTGTTTGTTATTTTTTCTGGGTACCGAGTGGGTATACAGTATGAGAGAATGAATCTTGGCTGCTTGTGTAAGTTATACAGAATCTGGCTACGAGAGATCCTTCTTGTGCTGCAGAGACACAGGAGCAAGTTAGCCTGGTCTATGTTGTGCCCAGGGCTCAGTGAAGTGACTAAAGTAGCATCAAAATAGATCATACCTCATTGTGCAGTCATCAGCTTGGGTGAGATAAAACCAATATTTGCATTGGCCATAATTACGTTGATATTGATATTTGCATAATTAACAGTGCTGCAATGTTTTCCTGTTTTTATTGTCCCACCAGTGCACATAATATTCCAAATATGTAAATATGTTATGGGCTACAAATGTTCTAGTTAATCCATTTTTCTTTAATAGATTCACAACATTTTAATTAATCAGCATTTCAGTTATATATATGCGCCCCTGTCAATATTGGCGCTGCTATCTATAAGATAGCAGCGCTGACAGCCTGGGTTATGTATGAACGGTCACTTTGCCTGACCATTCAACCCACTGCAGCTGTCACTATCGATAGCTATAGCCTGGCGATGCCCTATCCCCACAGCAGGTACAGCGTTGTCCTTGCTGTGGGGGCTGCTGGCTCCAGGGCTGTATGCGGGATCTCGCGATACTTGCGAGATCCCACGCGTGCTCAGTGGAGCCGGCCGGGACTGATACACATCGCGTCAGCACTAACCTGATGTTCTGTGTACTCAGGCAGGGAGCACCAGATGGGAGAGTTATCACTCCCCCGTTCTGGCCGATGAGATGTTAATACATCTCATCGTTAGTGCTTCCTGCTTCACCGCTGTAAAGGGGTAAAGCAGAAAGCATTATAGCAGCACGTTAAGTGCAGCTATAATAAATATCCCCCATTATCTGTGAGATAAGCACTTGGGCATCTGGCACATGAGACCTTATATGAACTATAGAAATAAGTGTTTTTTTATCCCTGTATGTCAGCGATTACTATTTAGTGGAGAGTTAATTTTTTGGCACTTTGAATAGATCTATTTAGTGGGTTTTTTTAGCACCTTATGCCTGTTTATACAATGAGCTGTGTGTGAAATATACAATTATCCTGCGAATATGTTTCAATTTTAAAACAGAAAAATAGTATATTGGACACAATTTCTCGCTGGTGGATACAGATTCATGACTGTGCTGCTATTTCTTTGGATACAATTATTATGAACTACAGTTGTAATGCAGAGTATTTTCTATATACTTTTATAGTCATACTGTATGTCTTGAATTTGGATCCAGCATTTTTTATTGGGTATATGGTCTAGTGTTCTATTGTTTACTTTTTACTGTATTGTATTTTACTTTTCTGTTTATTGACAACAATTTTTTTAATCTATTTTGTGATTAAATATATTTAATCTGACAGCACCTTGAATTACTTCTGTTTCTCTTGTATTAATCCATTAAAGGAATTCATACTGTATTTCTGTACCCAGATTTGCGAGGTAAGAGGATAACAACTATTTGGATAGACTGCGTGATAGGGCTGTAGTTCACCATTGCTGACATCATTCACCAGGACATTTTGGGGTACATTTACTAAGATGGGAGTTCTATTAAGAAGTGATATTACCCATAGCAACCAGTCAGATTCTACTTCTCATTTATCTAGCACCTTCTAGAAGATAATACCTGGAATCTGATTGGTTGCTATGGGCAACATCACTTATCAGTAGAACTCCCATCTTTGTAAATTTACCCCTTTATGTTCATAGTAATCTCTATAATATTAGGACTGTAGGAATAAAATAAATACTGTGAAGTTATTTACAGTAACTGGATTCTAGTTTAGGAAATTAGGGTTCATAAGGTTAGAAGTCGATGATATCGCATCTAATAATTATGCATATTATTGCAGCCCATAGTTATTGTAATTATTGTTTTATTGCAACATGTTAATACCTTTTGGTTTGAAGTCATAATAGTGAACCTAACTTCATAATCCTCTGCAGTTTCCATGTAGTGCTTGGTGCAGAGGCCTATTTATCTAAAGGTACCTGTTTTGCTAAAAGTATATTTATTGCAAATATATATTTGTACTGAAAAGTATATTTATCTGTAAAGTGCATATCTTTTTAAGTATCCATTTCCTACAAGTAAAGAGTAAATTTGTTACACTTATAAATGTATGTATTTACTTTGTTGGTGGGGATTCCTTGCCTTTCTGTTGTGGTGTGGAGGAAAGAACCACAAGGGCAATGCTAAAGGTTGTTGTCAGAGCAAGAAGCTAAACCCTCATCTCCTGCTGCAGCCAGGTAACAACGGGCCTTTAGTAACCATCTCTATTACTATCTACAAATGTACTGTATATGGGGTACCACAGGGACATCCATGACAATCATAGGTTGAAGATTAAGGCCCTCATTCAGAGCAGTACGCTCTGAGCAGAGCGCACGCTCTGAATGAGGGCCGCCCTCCATAAAAATGGAGCGTCCTCCTGGACGCTCGTATAGCTGTGGGTCACCACCCACAGCCTATACGAGCGTGCAGTTTGATGGCCGCGATGGTCGTGACCATCGAGACCATCGAAACTGCGAGCCGGAGCCTGCGGTTGAGGTTTTCAACCGCAAGCCCCGGAGTGATTTTGGCTCTATCAGAGCCAAAATCACTCCCACTGACATCACTAGTGATGTCAGTGGGCCGGCTTCTGACGGGAGGCGTTCCCATGGGAACGCCCCCGTCAGAGAGGCACGCCCCCGGCATGCCCACCAAAGGGGGCGTGCTGTCAATCAACATCGACAGCACGCCCCATTTGATCAGACACAACGAGCAAAGGACTTTCCTTCGCTCGTCGCGTCTGGCGCATGCGCACGACGGAGCTCCCTCCGTCGTGCGCATGCTCAGTGCAGACCATCGACCCACTTGCGAGCGGACAGCCGCTTGCGAGTGGGTCTGAAACAGGGCCTAAATTTTGTAAGATGTTCAGACTCTTGTCAAATGCAATCTAATAAGACTACCTTGTCAGGGGCTTTTCTCAAACTAAAATGTAACAGAACATCATCTCACACCATCAAAAGGTCATCTATAGAATGTTTAAAATGAATACTGGTAAGCTCAGGCTGGTAGTGAGCCCTGGATGGCTGTTACTATAAGGGGACATGGGGGCTTGTTAGTATGTACTAGGGTTGCCTACCCTCCCGATTTGTCCAGGAGCCTCCTGATAAACGGGTGCAGCTCCCGGCCACCAAGAAAGGCAGGCAAGCTTCCCGGCTGCCGCCGATCCCCCCCCACACTTACCTATTAAACCCCCGCAGCGGGGGGGGCGGTGACGAGATTCACCCTGAATTGAGTCATTTTGGCCCCGCCCCCAGCTTCAGAATGTCTATTATCAGCATTGTGCAGTGGGGGCAGGGCCAAAATGATGTGATCACGTAGCCCCACCCCCATCACGCCTGCAAATATCAGCCTGCCCAGCCACGCCCCCTTTTGCTGGCCATGCCCCTGTCCTGCCGATCTGGTTGCTCCCTCCCGGAATGAGAAGCCAGATAGTCGGCAAGTATGGTATGTATGACACTAAACAAAAGAAGCAAACAAGTATTACAATTGTTAAGACAGACACACCACTGTCTGGCTGTACTGGCTGGGGACTCACATTATTGGCAGATATGTATCACACATTCAAGCACCTTAGCTTCTGCCATCAAGTTAAAAGTAATCTCTTTGCTCATCATTCGCCCCCTTATAGTGATCACATTGTGACCATACAGTATGCAATCTTGTCTGAGTGGAAAAGTACAATGTGTCAGCACAAGTGATTTCAGTGTATGAGAGCTAGAGATTTTCTGTCTGGATAAAGGCTCAGACTGCAAGTGTGACACTTACATTATACAGAATGTTTTTTCAAGAGCACAAGGAGAAAAGAGGAAATGAAAGTCATCAGGATACTGCACATTTGTCAATTATACAAGTTCCCTTTTTTGTCACAATAAGACAAGTTTGTTTAAAGTAGAAAAGGTATCACTATGTCCTGTGTGCTGGGTCTACTCCTGATGTTACTATGGGGTATGTACAGTATATATAGCCTGTGTACTCTGTGTACTGGTCCTTCTCATGCTGTCTCTATAGATTATACATTATACATTCCGTGTATTACACTCAGTAAGACCTGTGTGCTGGGTCTACTCCTGATGTTACTATGGGGTATGTATTGTATATACAGCCTGTGTACTCTGTGTACTGGTCCTTCTCATGCTGTCTCTATAGATTATACATTATACATCCTGTGTATTACACTCAGTAGGACCTGTGTGCTGGGTCTATACCTGATGTTACTATGGGGTATGTACTGTATATACAGCCTGTGCCCTCTGTGTACTAGTCCTTCTCATGCTGTCACTATAGATTATACATTATACATCCTGTGTATTACACTCAGTAGGACCTGTGTGCTGGGTCTATACCTGATGTTACTATGGGGTATGTACTGTATATACAGCCTGTGTACTCTGTGTACTGGTCCTTCTCATGCTGTCTCTATAGATTATACATTATACATCCCGTGTATTACACTCAGTAGAACCTGTGTGCTGGTTCTATATACCTGATGTTACTATGGGGTATGTACTGTATATACAGACTGCGCCCTCTGTGTACTGGTCCTTCTCATGCTGTCTCTATAGGTTATACATTATACATCCTGTGTATTACACTCAGTAGGACCTGTGTGCTGGGTCTATACCTGATGTTACTATGGGGTATGTACTGTATATACAGCCTGTGTACTCTGTGTACTGGTCCTTCTCATGCTGTCTCTATAGATTATACATTATACATCCCGTGTATTACACTCAGTAGAACCTGTGTGCTGGTTCTATATACCTGATGTTACTATGGGGTATGTACTGTATATACAGACTGCGCCCTCTGTGTACTGGTCCTTCTCATGCTGTCTCTATAGATTATACATTATACATCCCGTGTATTACACTCAGTAGAACCTGTGTGCTGGTTCTATATACCTGATGTTACTATGGGGTATGTACTGTATATACAGACTGCGCCCTCTGTGTACTGGTCCTTCTCATGCTGTCTCTATAGATTATACATTATACATCCTGTGTATTACACTCAGTAGGACCTGTGTGCTGGGCCAATACCTGATGTTACTATGGGGTATGTACTGTATATACAGCCTGTGTACTCTGTGTACTGGTCCTTCTCATGCTGTCTCTATAGATTATACATTATACATCCTGTGTATTACACTCAGTAGGACCTGTGTGCTGGGTCTATACCTGATGTTACTATGGGGTATATACTGTATATACAGCCTGTGCCCTCTGTATACTGGTCCTTCTCATGCTGTCTCTATAGATTATACATTATACATCCTGTGTATTACACTCAGAACGACCTGTGTGCTGGGCCAATACCTGATGTTACTATGGGGTATGTACTGTATATACAGCCTGTGTACTCTGTGTACTGGTCCTTCTCATGCTGTCTCTATAGATTATACATTATACATCCTGTGTATTACACTCAGTAGGACCTGTGTGCTGAGTCTATACCTGATGTTACTATGGGGTATGTACTGTATATACAGCCTGTGTACTCTGTGTACTGGTCCTTCTCATGCTGTCTCTATAGATTATACATTATACATCCTGTGTATTACACTCAGTAGGACCTGTATGCTGGGTCTATACCTGATGTTACTATGGGGTATGTACTGTATATACAGCCTGTGCCCTCTGTGTACTGGTCCTTCTCATGCTGTCTCTATAGATTATACATTATACATCCTGTGTATTACACTCAGTAGGATCTGTGTGCTGGGTCTATACCTGATGTTACTATGGGGTATGTACTGTATATACAGCCTGTGTACTATGTGTTCTGGTCCTTCTCATGCTGTCTCTATAGATTATACATTATACATCCTGTGTATTACACTCAGTAGGACCTGTGTGCTGGGTCTATACCTGATGTTACTATGGGGTATGTATTGTATATACAGCCTGTGTACTCTGTGTTCTGGTCCTTCTCATGCTGTCTCTATAGATTATACATTATACATCCTGTGTATTACACTCAGTAGGACCTGTGTGCTGGGTCTATATACCTGATGTTACTATGGGGTATGTACTGTATATACAGCCTGTGTACTCTGTGTACTGGTCCTTCTCATGCTGTCTCTATAGATTATACATTATACATCCTGTGTATTACACTCAGTAGGATATGTGTGCTGAGTCTATACCTGATGTTACTATAGGGTATGAACTGTATATACAGCCTGTGCCCTCTGTGTACTGGTCCTTCTCATGCTGTCTCTATAGATTATACATTATACATCCTGTGTATTACACTCAGTAGGATCTGTGTGCTGGGTCTATACCTGATGTTACTATTGGGTATGTACTGTATATACAGCCTGTGTACTCTGTGTACTGGTCCTTCTCATGCTGTCTCTATAGATTATACATTATACATCCTGTGTATTACACTCAGTAGGATCTGTGTGCTGGGTCTATACCTGATGTTACTATGGGGTATGTACTGTATATACAGCCTGTGTACTCTGTGTTCTGGTCCTTCTCATGCTGTCTCTATAGATTATACATTATACATCCTGTGTATTACACTTAGTAGGATCTGTGTGCAGGGTCTACTCCTGATGTTACTATGGGGTATGTACTGTATATACAGCCTGTGTACTCTGTATACTGGTCCTTCTCATGCTGTCTCTATAGATTATACATTATACATCCTGTGTATTACACTCAGAAGGACCTGTGTGCTGGGTCTATACCTGATGTTACTATGGGGTATGTACTGTATATACAGCCTGTGCCCTCTGTGTACTGGTCCTTCTCATGCTGTCTCTATAGATTATACATTATACATCCTGTGTATTACACTCAGTAGGATCTGTGTGCTGGGTCTATACCTGATGTTACTATGGGGTATGTACTGTATATACATCCTGTGTATTACACTCAGTAGGACCTGTGTGCTGGGTCTATACCTGATGTTACTATGGGGTATGTACTGTATATACAGCCTGTGTACTCTGTGTACTGGTCCTTCTCATGCTGTCTCTATAGATTATACATTATACATCCTGTGTATTACACTCAGTAGGACCTGTGTGCTGGGTCTATACCTGATGTTACTATGGGGTATGTACTGTATATACAGCCTGTGTACTCTGTGTACTGGTCCTTCTCATGCTGTCTCTATAGATTATACATTATACATCCTGTGTATTACACTCAGTAGGACCTGTGTGCTGGGTCTATACCTGATGTTACTATGGGGTATATACTGTATATACAGCCTGTGCCCTCTGTATACTGGTCCTTCTCATGCTGTCTCTATAGATTATACATTATACATCCTGTGTATTACACTCAGTAGGATCTGTGTGCTGGGCCAATACCTGATGTTACTATGGGGTATGTACTGTATATACAGCCTGTGTACTCTGTGTACTGGTCCTTCTCATGCTGTCTCTATAGATTATACATTATACATCCTGTGTATTACACTCAGTAGGACCTGTGTGCTGAGTCTATACCTGATGTTACTATGGGGTATGTACTGTATATACTGCCTGTGTACTCTGTGTACTGGTCCTTCTCATGCTGTCTCTATAGATTATACATTATACATCCTGTGTATTACACTCAGTAGGACCAGTATGCTGGGTCTATACCTGATGTTACTATGGGGTATGTACTGTATATACAGCCTGTGCCCTCTGTGTACTGGTCCTTCTCATGCTGTCTCTATAGATTATACATTATACATCCTGTGTATTACACTCAGTAGGACCTGTGTGCTGAGTCTATACCTGATGTTACTATGGGGTATGTATTGTATATACAGCCTGTGTACTCTGTGTTCTGGTCCTTCTCATGCTGTCTCTATAGATTATACATTATACATCCTGTGTATTACACTCAGTAGGACCTGTGTGCTGGGTCTATATACCTGATGTTACTATGGGGTATGTACTGTATATACAGCCTGTGTACTCTGTGTACTGGTCCTTCTCATGCTGTCTCTATAGATTATACATTATACATCCTGTGTATTACACTCAGTAGGATATGTGTGCTGAGTCTATACCTGATGTTACTATAGGGTATGAACTGTATATACAGCCTGTGCCCTCTGTGTACTGGTCCTTCTCATGCTGTCTCTATAGATTATACATTATACATCCTGTGTATTACACTCAGTAGGATCTGTGTGCTGGGTCTATACCTGATGTTACTATTGGGTATGTACTGTATATACAGCCTGTGTACTCTGTGTACTGGTCCTTCTCATGCTGTCTCTATAGATTATACATTATACATCCTGTGTATTACACTCAGTAGGATCTGTGTGCTGGGTCTATACCTGATGTTACTATGGGGTATGTACTGTATATACAGCCTGTGTACTCTGTGTTCTGGTCCTTCTCATGCTGTCTCTATAGATTATACATTATACATCCTGTGTATTACACTTAGTAGGATCTGTGTGCAGGGTCTACTCCTGATGTTACTATGGGGTATGTACTGTATATACAGCCTGTGTACTCTGTATACTGGTCCTTCTCATGCTGTCTCTATAGATTATACATTATACATCCTGTGTATTACACTCAGAAGGACCTGTGTGCTGGGTCTATACCTGATGTTACTATGGGGTATGTACTGTATATACAGCCTGTGCCCTCTGTGTACTGGTCCTTCTCATGCTGTCTCTATAGATTATACATTATACATCCTGTGTATTACACTCAGTAGGATCTGTGTGCTGGGTCTATACCTGATGTTACTATGGGGTATGTACTGTATATACATCCTGTGTATTACACTCAGTAGGACCTGTGTGCTGGGTCTATACCTGATGTTACTATGGGGTATGTACTGTATATACAGCCTGTGTACTCTGTGTACTGGTCCTTCTCATGCTGTCTCTATAGATTATACATTATACATCCTGTGTATTACACTCAGTAGGACCTGTGTGCTGGGTCTATACCTGATGTTACTATGGGGTATGTACTGTATATACAGCCTGTGTACTCTGTGTACTGGTCCTTCTCATGCTGTCTCTATAGATTATACATTATACATCCTGTGTATTACACTCAGTAGGACCTGTGTGCTGGGTCTATACCTGATGTTACTATGGGGTATATACTGTATATACAGCCTGTGCCCTCTGTATACTGGTCCTTCTCATGCTGTCTCTATAGATTATACATTATACATCCTGTGTATTACACTCAGTAGGATCTGTGTGCTGGGCCAATACCTGATGTTACTATGGGGTATGTACTGTATATACAGCCTGTGTACTCTGTGTACTGGTCCTTCTCATGCTGTCTCTATAGATTATACATTATACATCCTGTGTATTACACTCAGTAGGACCTGTGTGCTGAGTCTATACCTGATGTTACTATGGGGTATGTACTGTATATACTGCCTGTGTACTCTGTGTACTGGTCCTTCTCATGCTGTCTCTATAGATTATACATTATACATCCTGTGTATTACACTCAGTAGGACCAGTATGCTGGGTCTATACCTGATGTTACTATGGGGTATGTACTGTATATACAGCCTGTGCCCTCTGTGTACTGGTCCTTCTCATGCTGTCTCTATAGATTATACATTATACATCCTGTGTATTACACTCAGTAGGACCTGTGTGCTGAGTCTATACCTGATGTTACTATGGGGTATGTACTGTATATACAGCCTGTGTACTCTGTGTACTGGTCCTTCTCATGCTGTCTCTATAGATTATACATTATACATCCTGTGTATTACACTCAGTAGGATCTGTGTGCTGGGTCTATACCTGATGTTACTATGGGGTATGTACTGTATATACAGCCTGTGTACTCTGTGTTCTGGTCCTTCTCATGCTGTCTCTATAGATTATACATTATACATCCTGTGTATTACACTCAGTAGGACCTGTGTGCTGGGTCTATACCTGATGTTACTATGGGGTATGTACTGTATATACAGCCTGTGTACTCTGTGTACTGGTCCTTCTCATGCTGTCTCTATAGATTATACATTATACATCCTGTGTATTACACTCAGTAGGATATGTGTGCTGAGTCTATACCTGATGTTACTATAGGGTATGAACTGTATATACAGCCTGTGTCCTCTGTGTACTGGTCCTTCTCATGCTGTCTCTATAGATTATACATTATACATCCTGTGTATTACACTTAGTAGGATCTGTGTGCTGTGTCTATACCTTATGTTACTATGGGGTATGTACTATATATACAGCCTGTGCCCTCTGTGTACTGGTCCTTCTCATTCTGTCTCTATAGATTATACATTATACATCCCGTGAATTACACTCAGTAGGACCTGTGTGCTTGGTCTATACCTGATGTTACTATGGGGTATGTACTGTATATACAGACTGCGCCCTCTGTGTACTGATCCTTCTCATGTTGTCTCTATAGATTATACATTATACATCCTGTGTATTACACTCAGTAGGACCTGTGTGCTGGGTCTATACCTGATATTACTATGGGGTATGTACTGTATATACAGCCTGTGTACTCTGTGTACTGGTCCTTCTCATGCTGTCTCTATAGATTATACATTATACATCCTGTGTATTACACTCAGTAGGACCTGTGTGCTGGGTCTATACCTGATGTTACTATGGGGTATGTACTATATATACAGCCTGTGCCCTCTGTGTACTGGTCCTTCTCATGCTGTCTCTATAGATTATACATTATACATCCTGTGTATTACACTCAGTAGGACCTGTGTGCTGGGTCTATACCTGATGTTACTATGGGGTATGTACTGTATATACAGCCTGTGTGCTCTGTGTACTGGTCCTTCTCATGCTGTCTCTATAGATTATACATTATACATTCTGTGTATTACACTCAGTAGGACCTGTGTGCTGGGCCAATACCTGATGTTACTATGGGGTATGTACTGTATATACAGCCTGTGTACTGGTCCTTCTCATGCTGTCTCTATAGATTATACATTATACATCCTGTGTATTACACTCAGTAGGACCTGTGTACTGAGTCTATACCTGATGTTACTATGGGGTATGTACTGTATATACAGCCTGTGCCCTCTGTGTACTGGTCCTTCTCATGCTGTCTCTATAGATTATACATTATACATCCTGTGTATTACACTCAGTAGGACCTGTGTGCTGGGTCTATACCTGATGTTACTATGGGGTATGTACTGTATATACAGCCTGTGTACTCTGTGTTCTGGTCCTTCTCATGCTGTCTCTATAGATTATACATTATACATCCTGTGTATTACACTTAGTAGGATCTGTGTGCTGGGTCTATACCTCATGTTACTATGGGGTATGTACTGTATATACAGCCTGTGTACTCTGTGTTCTGGTCCTTCTCATGCTGTCTCTATAGATTATACATTATACATCCTGTGTATTACACTCAGTAGGACCTGTGTGCTGTGTCTATACCTGATGTTACTATGGGGTATGTATTGTATATACAGCCTGTGTACTCTGTGTTCTGGTCCTTCTCATGCTGTCTCTATAGATTATACATTATACATCCTGTGTATTACACTCAGTAGGACCTGTGCTGGGTCTATACCTGATGTTACTATGGGGTATGTACTGTATATACAGCCTGTGTACTCTGTGTACTGGTCCTTCTCATGCTGTCTCTATAGATTATACATTATACATCTTGTGTATTACACTCAGTAGGATCTGTGTGCTGAGTCTATACCTGATGTTACTATAGGGTATGTACTGTATATACAGCCTGTGCCCTCTGTGTACTGGTCCTTCTCATGCTATCTCTATAGATGATACATTATACATCCTGTGTATTACACTCAGTAGGATCTGTGTGCTGGGTATTTACCTGATGTTACTATGGGGTATGTACTGTATATACAGCCTGTGTACTCTGTGTACTGGTCCTTCTCATGCTGTCTCTATAGATTATACATTATACATCCTGTGTATTACACTCAGTAGGACCTGTGTGTTGGGTCTATACCTGATGTTACTATGGGGTATGTACTGTATATACAGCCTGTGCCCTCTGTGTACTGGTCCTTCTCATGCTGTCTCTATAGATTATACATTATACATCCTGTGTATTACACTCAGTAGGACCTGTGTGCTGGGTCTATACCTGATGTTACTATGGGGTATGTACTGTATATACAGCCTGTGCCCTCTGTGTACTGGTCCTTCTCATGCTGTCTCTATAGATTATACATTATACATCCTGTGTATTACACTCAGTAGGATCTGTGTGCTGGGTCTATACCTGATGTTACTATGGGGTATGTACTGTATATACAGCCTGTGTACTCTGTGTACTGGTCCTTCTCATGCTGTCTCTATAGATTATACATTATAAATCCTGTGTATTACACTCAGTAGGACCTGTGTGCTGGGTCTATACTAGGGGTGTGCACCGGACACTTTTCGTGTTTTGTGTTTTGGTTTTGGATCTAGATCTTTCTTCGTGTTTTGGATCTGGATTGGTTTTGCCAAAACCACCCTTCCGTGTTTTGGGTTCTGGGTTTTGTGTTTTGGATCTGTATTTTTTTTTTAAAAAGCATAAAAACAGCTAAAATCACAGAATTTGTTGGTTTCTCTGCTCCTATGCTATTATTAACCTCAATAACCTTAATTTCCACTCATTTCCAGTCTATTCTGAACACCTCACACCTCACAATCGTGTTTTCATGTCCAAAAGGTTGCACCGAGGTAGCTGGATGACTATGCTAAGCGACACGAGTGGGCGGCACAAACACGTGACCCATCTAGGAGTGACACTGCAGTGGCAGACAGGATGGCAGTTAGAAAAACTAGGCCCCAAACTGTACATAATGCAAAGAAAAAAAAGAAGTGCAAGATGGAATTGTCCTTGGGCCCTCCCACCCACCCTTATGTTGTATAAACAGGACATGCACACTTTAACAAATCAATCATTTCAGCGCCAGGGTCTGCCACACAACTGTGGCTGAAATGATTGGTTCGTTTGGGCCCCCACAAAACAAGCTGGCAATTAATGTGTCCCTGCACAAACTGGCTCTACTGAGGCAAGATGTCATCCTCATCCTCCTCATCCACCGATTCCTCACCCTCTTCAGTGTGTACATCCTCATCCTCACAAAGTATTAACTCGTCCCCACTTGAATCCACCACCACAGGTCCCTCTGTACCTTCTGGAGGCTGGTCTCCCTGGAAGAGCTGATAATTCATTTTGATGAACATCATCTTCTCCACATTCTGTGGAAGCAACCTCCTACGCCTTTCGCTGACAAGGTTCCCGGCTGCACTAAACACTCTTTCGGAGTACACACTGGAGGGGGGGCAACTCAGGTAAAATAGAGCCAGCTTGTACAGGGGCCTCCAAATTGCCTCTTTTTCCTGCCAGTACAGGTATGGACTGTCTGACATGCCTACTTGGATGCTGTCACCGATGTAATCCTCCACCATTCTGTCAATGGTGACAGTATCATATGCAGTGACAGTAGACATGTCAGAAATTGTTGCCAGGTCCTTCAGTCCGGACCAGATGTCCAAACTTGGTCTTGCCTGCCCTGCATCACCGCCAGCGGGTTGCTTAGGATACCTAAGTTTTTTCCTGGCAGCCCCAGTTGCGGGAGAAAATGAAGAAGGAGCCGTTGACGTGTCACGTTCCGCTTCAGCTGACAGTGTGTTCACCAGCAGGTCTTTGCACCTCTGCAGGCTTGTGTCGGCCGGAAAGAGAGACACCACATAGGCTTTAAAAATAGGATCAAGCACGGTGGCCAAAATGTAGTGGTCTGATTTCAACAGATTGACCACCCTGGAATCCTGGCAAAGCGAATGAAGGGCTTCATCCACAAGTCCCACATGCCGAGCGGAATCGCTCCGTCTTAGCTCCTCCTTCACTTTCTCCAGCTGCTTCTGCAAAAGCCTGATGAGGGGAATGACCTGACTCAAGCTGGCTGTGTCTGAACTGACTTCACGTGTGGCAAGTTCGAAGGGCTGGAGAACCTTGCACAACACGGAAATCATTCTCCACTGCGCTTGAGTCAGGTGCATACCCCCTCCTTTGCCTATGTCATAGGTGGATGTATAGGCTTGTATGGCCTTTTGCTGCTCCTCCATCCTCTGAAGCATATAGAGGGTTGAGTTCCACCGCGTCACAACCTCTTGCTTCAGGTGATGGCGGGGCAGGTTCAAGAGTGTTTGCTGGCGCTCCAGTCTTCGCACGCAGTCGCTGAATGGCGAAAGTGGCCAGAAATTTTTCGGGCCACCCAAAGCGTCTCCTGCACGCCCCTGTCGCTTTTCAGAAAATTCTGCACCACCAAGTTTATTGTGTGAGCAAAACATGGGACGTGCTGGAATTTGCCCAGATGTAATGCCCGCACAATATTGGTGGCGTTGTCAGATATCACAAATCCCCAGGAGAGTCTAAGTGGGGTAAGCCACTGGGCGATGATTTCCCTCAGTTTCTCTAAGAGGTTGTCGGCGGTGTGCCTCTTACTGAAACCGGTGATACACAGCGTAGCCTGCCTTGTAACGAGCTGGCGTTTCTGAGATGCTGCTACTGGTGACGCTGCTGCTGTTGCTGCGTAAGGTGATACATCTACCCAGTGGGCTGTCAGTCATATAGTCCTTAGTCTGCCCTGTTCCACTTGTCCACATGTCCGTGGTTAAGTGGACATTGTGTACAACGGCATTTTTAAGGACACTGAGGACACTTTTTCTGACGTTTCTGTACAGTCTCGGTATCGCCTGCCTAGTGAAGTGGAATCTAGACGGGATTTGGAACCGGGGACACACTACCTCCATCAATTGTCTAAATCCCACTGCACTAATGGCGGATACCGGACGCACGTCTAACACCAACATAGCAGTCAAGGCCTCAGTTATACGTTTTGCTTCAGGATGACTGCTGTCGTACTTCATCCTCCTCGCTAAGGACTGTTGGAGGGTCAATTGTTTAGTAAAAGTAGTGGTGTTCCTACTTCCTCTCTGGGATGATGAACGACTCCCAGCAGCAGCAACAGCAGCAGCGGCAGCAGTAGGCGTAGCAATGCAGGATCCTCCAGAGGAATCCCGGATAGGAGAGTCAGTCATGCCAGTGACATGGCCTGCAGGACTACTTCCGATCCTGACTAAGGAGGAAATTGACGAGGAGGGAGTTGACGGTGTGGTTTGCAGGCGCTTGGATACAACAGGACAACGGGATTTAGGTGTCCCTGGACTGCTTACGGTCTTAGCCAAAGTTTCTGAACTTGACAGTAACTTTTTATGAACGCGCTGCAGGTGCCATATAAGGGAGGATGTTCCTAGGTGGTTGACGTCCCTACCCCTACTTATTTCACCTTTACATATGGTACATATGGCAAGACAGTTATTGTCCGGATTTGGATAGAAATATTGCCAGACCAAAGAGGTGGAATGTTTGGTCTTCTGCCCAGGCATGACCGTGATGGGCTTTTTCATCCCACGGACAACAACTGTCTCCCCCGGAGCCTGATTTAAACAAACCACATCACCATCAGAATCCTCCTCGCCAACTTCCTCCTCAGCGCCAGCTACACCAGTATCCTCATCCTGTTGTACTTCAACAGTGACATCTTCAATTTGCATATCAGCAAGTGGACTGTGGGTGCTCCTTTCAGCACTTGCAGGGGGCGTGCAAATGGTGGAAAGAGCCACCTCTTCCCGTCCAGTGCTGGGAAGGTCAGGCATCGCAACCACCACCACACTTGGACTCTCCTTGGGGATTTGTGATATCTTCTTAGAAAGCACAGTTCTTCGCTGTGCTTTTGCCAGCTTAACTCTTTTGATTTTTTTAGTGGGAGGAGGGCTTCCATCGTCATGTGAAGCTGAACCACTAGTCATGAACATACTAGGGATCGACCTTAGCCGTTCCTTGCCACTCCGTGTCGTAAATGGCATATTGGCAAGTTTACGTTTCTCTTCAGCTGATTTAAATGTCTTTTTCAAGGTCATTTTCCTGAACTTTGCCATTTGGGATTGTATGTGCCCTCTACTATGACATTGGGCATCGGCCTTGGCAGACGACGTTGATGGCATGTTATCGTCTATGTCATGACTAGTGGCAGCAGCTTCAGCACTAGGAGGAAGTGGTTCTTGATCTTTCTCTATTTTATTTTTATCAGAGAAAGTTTGGTCCTCCATTTATGTTATATCGATTTGATATATACGTGCGGCTAAACACAGAAAATAATTTTTTTTTTGGTTTGGACTGGAGTGTACTTTGGGGGTTACAGCACCCTTTAACGGTCAAGCCAGACGGCCCTTATGACACAGGCGCACTCTTGGCACTACTTTGTTGATGCACGTGCGGCTACTGCGCACACAATTCACAAACACAGAAAATAATTTTTTTTTTGGTTTGGACTGGAGTGTACTTTGGGGGTTACAGCACCCTTTAATTGTCAAGCCAGCCGGCCCTTTACTTATGACACAGGCGCACGCTTGGCACTACTTTGTTGATGCACGTGCGGCTACTGCGCACACAATTCACAAACACAGAAAATAATTTTTTTTTTGGTTTGGACTGGAGTGTACTTTCGGGGGTTACAGCACCCTTAACGGTCAAGCCAGCCGGCCCTTTACTTATGACACAGGCGCACGCTTGGCACTACTTTGTTGATGCACGTGCGGCTACTGCGCACACAATTCACAAACACAGAAAATAATTTTTTTTTTGGTTTGGACTGGAGTGTACTTTCGGGGGTTACAGCACCCTTAACGGTCAAGCCAGCCGGCCCTTTACTTATGACACAGGCGCACGCTTGGCACTACTTTGTTGATGCACGTGCGACTACTGCGCACACAATTCACAAACACAGAAAATAATTTTTTTTTGGGTTTGGACTGGAGTGTACTTTCGGGGGTTACAGCACCCTTAACGGTCAAGCCAGCCGGCCCTTTACTTATGACACAGGCGCACGCTTGGCACTACTTTGTTGATGCACGTGCGGCTACTGCGCACACAATTCACAAACACAGAAAATAATTTTTTTTTTGGTTTGGACTGGAGTGTACTTTCGGGGGTTACAGCACCCTTAACGGTCAAGCCAGCCGGCCCTTTACTTATGACACAGGCGCACGCTTTGCACTACTTTGTTGATGCACGTGCGGCTACTGCGCACACAATTCACAAACACAGAAAATATTTTTTTTTTGGGTTTGGACTGGAGTGTACTTTCGGGGGTTACAGCACCCTTAACGGTCAAGCCAGCCGGCCCTTTACTTATGACACAGGCGCACGCTTGGCACTACTTTGTTGATGCACGTGCGGCTACTGCGCACACAATTCACAAACACAGAAAATAATTTTTTTTTTGGTTTGGACTGGAGTGTACTTTCGGGGGTTACAGCACCCTTAACGGTCAAGCCAGCCGGCCCTTTACTTATGACACAGGCGCACGCTTGGCACTACTTTGTTGATGCACGTGCGGCTACTGCGCACACAATTCACAAACACAGAAAATAATTTTTTGGGGGGTTTGGACTGGAGTGTACTTTCGGGGGTTACAGCACCCATAACGGTCAAGCCAGCCGGCCCTTTACTTATGACACAGGCGCACGCTTGGCACTACTTTGTTGATGCACGTGCGGCTACTGCGCACACAATTCACAAACACAGAAAATAATTTTTTGGGGGGTTTGGACTGGAGTGTACTTTCGGGGGTTACAGCACCGTTAACGGTCAAGCCAGCCGGCCCTTTACTTATGACACAGGCGCACGCTTGGCACTACTTTGTTGATGCACGTGCGGCTACTGCGCACACAATTCACAAACACAGAAAATAATTTTTTTTTTGGTTTGGACTGGACTGTACTTTCGGGGGTTACAGCACCCTTAACGGTCAAGCCAGCCGGCCCTTTACTTATGACACAGGCGCACGCTTGGCACTACTTTGTTGATGCACGTGCGGCTACTGCGCACACAATTCACAAACACAGAAAATAATTTTTTTTTTGGTTTGGACTGGAGTGTACTTTCGGGGGTTACAGCACCCTTAACGGTCAAGCCAGCCGGCCCTTTACTTATGACACAGGCGCACGCTTGGCACTACTTTGTTGATGCACGTGCGGCTACTGCGCACACAATTCACAAACACAGAAAATAATTTTTTTTTTGGTTTGGACTGGAGTGTACTTTCGGGGGTTACAGCACCCTTAACGGTCAAGCCAGCCGGCCCTTTACTTATGACACAGGCGCACGCTTGGCACTACTTTGTTGATGCACGTGCGGCTACTGCGCACACAATTCACAAACACAGAAAATAATTTTTTTTTTGGTTTGGACTGGAGTGTACTTTCGGGGGTTACAGCACCCTTAACGGTCAAGCCAGCCGGCCCTTTACTTATGACACAGGCGCACGCTTGGCACTACTTTGTTGATGCACGTGCGGCTACTGCGCACACAATTCACAAACACAGAAAATAATTTTTTTTTTGGTTTGGACTGGAGTGTACTTTCGGGGGTTACAGCACCCTTAACGGTCAAGCCAGCCGGCCCTTTACTTATGACACAGGTGCACGCTTGGCACTACTTTGTTGATGCACGTGCGGCTACTGCGCACACAATTCACAAACACAGAAAATAATTTTTTTTTTGGTTTGGACTGGAGTGTACTTTCGGGGGTTACAGCACCCTTAACGGTCAAGCCAGCCGGCCCTTTACTTATGACACAGGCGCACGCTTGGCACTACTTTGTTGATGCACGTGCGGCTACTGCGCACACAATTCACAAACACAGAAAATAATTTTTTTTTTGGTTTGGACTGGAGTGTACTTTTTAGCGTTACAGCACCCTTAACGGTCAAGCCAGCCGGCCCTTTACTTATGACACAGGCGCACGCTTGGCACTACTTTGTTGATGCACGTGCGGCTACTGCGCACACAATTCACAAACACAGAAAATATATTATTTTTTTAGCACTTGGGGGGAGCACCCCTGATGGACAGAGCACCCCCTGGACAACACTGCAGCACTCCTTTAGGACTGGGACACTGCACAGGACTTTGGAGTGGACACAGCCCCTATGGAGAACTGACTGCACAACACAGTCCAGCCAGCCCCTATGGACTTTGAAGTAGTGGACACAGCCCCTATTAACAACAGCAGCACAGCACAACACAGCCAGCCCCTATGGACTTTGAAGTAGTGGACAACAGCAGCACTACACTACACTACACTACACAGCCCTAACTCCCACCCTCCCTCTTCACTGTCCACAGCCGAGTGAGAAAATGGCGCCGACGTGGGTACCTTATATAGGATCCAAAACCCGCGAGACTCGGAAGGCGGGATGATGACGTTTTGCCTCGATTTCAGATCCGAGTCAGGCGGGAAAAGTCGAGCCTGATTCGGATCGGACTCGGATCGGGGGGGCTCGGGGGGGTTCGGATTTCAGAAATCCGAACCCGCTCACCCCTAGTCTATACCTGATGTTACTATGGGGTATGTACTGTATATACAGCCTGTGTACTCTGTGTACTGGTCCTTCTCATGCTGTCTCTATAGATTATACATTATACATCCTGTGTATTACATTCAGTAGGACCTGTGTGCTGGGTCTATACCTGATGTTACTATAGGGTATGTACTGTATATACAGCCTGTGCCCTCTGTGTACTGGTCCTTCTCATGCTGTCTCTATAGATTATACATTATACATCCTGTGTATTACACTCAGAAGGACCTGTGTGCTGGGTCTATACCTGATGTTACTATGGGGTATATACTGTATATACAGCCTGTGCCCATTGTGTACTGGTCCTTCTCATGCTGTCTCTATAGATTATACATTATACATCCTGTGTATTACACTCAGTAGGACCTGTGTGCTGGGTCTATACCTGATGTTACTATGGGGTATATACTGTATATACAGCCTGTGCCCTCTGTGTACTGGTCCTTCTCATGCTGTCTCTATAGATTATACATTATACATCCTGTGTATTACACTCAGTAGGACCTGTGTGCTGGGTATATACCTGATGTTACTATGGGGTATGTACTGTATATACAGCCTGTGTACTCTGTGTACTGGTCCTTTTCATCTTGTCTCTATAGATTATACATTACACATCCTGTGTATTACACTCAGTAGGACCTGTGTGCTGCGTCTATACCTGATGTTACTATGGGGTATGTACTGTATATACAGCCTGTGTACTCTGTGTACTGGTCCTTCTCATGCTATCTCTATAGATTATACATCCTGTGTATTACACTCAGTAGGACCTGTATGCTGGGTCTATACCTGATGTTACTATGGTGTATGTACTGTATATACAGCCTGTGCCCCCTGTGTACTGGTCCTTCTCATGCTGTCTCTATAGATTATACATTATACATCCTGTGTATTACACTCAGTAGGATCTGTGTGCTGGGTCTATACCTGATGTTACTATGGGGTATATACTGTATATACAGCCTGTGCCCTCTGTATACTGGTCCTTCTCATGCTGTCTCTATAGATTATACATTATACATCCTGTGTATTACACTCAGTAGGACCTGTGTGCTGGGTCTATACCTGATGTTACTATGGGGTATGTACTGTATATACAGCCTGTGTACTGGTCCTTCTCATGCTGTCTCTATAGATTATACATTATACATCCTGTGTATTACACTCAGTAGGACCTGTGTGCTGGGTCTATACATGATGTTACTATTGGGTATATACTGTATATACAGCCTGTGCCCTCTGTATACTGGTCCTTCTCATGCTGTCTCTATAGATTATACATTATACATCCTGTGTATTACACTCAGTAGGATCTGTGTGCTGGGTCTATACCTGATGTTACTATGGGGTATGTACTGTATATACAGCCTGTGTACTCTGTGTTCTGGTCCTTCTCATGCTGTCTCTATAGATTATACATTATACATCCTGTGTATTACACTTAGTAGGATCTGTGTGCTGGGTCTATACCTGATGTTACTATGGGGTATGTATTGTATATACAGCCTGTGTACTCTGTGTTCTGGTCCTTCTCATGCTGTCTCTATAGATTATACATTATACATCCTGTGTATTACACTCAGTAGGACCTGTGTGCTGGGTCTATACCTGATGTTACTATGGGGTATGTACTGTATATACAGCCTGTGTACTCTGTGTACTGGTCCTTCTCATGCTGTCTCTATAGATTATACATTATACATCTTGTGTATTACACTCAGTAGGATCTGTGTGCTGGGACTATACCTGATGTTACTATAGGGTATGTACTGTATATACAGCCTGTGCCCTCTGTGTACTGGTCCTTCTCATGCTATCTCTATAGATGATACATTATACATCCTGTGTATTACACTCAGTAGGACCTGTGTGCTGGGTATTTACCTGATGTTACTATGGGGTATGTACTGTATATACAGCCTGTGTACTCTGTGTACTGGTCCTTCTCATGCTGTCTCTATAGATTATACATTATACATCCTGTGTATTACACTCAGTAGGACCTGTGTGCTGGGTCTATACCTGATGTTACTATGGGGTATGTACTGTATATACAGCCTGTGCCCTCTGTGTACTGGTCCTTCTCATGCTGTCTCTATAGATTATACATTATACATCCTGTGTATTACACTCAGTAGGATCTGTGTGCTGGGTCTATACCTGATGTTACTATGGGGTATGTACTGTATATACAGCCTGTGTACTCTGTGTACTGGTCCTTCTCATGCTGTCTCTATAGATTATACATTATAAATCCTGTGTATTACACTCAGTAGGACCTGTGTGCTGGGTCTATACCTGATGTTACTATGGGGTATGTACTGTATATACAGCCTGTGTACTCTGTGTACTGGTCCTTCTCATGCTGTCTCTATAGATTATACATTATACATCCTGTGTATTACATTCAGTAGGACCTGTGTGCTGGGTCTATACCTGATGTTACTATAGGGTATGTACTGTATATACAGCCTGTGCCCTCTGTATACTGGTCCTTCTCATGCTGTCTCTATAGATTATACATTATACATCCTGTGTATTACACTCAGTAGCACCTGTGTGCTGGGTCTATACCCGATGTTACTATGGGGTATGTACTGTTTATACAGCCTGTGCCCTCTGTGTACTGGTCCTTCTCATGCTGTCTCTATAGATTATACATTATACATCCTGTGTATTACACTCAGAAGGACCTGTGTGCTGGGTCTATACCTGATGTTACTATGGGGTATATACTGTATATACAGCCTGTGCCCATTGTGTACTGGTCCTTCTCATGCTGTCTCTATAGATTATACATTATACATCCTGTGTATTACACTCAGTAGGACCTGTGTGCTGGGTCTATACCTGATGTTACTATGGGGTATATACTGTATATACAGCCTGTGCCCTCTGTGTACTGGTCCTTCTCATGCTGTCTCTATAGATTATACATTATACATCCTGTGTATTACACTCAGTAGGACCTGTGTGCTGGGTATATACCTGATGTTACTATGGGGTATGTACTGTATATACAGCCTGTGTACTCTGTGTACTGGTCCTTTTCATCTTGTCTCTATAGATTATACATTATACATCCTGTGTATTACACTCAGTAGGACCTGTGTGCTGGGTCTATACCTGATGTTACTATGGGGTATGTACTGTATATACAGCCTGTGTACTCTGTGTACTGGTCCTTCTCATGCTATCTCTATAGATTATACATTATACATCCTGTGTATTACACTCAGTAGGACCTGTATGCTGGGTCTATACCTGATGTACTATGGGGTATGTACTGTATATACAGCCTGTGCCCTCTGTGTACTGGTCCTTCTCATACTGTCTCTATAGATTATACATTATACATCCTGTGTATTACACTCAGTAGGATCTGTGTGCTGGGTCTATACCTGATGTTACTATGGGGTATATACTGTATATACAGCCTGTGCCCTCTGTATACTGGTCCTTCTCATGCTGTCTCTATAGATTATACATTATACATCCTGTGTATTACACTCAGTAGGACCTGTGTGCTGGGTCTATACCTGATGTTACTATTGGGTATATACTGTATATACAGCCTGTGCCCTCTGTATACTGGTCCTTCTCATGCTGTCTCTATAGATTATACATTATACATCCTGTGTATTACACTCAGTAGGACCTGTGTGCTGGGCCAATACCTGATGTTACTATGGGGTATGTACTGTATATACAGCCTGTGTACTCTGTGTACTGGTCCTTCTCATGCTGTCTCTATAGATTATACATTATACATCCTGTGTATTACACTCAGTAGGACCTGTGTGCTGAGTCTATACCTGATGTTACTATGGGGTATGTACTGTATATACAGCCTGTGTACTCTGTGTACTGGTCCTTCTCATGCTGTCTCTATAGATTATACATTATACATCCTGTGTATTACACTCAGTAGGACCTGTGTGCTGGGTCTATACCTGATGTTACTATGGGGTATGTACTGTATATACAGCCTGTGTACTCTGTGTACTGGTCCTTCTCATGCTGTCTCTATAGATTATACATTATACATCCTGTGTATTACACTCAGTAGGACCTGTGTGCTGGGTCTATACCTGATGTTACTATGGGGTATGTACAGTATATACAGCCTGTGCCCTCTGTGTACTGGTCCTTCTCATGTTGTCTCTATAGATTATACATTATACATCCTGTGTATTACACTCAGAAGGATATGTGTGCTGAGTCTATACCTGATGTTACTATAGGGTATGTACTGTATATACATCCTGTGCCCTCTGTGTACTGGTCCTTCTCATGCTGTCTCTATAGATTATACATTATACATCCTGTGTATTACACTTAGTAGGATCTGTGTGCTGTGTCTATACCTGATGTTACTATGGGGTATGTACTATATATACAGCCTGTGCCCTCTGTGTACTGGTCCTTCTCATTCTGTCTCTATAGATTATACATTATACATCCTGTGTATTACACTCAGTAGGACCTGTGTGCTGGGTCTATACTAGGGGTGTGCACCGGCCACTTTTCGTGTTTTGTGTTTTGGTTTTGGATCTGGATCTTTCTTCGTGTTTTGGATCTGGATTGGTTTTGCCAAAACCACCCTTCCGTGTTTTGGGTTCTGGGTTTTGTGTTTTGGATCTGTATTTTTTTGAAAAAAAGCATAAAAACAGCTAAAATCACAGAATTTGTAGGTTTTTCTGCTCCTATGCTATTATTAACCTCAATAACCTTAATTTCCACTCATTTCCAGTCTATTCTGAACACCTCACACCTCACAATAGTGTTTTTATGTCCAAAAGGTTGCACCGAGGTAGCTGGATGACTATGCTAAGCGACACGAGTGGGCGGCACAAACACGTGACCCATCTAGGAGTGACACTGCAGTGGCAGACAGGATGGCAGTTAGAAAACTAGGCCCCAAACTGTACATAATGCAAAGAAAAAAAAGAGGTGCAAGATGGAATTGTCCTTGGGCCCTCCCACCCACCCTTATGTTGTATAAACAGGACATGCACACTTTAACAAATCAATCATTTCAGCGCCAGGGTCTGCCACACAACTGTGGCTGAAATGATTGGTTCGTTTGGGCCCCCACAAAACAAGCTGGCAATTAATCTGTCCCTGCACAAACTGGCTCTACGGAGGCAAGATGTCATCCTCATCCTCCTCATCCACCGATTCCTCACCCTCTTCAGTGTGTACATCCTCATCCTCACAAAGTATTAACTCGTCCCCACTTGAATCCACCACCACAGGTCCCTCTGTACCTTCTGGAGGCTGGTCTCCCTGGAAGAGCTGATAATTCATTTTGATGAACATCATCTTCTCCACATTCTGTGGAAGCAACCTCCTACGCCTTTCGCTGACAAGGTTCCCGGCTGCACTAAACACTCTTTCGGAGTACACACTGGAGGGGGGCAACTCAGGTAAAATAGAGCCAGTTTGTACAGGGGCCTCCAAATTGCCTCTTTTTCCTGCCAGTACAGGTATGGACTGTCTGACATGCCTACTTGGATGCTGTCACCGATGTAATCCTCCACCATTCTGTCAATGGTGACAGTATCATATGCAGTGACAATAGACATGTCAGAAATTGTTGCCAGGTCCTTCAGTCCAGACCAGATGTCCAAACTTGGTCCTGCCTGCCCTGCATCACTGCCAGCGGGTTGCTTAGGATACCTAAGTTTTTTCCTGGCAGCCCCAGTTGCGGGAGAAAATGAAGAAGGAGCCGTTGACGTGTCACGTTCCGCTTCAGCTGACAGTGTGTTCACCAGCAGGTCTTTGCACCTCTGCAGGCTTGTGTCGGCCGGAAAGAGAGACACTACATAGGCTTTAAACCTAGGATCGAGCACGGTGGCCAAAACGTAGTGGTCTGATTTCAACAGATTGACCACCCTGGAATCCTGGCAAAGCGAATGAAGGGCTTCATCCACAAGTCCCACATGCCGAGCGGAATCGCTCCGTCTTAGCTCCTCCTTCACTTTCTCCAGCTGCTTCTGCAAAAGCCTGATGAGGGGAATGACCTGACTCAAGCTGGCAGTGTCTGAACTGACTTCACGTGTGGCAAGTTCGAAGGGCTGGAGAACCTTGCACAACACGGAAATCATTCTCCACTGCGCTTGAGTCAGGTGCATACCCCCTCCTTTGCCTATGTCATAGGTGGATGTATAGGCTTGTATGGCCTTTTGCTGCTCCTCCATCCTCTGAAGCATATAGAGGGTTGAGTTCCACCGCGTCACAACCTCTTGCTTCAGGTGATGGCGGGGCAGGTTCAAGAGTGTTTGCTGGCGCTCCAGTCTTCGGCACGCAGTCGCTGAATGGCGAAAGTGGCCAGAAATTTTTTGGGCCACCCAAAGCGTCTCCTGCACGCCCCTGTCGCTTTTCAGAAAATTCTGCACCACCAAGTTTATTGTGTGAGCAAAACATGGGACGTGCTGGAATTTGCCCAGATGTAATGCCCGCACAATATTGGTGGCGTTGTCAGATATCACAAATCCCCAGGAGAGTCTAAGTGGGGTAAGCCACTGGGGGATGATTTCCCTCAGTTTCTCTAAGAGGTTGTCGGCGGTGTGCCTCTTACTGAAACCGGTGATACACAGCGTAGCCTGCCTTGTAACGAGCTGGCATTTCTGAGATGCTGCTACTGGTGACGCTGCTGCTGTTGCTGCGTAAGGTGATACATCTACCCAGTGGGCTGTCACAGTCATATAGTCCTTAGTCTGCCCTGTTCCACTTGTCCACATGTCCATGGTTAAGTGGACATTGTGTACAACGGCATTTTTCAGGACACTGAGGACACTTTTTCTGACGTTTCTGTACAGTCTCGGTATCGCCTGCCTAGTGAAGTGGAATCTAGACGGGATTTGGAACCGGGGACACACTACCTCCATCAATTGTCTAAATCCCACTGCACTAATGGCGGATACCGGACGCACGTCTAACACCAACATAGCAGTCAAGGCCTCAGTTATACGTTTTGCTTCAGGATGACTGCTGTCGTACTTCATCCTCCTCGCTAAGGACTGTTGGAGGGTCAATTGTTTAGTAAAAGTAGTGGTGTTCCTACTTCCTCTCTGGGATGATGAACGACTCCCAGCAGCAGCAACAGCAGCAGCGGCAGCAGTAGGCGTAGCAATGCAGGATCCTCCAGAGGAATCCCGGATAGGAGAGTCAGTCATGCCAGTGACATGGCCTGCAGGACTACTTCCGATCCTGACTAAGGAGGAAATTGACGAGGAGGGAGTTGACGGTGTGGTTTGCAGGCGCTTGGATACAACAGGACAACGGGATTTAGGTGTCCCTGGACTGCTTACGGTCTTAGCCAAAGTTTCTGAACTTGACAGTAACTTTTTATGAACGCGCTGCAGGTGCCGTATAAGGGAGGATGTTCCTAGGTGGTTGACGTCCCTACCCCTACTTATTTCACCTTTACATATGGTACATATGGCAAGACAGTTGTTGTCCGGATTTGGATAGAAATATTGCCAGACCAAAGAGGTGGAATGTTTGGTCTTCTGCCCAGGCATGACCGTGATGGGCTTTTTCATCCCACGGACAACAACTGTCTCCCCCGGAGCCTGATTTAAACAAACCACATCACCATCAGAATCCTCCTCGCCAACTTCCTCCTCAGCGCCAGCTACACCAGTATCCTCATCCTGTTGTACTTCAACAGTGACATCTTCAATTTGCATATCAGCAAGTGGACTGTGGGTGCTCCTTTCAGCACTTGCAGGGGGCGTGCAAATGGTGGAAAGAGCCACCTCTTCCCGTCCAGTGCTGGGAAGGTCAGGCATCGCAACCACCACCACACTTGGACTCTCCTTGGGGATTTGTGATATCTTCTTAGAAAGCACAGTTCTTCGCTGTGCTTTTGCCAGCTTAACTCTTTTGATTTTTTTAGTGGGAGGAGGGCTTCCATCGTCATGTGAAGCTGAACCACTAGTCATGAACATACTAGGGATCGACCTTAGCCGTTCCTTGCCACTCCGTGTCGTAAATGGCATATTGGCAAGTTTACGTTTCTCTTCAGCTGATTTAAATGTCTTTTTCAAGGTCATTTTCCTGAACTTTGCCATTTGGGATTGTATGTGCCCTCTACTATGACATTGGGCATCGGCCTTGGCAGACGACGTTGATGGCATGTTATCGTCTATGTCATGACTAGTGGCAGCAGCTTCAGCACTAGGAGGAAGTGGTTCTTGATCTTTCTCTATTTTATTTTTATCGGAGAAAGTTTGGTCCTCCATTTATGTTATATCGATTTGATATATACGTGCGGCTAAACACAGAAAATAATTTTTTTTTTGGTTTGGACTGGAGTGTACTTTGTGGGTTACAGCACCCTTTAACGGTCAAGCCAGACGGCCCTTTACTTATGACACAGGCGCACGCTTGGCACTACTTTGTTGATGCACGTGCGGCTACTGCGCACACAATTCACAAACACAGAAAATAATTTTTTTTTGGTTTGGACTGGAGTGTACTTTCGGGGGTTACAGCACCCTTTAACGGTCAAGCCAGCCGGCCCTTTACTTATGACACAGGCGCACGCTTGGCACTACTTTGTTGATGCACGTGCGGCTACTGCGCACACAATTCACAAACACAGAAAATAATTTTTTTTTGGTTTGGACTGGAGTGTACTTTCGGGGGTTACAGCACCCTTAACGGTCAAGCCAGCCGGCCCTTTACTTATGACACAGGCGCACGCTTGGCACTACTTTGTTGATGCACGTGCGGCTACTGCGCACACAATTCACAAACACAGAAAATAATTTTTTTTTTGGTTTGGACTGGAGTGTACTTTTGGGGGTTACAGCACCCTTAACGGTCAAGCCAGCCGGCCCTTTACTTATGACACAGGCGCACGCTTGGCACTACTTTGTTGATGCACGTGCGGCTACTGCGCACACAATTCACAAACACAGAAAATAATTTTTTTTTTGGTTTGGACTGGAGTGTACTTTCGGGGGTTACAGCACCCTTAACGGTCAAGCCAGCCGGCCCTTTACTTATGACACAG
Organism: Taudactylus pleione; assembly: GCA_031769625.1. Classification (NCBI taxonomy): domain Eukaryota; kingdom Metazoa; phylum Chordata; class Amphibia; order Anura; family Myobatrachidae; genus Taudactylus; species Taudactylus pleione. The sequence goes on from JAUIMM010000391.1 coordinate 373,179, forward strand.
GCGCACGCTTGGCACTACTTTGTTGATGCACGTGCGGCTACTGCGCACACAATTCACAAACACAGAAAATAATTTTTTTTTTGGTTTGGACTGGAATGTACTTTCGGGGGTTACAGCACCCTTAACGGTCAAGCCAGCCGGCCCTTTACTTATGACACAGGCGCACGCTTGGCACTACTTTGTTGATGCACGTGCGGCTACTGCGCACACAATTCACAAACACAGAAAATAATTTTTTTTTTGGTTTGGACTGGAGTGTACTTTCGGGGGTTACAGCACCCTTAACGGTCAAGCCAGCCGGCCCTTTACTTATGACACAGGCGCACGCTTGGCACTACTTTGTTGATGCACGTGCGGCTACTGCGCACACAATTCACAAACACAGAAAATAATTTTTTTTTTGGTTTGGACTGGAGTGTACTTTCGGGGGTTACAGCACCCTTAATGGTCAAGCCAGCCGGCCCTTTACTTATGACACAGGCGCACGCTTGGCACTACTTTGTTGATGCACGTGCGGCTACTGCGCACACAATTCACAAACACAGAAAATAATTTTTTTTTTGGTTTGGACTGGAGTGTACTTTCGGGGGTTACAGCACCCTTAACGGTCAAGCCAGCCGGCCCTTTACTTATGACACAGGCGCACGCTTGGCACTACTTTGTTGATGCACGTGCGGCTACTGCGCACACAATTCACAAACACAGAAAATAATTTTTTTTTTGGTTTGGACTGGAGTGTACTTTCGGGGGTTACAGCACCCTTAATGGTCAAGCCAGCCGGCCCTTTACTTATGACACAGGCGCACGCTTGGCACTACTTTGTTGATGCACGTGCGGCTACTGCGCACACAATTCACAAACACAGAAAATAATTTTTTTTTTGGTTTGGACTGGAGTGTACTTTCGGGGGTTACAGCACCCTTAACGTTCAAGCCAGCCGGCCCTTTACTTATGACACAGGCGCACGCTTGGCACTACTTTGTTGATGCACGTGCGGCTACTGCGCACAAAATTCACAAACACAGAAAATAATATTTTTTTTGGTTTGGACTGGAGTGTACTTTCGGGGGTTACAGCACCCTTAACGGTCAAGCCAGACGGCCCTTTACTTATGACACAGGCGCACGCTTGGCACTACTTTGTTGATGCACGTGCGGCTACTGCGCACACAATTCACAAACACAGAAAATATATTATTTTTTTAGCACTTGGGGGGAGCACCCCTGATGGACAGAGCACCCCCTGGACAACACTGCAGCACTCCTTTAGGACTGGGACACTGCACAGGACTTTGGAGTGGACACAGCCCCTATGGAGAACTGACTGCACAACACAGTCCAGCCAGCCCCTATGGACTTTGAAGTAGTGGACACAGCCCCTATTAACAACAGCAGCACAGCACAACACAGCCAGCCCCTATGGACTTTGAAGTAGTGGACAACAGCAGCACTACACTACACTACACTACACAGCCCTAACTCCCACCCTCCCTCTTCACTGTCCACAGCCGAGTGAGAAAATGGCGCCGACGTGGGTACCTTATATAGGATCCAAAACCTGCGAGACTCGGAAGGCGGGATGATGACGTTTTGACTCGATTTCAGATCCGAGTCAGGTGGGAAAAGTCGAGCCTGATTCGGATCGGACTCGGATCGGGGGGGCTCGGGGGGGTTCGGATTTCAGAAATCCGAACCTGCTCACCCCTAGTCTATACCTGATGTTACTATGGGGTATGTACTGTATATACAGCCTGTGTACTCTGTGTACTGGTCCTTCTCATGCTGTCTCTATAGATTATACATTATACATCCTGTGTATTACACTCAGTAGGACCAGTGTGCTGGGTCTATATACCTGATGTTACTATGGGGTATGTACTATATATACAGACTGCGCCCTCTGTGTACTTGTCCTTCTCATGTTGTCTCTATAGATTATACATTATACATCCTGTGTATTACACTCAGTAGGACCTGTGTGCTGGGTTTATATCTATACCTGATATTACTATGGGGTATGTACTGTATATACAGCCTGTGTACTCTGTGTACTGGTCCTTCTCATGCTGTCTCTATAGATTAAACATTATACATCCTGTGTATTACACTCAGTAGGACCTGTGTGCTGGGTCTACTCCTGATGTTACTATGGGGTATGTACTGTATATACAGCCTGTGTACTCTGTGTACTGGTCCTTCTCATGCTGTCTCTATAGATTATACATTATACATCCTGTGTATTACACTCAGTAGTACCTGTGTGCTGGGTCTATACCTGATGTTACTATGGGGTATGTACTGTATATACAGCCTGTGCCCTCTGTGTACTGGTCCTTCTCATGCTGTCTCTATAGATTATACATTATACATCCTGTGTATTACACTCAGTAGGACCTGTATGCTGGGTCTATACCTGATGTTACTATGGGGTATGTACTGTATATACAGCCTGTGCCCTCTGTATACTGGTCCTTCTCATGCTGTCTCTATAGATTATACATTATACATCATGTGTATTACACTCAGTAGGACCTGTATGCTGGGTCTATACCTGATGTTACTATGGGGTATGTACTGTATATACAGCCTGTGTGCTCTGTGTACTGGTCCTTCTCATGCTGTCTCTATAGATTATACATTTTACATCCTGTGTATTACACTCAGTAGGACCTGTGTGCTGGGCCAATACCTGATGTTACTATGGGGTATGTACTGTATATACAGCCTGTGTACTCTGTGTACTGGTCCTTCTCATGCTATCTCTATAGATTATACATTATACATCCTGTGTATTACACTCAGTAGGATCTGTGTGCTGAGTCTATACCTGATGTTACTATGGGGTATGTACTGTATATATAGCCTGTGTACTCTGTGTACTGGTCCTTCTCATGCTGTATCTATAGATTATACATTATACATCCTGTGTATTACATTCAGGAGGACCTGTGTGCAGGGTCTTTACCTGATGTTACTATAGGGTATGTACTGTATATACAGCCTGTGCCCTCTGTATACTGGTCCTTCTCATGCTGTCTCTATAGATTATACATTATACATCCTGTGTATTACACTCAGTAGGACCTGTGTGCTGGGTCTATATACCTGATGTTACTATGGGGTATGTACTGTATATACAGACTGCGCCCTCTGTGTACTGGTGCTTCTCATGTTGTCTCTATAGATTATACATTATACATCCTGTGTATTACACTCAGTAGGATCTGTGTGCTGGGTCTATACTTGATATTACTATGGGGTATGTACTGTATATACAGCCTGTGTACTCTGTGTACTGGTCCTTCTCATGCTGTCTCTATAGATTATACATTATACATCCTGTGTATTACACTCAGGAGGACCTGTGTGCTGGGTCTATACCTGATGTTACTATAGGGTATGTACTGTATATACAGCCTGTGCCCTCTGTGTACTGGTCCTTCTCATGCTGTCTCTATAGATTATACATTATGCATCCTGTGTATTACACTCAGTAGGACCTGTATGCTGGGTCTATACCTGATGTTACTATGGGGTATATACTGTATATACAGCCTGTGTACTCTGTGTACTGGTCCTTCTCATGCTGTATCTATAGATTATACATTATACATCCTGTGTATTACACTCAGTAGGATCTGTGTGCTGGGTCTATACCTGATGTTACTATGGGGTATGTACTGTATATACAGCCTGTGCCCTCTGTGTACTGGTCCTTCTCATACTGTCTCTATAGATTATACATTATACATCCTGTGTATTACACTCAGTAGGATCTGTGTGCAGGGTCTATACCTGATGTTACTATGGGGTATATACTGTATATACAGCCTGTGCCCTCTGTATACTGGTCCTTCTCATGCTGTCTCTATAGATTATACATTATACATCCTGTGTATTACACTCAGTAGGACCTGTGTGCTGGGTCTATACCTGATGTTACTATGGGGTATGTACTGTATATACAGCCTGTGTACTGGTCCTTCTCATGCTGTCTCCATAGATTATACATTATACATCCTGTGTATTACACTCAGTAGGACTTGTGTGCTGGGTCTATACCTGATGTTACTATTGGGTATATACTGTATATACAGCCTGTGCCCTCTGTATACTGGTCCTTCTCATGCTGTCTCTATAGATTATACATTATACATCCTGTGTATTACACTCAGTAGGACCTGTATGCTGGGTCTATACCTGATGTTACTATGGGGTATGTACTGTATATACAGCCTGTGCCCTCTGTGTACTGGTCCTTCTCATGCTGTCTCTATAGATGATACATTATACATCCTGTGTATTACACTCAGTAGGATCTGTGTGCTGGGTCTATACCTGATGTTACTATGGGGTATGTACTGTATATACAGCCTGTGCCCTCTGTGTACTGGTCCTTCTCATGCTGTCTCTATAGATTATACATTATACATCCTGTGTATTACACTCAGTAGGACCTGTGTGCTTGGTCTATACCTGATGTTACTATGGGGTATGTACTGTATATACAGCCTGTGTACTCTGTGTTCTGGTCCTTCTCATGCTGTCTCTATAGATTATACATTATACATCCTGTGTATTACACTCAGTAGGACCTGTGTGCTGGGTCTATACCTGATGTTACTATGGGGTATGTACTGTATACACAGCCTGTGCCCTCTGTGTACTGGTCCTTCTCATGCTGTCTCTATAGATTATACATTATACATCCTGTGTATTACACTCAGTAGGACCTGTGTGCTGGGTTTATATCTATACCTGATATTACTATGGGGTATGTACTGTATATACAGCCTGTGTACTCTGTGTACTGGTCCTTCTCATGCTGTCTCTATAGATTATACATTATACATCCTGTGTATTACACTCAGTAGGACCTGTGTGCTGGGTCTATACCTGATGTTACTATGGGGTATGTACTGTATATACAGCCTGTGCCCTCTGTATACTGGTCCTTCTCATGCTGTCTCTATAGATTATACATTATACATCCTGTGTATTACACTCAGTAGGACCAGTGTACTGGGTCTATACCTGATGTTACTATGGGGTATGTACTGTATATATAGCCTGTGCCCTCTGTGTACTGGTCCTTCTCATGCTGTCTCTATAGATTATACATTTTACATCCTGTGTATTACACTCAGTAGGACCTGTGTGCTGAGTCTATACCAGATGTTACTATGGGGTATGTACTGTATATACAGCCTGTGTACTCTGTGTACTGGTCCTTCTCATGTTGTCTCTATAGATTATACATTATACATCCTGTGTATTACATTCAGTAGGACCTGTGTGCTGGGTCTATACCTGATGTTACTATGGGGTATATACTGTATATACAGCCTGTGCCCATTGTGTACTGGTCCTTCTCATGCTGTCACTATAGATTATACATTATACATCCTGTGTATTACACTCAGTAGGACCTGTGTGCTGGGTCTATACCTGATGTTACTATGGGGTATGTACTGTATATACAGCCTGTGCCCTCTGTGTACTGGTCCTTCTCATGCTGTCTCTATAGATTATACATTATACATCCTGTGTATTACATTCAGTAGGACCTGTGTGCTGGGTCTATACCTGATGTTACTATAGGGTATGTACTGTATATACAGCCTGTGCCCTCTGTATACTGGTCCTTCTCATGCTGTCTCTATAGATTATACATTATACATCCTGTGTATTACACTCAGTAGCACCTGTGTGCTGGGTCTATACCCGATGTTACTATGGGGTATGTACTGTTTATACAGCCTGTGCCCTCTGTGTACTGGTCCTTCTCATGCTGTCTCTATAGATTATACATTATACATCCTGTGTATTACACTCAGAAGGACCTGTGTGCTGGGTCTATACCTGATGTTACTATGGGGTATATACTGTATATACAGCCTGTGCCCATTGTGTACTGGTCCTTCTCATGCTGTCTCTATAGATTATACATTATACATCCTGTGTATTACACTCAGTAGGACCTGTGTGCTGGGTCTATACCTGATGTTACTATGGGGTATATACTGTATATACAGCCTGTGCCCTCTGTGTACTGGTCCTTCTCATGCTGTCTCTATAGATTATACATTATACATCCTGTGTATTACACTCAGTAGGACCTGTGTGCTGGGTATATACCTGATGTTACTATGGGGTATGTACTGTATATACAGCCTGTGTACTCTGTGTACTGGTCCTTTTCATCTTGTCTCTATAGATTATACATTATACATCCTGTGTATTACACTCAGTAGGACCTGTGTGCTGGGTCTATACCTGATGTTACTATGGGGTATGTACTGTATATACAGCCTGTGTACTCTGTGTACTGGTCCTTCTCATGCTATCTCTATAGATTATACATTATACATCCTGTGTATTACACTCAGTAGGACCTGTATGCTGGGTCTATACCTGATGTACTATGGGGTATGTACTGTATATACAGCCTGTGCCCTCTGTGTACTGGTCCTTCTCATACTGTCTCTATAGATTATACATTATACATCCTGTGTATTACACTCAGTAGGATCTGTGTGCTGGGTCTATACCTGATGTTACTATGGGGTATATACTGTATATACAGCCTGTGCCCTCTGTATACTGGTCCTTCTCATGCTGTCTCTATAGATTATACATTATACATCCTGTGTATTACACTCAGTAGGACCTGTGTGCTGGGTCTATACCTGATGTTACTATGGGGTATGTACTGTATATACAGCCTGTGTACTGGTCCTTCTCATGCTGTCTCTATAGATTATACATTATACATCCTGTGTATTACACTCAGTAGGACCTGTGTGCTGGGTCTATACCTGATGTTACTATTGGGTATATACTGTATATACAGCCTGTGCCCTCTGTATACTGGTCCTTCTCATGCTGTCTCTATAGATTATACATTATACATCCTGTGTATTACACTCAGTAGGACCTGTGTGCTGGGCCAATACCTGATGTTACTATGGGGTATGTACTGTATATACAGCCTGTGTACTCTGTGTACTGGTCCTTCTCATGCTGTCTCTATAGATTATACATTATACATCCTGTGTATTACACTCAGTAGGACCTGTGTGCTGAGTCTATACCTGATGTTACTATGGGGTATGTACTGTATATACAGCCTGTGTACTCTGTGTACTGGTCCTTCTCATGCTGTCTCTATAGATTATACATTATACATCCTGTGTATTACACTCAGTAGGACCTGTGTGCTGGGTCTATACCTGATGTTACTATGGGGTATGTACTGTATATACAGCCTGTGTACTCTGTGTACTGGTCCTTCTCATGCTGTCTCTATAGATTATACATTATACATCCTGTGTATTACACTCAGTAGGACCTGTGTGCTGGGTCTATACCTGATGTTACTATGGGGTATGTACAGTATATACAGCCTGTGCCCTCTGTGTACTGGTCCTTCTCATGTTGTCTCTATAGATTATACATTATACATCCTGTGTATTACACTCAGAAGGATATGTGTGCTGAGTCTATACCTGATGTTACTATAGGGTATGTACTGTATATACATCCTGTGCCCTCTGTGTACTGGTCCTTCTCATGCTGTCTCTATAGATTATACATTATACATCCTGTGTATTACACTTAGTAGGATCTGTGTGCTGTGTCTATACCTGATGTTACTATGGGGTATGTACTATAAATACAGCCTGTGCCCTCTGTGTACTGGTCCTTCTCATTCTGTCTCTATAGATTATACATTATACATCCTGTGTATTACACTCAGTAGGACCTGTGTGCTGGGTCTATACTAGGGGTGTGCACCGGCCACTTTTCGTGTTTTGTGTTTTGGTTTTGGATCTGGATCTTTCTTCGTGTTTTGGATCTGGATTGGTTTTGCCAAAACCACCCTTCCGTGTTTTGGGTTCTGGGTTTTGTGTTTTGGATCTGTATTTTTTTGAAAAAAAGCATAAAAACAGCTAAAATCACAGAATTTGTAGGTTTTTCTGCTCCTATGCTATTATTAACCTCAATAACCTTAATTTCCACTCATTTCCAGTCTATTCTGAACACCTCACACCTCACAATAGTGTTTTTATGTCCAAAAGGTTGCACCGAGGTAGCTGGATGACTATGCTAAGCGACACGAGTGGGCGGCACAAACACGTGACCCATCTAGGAGTGACACTGCAGTGGCAGACAGGATGGCAGTTAGAAAACTAGGCCCCAAACTGTACATAATGCAAAGAAAAAAAAGAGGTGCAAGATGGAATTGTCCTTGGGCCCTCCCACCCACCCTTATGTTGTATAAACAGGACATGCACACTTTAACAAATCAATCATTTCAGCGCCAGGGTCTGCCACACAACTGTGGCTGAAATGATTGGTTCGTTTGGGCCCCCACAAAACAAGCTGGCAATTAATCTGTCCCTGCACAAACTGGCTCTACGGAGGCAAGATGTCATCCTCATCCTCCTCATCCACCGATTCCTCACCCTCTTCAGTGTGTACATCCTCATCCTCACAAAGTATTAACTCGTCCCCACTTGAATCCACCACCACAGGTCCCTCTGTACCTTCTGGAGGCTGGTCTCCCTGGAAGAGCTGATAATTCATTTTGATGAACATCATCTTCTCCACATTCTGTGGAAGCAACCTCCTACGCCTTTCGCTGACAAGGTTCCCGGCTGCACTAAACACTCTTTCGGAGTACACACTGGAGGGGGGCAACTCAGGTAAAATAGAGCCAGTTTGTACAGGGGCCTCCAAATTGCCTCTTTTTCCTGCCAGTACAGGTATGGACTGTCTGACATGCCTACTTGGATGCTGTCACCGATGTAATCCTCCACCATTCTGTCAATGGTGACAGTATCATATGCAGTGACAATAGACATGTCAGAAATTGTTGCCAGGTCCTTCAGTCCGGACCAGATGTCCAAACTTGGTCCTGCCTGCCCTGCATCACTGCCAGCGGGTTGCTTAGGATACCTAAGTTTTTTCCTGGCAGCCCCAGTTGCGGGAGAAAATGAAGAAGGAGCCGTTGACGTGTCACGTTCCGCTTCAGCTGACAGTGTGTTCACCAGCAGGTCTTTGCACCTCTGCAGGCTTGTGTCGGCCGGAAAGAGAGACACTACATAGGCTTTAAACCTAGGATCGAGCACGGTGGCCAAAACGTAGTGGTCTGATTTCAACAGATTGACCACCCTGGAATCCTGGCAAAGCGAATGAAGGGCTTCATCCACAAGTCCCACATGCCGAGCGGAATCGCTCCGTCTTAGCTCCTCCTTCACTTTCTCCAGCTGCTTCTGCAAAAGCCTGATGAGGGGAATGACCTGACTCAAGCTGGCAGTGTCTGAACTGACTTCACGTGTGGCAAGTTCGAAGGGCTGGAGAACCTTGCACAACACGGAAATCATTCTCCACTGCGCTTGAGTCAGGTGCATACCCCCTCCTTTGCCTATGTCATAGGTGGATGTATAGGCTTGTATGGCCTTTTGCTGCTCCTCCATCCTCTGAAGCATATAGAGGGTTGAGTTCCACCGCGTCACAACCTCTTGCTTCAGGTGATGGCGGGGCAGGTTCAAGAGTGTTTGCTGGCGCTCCAGTCTTCGGCACGCAGTCGCTGAATGGCGAAAGTGGCCAGAAATTTTTTGGGCCACCCAAAGCGTCTCCTGCACGCCCCTGTCGCTTTTCAGAAAATTCTGCACCACCAAGTTTATTGTGTGAGCAAAACATGGGACGTGCTGGAATTTGCCCAGATGTAATGCCCGCACAATATTGGTGGCGTTGTCAGATATCACAAATCCCCAGGAGAGTCTAAGTGGGGTAAGCCACTGGGGGATGATTTCCCTCAGTTTCTCTAAGAGGTTGTCGGCGGTGTGCCTCTTACTGAAACCGGTGATACACAGCGTAGCCTGCCTTGTAACGAGCTGGCATTTCTGAGATGCTGCTACTGGTGACGCTGCTGCTGTTGCTGCGTAAGGTGATACATCTACCCAGTGGGCTGTCACAGTCATATAGTCCTTAGTCTGCCCTGTTCCACTTGTCCACATGTCCATGGTTAAGTGGACATTGTGTACAACGGCATTTTTCAGGACACTGAGGACACTTTTTCTGACGTTTCTGTACAGTCTCGGTATCGCCTGCCTAGTGAAGTGGAATCTAGACGGGATTTGGAACCGGGGACACACTACCTCCATCAATTGTCTAAATCCCACTGCACTAATGGCGGATACCGGACGCACGTCTAACACCAACATAGCAGTCAAGGCCTCAGTTATACGTTTTGCTTCAGGATGACTGCTGTCGTACTTCATCCTCCTCGCTAAGGACTGTTGGAGGGTCAATTGTTTAGTAAAAGTAGTGGTGTTCCTACTTCCTCTCTGGGATGATGAACGACTCCCAGCAGCAGCAACAGCAGCAGCGGCAGCAGTAGGCGTAGCAATGCAGGATCCTCCAGAGGAATCCCGGATAGGAGAGTCAGTCATGCCAGTGACATGGCCTGCAGGACTACTTCCGATCCTGACTAAGGAGGAAATTGACGAGGAGGGAGTTGACGGTGTGGTTTGCAGGCGCTTGGATACAACAGGACAACGGGATTTAGGTGTCCCTGGACTGCTTACGGTCTTAGCCAAAGTTTCTGAACTTGACAGTAACTTTTTATGAACGCGCTGCAGGTGCCGTATAAGGGAGGATGTTCCTAGGTGGTTGACGTCCCTACCCCTACTTATTTCACCTTTACATATGGTACATATGGCAAGACAGTTGTTGTCCGGATTTGGATAGAAATATTGCCAGACCAAAGAGGTGGAATGTTTGGTCTTCTGCCCAGGCATGACCGTGATGGGCTTTTTCATCCCACGGACAACAACTGTCTCCCCCGGAGCCTGATTTAAACAAACCACATCACCATCAGAATCCTCCTCGCCAACTTCCTCCTCAGCGCCAGCTACACCAGTATCCTCATCCTGTTGTACTTCAACAGTGACATCTTCAATTTGCATATCAGCAAGTGGACTGTGGGTGCTCCTTTCAGCACTTGCAGGGGGCGTGCAAATGGTGGAAAGAGCCACCTCTTCCCGTCCAGTGCTGGGAAGGTCAGGCATCGCAACCACCACCACACTTGGACTCTCCTTGGGGATTTGTGATATCTTCTTAGAAAGCACAGTTCTTCGCTGTGCTTTTGCCAGCTTAACTCTTTTGATTTTTTTAGTGGGAGGAGGGCTTCCATCGTCATGTGAAGCTGAACCACTAGTCATGAACATACTAGGGATCGACTTTAGCCGTTCCTTGCCACTCCGTGTCGTAAATGGCATATTGGCAAGTTTACGTTTCTCTTCAGCTGATTTAAATGTCTTTTTCAAGGTCATTTTCCTGAACTTTGCCATTTGGGATTGTATGTGCCCTCTACTATGACATTGGGCATCGGCCTTGGCAGACGACGTTGATGGCATGTTATCGTCTATGTCATGACTAGTGGCAGCAGCTTCAGCACTAGGAGGAAGTGGTTCTTGATCTTTCTCTATTTTATTTTTATCGGAGAAAGTTTGGTCCTCCATTTATGTTATATCGATTTGATATATACGTGCGGCTAAACACAGAAAATAATTTTTTTTTTGGTTTGGACTGGAGTGTACTTTGTGGGTTACAGCACCCTTTAACGGTCAAGCCAGACGGCCCTTTACTTATGACACAGGCGCACGCTTGGCACTACTTTGTTGATGCACGTGCGGCTACTGCGCACACAATTCACAAACACAGAAAATAATTTTTTTTTGGTTTGGACTGGAGTGTACTTTCGGGGGTTACAGCACCCTTTAACGGTCAAGCCAGCCGGCCCTTTACTTATGACACAGGCGCACGCTTGGCACTACTTTGTTGATGCACGTGCGGCTACTGCGCACACAATTCACAAACACAGAAAATAATTTTTTTTTGGTTTGGACTGGAGTGTACTTTCGGGGGTTACAGCACCCTTAACGGTCAAGCCAGCCGGCCCTTTACTTATGACACAGGCGCACGCTTGGCACTACTTTGTTGATGCACGTGCGGCTACTGCGCACACAATTCACAAACACAGAAAATAATTTTTTTTTTGGTTTGGACTGGAGTGTACTTTTGGGGGTTACAGCACCCTTAACGGTCAAGCCAGCCGGCCCTTTACTTATGACACAGGCGCACGCTTGGCACTACTTTGTTGATGCACGTGCGGCTACTGCGCACACAATTCACAAACACAGAAAATAATTTTTTTTTTGGTTTGGACTGGAGTGTACTTTCGGGGGTTACAGCACCCTTAACGGTCAAGCCAGCCGGCCCTTTACTTATGACACAGGCGCACGCTTGGCACTACTTTGTTGATGCACGTGCGGCTACTGCGCACACAATTCACAAACACAGAAAATAATTTTTTTTTTGGTTTGGACTGGAATGTACTTTCGGGGGTTACAGCACCCTTAACGGTCAAGCCAGCCGGCCCTTTACTTATGACACAGGCGCACGCTTGGCACTACTTTGTTGATGCACGTGCGGCTACTGCGCACACAATTCACAAACACAGAAAATAATTTTTTTTTTGGTTTGGACTGGAGTGTACTTTCGGGGGATACAGCACCCTTAACGGTCAAGCCAGCCGGCCCTTTACTTATGACACAGGCGCACGCTTGGCACTACTTTGTTGATGCACGTGCGGCTACTGCGCACACAATTCACAAACACAGAAAATAATTTTTTTTTTGGTTTGGACTGGAGTGTACTTTCGGGGGTTACAGCACCCTTAACGGTCAAGCCAGCCGGCCCTTTACTTATGACACAGGCGCACGCTTGGCACTACTTTGTTGATGCACGTGCGGCTACTGCGCACACAATTCACAAACACAGAAAATAATTTTTTTTTTGGTTTGGACTGGAGTGTACTTTCGGGGGTTACAGCACCCTTAACGGTCAAGCCAGCCGGCCCTTTACTTATGACACAGGCGCACGCTTGGCACTACTTTGTTGATGCACGTGCGGCTACTGCGCACACAATTCACAAACACAGAAAATAATTTTTTTTTTGGTTTGGACTGGAGTGTACTTTCGGGGGTTACAGCACCCTTAATGGTCAAGCCAGCCGGCCCTTTACTTATGACACAGGCGCACGCTTGGCACTACTTTGTTGATGCACGTGCGGCTACTGCGCACACAATTCACAAACACAGAAAATAATTTTTTTTTTGGTTTGGACTGGAGTGTACTTTCGGGGGTTACAGCACCCTTAACGGTCAAGCCAGCCGGCCCTTTACTTATGACACAGGCGCACGCTTGGCACTACTTTGTTGATGCACGTGCGGCTACTGCGCACACAATTCACAAACACAGAAAATATATTATTTTTTTAGCACTTGGGGGGAGCACCCCTGATGGACAGAGCACCCCCTGGACAACACTGCAGCACTCCTTTAGGACTGGGACACTGCACAGGACTTTGGAGTGGACACAGCCCCTATGGAGAACTGACTGCACAACACAGTCCAGCCAGCCCCTATGGACTTTGAAGTAGTGGACACAGCCCCTATTAACAACAGCAGCACAGCACAACACAGCCAGCCCCTATGGACTTTGAAGTAGTGGACAACAGCAGCACTACACTACACTACACTACACAGCCCTAACTCCCACCCTCCCTCTTCACTGTCCACAGCCGAGTGAGAAAATGGCGCCGACGTGGGTACCTTATATAGGATCCAAAACCTGCGAGACTCGGAAGGCGGGATGATGACGTTTTGACTCGATTTCAGATCCGAGTCAGGTGGGAAAAGTCGAGCCTGATTCGGATCGGACTCGGATCGGGGGGGCTCGGGGGGGTTCGGATTTCAGAAATCCGAACCCGCTCACCCCTAGTCTATACCTGATGTTACTATGGGGTATGTACTGTATATACAGCCTGTGTACTCTGTGTACTGGTCCTTCTCATGCTGTCTCTATAGATTATACATTATACATCCTGTGTATTACACTCAGTAGGACCAGTGTGCTGGGTCTATATACCTGATGTTACTATGGGGTATGTACTATATATACAGACTGCGCCCTCTGTGTACTTGTCCTTCTCATGTTGTCTCTATAGATTATACATTATACATCCTGTGTATTACACTCAGTAGGACCTGTGTGCTGGGTTTATATCTATACCTGATATTACTATGGGGTATGTACTGTATATACAGCCTGTGTACTCTGTGTACTGGTCCTTCTCATGCTGTCTCTATAGATTAAACATTATACATCCTGTGTATTACACTCAGTAGGACCTGTGTGCTGGGTCTACTCCTGATGTTACTATGGGGTATGTACTGTATATACAGCCTGTGTACTCTGTGTACTGGTCCTTCTCATGCTGTCTCTATAGATTATACATTATACATCCTGTGTATTACACTCAGTAGTACCTGTGTGCTGGGTCTATACCTGATGTTACTATGGGGTATGTACTGTATATACAGCCTGTGCCCTCTGTGTACTGGTCCTTCTCATGCTGTCTCTATAGATTATACATTATACATCCTGTGTATTACACTCAGTAGGACCTGTATGCTGGGTCTATACCTGATGTTACTATGGGGTATGTACTGTATATACAGCCTGTGCCCTCTGTATACTGGTCCTTCTCATGCTGTCTCTATAGATTATACATTATACATCATGTGTATTACACTCAGTAGGACCTGTATGCTGGGTCTATACCTTATGTTACTATGGGGTATGTACTGTATATACAGCCTGTGTGCTCTGTGTACTGGTCCTTCTCATGCTGTCTCTATAGATTATACATTTTACATCCTGTGTATTACACTCAGTAGGACCTGTGTGCTGGGCCAATACCTGATGTTACTATGGGGTATGTACTGTATATACAGCCTGTGTACTCTGTGTACTGGTCCTTCTCATGCTATCTCTATAGATTATACATTATACATCCTGTGTATTACACTCAGTAGGACCTGTGTGCTGAGTCTATACCTGATGTTACTATGGGGTATGTACTGTATATATAGCCTGTGTACTCTGTGTACTGGTCCTTCTCATGCTGTATCTATAGATTATACATTATACATCCTGTGTATTACATTCAGGAGGACCTGTGTGCAGGGTCTTTACCTGATGTTACTATAGGGTATTTACTGTATATACAGCCTGTGCCCTCTGTATACTGGTCCTTCTCATGCTGTCTCTATAGATTATACATTATACATCCTGTGTATTACACTCAGTAGGACCTGTGTGCTGGGTCTATATACCTGATGTTACTATGGGGTATGTACTGTATATACAGACTGCGCCCTCTGTGTACTGGTCCTTCTCATGTTGTCTCTATAGATTATACATTATACATCCTGTGTATTACACTCAGTAGGATCTGTGTGCTGGGTCTATACTTGATATTACTATGGGGTATGTACTGTATATACAGCCTGTGTACTCTGTGTACTGGTCCTTCTCATGCTGTCTCTATAGATTATACATTATACATCCTGTGTATTACACTCAGGAGGACCTGTGTGCTGGGTCTATACCTGATGTTACTATAGGGTATGTACTGTATATACAGCCTGTGCCCTCTGTGTACTGGTCCTTCTCATGCTGTCTCTATAGATTATACATTATGCATCCTGTGTATTACACTCAGTAGGACCTGTATGCTGGGTCTATACCTGATGTTACTATGGGGTATATACTGTATATACAGCCTGTGTACTCTGTGTACTGGTCCTTCTCATGCTGTATCTATAGATTATACATTATACATCCTGTGTATTACACTCAGTAGGATCTGTGTGCTGGGTCTATACCTGATGTTACTATGGGGTATGTACTGTATATACAGCCTGTGCCCTCTGTGTACTGGTCCTTCTCATACTGTCTCTATAGATTATACATTATACATCCTGTGTATTACACTCAGTAGGATCTGTGTGCAGGGTCTATACCTGATGTTACTATGGGGTATATACTGTATATACAGCCTGTGCCCTCTGTATACTGGTCCTTCTCATGCTGTCTCTATAGATTATACATTATACATCCTGTGTATTACACTCAGTAGGACCTGTGTGCTGGGTCTATACCTGATGTTACTATGGGGTATGTACTGTATATACAGCCTGTGTACTAGTCCTTCTCATGCTGTCTCCATAGATTATACATTATACATCCTGTGTATTACACTCAGTAGGACTTGTGTGCTGGGTCTATACCTGATGTTACTATTGGGTATATACTGTATATACAGCCTGTGCCCTCTGTATACTGGTCCTTCTCATGCTGTCTCTATAGATTATACATTATACATCCTGTGTATTACACTCAGTAGGACCTGTATACTGGGTCTATACCTGATGTTACTATGGGGTATGTACTGTATATACAGCCTGTGCCCTCTGTGTACTGGTCCTTCTCATGCTGTCTCTATAGATGATACATTATACATCCTGTGTATTACACTCAGTAGGATCTGTGTGCTGGGTCTATACCTGATGTTACTATGGGGTATGTACTGTATATACAGCCTGTGCCCTCTGTGTACTGGTCCTTCTCATGCTGTCTCTATAGATTATACATTATACATCCTGTGTATTACACTCAGTAGGACCTGTGTGCTTGGTCTATACCTGATGTTACTATGGGGTATGTACTGTATATACAGCCTGTGTACTCTGTGTTCTGGTCCTTCTCATGCTGTCTCTATAGATTATACATTATACATCCTGTGTATTACACTCAGTAGGACCTGTGTGCTGGGTCTATACCTGATGTTACTATGGGGTATGTACTGTATACACAGCCTGTGCCCTCTGTGTACTGGTCCTTCTCATGCTGTCTCTATAGATTATACATTATACATCCTGTGTATTACACTCAGTAGGACCTGTGTGCTGGGTTTATATCTATACCTGATATTACTATGGGGTATGTACTGTATATACAGCCTGTGTACTCTGTGTACTGGTCCTTCTCATGCTGTCTCTATAGATTATACATTATACATCCTGTGTATTACACTCAGTAGGACCTGTGTGCTGGGTCTATACCTGATGTTACTATGGGGTATGTACTGTATATACAGCCTGTGCCCTCTGTATACTGGTCCTTCTCATGCTGTCTCTATAGATTATACATTATACATCCTGTGTATTACACTCAGTAGGACCAGTGTACTGGGTCTATACCTGATGTTACTATGGGGTATGTACTGTATATACAGCCTGTGCCCTCTGTGTACTGGTCCTTCTCATGCTGTCTCTATAGATTATACATTTTACATCCTGTGTATTACACTCAGTAGGACCTGTGTGCTGAGTCTATACCAGATGTTACTATGGGGTATGTACTGTATATACAGCCTGTGTACTCTGTGTACTGGTCCTTCTCATGTTGTCTCTAAAGATTATACATTATACATCCTGTGTATTACATTCAGTAGGACCTGTGTGCTGGGTCTATACCTGATGTTACTATGGGGTATATACTGTATATACAGCCTGTGCCCATTGTGTACTGGTCCTTCTCATGCTGTCACTATAGATTATACATTATACATCCTGTGTATTACACTCAGTAGGACCTGTGTGCTGGGTGTATACCTGATGTTACTATGGGGTATGTACTGTATATACAGCCTGTGCCCTCTGTGTACTGGTCCTTCTCATGCTGTCTCTATAGATTATACATTATACATCCTGTGTATTACACTCAGTAGGACCTGTGTGCTGGGTCTATACCTGATGTTACTATGGGGTATGTACTGTATATACAGCCTGTGCCCTCTGTGTACTGGTCCTTCTCATGCTGTCTCTATAGATTATACATTATACATCCTGTGTATTACACTCAGTAGGACCTGTGTGCTGGGTATTTACCTGATGTTACTATGGGGTATGTACTGTATATACAGCCTGTGTACTCTGTGTACTGGTCCTTCTCATGTTGTCTCTATAGATTATACATTACACATCCTGTGTATTACACTCAGTAGGACCTGTGTGCTGGGTCTATACCTGATGTTACTATGGGGTATGTACTGTATATACAGCCTGTGTACTCTGTGTACTGGTCCTTCTCATGCTATCTCTATAGATTATACATTATACATCCTGTGTATTACACTCAGTAGGATCTGTGTGCTGAGTCTATACCTGATGTTACTATGGGGTATGTACTGTATATACAGCCTGTGCCCTCTGTGTACAGGTCCTTCTCATGCTGTCTCTATAGATTATACATTATACATCCTGTGTATTACATTCAGTAGGACCTATGTGCTGGGCCTATGCCTGATGTTACTATGGGGTATGTACTGTATATACAGCCTGTGCCCTCTGTGTACTGGTCCTTCTCATGCTGTCTCTATAGATTATACATTATAAATCCTGTGTATTACACTCAGTAGGACCTGTGTGCTGGGCCTATACCTGATGTTACTATGGGGTATGTACTGTATATACAGCCTGTGCCCTCTGTGTACTGGTCCTTCTCATGCTGTCTCTATAGATTATACATTATACATCCTGTGTATTACATTCAGTAGGACCTGTGTGCTGGGTCTATACCTGATGTTACTATAGGGTAAGTACTATATATACAGCCTGTGCCCTCTGTATATTGGTCCTTCTCATGCTGTCTCTATAGATTATACATTATACATCCTGTGTATTACACTCAGTAGGACCTGTGTGCTGGGTCTACTCCTGATGTTACTATGGGGTATATACTGTATATACAGCCTGTGCCCTCTGTATACTGGTCCTTCTCATGCTGTCTCTATAGATTATACATTATACATCCTGTGTATTACACTCAGTAGGACCTGTGTGCTGGGCCAATACCTGATGTTACTATGGGGTATGTACTGTATATACAGCCTGTGTACTCTGTGTACTGGTCCTTCTCATGCTGTCTCTATAGATTATACATTATACATCCTGTGTATTACACTCAGTAGGACCTGTGTGCGTGGTCTATACCTGATGTTACTATGGGGTATGTATTGTATATACTGCCTGTGTACTCTGTGTTCTGGTCCTTCTCATGCTGTCTCTATAGATTATACATTATACATCCTGTGTATTACACTCAGTAGGACCTGTGTGCTGGGTCTATACCTGATGTTACTATGGGGTATGTACTGTATATACAGCCTGTGTACTCTGTGTACTGGTCCTTCTCATGTTGTCTCTATAGATTATACATTATACATCCTGTGTATTACACTCAGTAGGATATGTGTGCAGAGTCTATACCTGATGTTACTATAGGGTATGTACTGTATATACAGCCTGTGCCGTTTGTGTACTGGTCCTTCTCATTCTGTCTCTATAGATTATACATTATACATCCTGTGTATTACACTTAGTAGGATCTGTGTGCTGTGTCTATACCTGATGTTACTATGGGGTATGTACTATATATACAGCCTGTGCCCTCTGTGTACTGGTCCTTCTCATTCTGTCTCTATAGATTATACATTATACATCCTGTGTATTACACTCAGTAGGATCTGTGTGCTGGGTCTATATCTATACCTGATATTACTATGGGGTATGTACTGTATATACAGCCTGTGTACTCTGTGTACTGGTCCTTCTCATGCTGTCTCTATAGATTATACATTATACATCCTGTGTATTACCCTCAGTAGGATGTGTGTGCTGGGTCTATACCTGATGTTACTATGGGGTATGTACTGTATATACAGCCTGTGCCCTCTGTATACTGGTCCTTCTCATGCTGTCTCTATAGATTATACATTATACATCCTGTGTATTACACTTAGTAGGACCTGTGTGCTGGGTCTATACCTGATGTTACTATGGGGTATGTACTGTATATACAGCCTGTGCCCTCTGTGTACTGGTCCTTCTCATGCTGTCTCTATAGATTATACATTATACATCCTGTGTATTACACTCAGTAGGACCTGTGTGCTGGGTATATACCTGATGTTACTATGGGGTATGTACTGTATATACAGCCTGTGTACTCTGTGTACTGGTCCTTCTCATGTTGTCTCTATAGATTATACATTACACATCCTGTGTATTACACTCAGTAGGAACTGTGTGCTGGGTCTATACCTGATGTTACTATGGGGTATGTACTGTATATACAGCCTGTGTACTCTGTGTACTGGTCCTTCTCATGCTGTCTCTATAGATTATACATTATACATCCTGTGTATTACACTCAGTAGGATCTGTGTGCTGAGTCTATACCTGATGTTACTATGGGGTATGTACTGTATATACAGCCTGTGTACTCTGTGTACTGGTCCTTCTCATGCTGTCTCTATAGATTATACATTATACATCCTGTGTATTACATTCAGTAGGACCTGTGTGCTGGGTCTATACCTGATGTTACTATAGGGTATGTACTGTATATACAGCCTGTGCCCTCTGTATACTGGTCCTTCTCATGCTGTCTCTATAGATTATACATTATACATCCTGTGTATTACACTCAGTAGGACCTGTGTGCTGGGTCTTTATACCTGATGTTACTATGGGGTATGTACTGTATATACAGACTGCGCCCTCTGTGTACTGGTCCTTCTCATGTTGTCTCTATAGATTATACATTATACATCCTGTGTATTACACTCAGTAGTACCTGTGTGCTGGGTCTATACCTGATATTACTATGGGGTATGTACTGTATATACAGTAGGGGTGTGCACCGGCCACTTTTCGTGTTTTGTGTTTTGGTTTTGGATCTGGATCTTTCTTCGTGTTTTGGATCTGGATTGGTTTTGCCAAAACCACCCTTCCGTGTTTTGGGTTCTGGGTTTTGTGTTTTGGATCTGTATTTTTTTGAAAAAAAGCATAAAAACAGCTAAAATCACAGAATTTGTAGGTTTTTCTGCTCCTATGCTATTATTAACCTCAATAACCTTAATTTCCACTCATTTCCAGTCTATTCTGAACACCTCACACCTCACAATAGTGTTTTTATGTCCAAAAGGTTGCACCGAGGTAGCTGGATGACTATGCTAAGCGACACGAGTGGGCGGCACAAACACGTGACCCATCTAGGAGTGACACTGCAGTGGCAGACAGGATGGCAGTTAGAAAAACTAGGCCCCAAACTGTACATAATGCAAAGAAAAAAAGAGGTGCAAGATGGAATTGTCCTTGGGCCCTCCCACCCATTCTTATGTTGTATAAACAGGACATGCACACTTTAACAAATCAATCATTTCAGCGCCAGGGTCTGCCACACAACTGTGGCTGAAATGATTGGTTCGTTTGGGCCCCCACAAAACAAGCTGGCAATTAATGTGTCCCTGCACAAACTGGCTCTACGGAGGCAAGATGTCATCCTCATCCTCCTCATCCACCGATTCCTCACCCTCTTCAGTGTGTACATCCTCATCCTCACAAAGTATTAACTCGTCCCCACTTGAATCCACCACCACAGGTCCCTCTGTACGTTCTGGAGGCTGGTCTCCCTGGAAGAGCTGATAATTCATTTTGATGAACATCATCTTCTCCACATTCTGTGGAAGCAACCTCCTACGCCTTTCGCTGACAAGGTTCCCGGCTGCACTAAACACTCTTTCAGAGTACACACTGGAGGGGGGGCAACTCAGGTAAAATAGAGCCAGTTTGTACAGGGGCCTCCAAATTGCCTCTTTTTCCTGCCAGTACAGGTATGGACTGTCTGACATGCCTACTTGGATGCTGTCACCGATGTAATCCTCCACCATTCTGTCAATGGTGACAGTATCATATGCAGTGACAGTAGACATGTCAGAAATTGTTGCCAGGTCCTTCAGTCCGGACCAGATGTCCAAACTTGGTCCTGCCTGCCCTGCATCACCGCCAGCGGGTTGCTTAGGATACCTAAGTTTTTTCCTGGCAGCCCCAGTTGCGGGAGAAAATGAAGAAGGAGCCGTTGACGTGTCACGTTCCGCTTCAGCTGACAGTGTGTTCACCAGCAGGTCTTTGCACCTCTGCAGGCTTGTGTCGGCCGGAAAGAGAGACACCACATAGGCTTTAAACCTAGGATCGAGCACGGTGGCCAAAATGTAGTGGTCTGATTTCAACAGATTGACCACCCTGGAATCCTGGCAAAGCGAATGAAGGGCTTCATCCACAAGTCCCACATGCCGAGCGGAATCGCTCCGTCTTAGCTCCTCCTTCACTTTCTCCAGCTGCTTCTGCAAAAGCCTGATGAGGGGAATGACCTGACTCAAGCTGGCAGTGTCTGAACTGACTTCACGTGTGGCAAGTTCGAAGGGCTGAAGAACCTTGCACAACACGGAAATCATTCTCCACTGCGCTTGAGTCAGGTGCATACCCCCTCCTTTGCCTATGTCATAGGTGGATGTATAGGCTTGTATGGCCTTTTGCTGCTCCTCCATCCTCTGAAGCATATAGAGGGTTGAGTTCCACCGCGTCACAACCTCTTGCTTCAGGTGATGGCGGGGCAGGTTCAAGAGTGTTTGCTGGCGCTCCAGTCTTCGGCACGCAGTCGCTGAATGGCGAAAGTGGCCAGAAATTTTTCGGGCCACCCAAAGCGTCTCCTGCACGCCCCTGTCGCTTTTCAGAAAATTCTGCACCACCAAGTTTATTGTGTGAGCAAAACATGGGACGTGCTGGAATTTGCCCAGATGTAATGCCCGCACAATATTGGTGGCGTTGTCAGATATCACAAATCCCCAGGAGAGTCTAAGTGGGGTAAGCCACTGGGCGATGATTTCCCTCAGTTTCTCTAAGAGGTTGTCGGCGGTGTGCCTCTTACTGAAACCGGTGATACACAGCGTAGCCTGCCTTGTAACAAGCTGGCGTTTCTGAGATGCTGCTACTGGTGACGCTGCTGCTGTTGCTGCGTAAGGTGATACATCTACCCAGTGGGCTGTCACAGTCATATAGTCCTTAGTCTGCCCTGTTCCACTTGTCCACATGTCCGTGGTTAAGTGGACATTGTGTACAACGGCATTTTTCAGGACACTGAGGACACTTTTTCTGACGTTTCTGTACAGTCTCGGTATCGCCTGCCTAGTGAAGTGGAATCTAGACGGGATTTGGAACCGGGGACACACTACCTCCATCAATTGTCTAAATCCCACTGCACTAATGGCGGATACCGGACGCACGTCTAACACCAACATAGCAGTCAAGGCCTCAGTTATACGTTTTGCTTCAGGATGACTGCTGTCGTACTTCATCCTCCTCGCTAAGGACTGTTGGAGGGTCAATTGTTTAGTAAAAGTAGTGGTGTTCCTACTTCCTCTCTGGGATGATGAACGACTCCCAGCAGCAGCAACAGCAGCAGCGGCAGCAGTAGGCGTAGCAATGCAGGATCCTCCAGAGGAATCCCGGATAGGAGAGTCAGTCATGCCAGTGACATGGCCTGCAGGACTACTTCCGATCCTGACTAAGGAGGAAATTGACGAGGAGGGAGTTGACGGTGTGGTTTGCAGGCGCTTGGATACAACAGGACAACGGGATTTAGGTGTCCCTGGACTGCTTACGGTCTTAGCCAAAGTTTCTGAACTTGACAGTAACTTTTTATGAACGCGCTGCAGGTGCCGTATAAGGGAGGATGTTCCTAGGTGGTTGACGTCCCTACCCCTACTTATTTCACCTTTACATATGGTACATATGGCAAGACAGTTGTTGTCCGGATTTGGATAGAAATATTGCCAGACCAAAGAGGTGGAATGTTTGGTCTTCTGCCCAGGCATGACCGTGATGGGCTTTTTCATCCCACGGACAACAACTGTCTCCCCCGGAGCCTGATTTAAACAAACCACATCACCATCAGAATCCTCCTCGCCAACTTCCTCCTCAGCGCCAGCTACACCAGTATCCTCATCCTGTTGTACTTCAACAGTGACATCTTCAATTTGCATATCAGCAAGTGGACTGTGGGTGCTCCTTTCAGCACTTGCAGGGGGCGTGCAAATGGTGGAAAGAGCCACCTCTTCCCGTCCAGTGCTGGGAAGGTCAGGCATCGCAACCACCACCACACTTGGACTCTCCTTGGGGATTTGTGATATCTTCTTAGAAAGCACAGTTCTTCGCTGTGCTTTTGCCAGCTTAACTCTTTTGATTTTTTTAGTGGGAGGAGGGCTTCCATCGTCATGTGAAGCTGAACCACTAGTCATGAACATACTAGGGATCGACCTTAGCCGTTCCTTGCCACTCCGTGTCGTAAATGGCATATTGGCAAGTTTACGTTTCTCTTCAGCTGATTTAAATGTCTTTTTCAAGGTCATTTTCCTGAACTTTGCCATTTGGGATTGTATGTGCCCTCTACTATGACATTGGGCATCGGCCTTGGCAGACGACGTTGATGGCATGTTATCGTCTATGTCATGACTAGTGGCAGCAGCTTCAGCACTAGGAGGAAGTGGTTCTTGATCTTTCTCTATTTTATTTTTATCGGAGAAAGTTTGGTCCTCCATTTATGTTATATCGATTTGATATATACGTGCGGCTAAACCCAGAAAATAATTTTTTTTTTTGTTTGGACTGGAGTGTACTTTGGGGGTTACAGCACCCTTTAACGGTCAAGCCAGCCGGCCCTTTACTTATGACACAGGCGCACTCTTGGCACTACTTTGTTGATGCACGTGCAGCTACTGCGCACACAATTCACAAACACAGAAAATAATTTTTTTTTTGGTTTGGACTGGAGTGTACTTTCGGGAGTTACAGCACCCTTAACGGTCAAGCCAGCCAGCCCTTTACTTATGACACAGGCGCACGCTTGGCACTACTTTGTTGATGCACGTGCGGCTACTGCGCACACAATTCACAAACACAGAAAATAATTTTTTTTTGGGTTTGGACTGGAGTGTACTTTCGGGGGTTACAGCACCCTTAACGGTCAAGCCAGCCGGCCCTTTACTTATGACACAGGCGCACGCTTGGCACTACTTTGTTGATGCACGTGCGGCTACTGCGCACACAATTCACAAACACAGAAAATAATTTTTTTTTTGGTTTGGACTGGAGTGTACTTTCGGGGGTTACAGCACCCTTAACGGTCAAGCCAGCCGGCCCTTTACTTATGACACAGGCGCACGCTTGGCACTACTTTGTTGATGCACGTGCGGCTACTGCGCACACAATTCACAAACATAGAAAATAATTTATTTTTTGGTTTGGACTGGAGTGTACTTTCGGGGGTTACAGCACCCTTAACGGTCAAGCCAGCCGGCCCTTTACTTATGACACAGGCGCACGCTTGGCACTACTTTGTTGATGCACGTGCGGCTACTGCGCACACAATTCACAAACACAGAAAATAATTTTTTTTTTGGTTTGGACTGGAGTGTACTTTCGGGGGTTACAGCACCCTTAACGGTCAAGCCAGCCGGCCCTTTACTTATGACACAGGCGCACGCTTGGCACTACTTTGTTGATGCACGTGCGGCTACTGCGCACACAATTCACAAACACAGAAAATATTTTTTTTTTGGTTTGGACTGGAGTGTACTTTCGGGGGTTACAGCACCCTTAACGGTCAAGCCAGCCGGCCCTTTACTTATGACACAGGCGCACGCTTGGCACTACTTTGTTGATGCACGTGCGGCTACTGCGCACACAATTCACAAACACAGAAAATAATTTTTTTTTTGGTTTGGACTGGAGTGTACTTTCGGGGGTTACAGCACCCTTAACGGTCAAGCCAGCCGGCCCTTTACTTATGACACAGGCGCACGCTTGGCACTACTTTGTTGATGCACGTGCGGCTACTGCGCACACAATTCACAAACACAGAAAATAATTTTTTTTTGGTTTGGACTGGAGTGTACTTTCGGGGGTTACAGCACCCTTTAACGGTCAAGCCAGCCGGCCCTTTACTTATGACACAGGCGCACGCTTGGCACTACTTTGTTGATGCACGTGCGGCTACTGCGCACACAATTCACAAACACAGAAAATAATTTTTTTTTGGTTTGGACTGGAGTGTACTTTCGGGGGTTACAGCACCCTTTAACGGTCAAGCCAGCCGGCCCTTTACTTATGACACAGGCGCACGCTTGGCACTACTTTGTTGATGCACGTGCGGCTACTGCGCACACAATTCACAAACACAGAAAATAATTTTTTTTTAGGTTTGGACTGGAGTGTACTTTCGGGGGTTACAGCACCCTTAACGGTCAAGCCAGCCGGCCCTTTACTTATGACACAGGTGCACGCTTGGCACTACTTTGTTGATGCACGTGCGGCTACTGCGCACACAATTCACAAACACAGAAAATAATTTTTTTTTTGGTTTGGACTGGAGTGTACTTTCGGGGGTTACAGCCCCCTTTAACGGTCAAGCCAGCCGGCCCTTTACTTATGACACAGGCGCACGCTTGGCACTACTTTGTTGATGCACGTGCGGCTACTGCGCACACAATTCACAAACACAGAAAATAATTTTTTTTTAGGTTTGGACTGGAGTGTACTTTCGGGGGTTACAGCACCCTTAACGGTCAAGCCAGCCGGCCCTTTACTTATGACACAGGCGCACGTTTGGCACTACTTTGTTGATGCACGTGCGGCTACTGCGCACACAATTCACAAACACAGAAAATAATTTTTTTTTTGGTTTGGACTGGAGTGTACTTTCGGGGGTTACAGCACCCTTAACGGTCAAGCCAGCCGGCCCTTTACTTATGACACAGGCGCACGCTTGGCACTACTTTGTTGATGCACGTGCGGCTACTGCGCACACAATTCACAAACACAGAAAATAATTTTTTTTTTGGTTTGGACTGGAGTGTACTTTCAGGGGTTACAGCACCCTTAACGGTCAAGCCAGCCGGCCCTTTACTTATGACACAGGCGCACGCTTGGCACTACTTTGTTGATGCACGTGCGGCTACTGCGCACACAATTCACAAACACAGAAAATAATTTTTTTTTGGTTTGGACTGGAGTGTACTTTCGGGGGTTACAGCACCCTTAACGGTCAAGCCAGCCGGCCCTTTACTTATGACACAGGCGCACGCTTGGCACTACTTTGTTGATGCACGTGCGGCTACTGCGCACACAATTCACAAACACAGAAAATAATTTTTTTTTTGGTTTGGACTGGAGTGTACTTTCGGGGGTTACAGCACCCTTAACGGTCAAGCCAGCCGGCCCTTTACTTATGACACAGGCGCACGCTTGGCACTACTTTGTTGATGCACGTGCGGCTACTGCGCACACAATTCACAAACACAGAAAATAATTTTTTTTTGGTTTGGACTGGAGTGTACTTTCGGGGGTTACAGCACCCTTTAACGGTCAAGCCAGCCGGCCCTTTACTTATGACACAGGCGCACGCTTGGCACTACTTTGTTGATGCACGTGCGGCTACTGCGCACACAATTCACAAACACAGAAAATAATTTTTTTTTAGGTTTGGACTGGAGTGTACTTTCGGGGGTTACAGCACCCTTAACGGTCAAGCCAGCCGGCCCTTTAC
This sequence comes from Taudactylus pleione, assembly GCA_031769625.1. Classification (NCBI taxonomy): domain Eukaryota; kingdom Metazoa; phylum Chordata; class Amphibia; order Anura; family Myobatrachidae; genus Taudactylus; species Taudactylus pleione. The sequence continues at coordinate 400,604 of JAUIMM010000391.1, forward strand.
TTATGACACAGGCGCACGCTTGGCACTACTTTGTTGATGCACGTGCGGCTACTGCGCACACAATTCACAAACACAGAAAATAATTTTTTTTTTGGTTTGGACTGGAGTGTACTTTCGGGGGTTACAGCACCCTTTAACGGTCAAGCCAGCCGGCCCTTTACTTATGACACAGGCGCACGCTTGGCACTACTTTGTTGATGCACGTGCGGCTACTGCGCACACAATTCACAAACACAGAAAACAATTTTTTTTTAGGTTTGGACTGGAGTGTACTTTCGGGGGTTACAGCACCCTTAACGGTCAAGCCAGCCGGCCCTTTACTTATGACACAGGCGCACGTTTGGCACTACTTTGTTGATGCACGTGCGGCTACTGCGCACACAATTCACAAACACAGAAAATAATTTTTTTTTTGGTTTGGACTGGAGTGTACTTTCGGGGGTTACAGCACCCTTAACGGTCAAGCCAGCCGGCACTTTACTTATGACACAGGCGCACGCTTGGCACTACTTTGTTGATGCACGTGCGGCTACTGCGCACACAATTCACAAACACAGAAAATAATTTTTTTTTTGGTTTGGACTGGAGTGTACTTTCGGGGGTTACAGCACCCTTAACGGTCAAGCCAGCCGGCCCTTTACTTATGACACAGGCGCACGCTTGGCACTACTTTGTTGATGCACGTGCGGCTACTGCGCACACAATTCACAAACACAGAAAATAATTTTTTTTTTGGTTTGGACTGGAGTGTACTTTCGGGGGTTACAGCACCCTTAACGGTCAAGCCAGCCGGCCCTTTACTTATGACACAGGCGCACGCTTGGCACTACTTTGTTGATGCACGTGCGGCTACTGCGCACACAATTCACAAACACAGAAAATAATTTTTTTTTGGTTTGGACTGTAGTGTACTTTCGGGGGTTACAGCACCCTTTAACGGTCAAGCCAGCCGGCCCTTTACTTATGACACAGGCGCACGCTTGGCACTACTTTGTTGATGCACGTGCGGCTACTGCGCACACAATTCACAAACACAGAAAATATATTATTTTTTTAGCACTTGGGGGGAGCACCCCTGATGGACAGAGCACCCCCTGGACAACACTACAGCACCCCTTTAGGACTGGGACACTGCACAGGACTTTGGAGTGGACACAGCCCCTATGGAGAACTGACTGCACAACACAGTCCAGCCAGCCCCTATGGACTTTGAAGTAGTGGACACAGCCCCTATTAACAACAGCAGCACAGCACAACACAGCCAGCCCCTATGGACTTTGAAGTAGTGGACAACAGCAGCACTACACTACACTACACTACACAGCACTAACTCCCACCCTCCCTCTTCACTGTCCACAGCCGAGTGAGAAAATGGCGCCGACGCGGGTACCTTATATAGGATCCAAAACCCGCGAGACTCGGAAGGCGGGATGATGACGTTTTGCCTCGATTTCAGATCCGAGTCAGGCGGGAAAAGTCGAGCCTGACTCGGATCGGACTCGGATCGGGGGGGCTCGGGGGGGTTCGGATTTCAGAAATCCGAACCCGCTCACCCCTAATATACAGCCTGTGTACTCTGTGTACTGGTCCTTCTCATGCTGTCTCTATAGATTATACATTATACATCCTGTGTATTACACTCAGGAGGACCTGTGTGCTGGGTGTATACCTGATGTTACTATGGGGTATGTACTGTATATACAGCCTGTGTACTCTGTGTTCTGGTCCTTCTCTTGCTGTCTCTATAGATTATACATTATACATCCTGTGTATTACACTCAGTAGGACCTGTGTGCTGGGTCTATACCTGATGTTACTATGGGGTATGTACTGTATATACAGCCTGTGCCCTCTGTGTACTGGTCCTTCTCATGCTGTCTCTATAGATTATACATTATGCATCCTGTGTATTACACTCAGTAGGACCTGTATGCTGGGTCTATACCTGATGTTACTATGGGGTATGTACTGTATATACAGCCTGTGCCCTCTGTGTACTGGTCCTTCTCATACTGTCTCTATAGATTATACATTATACATCCTGTGTATTACACTCAGTAGGATCTGTGTGCTGGGTCTATACCTGATGTTACTATGGGGTATATATACTGTATATACAGCCTGTGCCCTCTGTATACTGGTCCTTCTCATGCTGTCTCTATAGATTATACATTATACATCCTGTGTATTACACTCAGTAGGACCTGTGTGCTGGGCCAATACCTGATGTTACTATGGGGTATGTACTGTATATACAGCCTGTGTACTCTGTGTACTCATCCTTCTCATGCTGTCTCTATAGATTATACATTATACATCCTGTGTATTACACTCAGTAGGACCTGTGTGCTGAGTCTATACCTGATGTTACTATGGGGTATGTACTGTATATACAGCCTGTGTACTCTGTGTACTGGTCCTTCTCATGCTGTCTCTATAGATTATACATTATACATCCTGTGTATTACACTCAGTAGGACCTGTATGCTGGGTCTATACCTGATGTTACTATGGGGTATGTACTGTATATACAGCCTGTGCCCTCTGTGTACTGGTCCTTCTCATGCTGTCTCTATAGATTATACATTATACATCCTGTGTATTACACTCAGTAGGATCTGTGTGCTGGGTCTATACCTGATGTTACTATGGGGTATGTACTGTATATACAGCCTGTGTACTATGTGTTCTGGTCCTTCTCATGCTGTCTCTATAGATTATACATTATACATCCTGTGTATTACACTCAGTAGGACCTGTATGCTGTGTCTATACCTGATGTTACTATGGGGTATGTACTGTATATACAGCCTGTGTACTCTGTGTACTGGTCCTTCTCATGCTGTCTCTATAGATTATACATTATACATCCTGTGTATTACACTCAGTAGGACCTGTGTGCTGGGTCTATACTAGGGGTGTGCACCGGACACTTTTCGTGTTTTGTGTTTTGGTTTTGGATCTGGATCTTTCTTCGTGTTTTGGATCTGGATTGGTTTTGCCAAAACCACCCTTCCGTGTTTTGGGTTCTGGGTTTTGTGTTTTGGATCTGGATTTTTTCTTAAAAAATAAAAAAAAAACGCTAAAATCACATAAATGGGCCTTTTTTTGTTCCTACGCTATTAATAACCCCAATAACATTAATTTCCACTCATTTCCACTCTATTCTGAACACCTCACACCTCACAATATTGTTTTTAGGCCAAAAGGTTGTACCGAGGAAGCTGGATGACTATGCTAAGCGACACAAGGGGGCGGCACAAACACGTGGCCCATCTAGGAGTGGCACTGCAGTGGCAGACAGGAAGCCAATCAGCGTTATGGTGCCCATTTGCATGTAGCATGAACCCGGGAGATCCGTGCTACATGCATCTGTGTGATTGGCACAGAGCAATGACAGGTCCGTGAGACCCGTCTGTGCTGCTGTGGTAAAAAAATAAAAAAAAACCTGTGTAAAAAAAGAAAAAAATGGCGTGCACCCCCCCAAAAAAGAGCAACCAGCCCCGGGCATTAGTAACCCAGTGCTGGGTGTGCTTAAATACAGGGGACAAACGACGTAGGGGTCCCCTGTACTTAAGCACAACCAGCACCGGGCTAGTCAGAACCAGCGCTGGTTGCCAAAATACGGGGGACAAACGACGTAGGGGTCCCCTGTATTCTGCGCAACCAGCTCTGGGCTCTGATCCGGTCCTGGTTCTGGAAATATAGGGGACAAAAAATGAGTAGGGTTCAACTGTATGTTCCAGAACCAGCACTGGACTTTTTCTAGCGGGGGGCTGATGCCACAGCCAGGGGAGCCCTTTCACCGGGCCCCCCAGCCGCAGCATCAACCCTGACCGCTAGTCAGCCCAGGCCGGGGATCCCTGGAGAGCTGGGGACCCCCCCAATAAAGGGGTCACCCTCTCCAGGGCACCCCAGGCCCAGGCTGATAGCCCGGGGCTATCCCCGCCACCCCTGGTGGCGGTGGGTGGCGGGTTGATTGTGTGGTGTGGTGTAAATAAAGAATATCAAACATTGTCTTTACAAGTAGAACTGCAAGTCCCAGCTAGCCTGCCCCGCATGCTGGTACTTGGAGAACCACAAGTACCAGCATGCAGGGCATTAAGGGCCCACTAGTACCTGTAGTTCACCTGTAAAAAAAATGTTTAAAAAAACACAGGACACACACACCGTGACAGTATAAGTTTATTAAACATACATACACACACACACATGTACACATACTCACCTATGTAACCTGTAGCATCGGTCCACTTGTCCGGTAAAGTATCCCTAGGGGACCTGTGAAAAAAAACATACTCACCATCTCCTATGCGAGGTTCTGTCCTCTTCATTCCAAAGTAGGCATCCCCGGACTTGGCAAAAAAAAAAAACGAAAACGCGATCCACGAACTTAGTACCGTTCTATAGAACGGTACTTCCCGAATGAGAGCTTAGCGGCGGGGTATCACCATGGAAACCCCGCTGCTAAGCGTTCATTGGCTGAGAGAGGTCATCTCCCGTCTCTCAGCCAATGAACGGCTCCCTCCATTGTAGTCAATGGTGGGAACCGCAGGGTAAACTTTAATAACCTTGCGGCTCCCAGCATTGACTACAATGGAGGGAGCCGTTCATTGGCTGAGAGAGACGGGAGATGGCCTCTCTCAGCCAATGAACGCTTAGCAGCGGGGTTTCCATGGTGATACCCCGCCGCTAAGCTCTCATTCGGGAAGTACCGTTCTATAGAACGGTACTAAGTTCGTGGATCGCGTTTTCGTTTTTTTTTTTTTGCCAAGTCCGGGGATGCCTACTTTGGAACGAAGAGGACAGAACCTCGCATAGGAGATGGTGAGTATGTTTTTTTTCACAGGTCCCCTATGGATACTTTACCGGACAAGTGGACCGATGCTACAGGGTTACATAGGTGAGTATGTGTACATGTGTGTGTGTGTGTGTGTGTGTGTGTATGTATGTTTAATAAACTTATACTGTCACGGTGTGTGTGTCCTGTGTTTTTTTTAAACATTTTTTTACAGGTGAACTACAGGTAATAGTGGGCCCTTAATGCCCTGCATGCTGGTACTTGTGGTTCTCCAAGTACCAGCATGCGGGGCAGGCTTGCTGGGACTTGCAGTTCTACTTGTAAAGACAATGTTTGATATTCTTTATTTACACCACACCACACAATCAACCCGCCACCCACCGCCACCAGGGGTGGCGGGGATAGCCCCGGGCTATCAGCCTGGGCCTGGGGTGCCCTGGAGAGGGTGACCCCTTTATTGGGGGGGTCCCCAGCTCTCCAGGGATCCCCGGCCTGGGCTGACTAGCGGTCAGGGCTGATGCTGCGGCTGGGGGGCCCGGTGAAAGGGCTCCCCTGGCTGTGGCATCAGCCCCCCGCTAGAAAAAGTCCAGTGCTGGTTCTGGAACATACAGGGGAACCCTACTCATTTTTTTCCCCTGTATTTCCAGAACCAGGACCGGATCAGAGCCCAGAGCTGGTTGCGCAGAATACGGGGGACCCCTACGTCGTTTGTCCCCCGTATTTTGGCAACCAGCTCTGGTTCTGACTAGCCCGGTGCTGGTTGTGTTTAAGTACAGGGGACCCCTATGTCGTTTGTCCCCTGTATTTAAGCACACCCAGCACTGGGTCACTAATGCCCAGGGCTGGTTGCTCTTTTTTTGGGGGGGGGACGCCATTTTTTTCTCTTTTTACACAGGTTTTTTTTTTTTTATTTACCACAGCAGCACAGACGGGTCTCACGGACCCGTTAGTGCTCTGTGTCAATGACACAGATGCAAGTAGCACGGATCTCCTGGTCCGTGCGTGCATCTGTGTCATTGAAATACACAGCAGCACAGACGGGTCTCACTGACCCATCTGTGCTCTGTGTCACTGTCAATCACACAGATGCATGTAGCACGGATCTCACGAGTCCGTGCTACATGCAAATGAGCACCATAATGCTGATTGGCTGAGAGCCGTGACAGACGGCTCTGTCAGCCAATCAGCACTTTGCCCATTAAAGGCAAAGGCATTTTTTTTTAAATGGCCGCTCGAGGCAAAACCTCGAGATCCGACAGCAGATCTCGAGGTTTTGCCTCGGGAGAGGGATCCGGGGCAGACAGGGAGATCCGAGCTTGGGCTCGGATCGCCCCGGATCCCCGAAGTTTGGGTGGGTTCGGTTCTCAGGGAACCGAACCCGCTCATCCCTAGTCTATACCTGATGTTACTATGGGGTATGTACTGTATACACAGCCTGTGTACTCTGTGTACTGGTCCTTCTCATGCTGTCTCTATAGATTATACATTATACATCCTGTGTATTACACTCAGTAGGATATGTGTGCTGAGTCTATACCTGATGTTACTATAGGGTATGTACTGTATATACAGCCTGTGTACTCTGTGTACTGGTCCTTCTCATGCTGTCTCTATAGAATATACATTATACATCCTGTGTATTACACTCAGTAGGACCTGTGTGCTTGGTCTATACCTGATGTTACTATGGGGTATGTACTGTATATACAGCCTGTGCCCTCTGTGTACTGGTCCTTCTCATGCTGTCTCTATAGATTATACATTATACATCCTGTGTATTACACTCAGTAGGATCTGTGTGCTGTGTCTATACCTGATGTTACTATGGGGTATGTACTATATATACAGCCTGTGCCCTCTGTGTACTGGTCCTTCTCATTCTGTCTCTATAGATTATACATTATACATCCTGTGTATTACACTCAGTAGGACCTGTGTGCTGGGTCTATATACCTGATGTTACTATGGGGTATGTACTGTATATACAGACTGCGCCCTCTGTGTACTTGTCCTTCTCATGTTGTCTCTATAGATTATACATTATACATCCTGTGTATTACACTCAGTAGGACCTGTGTGCTGGGTCTATATCTATACCTGATATTACTATGGGGTATGTACTGTATATACAGCCTGTGTACTCTGTGTACTGGTCCTTCTCATGCTGTCTCTATAGATTATACATTATACATCCTGTGTATTACACTCAGTAGGACCTGTGTGCTGGGTCTACTCCTGATGTTACTATGGGGTATGTACTGTATATACAGCCTGTGTACTCTGTGTACTGGTCCTTCTCATGCTGTCTCTATAGATTATACATTATACATCCTGTGTATTACACTCAGTAGGACCTGTGTGCTGGGTATATACCTGATGTTACTATGGGGTATGTATTGTATATACAGCCTGTGTACTCTGTGTACTGGTCCTTCTCATGCTGTCTCTATAGATTATACATTATACATCCTGTGTATTACACTCAGTAGGACCTGTATGCTGGGTCTATACCTGATGTTACTATGGGGTATATACTGTATATACAGCCTGTGCCCTCTGTATACTGGTCCTTCTCATGCTGTCTCTATAGATTATACATTATACATCCTTTGTATTACACTCAGTAGGATCTGTGTGCTGGGTCTATACCATATGTTACTATGGGGTATGTATTGTATATACAGCCTGTGTACTCTGTGTTCTGGTCCTTCTCATGCTGTCTCTATAGATTATACATTATACATCCTGTGTATTACACTCAGTAGGATCTGTGTGCTGGGTCTATACCTGATGTTACTATGGGGTATGTACTGTATATACAGCCTGTGTACTCTGTGTACTGGTCCTTCTCATGTTGTCTCTATAGATTATACATTATACATCCTGTGTATTACACTCAGTAGGACCTGTGTGCTGGGCCAATACCTGATGTTACTATGGGGTATGTACAGTATATACAGCCTGTGCCCTCTGTGTACTGGTCCTTCTCATGCTGTCTCTATAGATTATACATTATGCATCCTGTGTATTACACTCAGTAGGACCTGTATGCGGGGTCTATACCTGATGTTACTATGGGGTATGTACTGTATATACAGCCTGTGCCCTCTGTGTACTGGTCCTTCTCATACTGTCTCTATAGATTATACATTATACATCCTGTGTATTACACTCAGTAGGATCTGTGTGCTGGGTCTATACCTGATGTTACTATGGGGTATATACTGTATATACAGCCTGTTCCCTCTGTATACTGGTCCTTCTCATGCTGTCTCTATAGATTATACATTATACATCCTGTGTATTACACTCAGTAGGACCTGTGTGCTGGGTCTATACCTGATGTTACTATGGGGTATGTACTGTATATACAGCCTGTGTACTCTGTGTACTGGTCCTTCTCATGCTGTCTCTATAGATTATACATTATACATCCTGTGTATTACACTCAGTAGGACCTGTGTGCTGGGTCTATACCTGATGTTACTATGGGATATATACTGTATATACAGCCTGTGACCTCTGTATACTGGTCCTTCTCATGCTGTCTCTATAGATTATACATTATACATCCTGTGTATTACACTCAGTAGGACCTGTGTGCTGGGCCAATACCTGATGTTACTATAGGGTATGTACTGTATATACAGCCTGTGTACTCTGTGTACTGGTCCTTCTCATGCTGTCTCTATAGATTATACATTATACATCCTGTGTATTACACTCAGTAGGACCTGTGTGCTGGGTCTATACCTGATGTTACTATGGGGTATGTACTGTATATACAGCCTGTGCCCTCTGTGTACTGGTCCTTCTCATGCTGTCTCTATAGATTATACATTATACATCCTGTGTATTACACTCAGTAGGACCTGTGTGCTGAGTCTATACCTGATGTTACTATGGGGTATGTACTGTATATACAGCCTGTGTACTCTGTGTACTGGTCCTTCTCATGCTGTCTCTATAGATTATACATTATACATCCTGTGTATTACACTCAGTAGGACCTGTATGCTGGGTCTATACCTGATGTTACTATGGGGTATGTACTGTATATACAGCCTGTGCCCTCTGTGTACTGGTCCTTCTCATGCTGTCTCTATAGATTATACATTATACATCCTGTGTATTACACTCAGTAGGATCTGTGTGCTGGGTCTATACCTGATGTTACTATGGGGTATGTACTGTATATACAGCCTGTGTACTCTGTGTTCTGGTCCTTCTCATGCTGTCTCTATAGAATATACATTATACATCCTGTGTATTACACTCAGTAGGACCTGTGTGCTTGGTCTATACCTGATGTTACTATGGGGTATGTATTGTATATACAGCCTGTGTACTCTGTGTACTGGTCCTTCTCATGCTGTCTCTATAGATTATACATTATACATCCTGTGTATTACACTCAGTAGGACCTGTATGCTGGGTCTATACCTGATGTTACTATGGGGTATGTACTGTATACACAGCCTGTGTACTCTGTGTACTGGTCCTTCTCATGCTGTCTCTATAGATTATACATTATACATCCTGTGTATTACACTCAGTAGGATATGTGTGCTGAGTCTATACCTGATGTTACTATAGGGTATGTACTGTATATACAGCCTGTGTACTCTGTGTACTGGTCCTTCTCATGCTGTCTCTATAGAATATACATTATACATCCTGTGTATTACACTCAGTAGGACCTGTGTGCTTGGTCTATACCTGATGTTACTATGGGGTATGTACTGTATATACAGCCTGTGCCCTCTGTGTACTGGTCCTTTTCATGCTGTCTCTATAGATTATACATTAAACATCCTGTGTATTACACTCAGTAGGACCTGTGTGCTGGGTCTATATCTATACCTGATATTACTATGGGGTATGTACTGTATATACAGCCTGTGTACTCTGTGTACTGGTCCTTCTCATGCTGTCTCTATAGATTATACATTATACATCCTGTGTATTACACTCAGTAGGACCTGTGTGCTGGGTCTACTCCTGATGTTACTATGGGGTATGTACTGTATATACAGCCTGTGTACTCTGTGTACTGGTCCTTCTCATGCTGTCTCTATAGATTATACATTATACATCCTGTGTATTACACTCAGTAGGACCTGTGTGCTGGGTATATACCTGATGTTACTATGGGGTATGTATTGTATATACAGCCTGTGTACTCTGTGTACTGGTCCTTCTCATGCTGTCTCTATAGATTATACATTATACATCCTGTGTATTACACTCAGTAGGACCTGTATGCTGGGTCTATACCTGATGTTACTTTGGGGTATATACTGTATATACAGCCTGTGCCCTCTGTATACTGGTCCTTCTCATGCTGTCTCTATAGATTATACATTATACATCCTTTGTATTACACTCAGTAGGATCTGTGTGCTGGGTCTATACCTGATGTTACTATGGGGTATGTACTGTATATACAGCCTGTGTGTTCTGTGTACTGGTCCTTCTCATGCTGTCTCTATAGATTATACATTATACATCCTGTGTATTACACTCAGTAGGATCTGTGTGCTGGGTCTATACCTGATGTTACTATGGGGTATGTACTGTATATACAGCCTGTGTACTCTGTGTACTGGTCCTTCTCATGTTGTCTCTATAGATTATACATTATACATCCTGTATATTACACTCAGTAGGACCTGTGTGCTGGGCCAATACCTGATGTTACTATGGGGTATGTACTGTATATACAGCCTGTGTACTCTGTGTACTGGTCCTTCTCATGCTGTCTCTATAGATTATACATTATACATCCTGTGTATTACACTCAGGAGGACCTGTGTGCTGGGTCTATACCTGATGTTACTATGGGGTATGTACTGTATATACAGCCTGTGTACTCTGTGTTCTGGTCCTTCTCTTGCTGTCTCTATAGATTATACATTATACATCCTGTGTATTACACTCAGTAGGACCTGTGTGCTGGGTCTATACCTGATGTTACTATGGGGTATGTACTGTATATACAGCCTGTGCCCTCTGTGTACTGGTCCTTCTCATGCTGTCTCTATAGATTATACATTATGCATCCTGTGTATTACACTCAGTAGGACCTGTATGCTGGGTCTATACCTGATGTTACTATGGGGTATGTACTGTATATACAGCCTGTGCCCTCTGTGTACTGGTCCTTCTCATACTGTCTCTATAGATTATACATTATACATCCTGTGTATTACACTCAGTAGGATCTGTGTGCTGGGTCTATACCTGATGTTACTATGGGGTATATACTGTATATACAGCCTGTGCCCTCTGTATACTGGTCCTTCTCATGCTGTCTCTATAGATTATACATTATACATCCTGTGTATTACACTCAGTAGGACCTGTGTGCTGGGTCTATACCTGATGTTACTATGGGGTATGTACTGTATATACAGCCTGTGTACTCTGTGTACTGGTCCTTCTCATGCTGTCTCTATAGATTATACATTATACATCCTGTGTATTACACTCAGTAGGACCTGTGTGCTGGGTCTATACCTGATGTTACTATGGGATATATACTGTATATACAGCCTGTGACCTCTGTATACTGGTCCTTCTCATGCTGTCTCTATAGATTATACATTATACATCCTGTGTATTACACTCAGTAGGACCTGTGTGCTGGGCCAATACCTGATGTTACTATGGGGTATGTACTGTATATACAGCCTGTGTACTCTGTGTACTGGTCCTTCTCATGCTGTCTCTATAGATTATACATTATACATCCTGTGTATTACACTCAGTAGGATCTGTGTGCTGGGTCTATACCTGATGTTACTATGGGGTATGTACTGTATATACAGCCTGTGTACTCTGTGTTCTGGTCCTTCTCATGCTGTCTCTATAGAATATACATTATACATCCTGTGTATTACACTCAGTAGGACCTGTGTGCTTGGTCTATACCTGATGTTACTATGGGGTATGTACTGTATATACAGCCTGTGCCCTCTGTGTACTGGTCCTTCTCATGCTGTCTCTATAGATTATATATTATACATCCTGTGTATTACACTTAGTAGGATCTGTGTGCTGTGTCTATACCTGATGTTACTATGGGGTATGTACTATATATACAGCCTGTGCCCTCTGTGTACTGGTCCTTCTCATGCTGTCTCTATAGATTATACATTATACATCCTGTGTATTACACTCAGTAGGACCTGTGTGCTGGGTCTATATACCTGATGTTACTATGGGGTATGTACTGTATATACAGACTGCGCCCTCTGTGTACTTGTCCTTCTCATGTTGTCTCTATAGATTATACATTATACATCCTGTGTATTACACTCAGTAGGACCTGTGTGCTGGGTCTATATCTATACCTGATATTACTATGGGGCATGTACTGTATATACAGCCTGTGTACTCTGTGTACTGGTCCTTCTCATGCTGTCTCTATAGATTATACATTATACATCCTGTGTATTACACTCAGTAGGACCTGTGTGCTGGGTCTACTCCTGATGTTACTATGGGGTATGTACTGTATATACAGCCTGTGTACTCTGTGTACTGGTCCTTCTCATGCTGTCTCTATAGATTATACATTATACATCTTGTGTATTACACTCAGTAGGACCTGTGTGCTGGGTATATACCTGATGTTACTATGGGGTATGTATTGTATATACAGCCTGTGTACTCTGTGTACTGGTCCTTCTCATGCTGTCTCTATAGATTATACATTATACATCTTGTGTATTACACTCAGTAGGACCTGTATGCTGGGTCTATACCTGATGTTACTATGGGGTATATACTGTATATACAGCCTGTGCCCTCTGTATACTGGTCCTTCTCATGCTGTCTCTATAGATTATACATTATACATCCTTTGTATTACACTCAGTAGGATCTGTGTGCTGGGTCTATACCTGATGTTACAATGGGGTATGTACTGTATATACAGCCTGTGTGTTCTGTGTACTGGTCCTTCTCATGCTGTCTCTATAGATTATACATTATACATCCTGTGTATTACACTCAGTAGGATCTGTGTGCTGGGTCTATACCTCATGTTACTATGGGATATATACTGTATATACAGCCTGTGACCTCTGTATACTGGTCCTTCTCATGCTGTCTCTATAGATTATACATTATACATCCTGTGTATTACACTCAGTAGGACCTGTGTGCTGGGCCAATACCTGATGTTACTATGGGGTATGTACTGTATATACAGCCTGTGTACTCTGTGTACTGGTCCTTCTCATGCTGTCTCTATAGATTATACATTATACATCCTGTGTATTACACTCAGTAGGACCTGTGTGCTGGGTCTATACCTGATGTTACTATGGGGTATGTACTGTATACACAGCCTGTGTACTCTGTGTACTGGTCCTTCTCATGCTGTCTCTATAGATTATACATTATACATCCTGTGTATTACACTCAGTAGGATATGTGTGCTGAGTCTATACCTGATGTTACTATAGGGTATGTACTGTATATACAGCCTGTGTACTCTGTGTACTGGTCCTTCTCATGCTGTGTCTATAGAATATACATTATACATCCTGTGTATTACACTCAGTAGGACCTGTGTGCTTGGTCTATACCTGATGTTACTATGGGGTATGTACTGTATATACAGCCTGTGCCCTCTGTGTACTGGTTCTTCTCATGCTGTCTCTATAGATTATATATTATACATCCTGTGTATTACACTTAGTAGGATCTGTGTGCTGTGTCTATACCTGATGTTACTATGGGGTATGTACTATATATACAGCCTGTGCCTTCTGTGTACTGGTCCTTCTCATTCTGTCTCTATAGATTATACATTATACATCCTGTGTATTACACTCAGTAGGACCTGTGTGCTGGGTCTATATACCTGATGTTACTATGGGGTATGTACTGTATATACAGACTGCGCCCTCTGTGTACTTGTCCTTCTCATGTTGTCTCTATAGATTATACATTATACATCCTGTGTATTACACTCAGTAGGACCTGTGTGCTGGGTCTATATCTATACCTGATATTACTATGGGGCATGTACTGTATATACAGCCTGTGTACTCTGTGTACTGGTCCTTCTCATGCTGTCTCTATAGATTATACATTATACATCCTGTGTATTACACTCAGTAGGACCTGTGTGCTGGGTCTACTCCTGATGTTACTATGGGGTATGTACTGTATATACAGCCTGTGTACTCTGTGTACTGGTCCTTCTCATGCTGTCTCTATAGATTATACATTATACATCCTGTGTATTACACTCAGTAGGACCTGTGTGCTGGGTATATACCTGATGTTACTATGGGGTATGTATTGTATATACAGCCTGTGTACTCTGTGTACTGGTCCTTCTCATGCTGTCTCTATAGATTATACATTATACATCCTGTGTATTACACTCAGTAGGACCTGTATGCTGGGTCTATACCTGATGTTACTATGGGGTATGTACTGTATATACAGCCTGTGCCCTCTGTATACTGGTCCTTCTCATGCTGTCTCTATAGATTAAACATTATACATCCTTTGTATTACACTCAGTAGGATCTGTGTGCTGGGTCTATACCTGATGTTACAATGGGGTATGTACTGTATATACAGCCTGTGTGTTCTGTGTACTGGTCCTTCTCATGCTGTCTCTATAGATTATACATTATACATCCTGTGTATTACACTCAGTAGGATCTGTGTGCTGGGTCTATACCTGATGTTACTATGGGGTATGTACTTTATATACAGCCTGTGTACTCTGTGTACTGGTCCTTCTCATGTTGTCTCTATAGATTATACATTATACATCCTGTGTATTACACTCAGTAGGACCTGTGTGCTGGGCCAATACCTGATGTTACTATGGGGTATGTACTGTATATACAGCCTGTGTACTCTGTGTACTGGTCCTTCTCATGCTGTCTCTATAGATTATACATTATACATCCTGTGTATTACACTCAGTAGGACCTGTATGCTGGGTCTATACCTGATGTTACTATGGGGTATGTACTGTATATACAGCCTGTGTACTCTGTGTACTGGTCCTTCTCATGTTGTCTCTATAGATTATACATTATACATCCTGTGTATTACACTCAGTAGGACCTGTGTGCTGGGTATATACCTGATGTTACTATGGGGTATGTACTGTATATACAGCCTGTGTACTCTGTGTACTGGTCCTTCTCATGCTGTCTCTATAGATTATACATTATACATCCTGTGTATTACACTCAGTAGGACCTGTGTGCTGAGTCTATACCTGATGTTACTATGGGGTATGTACTGTATATACAGCCTGTGCCCTCTGTGTACTGGTCCTTTTCATGCTGTCTCTATAGATTATACATTATATGTCCTGTGTATTACACTTAGTAGGATCTGTGTGCTGGGTCTATACCTGTTACTATGGGGTATGTACTGTATATACAGCCTGTGCCTTATGTATACTGTTTTTAATGCTTTCTCTATTATTTATACATTTATACAACTTTGAGTATTTAGGTAGATAGTTAATAAAACTTGGAGAGTGATAAAATTGGAGATAAATAGCACCAACCAATCAGCTCCTAACTGTCTCTGTACTGGCTGTGTTTGAAAAATGACAGTTAGGAGCTGCTTGGTTGGTGCTATTTATCTCCAATTGTATCTCTCTCCAAGCTTTATTAAATCTCCCCCTTAGTATGTACTATGCTTTGTCTAATGACAAAGTACCCGACCCTAATCCCATTGAGAACTAACGCTTAAGCTATCTGTCTGTCTATCTAAAATAACCTGGGGACTCACCAAAGGGGGGGTGCGAGTAGTAGTGAAAGTCACCCTGTCAAAAACCAGATACTTATCATTTTTGGTTGAAACAGGAGTGATGGCATTACAGCAGGTCCCAGCCCCGACAGCTGTTTTTGTGTGTATACCCTTTATTAAGGGTCTGCCATAGTATGTAATGCAGGAAAACAGCTTAAACAGCAAAATGTTAAATATTAAAAATAACTCACATGTGGTTATTCCCCCATGCTCACTGCCACCTCAGAACTCCGCATGTTAATAAACAGCAACTGGAAATAAATTATCCATCTTCCTTACGTGTGAAAGGAATATTGGTTCCGCCATACCGGACGTGACGTTGGGGGACCTGGTAAAATGTAAACAAACATATTTTTCATTTGAAATCGTAATGAATCCCGCATATTATAATCATAGCTGTGTGGTACATGTTATCACTAAATTGTGCCAACATCTAATATTGTACATTCTTATGCATAACAGAAAACATCCATCTTCATCTGTAATGATGGTTTCTAAGCAACTTACTAAATATATGTCGGCAAATATTGTTATCTATGATTGTTACAGTGATTGCTAAGCAAGCTACAGTAAGAAAGCAAGCACTGATAAATATGCCAGACTAAAATAATAAAAATAAATCTAATCACACAAAACAGGCGCTAACCACCTGAGTTAATGCACAGAATCAAAAATACTGTTATATAATAATCCAATAACTAACAGCGACCATACATATAGGGGACACTGGACACTCCAATTATACAGTACACACCAACATACACAAAAAATAGGGCTGGTTAGTTATAAGGCTTATATTATTATTATTATTATTATTATTATCCTTTATTTATATGGCGCCACAAAGGTTCCGCAGCGCCTTACACAGTACAAAAATGAGCACACAAGAAAAACAGTTAATAGTAATACAAAACAATGCAGGACAAGGACAAGGTTATAAACTCAGCTGCAAAACACAAGCAGGACATGAGCAACCAGGTGGTAGGTGCCATTGTAGGGAGTTAGGAGTAAATTATACTATAAGTAGGGGGAGGAGAAGCACGTGAGGGATGAGGGCCCTGCTCGTGAGAGCTTACATTCTAAAGGGGAAGGGCAGACAGACAGGGGCGACACAGAGGGGTAGATAGTGAAGAAGGAGCATGGAGCAGTGGGTTAGGATATGTGCTGCGGAATGTGTGTGTATAAGACGACCTGATGTTATGTAAAAATTAAGTCCTTCATACATCTATCTCTATGATAGAAAATAGATTGTTTGTGTTATTTACATGAGAGATGTACAAAGTAAAGTAGAAGCACTTTAATTTGTGTGTTACATTTTAGCATCTATATACAGCCTGACAAGAAATGCAGCTATTATGGGACTGTCCCGCCATCCTAATACAGTAGTGACTACTTTAGTTCCAGCTGCTGGGTGCTATGCGATGCTCCTGTGAGTGAGTGCATCTCACATGCTAAACCCACTCACAAATGGGTGCAGCCATACATGATGTGGTCCCACAGGATGTTGCAGTACCCGGGCCCAGAATTTCTCTTGGCAGCCCTGGAGGTGACAGACAGAACGAGGAGGGAATGGGGCTTAGTAGTGGGGTAACAAGACCATGGAGGGAGGTGGTTGAGAGTGGAGGTATAGGAGAGTTGGGGGAAAGAAGCAGAGGGTTGGAAGCAGACTGATGAGAGAAAAAAAAGGAAGAACAGCAAGTGGAGGAAACAGGAGGGGGAAGAGAGTATATGTAAGTAAACTAAAACAAATAGAATAAAAAAACACAAAATCATAAACAACACTTACAAAATTGCACTCTATTTTTAAACATATGGTGTATAAACATTTGTTAGAATTACAGCAAGCCAGAAATGTAGCACAGCAAATCATTAGTTTTGGTAGAAATTATGCAGACTACAGTTCATAAAATGAATAAATGGTAACATCCGTTCCACCAATATATTTAGCAAGTAATATTTCTTTTTTTATGTGCCTATTTTTCCTGGATGATAAATAATAAAAAAAATCTAAATAATCAAAATATAATAATAATAATAATAATAATAATAATAATAATAGTAACAAAAACACATGGATCTCATAGTATGGGCAAAACAGTACAAATAAGTTTTCAGTAAATGAAAGCTCCAGACATAGTGCAAACAAGACCAGAAATTAAATTTACAAAAAAGTTGGCAAAATTAATTCTTCATTCAGGCCATGTGCTGAAATTGAATTAAAATTATAAATCCATTGGCACTCATGCTTTAAAAGTGGTGTATGCCTCTATCAAGCCCAACATAATGGAAGGAAGTGATCCACTAGCATAAAAGCAGAGTATTTCATTGTGTGGCCACAAGAGGCAAAATATTTGGCCACAGGTGAAGTGTTATGATCAATAATAGACACAGCCTTTTTAAGTGAAGATCTAGACATGACTATTATTTCTTTAAACATGTGAATGGTTTTGCCTACATTAATCATTTTGCATATGATCAAGTAAATTATATATTTGGTGTTGCAAATTATACAATGGTGGAGATTTTATTTAACTCCTGGCAAAACACTTCACCTGTTGATGTACATGAACAGTTCATGCAACCTGTGCATTAATATGTTCTGTTTTGTAGTTTCAACCAATTTGAACTTGTGCTGACCCTTGGACTAATGTCGGTAGAAGTAATTGGGACTTTGCCTTTAGTAGAACAATAGATCCCTTTGACAACTAGGAGCCAGCACAGAATCTGTTTTAATTATATACCAGTGTTTAAGAATGGCTTTACATATTATTCCAAAATATTTTGAATATATGCTTAAAAACAGGACTTCTCTATTTCCTCCTTGTTAGTTTTCTGAGTAAGTAATTATTCCCTGTAGATTTGTAAACATCTTTGGATCATATCTTTCATATTGTAATAAATGGGGCAAAATAATTTTTTTATCCATGGTTATTCTCTCTACCCTTATCAGTTGTGAATCTGGCATGTCTATCTTAAGTGCCTGATGATGGAACCTGCAAGCCAATGGCAGAGTGTTTTTATAATTGGCTCTTGAAAATCTTTATAAAAATGCTGCCATTTCTATTTGAAATGGACACACCAAAAAAAACTGTTTGCAAAAACTGGACTATGAAATATCAGTAAGGGATTTAAGTTATGCAGTTTTTTTTTAAAACCAGTTATTTATATAGTGCACACATATTCTGCAGTGTTTTAAAGAGAATATGTGTGCATTCACATCAGTCCCTGCCAAGTGGAGCTTGCAATCTAAATTCCCTACCACATGCACACACACAAACTAGGGTTCATTTTGTTGGTACCCAAATAACCTACCAGTATAATTTTTGGAGTGTGGGAGGAAACTGGAGTACCCAGAAGAAACCCATGCAAGCACAGGGAGAATATACAAACTCCACACAGTTAGTGCCACAGTGGAAGTCAAACCCATGAACTCAGTGCTGTGGGGCAGTAATGCTAACCATTACACCATCTGTAGAATTAGTGTGTATATAAATAAAAGGTAATGTGTACCTTTGCAATTGTGCCATTTCCTGTGCGATCTAAAGGGACTCATAAAGGAACCAGGGTACTGTGCAAGGTGCTGAAGGGTGATAGGGCAAAAATAATGCATGCATAAACCCAGTATCCTATCATTTGGGATTTGAGTATGTCAGCATCTCCAGTCCACACCAAAAAGAAATTGTTAATAAAGCATGTATAAAATGCAATGTGTGTTAAATACAATTAATTTTACATAACATTAACTTCATACATTAATAAGATTGCATACGATGGACCCATGTTTGATCCCATCGCAGTTCCCTTAATTTGCAAATTAAACAAATTGTCAAATAGGAAATTGTCTATAAAGATAGACGCAACTTACTGTATCATAATAATTTAAATCTTTCACCTTTTAGTGCTGTTATCTGTCCTATTCTGGATATGATCATTGTAATCTGCAATTTAACATATAGATACAATACAATTTAGCAGAATGTAAACCTATTGTTAAATTGGAAGCTTGATGAATTGATACCAAAGTACATGACAAGCATCTGGCCGGTACCATGGCTGGCGCTGTCGGTCCCACGACGCCCAGGGCACGAGCCCAATCGGCACTGCCCTAGTTACGGCACTGGTATCAAGTATTACTTAAGGTAGTAATCAAAACCCCCACTTCCTCTTGCCTGAGAAATCTGACCTCTAATATGAGAATTTGTGTGAGTCACGGAGGAAACAAATTTACATCTTCACTAAATTCAACCAGAGAGAGGGGGTCTGTGACCACCCATTTTGCAGGATAAACTACAAAAAGACCTGTAATGTGTTTTCTGGAGAGAGAAGCCATTGGGCTGAGATGCAACAACCTAACTTTCCTGTGATCTCCTATACAACAGAGATAAAGGCCTTGTTGTAAGAGATCTGAAGTCTCTGATTTTCATTTGAAACTGAATTTGCATTATAATCTGTGTGTAAATTTATTTTAAGTATTTTTGTACCTGTGAGCCTTTCATTTCAGTTGTTTTCATTGACAAAGCTAGCAACATGCCTATGTGAATTAAGTCCGAAATATTAATAACTGTGTGTATGTAGAATTCAAGGGCTAAAAAAACCAAGGAATCCAACTGCAGTCAATATTTATATATTTAATTAGCATATACTAACAGTGGCGTCCCTCTCCGCAGTGTCACCTGGTGCGGGGGGCGGATGCTCGCGTGCCACCAAAAATGGGCATGGCCTCATAGATGGGGCTTGCCCCGGTGGGAAGGGGGCATTGCACCGAACCCCCGTGGTCCGACTCCCGTCCCACCGCGCTGCTTATTATCACTGGGAGCGGGGGAGGTGCCAGAGGTGCGTACTGTGCAGAGTGCCAGCCAGCTCCCTCACAGTGTCAAGAGCCGAGTGCTGCATTTACTGTACTTATACAGTGCAGCACCCGGCTCCTGTCACTGAGGGGGAGTCTGCACTTTGGTGTCACCCCTCGGCGGGTGACACCCGGGTGAGGCCCGCACTGCCCGCACCCCCCTTGTGAAGCCACTGTATACTAGCAAATAGACTGATATAAAATAGAATACCCAAAATACAATAAAACATAATCACACAAGAAAGTCAGCAGAACGTACCCCTACCAAAACATTAATATAGTGCACACGGAAAATACTACTTATTCCAGAGACATTTGTTCAATCTTCACAGCACAGCTTAGAATGTTCTGTAATGTCTTGTGCAGAGAATAGCAAATATGTTGTTTATATCCAGTCTCTGAAAAAAATGTATCACTTTAGTTTTCAATGCATAACCAGGCCTGTGGTCCTCATGTTCATATATCATCATGTTCATATGTCCTCATGTTCATATGTAATGCAACTAGCACAGAAGTCTATTTCATTTTTCTCAGCAATTCACATATGTCTTTTCGCTATTGTGTTAAAGGTCAGACGCCTGAATCTGCAAGACAAATCTGCATGCACCAGCCCATAGCATCAGAGGCAGCAATAGGAGAATCTATCACCTTCTCCTGCGGCTTTGTGTACCCACTGAGTGAAGACGGAAACTCATCCTTGCATATCGCAGTGAAAGCAGCTAAAGATACATATTGTGGAACTGAAAACGATGAAATTTACAACAGTTTGAAAATTTTCTCAGCCCCTGGCTATAAAGGAAGATTATCTGTAATACTGCATACAGAACACAGGAATGCATCCGTTACTATAAGTGACTTACGGAGCGAGGATAGCAAACAGTATTGCTGCCGTGTGCAAATCATTGCTCATAATAAAACTATAGAAGTGTGGCAGAGCCCCGATGGCACTGATATCACAGTGAGAGGTAAAAGAGGATAAGGGGATAACCCTGTCATTCAAAACATATATATCTATGGTATTATTTTTCTTTATTATAATGTATCATAATTATGTTCTTAAAAGATCATTCACTGATGTATCCATTGTCTTAGCTGTGACTGATACTCCTGTGTTTGCTCTTTTGCATTTCGGATTAATGTTCAGTGATTGGAGACTTATCTAGGTGGCCCTCACTGCATCTGCCATCCCATTGGCAATTTATGGGCTGACGATTTTATCAGGGGCGTAACCAGAGGAATGAGGGCCCCATAGCAAAATTTCCTCTGGGCCCACATAGGTCTACCTACACAGTGCCCCTACAGTTGTGCTCATTATACAATACTCCCTGTAGTTGTGCTCCTTATGCAATCCCCCCTGTATTAGAGCCCCTTATGCAATGCCCCGTGTATTAAAGCCCCTTATGCAGTGCCCCTAGTAGTGCCCATTATGCAGTGCCCCCAGTAGTAACCCTTATGCAGTGCCCCCAGTAATGCCTCTAGTAGTGCCCCTTATGTTGTGCCCCAGTAATGCACCTAGTAGTGCCCCTTACGCTGTGCTCTCAGTAATGCCCCTAGGAGTGCCCATTATGCTGTGCCCTCAGTAATGCACCTAGTAGTGCTCCTTATGTTGTGCCCCCAGTAATGCCCCTTATGCTGTGCCATCTGTAATGCCCATAGTAGTGCCCTTTATGCCGTGCCCTCAATAATGCCCCTTATGCTGTGCCATCAGTAATGCCTCTAGTAGTGCCCTTTATGCTGTGCCCTCAGTAATGCCCCTAGTAGTGCCCCTTATGCTGTGGCCCCCCTCCCCTGTGCAGAACGTACCCCTCACCGACAGCTCTCATGCGTAGACATTGCTGCTGGACTGGATCTAACTAGATCCAGCAGCAGGCACAGGCTCCTCTCATTGCGGATGGCGTCATGATGTCACCCGCGCACTGCATCCCTTGGAACGCTGGCCTCTGCAGTGATTAGAGGGTGTCTTTAGTCTCTGATCGCTTCAGAGACCAACATTCCCAGCATTGCACCAGCAACTTGGCCGGCTGTGCTACAGAGGGTGCCAGGCGGACGCTAGCTGGGCCCTATAGCGCACCCCCTGCACCCTCTATAGTTACACCACTGGATTTTATCACAATTTACTGCATTCACTGACAGTACTGCTGGCTTGAATCTCGGGATGATTTTCAAGTTTCATTTAGGAAAGGGCCAGAGAGATAAGAGGAGGAAGGGGTTGGGAGGGTTGGGGGGTGAGAGTCTCCGAAACCTAAACATACCATGAGATCATTGAGTACAAATTACGGGTCTCATTCTGATTCACACAGATTTCTGTGCATGGACGTAAATGACAAGTGTTTGACTGTAGCACAAGCACAGATCTGCGCTTGCACATTTTTGCTTATGTCCGTCCTATTCTGAGCCAGACAGGACATGGATCTGTTTGTCCATGAAATGGGACACTTCCGGGTGGGAACTGGACGGTGACAATGCTAGCACACACTGAACTGCCCTGACTTGTTGGAGCTCATGTGAGTGTCATGTGTATGTAGCTAGCATTCGGTGCCAGATGTGTATAAGGACACGGGAAGCCTGTGTCTGACACATCTCTTGCACCTACTGTAGCATGGGGCTGGTGCAAGTGTTGATCCTAAGAGCTATGACACAAATGCCGTTTTTGACCCGGGTGGCAAAAAGCCGCCTGGTGTTTTGCCAGGTGTGAAAAATAGTGGTGGCTGAAAGCAGGTGCCTCTTTTCACCGTGCTGTGAAAAGGCACCATGCGTAATCATCCTTCCGCAGGTTCACCTACGGAAACCTTGTTACGTGCCGGTCATCGTGTTAAGGTGCATACACACGGTCAGATATGTCAGATGAGCAATTGAACGATTTCAGCCTGTATTAAAATGAATGGAAATCGTACAAAACTGACTACAAACACATCAGATGTCAGATATCGTTATCTGGCAAATGGGAACGCGCATCGTTCATCGATCATCGTTCATTGTTGCCCACATGTCGGATTTTTCTTTCAGATTTGAACGATTTTTAAAATCGTTATCGTTCAGATCTGAAGAAAAATCTGACCGTGTGTATGCACCATTACAGCTAGGAATATCCACTGAACAGGACGGCTGCCATTCCTGCAGTGCGATTTCCCACTTGCAGAAGTACGGACCCTCTCAGCTAACCAGAATTTCAAATTAGAATTAGTTAGTAAATCTGATTCCACGGATGCCGAGCAACTCAGCATAAGCCTTTATATCCCAAAAGGAACCTAAAAGTAGAAAAGATTCCAGGGAGTCACAGGGAAGTACAGTACACAAATTAGCCAGATCATAAGGGGTTAGGTCCTATGAAACAAGCAAACAGAAAAATCCACACTTAAAACAGGATTGTCGCCAGTGGCGTCACAAGAGGGGTGCGGGCTGCACTCGGGTGTCACCCGCCGAGGGGTGACACCAAGGTGCAGACTCCCCCTCAGTGACAGGAGCCAGGTGCTGCACTGTAGAATTAAGTGAGTGAGTGAGAGAGCCTGCAATGCCCACACCTCCGGCACCCCCCACCACTCCATAGAGATACAAGGGCCGGGGACCGGGATCGGGCTGCGAGACCACGACCCCTTTGTGATGCAACGCCTCCATTCTGAAGCCACGCCCCCTCTTCGCCACGCACAAGGCATCCCTCCCCTCACCAGGTGTCAACGCGGGGAGGGACGCCACTGATTGGCGCAAGACTTTTTGCCCTTTTTATTGTATTGTTTGTCTTATACTGTATATCAAGTTTGGGTGACTTGTTTTAGGTCATACTTGCAGCCTTTCTGGATGAGCTCAGATTGGTTATCTTTTCACTACTAATAAATATTTAGACCCTATTTCTTGTGAAAGTGTATCACCCTTTTTCAGTATCAGAAAGGACTGCTCTCTGGGCCTGATTCAGACCCACGAGCGCCCAGCGCTCGCAAGCGGGTCGATGGTGCCCAAGTGCGCATGCCATCATTATGGGTCTCGCACCAAAGTGGGCATGCTGTCGATGGTGATTGACAGCACACTCCCTTTGGTGGGTGTGCCGGGGGCGTGGCTGCCCAGACAGAGGCGTTGTCATGGGAACGCCTACCGTCTGGGTCCAGCCCCACTGACATCACTAGTGATGTCAGTGGGAGCGATTTTGGCCCTGCTGGGTCTCGTCGCAAGCCCGATGGTCGCGATGGTCTTGACCATCGTGACCATCATTTTGGCCGCTCGCTATAGCTGTGGGTGGAGCAGGGAGCGTCCAGCTCTGAATCAGGGCCTCTGTTCTATGTACAGGGCAGTATGTATTAAGCATTGAATTTTAAATGTGATATATCCTGCCAATGATCACATGCATAGCGCCGTTTAGTACCACCGTATGCAATTTACAAAGGACAGCTCTTCTGATAAGAATTGTGATTCACTGGTTGAAATTAAGCTTTGGGCCTGATTCAGAGACAGACGCTAAGGCAATCGCAGCTGAGATTTCGTATGCAATACAGATGCAAAAATATGCTAAAACGTTAATGGTTGCAAAGCTTACCCGAGCATAAGGACACACATTGCTGCCTTATCATATGCGTGTGGCGTTACTTATGTGTGTAAATATCAGTAACATCGACACACATCGAGCAGCCATCTTGCCCTTGCGGAAGGTCTGACCTGCTGCAGCCTTGTTAGCTCTCCTGACATACAGAGCTGCGTAGGAGATCACATGCGCTAATTAATGCACGCTCATGAAATGGCGTTCATACAGACAGACACGCCTGCGCTTTTCTGACCACCGCCCCATCACCACCCCCAAACGCTGACAGCCCGTCACTCACTTTGTGATGGGTTCCTCCATTTGTGCGTCATAGTCCGTAGTGCAGCTTATAGGCGTGCACCTTGGCAAACCGTCGCTCGATCTGTGTCTGGAATCGCCACAGCGTCCTGCTCTGAAAGCCATAGTTTGAGCAGAGCAGGTTGTGATACAGTTTACCAGCTGCACAGTGTATAGCTCTAGCATGCAGCGGTGCCGGACAATGGAACAGCGGTAATACCATGAATGTCGCAGGTCTCTGTGGTGACCCAAGACTGCAACCTCGGTCACAGTGCTGGAATCGCAAATGCAGCCGCAGGTGTCATATACCTCCTTTTGCATTTGCATATTAGCAAGTTTATTCAAGGTGAGTAAAAATGAATATATAAAAGGATTTCATACCCGAGATATTCAAGATTCCCAGGTTCCAAAGAGACATCCCTGGAGACTCAGTAAGAGTGTGTTGAGGTTGTAGGTGCTGTGTAATTGGGCACTTACTGTACTCATCGCTCCACCAACTTCAATAGGGATCCAGTCAAGATGCTGGGGGATAGGATGCCGGATGCCGGATGCCAGGACACCGACACCGGAATCCCGATGCCCATCAGAATGCCGATGCTGGCATCCTAAAGGAATCAAGATAATGGCATTGGTATCCCAACCGCTGGCATCCCGAAGGTAAGTATGTGGGTTAGGCTGGGGATGGGTGGGTGAGGTTTAGGGACCTGACCTGGGATGGTTAGGACTAGGCTGTGGAGAGGGGGGGGTTGGGTTAGGCAACACTGGGGGAGCTTAGGGTTAGCCACCGCCCGGGGACGGTTAGGTTTAGGGTGTGGGAAAGGGGGGATAGGTTTAGGCACCACCGGGGGGGAGTTACGGTTTGGAACCACCAAGGGGAGGATAGGGTTAGGCACCACCAGGGGAGGGTTAGGGTTAGGGGAGGAGAGGGGGAGAGTTAGGTTACCTACCAGCCACTGTCGGGAACTTCACCATCGGGATGCCACTGACGTTCTTCTGACCACCGGCTTCCCATCCGCTGGTATATCATACTGATTCCCTTCAATACAATGGATGACATGCAGCTTGTTCTAGAATGTAGGTTGGGCAATGCCTTGGTAAAAAAAATATGTGAGTATCAGATAAACAAACAGAATGGAAGGTTTGGGAACTCCCTACTTAACTAGATTGTGAATTCATAATCACAAGCACCTCGGACTCCCTTTAATCTCCTATGGGTGCACTCACACCCAGGTGACAGCTGTCAGTAGAACAAATTTGATACCAGTCTACTAGAAACACCTTAATTTGTCTTAGCACCCATGTGCATCAGTCATACTTGGACTGTGAGCAGAACACAGAAAGTAGACACACTGTCAGAAGCCGCCGTTGAGTCGTGTCTGACAATGGTGCTTTGGGTAGAGTTCTCAGGATGATTGCTAGGAGACAAAAATGCCAGGCTGCTGCTTCACAAGGTCTTCCTACCTGACTGCTCTGTCTCTGCCTCCCAGCGCTGAGTGGATCTCCTTCCTTTTGTACCCCTGCTAGTGCTCTGCTCAGATGCCGGCTATAGTGTTTGTTGTGGCTTTTGGTTCTACTGAGAAGTTTATCCTCCTGTGTGTTCCAGCTCCTCATGTTCAGTGTCTGTGATCTCCCTGCAAGTTACATCTAAGCAGTGGCTGCCACTTCCCAGCGTGTGTGTGATTTACCTGAAAATAACATCAGAGCAGTGCCTGCCACATCTCAGTGTCTGTGTGGATTCCCTGCAAGTACATTAATGCAGTGTCAGCTGCACTTCAGTTTCAGTTGCAATTCATTGTCTGTACAGTATATTCAAGCAAGCAATACACTTTTACAGCAATTCCTGATATACCTCAGTGCATACCAGTCCTCAAGACTGCAATTAGCCAAGTGCATATCAGTCCTGAAGACTGCAATTAGCCAAGTGCATACCAGTCCTCAAGATTGCAACTAGCCAAGTGCATGCCAGCTATTAAGGCTGCAACTAGCCAAGTGCATACCAGTCCTCAAGATTGCAACTAGCCAAGTGCTTACCAGCTATTAATGCTGCAACTAGCCAAGTGCATACCAGTCCTCAAGACTGCAATTAGCCAAGTGCATACCAGTCCTCAAGACTGCAATTAGCAAAGTGCATACCAGTCCTCAAGACTGCAACTAGCCAAGTGCTTACCAGCTATTAAGGCTGCAACTAGCCAAGTGCATAGCAGTCCTCAAGACTGCAACTAGCCAAGTGCATACCAGCTATTAAGGCTGCAACTAGCCAAGTGCATAGCAGTCCTCAAGACTGCAACTAGCCAAGTGCATACCAGCTATTAAGGCTGCAACTAGCCAAGTGCATACCAGTCCTCAAGACTGCAACTAGCCAAGTGCATACCAGCTGTTAAGGCTGCAAACTAGCCAAGTTCATACCAGCTCTCAAGGCTGCAACTAGCCAAGTGCATACCAGTGATTGCAACAAGCCAAGTACATACCAGCCCTCAAGGTTACATTTCAACTAGGAGCCATCTTGTCCTCACAATTCCTTATCAGTTGACTCTTCAAGTATCTATTATCAATTGATTTTTGATCAATTAACTCACTATACTTTATTGAGCTTCATATTCCTGTTAATGGTTCCACTGTGAATCTTCCCAGAGGTTCATATCACACATAGATGGTCTGTCATGCATTGGTAATACCTGTCCTACAAGGAGATAGACACACAGAGATCACTACTCACCGTGGTCAACCTGGTCACTTTGACCTTTGTCCACTGCACCTGCAAAATAAAACATGCTGCTCATCCAATCAGACTCCTCTACTACTCTACTGTAGCTACTCACCTAATCTAACTACTTAACAACAGTACACACGACCTACAACACTAACTGGCCCGATAGTACAACAATATTCTAACAGACTAGGGGCTACATTTACTAAAGTGAGATATTTTAGAAGTGAGTTTTATTATTTTCTAGAAGGCGCTAATTAAATGTTAAGTAGAATCTGATTGGTTGTTATGGGCAACATCTCTTCTAAAACCTCTAACTTTATTACATTTACCCCTAGGTGTAATACACTATTGTAAATAAATATAATGATTGTAGATGGTCTAACTATAACTTTTTGGGCGCAACAACATAACCAAAATAACACAAAACATTGTAGTCAGGTAAATACAACTAAAGAATCTTGGAACTCACCAAAAGTCTATGTAAGACCATGATTTAGAGGCCTTTACCTCTACACTCTTGTGTCTAGGGGGTGCGTTGCCAGTGCACAGCGTACAACAGTTTGCGGATCTACGAAGCTCAATCTTTATCTTACTTTGATTGTAGTTAATTACAAGTCATGGATATCCATTTGGAAGGTTGAAACATACGAGACAGTGTGGATATATAAACTGGTTGTCTGTAACTGATACATCTATATTTCAGTGTCTAATAAAAGGGGATTGTGTGAGCCAATGTTTTAGTATATACAGTATATATATTGTGAAGGTCACATATGAAAAATACAGCATCCAATAGTCAGCAACAGCAGCCCGCCCAATGACCGTTTCAACCAAATCCTCATTGGTTTTCCTCAGGGGCTAATAGTACACAGTGTCTCTGCTTGTATATATCCTAAAAAAGGGCTCTCTCCACTTACCTTCATGAACCTTTGAACATCCTTTTCAGATAAGCACTTTGGTCCTCATCCTATATCCCTAATTTTTTATCTATTTGCTTATATTTTTACTATATATTGCAGTTTTGCTTTTTTATCAAATTAATTGTTCTTATGTATTGTCTTTTATCTAATTAAATATACATTTTTATTTGGATACACCTGTATATGCTATTCATTAATTGAATGATTTTCGAAACATTATGTAGGTATTGCCACTTTTGTGTACTTTTTGCATTTTGTTGGAATTCTATAATAAACACAAGTAGCACTTTGTCCTCAATAGGTATCAAGTTTACATAGGTATAATGCACTTTTTTCCATTATATATACCTCATTTTATTGAAAGTGTTGCACAAATTTGAACCGATTTTATATTTGACCACACATACTGTATGTATACTTTTTTATTTACTTTACTTACAACTAAGATTATCTTTGAAGCACGGAAAGGCACTCATTGTCAACACTATATATTGCCTGAGATATATATATATATATATATATATATATATATATATATATATATATGAACCACTAGGCTAATTACCTCAAGAAAAGCTAATTAGCTAGCTAATCTGGAGTGCAATCGATGAGACAAGATTGATAGTATTGGATAGAGATTCCCTATAAAAACCACTCACAATATTGAGTTTGTTATTAATTACAGCAGGGGTGGGGAACCTTTTTTCTGCTGAGGGCCATTTTGATTTATAAAATGTTATTTGCGGGGCCAGTGCAGGTCATGACCCCTCCGTGTGATGTCACAATTACAGCAATGCCCGGAGCATCCTGAGGATGCTCCGGGGAGCTGTAAGGTCAGCGGTGTGACCGTCTGAAGCTTCCTAAGGATGCTCCAGGTGGCATTGTTGCATAGATTCTGGCTGCAAGGTGCCATTCTAGGCACCCTGCTAGCCGGATGAGGCTAGCGGAATAAAGCTCAGAGGGTCAGGCCAAATGATTCCGCGGGCCTTATATGGCCCCCGGGCCTGAGGTTCCCCACCCCTGATTTACAGGAAGCATTGCCTGATGTCACTCATGCCTCGATCAAATAAGATCCCAGAATACAGAAAATTAAGAATTGTTACTGTGCTTCCATTACTGACATTTGTAACATATTTTGGAAAGTTAGATTGGATTTTAAAATCTTTTCTACATTTCCTGATTTGTTTTACTGGCCCCTGTAATGCATTCCATACTATATTATTAATACTAATATTACGCTCCATCTATCTTTGTGGCCCTTTTGAAATGTACAAGTTACAATCAAGCATGAAAAAGGGGCTTTAATGGCGGTAGAGCCAGACATGTACAGTATACAGGAATCACATCACTTCCTCTGCCCATCTCAGCTATATTATATAATATGTCTCTGTGCTTTGTGCCTCAGGTGAGAAAGACGTGATTCTGGAGCAGCCATCTTTTATCCCTGCACTCGCTGGAGACACTGTGACTGTTCTCTCTAAAATAAGAACTAAGAACAATAGTAACATTAATGTGACTGCCTGTCATGTGTGGTGGGACGCAACGCAAGCTGGATGTGGCACAAAAACCCATGAAATGAACTGCACCAAGAGCACCAATATTTTATTCTCAATCAGCCAAGTAAATGAGTTACACCGAGGCTGGTACTGCCTGTCCATTCATCTCTCTACTGGTGAAGGAGCACGTTCTGTACATGGAACACAACTTCTCATTCTACGTAAGTCTCTGTTACTAATAGGCGCTATAAACCCATCCCCCCTCTACAGGGGACGCAGATGTCTCTACATCAGACAAATCTATAGAAAAGATGTAAACATTTTACCCTAGACCTTATTACCCTACAGAGAGTGTAATGGCTGGATTTATTAATGTCTGTGATGAAGGGAAATTATGTTCTATGTTTGAAATGGTGCTATAGAGTAAACTAATTACACCTGTGTCCTCATGCACCTATTCTGAAAATATAGTACACAGCTCTTTTTAATACTAAAAAATAGGACTGGATAAAAGATGGTTGGGCACGCAGACAGACTCTCATTGACTGCTGCGTCCACAGAGGGACTCAGCTGGAGCTCACTCATCAGCTTCTCCTTCTGGCTCTCCCCACAGCGGGTGATGGGAGAGACGTCATGACGTCTATCCCATAGTGCAGAGCGGGCTGGGAGGAGCGGACAGCGGTGGTCACGGCAGGAGCGGGATCAGGTAAATTGTGTTTTTGTTTTTTGTGTGTGTGCAAGGGGGCACGGGAACTGGCACAACTTATGGGGGCGCTACTGGGGGCACTGTATATGGGGGACTACTACTGGGGGCACTGCGTAGTGGGGACTACTACTGGGGGCAATGCATAGATGGGATTACTACTGGGGGAACTGCATAGAGGATACCACTACTGGGAGCACTGCATAGGGGGGACTACTACTGGGGGTACTGCATAGGGGGGACTACTACTGGGGGCACTGCATAGGGGGACTACTACTGGGGGCACTGCATAGGGGGGACTACTACTGGGGGCACTGCATAGGGGGACTACTACTGGGGGCACTGCATAGGGGGGACTACTACAGGGGGCACTGCATAGGGGGGACTACTACTGGGGGCACTGCATAGGGGGACTACTACTGGGGGCACTGCATAGGGGGGCCACTACTACTGGGGGCAATGCATAGTGGGGATTACTACTGGGGAAACTGCTTAGAGGGTACCAATACTGGGGGCACTCCATAGGGGGGCCACTACTAACCTCGCTACCTAACCCTAACCTCCCCCTAATACCCCGTTACTTACCTTCGGGATGCCGGTGGTTGGCATACTGGTGTCAGGATCCCGATCTGTCAGGATTTCGGCGCCGGTATTAAGGCCGTTGGCATCCCATATGCCAGGATGCCGACTACATCCCATTAGAAACAACATAAAAAAGCACAAGAGAAACTTAAACCTTTTTATAAATGCAATATCATTGAGCAATTTATTATTTTATATATATGTAATTTGTCTAATACAATTTGGATATACTGCAGTGCCGTGCATGGTGTGTTTTTTTGAATGCACCTTACAGGACACACACACATATATATATATATATATATATATATATATATATTACTTTCCTCTCACATTACCCTGTTGAGGTTGAGATTTAAGAACTGTGTTTCATATTGACAATTCATGATCATTTTTCTGTAGTGATTTGTTTGCTGTTATTATATACGTGTTTGTTGACACTCATTTGCATAGTCCATTAATTGATGAATTGTGTGTACCCACAAATATTTATCACTGTTAGGAGCACTGAGAGGGGGGGAGTTGGTATTAATTACCCAGGCCCGGGCTTGACGAAGGGGCCCTACAGGAGCCCAGGTCTGCTGCTCACACCCCCTCCTTTACCTGTCAGTGGCAAATGCCTGCGTCTCCCCAGCCCAGCATACACTGCTGTGTACTGGGCTACGGTGGGACCAAGGAGGCTGCTGCTAATCAGCAGCAGCAGTCTCCCATGGCTGTGTGTCACACTGACTGCGCCCCCTCCTTCCTGTATTTGCCCCTGGCTGAGGGGAACAATGCACCCCCCTGTGTAGTGCACTAATACTGATTCTGTAAGGAGGGGTGGTTGTCGCGTACGTGAAAACTATTTGGAAGTGTATACGGAGATGAGTCTCCGCCTGCCGAAAATGACGTAATCCGCGATACTTTTTCACCGATTGGAACTTTTCGCGGCTATTTGTATACGGGCCCAAATTGGGATTTCTGAACGAGGCAAATCAGTTTTCACGCATATCTTGCCTCATGATGTTTTGTCCATAAAAGACGATGTTTTGCCTCGTTCTGAGATCCGAACTTGGTGGGAAGATCCGATCCAAAACCAAACCACCTATCTCTAATTACAATCTGACTTATGTTCCCAAAAGATGAGTCCTGATAGTAGATGTAATATGGACTGTGGAGAGGACATGATAGTTAGGGGTCTATTTACTAAGCAGTGTTAGGAAAAGTGATAAGAAAGTGATAAGGTGCCAGCCAATCAGCTCCCAACTGTCATCTCATAGGCTGTGTTTGAAAAATGACAGTTGGGTGCTGATTGGCTGGCACCTTATCACTTTTCACTCTGTCTCCTAACACTGCTTAGTACATAGACCCCTTAATCTTGTATGTAGTGTGGGAAATTGTCCAACATAGCAAGGTAATGGTACCAATATGCACGTGAATATGAGGGGGTAGCCAAGAGCTTCTGTCTTGACACTGTTGAATTGGGAGATAATGTCCCAGCCTGCATGTAAGAAGGCTATTGTGAGCACGCTTACCACTCTACAAACCTCCCATCCACCTGTATCAGATATGTAGATAATAGTGACAGCTGTGGATGTAACAGATATGTCTATGTCCACTGGCAATTTCTTTTTGCTGGTATTACACGGTGTTGCATCTAAATAACCAGTATAGATCCGTATTCAATTCGAGGCGAAATGTCAGAATCGGCTAAACTTTATCGCCGATGACGTCGTTTTCACCTATTTTCATTATCCCCGTATTCAATGGCATTGACTTTTCGCCGGGGGCAAAAAGTCAATGTAAAAAAACTAGGGATAAATATTCGCCTGCCTTTAGCTGGCGAAAAAAAATGCAGAATTGGGGTTTAGGGGTGTAGGCTTAAAAAAATTAGCCTGCACCTTTGGGAATGACCCCTTAAAACGTTCTGTGTCAAAAAATAAAAAAATTAAAATTAAAATCGGGACACCCCAAATTTTTTTTTACAATTTTGAAGTGAAAAAAAAAAAATAGGAAAAACCACTTCTAAAATAGTTAGATTCCAGAGGGGTCGGAAGTATGCGGCAGGTATTTTCTTCAATGCGGGTGACAGCGGCAGGTGCATTTTTGCAGAATTTTATAAAGACATTTTAGGGACATAAAAATATGCTTGCACCCATTGTCATGTACCCCAAATTTGATGGGAATACTTTTAAAAACGAAAAAAAAACCAAAGTGCTCTTCTGCATCACTTCTTCAAAGTCAGGAAAAAAGTTTCCTCTGCAGGCAAAAACGGGGGTACCCATAGTGATCCCCCAGGTCTGGACATCTTTAGGGGGGTCCTACAATTATTTCCCAAAAATTCCCGTATATTTTCGCTGATCCAAGTTTCGACTGTTCCCATTTTCGCCTACTTTGGAATTGAATATGGGGAATATCGGGCACGCGCACGATACTTTTCCGCCTGGAAAACAGGCAAAGGAGGCGGAAAGTCCAGCAGGCGAAAAGTCTGGACTTTTCGCCTCAAATTGAATACGGGCCATAGTGTGATATGTCAGACCATCCATGATGTGCCACGTATCGCGTGCTAAGTGTCGAAAAAATTATAGGTAAATAAAGACACATCTGTACATATCTGATTTACAGATACTTTGAAACACAGGACAGAAATTTTAATTAAATTCCAATACATCCTATGAATTGTATTTCTAAATGTACGGTGGTAGAACTAAGTAAAGGTGTATGATAACTATTGCGTGTCCTGGTTTTATATGTGAGTTATAATATTGACTATTTTTATCTCTCATTTTTAAGAACATGGAAATACATTAAATATCAGTCAGACGCCAGAAGTTGTGTTCAAGAATCCAGTTATAATCACCTGCAGCTTCTCTGTACAAGACAACAGAGCCATTCTACATTCTCAGGTCTACTGGATGATGGGAGACCCAAGAGAGCACTTTGTGTATCATCCAGACCCGGACTACATACACCCAGAGTACAAGGGAAAGACCAGGCTAGTAGGTGACTCTGATCTCCGCCTAGACATGGTCAATGTTCCAGATAACACCACGCTCTACTGTCGAGTAGTCATAAGACGATGTTTGCCTATAGGAGATAATCAGATTGACACAATCCTGGAGGAAGGTCCTGGCACTCTACTCAAAGTCCAAGGTAATCAATAATTGTGGAAAATACCAAAATGTAAATCTTCCTAACAATGATCCTTTAGGTAACACACATAATTCTATTATAAGTAGGGGTGTGCATCGGCCACTTTTCGTGTTTTGTGTTTTGGTTTTGGATCTGGATCTTTCTTCGTGTTTTGGATCTGGATTGGTTTTGCCAAAACCACCCTTCCGTGTTTTGGGTTCTGGGTTTTGTGTTTTGGATCTGTATTTTTTTGAAAAAAAGCATAAAAACAGCTAAAATCACAGAATTTGTAGGTTTTTCTGCTCCTATGCTATTATTAACCTCAATAACCTTAATTTCCACTCATTTCCAGTCTATTCTGAACACCTCACACCTCACAATAGTGTTTTTATGTCCAAAAGGTTGCACCGAGGTAGCTGGATGACTATGCTAAGCGACACGAGTGGGCGGCACAAACACGTGACCCATCTAGGAGTGACACTGCAGTGGCAGGCAGGATGGCAGTTAGAAAAACTAGGCCCCAAACTGTACATAATGCAAAGAAAAAAAGAGGTGCAAGATGGAATTGTCCTTGGGCCCTCCCACCCACCCTTATGTTGTATAAACAGGACATGCACACTTTAACAAATCAATCATTTCAGCGCCAGGGTCTGCCACACAACTGTGGCTGAAATGATTGGTTCGTTTGGGCCCCCACAAAACAAGCTGGCAATTAATGTGTCCCTGCACAAACTGGCTCTACGGAGGCAAGATGTCATCCTCATCCTCCTCATCCACCGATTCCTCACCCTCTTCAGTGTGTACATCCTCATCCTCACAAAGTATTAACTCGTCCCCACTTGAATCCACCACCACAGGTCCCTCTGTACCTTCTGGAGGCTGGTCTCCCTGGAAGAGCTGATAATTCATTTTGATGAACATCATCTTCTCCACATTCTGTGGAAGCAACCTCCTACGCCTTTCGCTGACAAGGTTCCCGGCTGCACTAAACACTCTTTCGGAGTACACACTGGAGGGGGGGCAACTCAGGTAAAATAGAGCCAGTTTGTACAGGGGCCTCCAAATTGCCTCTTTTTCCTGCCAGTACAGGTATGGACTGTCTGACATGCCTACTTGGATGCTGTCACCGATGTAATCCTCCACCATTCTGTCAATGGTGACAGTATCATATGCAGTGACAGTAGACATGTCAGAAATTGTTGCCAGGTCCTTCAGTCCGGACCAGATGTCCAAACTTGGTCCTGCCTGCCCTGCATCACCGCCAGCGGGTTGCTTAGGATACCTAAGTTTTTTCCTGGCAGCCCCAGTTGCGGGAGAAAATGAAGAAGGAGCCGTTGACGTGTCACGTTCCGCTTCAGCTGACAGTGTGTTCACCAGCAGGTCTTTGCACCTCTGCAGGCTTGTGTCGGCCGGAAAGAGAGACACCACATAGGCTTTAAACCTAGGATCGAGCACGGTGGCAAAAATGTAGTGGTCTGATTTCAACAGATTGACCACCCTGGAATCCTGGCAAAGCGAATGAAGGGCTTCATCCACAAGTCCCACATGCCGAGCGGAATCGCTCCGTCTTAGCTCCTCCTTCACTTTCTCCAGCTGCTTCTGCAAAAGCCTGATGAGGGGAATGACCTGACTCAAGCTGGCAGTGTCTGAACTGACTTCACGTGTGGCAAGTTCGAAGGGCTGAAGAACCTTGCACAACACGGAAATCATTCTCCACTGCGCTTGAGTCAGGTGCATACCCCCTCCTTTGCCTATGTCATAGGTGGATGTATAGGCTTGTATGGCCTTTTGCTGCTCCTCCATCCTCTGAAGCATATAGAGGGTTGAGTTCCACCGCGTCACAACCTCTTGCTTCAGGTGATGGCGGGGCAGGTTCAAGAGTGTTTGCTGGCGCTCCAGTCTTCGGCACGCAGTCGCTGAATGGCGAAAGTGGCCAGAAATTTTTCGGGCCACCCAAAGCGTCTCCTGCACGCCCCTGTCGCTTTTCAGAAAATTCTGCACCACCAAGTTTATTGTGTGAGCAAAACATGGGACGTGCTGGAATTTGCCCAGATGTAATGCCCGCACAATATTGGTGGCGTTGTCAGATATCACAAATCCCCAGGAGAGTCTAAGTGGGGTAAGCCACTGGGCAATGATTTCCCTCAGTTTCTCTAAGAGGTTGTCGGCGGTGTGCCTCTTACTGAAACCGGTGATACACAGCGTAGCCTGCCTTGTAACGAGCTGGCGTTTCTGAGATGCTGCTACTGGTGACGCTGCTGCTGTTGCTGCGTAAGGTGATACATCTACCCAGTGGGCTGTCACAGTCATATAGTCCTTAGTCTGCCCTGTTCCACTTGTCCACATGTCCGTGGTTAAATGGACATTGTGTACAACGGCATTTTTCAGGACACTGAGGACACTTTTTCTGACGTTTCTGTACAGTCTCGGTATCGCCTGCCTAGTGAAGTGGAATCTAGACGGGATTTGGAACCGGGGACACACTACCTCCATCAATTGTCTAAATCCCACTGCACTAATGGCGGATACCGGACGCACGTCTAACACCAACATAGCAGTCAAGGCCTCAGTTATACGTTTTGCTTCAGGATGACTGCTGTCGTACTTCATCCTCCTCGCTAAGGACTGTTGGAGGGTCAATTGTTTAGTAAAAGTAGTGGTGTTCCTACTTCCTCTCTGGGATGATGAACGACTCCCAGCAGCAGCAGCAACAGCAGCAGCGGCAGCAGTAGGCGTAGCAATGCAGGATCCTCCGGAGGAATCCCGGATAGGAGAGTCAGTCATGCCAGTGATATGGCCTGCAGGACTACTTCCGATCCTGACTAAGGAGGAAATTGACGAGGAGGGAGTTGACGGTGTGGTTTGCAGGCGCTTGGATACAACAGGACAACGGGATTTAGGTGTCCCTGGACTGCTTACGGTCTGAGCCAAAGTTTCTGAACTTGACAGTAACTTTTTATGAACGCGCTGCAGGTGCCGTATAAGGGAGGATGTTCCTAGGTGGTTGACGTCCCTACCCCTACTTATTTCACCTTTACATATGGTACATATGGCAAGACAGTTGATGTCCGGATTTGGATAGAAATATTGCCAGACCAAAGAGGTGGAATGTTTGGTCTTCTGCCCAGGCATGACCGTGATGGGCTTTTTCATCCCACGGACAACAACTGTCTCCCCCGGAGCCTGATTTAAACAAACCACATCACCATCAGAATCCTCCTCGCCAACTTCCTCCTCAGCGCCAGCTACACCAGTATCCTCATCCTGTTGTACTTCAACAGTGACATCTTCAATTTGCATATCAGCAAGTGGACTGTGGGTGCTCCTTTCAGCACTTGCAGGGGGCGTGCAAATGGTGGAAAGAGCCACCTCTTCCCGTCCAGTGCTGGGAAGGTCAGGCATCGCAACCACCACCACACTTGGACTCTCTTTGGGGATTTGTGATATCTTCTTAGAAAGCACAGTTCTTCGCTGTGCTTTTGCCAGCTTAACTCTTTTGATTTTTTTAGTGGGAGGAGTGCTTCCATCGTCATGTGAAGCTGAACCACTAGTCATGAACATACTAGGGATCGACCTTAGCCGTTCCTTGCCACTCCGTGTCGTAAATGGCATATTGGCAAGTTTACGTTTCTCTTCAGCTGATTTAAATGTCTTTTTCAAGGTCATTTTCCTGAACTTTGCCATTTGGGATTGTATGTGCCCTCTACTATGACATTGGGCATCGGCCTTGGCAGACGACGTTGATGGCATGTTATCGTCTATGTCATGACTAGTGGCAGCAGCTTCAGCACTAGGAGGAAGTGGTTCTTGATCTTTCTCTATTTTATTTTTATCGGAGAAAGTTTGGTCCTCCATTTATGTTATATCGATTTGATATATACGTGCGGCTAAACACAGAAAATAAATTTTTTTTTGGTTCGGACTGGAGTGTACTTTGTGGGTTACAGCACCCTTTAACGGTCAAGCCAGCCGGCCCTTTACTTATGACACAGGCGCACTCTTGGCACTACTTTGTTGATGCACGTGCGGCTACTGCGCACACAATTCACAAACACAGAAAATAATTTTTTTTTGGTTTGGACTGGAGTGTACTTTGGGGGTTACAGCACCCTTTAACGGTCAAGCCAGCCGGCCCTTTACTTATGACACAGGCGCACGCTTGGCACTACTTTGTTGATGCACGTGCGGCTACTGCGCACACAATTCACAAACACAGAAAATAATTTTTTTTTGGTTTGGACTGGAGTGTACTTTCGGGGGTTACAGCACCCTTTAACGGTCAAGCCAGCCGGCCCTTTACTTATGACACAGGCGCACGCTTGGCACTACTTTGTTGATGCACGTGCGGCTACTGCGCACACAATTCACAAACACAGAAAATAATTTTTTTTTAGGTTTGGACTGGAGTGTACTTTCGGGGGTTACAGCACCCTTAACGGTCAAGCCAGCCGGCCCTTTACTTATGACACAGGCGCACGCTTGGCACTACTTTGTTGATGCACGTGCGGCTACTGCGCACACAATTCACAAACACAGAAAATAATTTTTTTTTTGGTTTGGACTGGAGTGTACTTTCGGGGGTTACAGCACCCTTAACGGTCAAGCCAGCCGGCCCTTTACTTATGACACAGGCGCACGCTTGGCACTACTTTGTTGATGCACGTGCGGCTACTGCGCACACAATTCACAAACACAGAAAATAATTTTTTTTTTGGTTTGGACTGGAGTGTACTTTCGGGAGTTACAGCACCCTAACGGTCAAGCCAGCCGGCCCTTTACTTATGACACAGGCGCACGCTTGGCACTACTTTGTTGATGCACGTGCGGCTACTGCGCACACAATTCACAAACACAGAAAATAATTTTTTTTTGGTTTGGACTGGAGTGTACTTTCAGGGGTTACAGCATCCTTTAACGGTCAAGCCAGCCGGCCCTTTACTTATGACACAGGCGCACGCTTGGCACTACTTTGTTGATGCACGTGCGGCTACTGCGCACACAATTCACAAACACAGAAAATAATTTTTTTTTGGTTTGGACTGGAGTGTACTTTCGGGGGTTACAGCACCCTTTAACGGTCAAGCCAGCCGGCCCTTTACTTATGACACAGGCGCACTCTTGGCACTACTTTGTTGATGCACGTGCGGCTACTGCGCACACAATTCACAAACACAGAAAATAATTTTTTTTTAGGTTTGGACTGGAGTGTACTTTCGGGGGTTACAGCACCCTTAACGGTCAAGCCAGCCGGCCCTTTACTTATGACACAGGCGCACGCTTGGCACTACTTTGTTGATGCACGTGCGGCTACTGCGCACACAATTCACAACCACAGAAAATAATTTTTTTTTGGTTTGGACTGGAGTGTACTTTCGGGGGTTACAGCACCCTTTAACGGTCAAGCCAGCCGGCCCTTTACTTATGACACAGGCGCACGCTTGGCACTACTTTGTTGATGCACGTGCGGCTACTGCGCACACAATTCACAAACACAGAAAATAATTTTTTTTTAGGTTTGGACTGGAGTGTACTTTCGGGGGTTACAGCACCCTTAACGGTCAAGCCAGCCGGCCCTTTACTTATGACACAGGCGCACGCTTGGCACTACTTTGTTGATGCACGTGCGGCTACTGCGCACACAATTCACAAACACAGAAAATAATTTTTTTTTTGGTTTGGACTGGAGTGTACTTTCGGGGGTTACAGCACCCTTAACGGTCAAGCCAGCCGGCCCTTTACTTATGACACAGGCGCACGCTTGGCACTACTTTGTTGATGCACGTGCGGCTACTGCGCACACAATTCACAAACACAGAAAATAATTTTTTTTTTGGTTTGGACTGGAGTGTACTTTCGGGGGTTACAGCACCCTTAACGGTCAAGCCAGCCGGCCCTTTACTTATGACACAGGCGAACGCTTGACACTACTTTGTTGATGCACGTGCGGCTACTGCGCACACAATTCACAAACACAGAAAATAATTTTTTTTTGGTTTGGACTGGAGTGTACTTTCAGGGGTTACAGCACCCTTTAACGGTCAAGCCAGCCGGCCCTTTACTTATGACACAGGCGCACGCTTGGCACTACTTTGTTGATGCACGTGCGGCTACTGCGCACACAATTCACAAACACAGAAAATAATTTTTTTTTGGTTTGGACTGGAGTGTACTTTCGGGGGTTACAGCACCCTTTAACGGTCAAGCCAGCCGGCCCTTTACTTATGACACAGGGGCACTCTTGGCACTACTTTGTTGATGCACGTGCGGCTACTGCGCACACAATTCACAAACACAGAAAATAATTTTTTTTTAGGTTTGGACTGGAGTGTACTTTCGGGGGTTACAGCACCCTTAACGGTCAAGCCAGCCGGCCCTTTACTTATGACACAGGCGCACGCTTGGCACTACTTTGTTGATGCACGTGCGGCTACTGCGCACACAATTCACAAACACAGAAAATAATTTTTTTTTGGTTTGGACTGGAGTGTACTTTCGGGGGTTACAGCACCCTTTAACGGTCAAGCCAGCCGGCCCTTTACTTA
Source organism: Taudactylus pleione (assembly GCA_031769625.1). NCBI lineage: Eukaryota > Metazoa > Chordata > Amphibia > Anura > Myobatrachidae > Taudactylus > Taudactylus pleione. The sequence goes on from JAUIMM010000391.1 coordinate 441,922, forward strand.
TGACACAGGCGCACGCTTGGCACTACTTTGTTGATGCACGTGCGGCTACTGCGCACACAATTCACAAACACAGAAAATAATTTTTTTTTAGGTTTGGACTGGAGTGTACTTTCGGGGGTTACAGCACCCTTAACGGTCAAGCCAGCCGGCCCTTTACTTATGACACAGGCGCACGCTTGGCACTACTTTGTTGATGCACGTGCGGCTACTGCGCACACAATTCACAAACACAGAAAATAATTTTTTTTTTGGTTTGGACTGGAGTGTACTTTCGGGGGTTACAGCACCCTTAACGGTCAAGCCAGCCGGCCCTTTACTTATGACACAGGCGCACGCTTGGCACTACTTTGTTGATGCACGTGCGGCGACTGCGCACACAATTCACAAACACAGAAAATATATTATTTTTTTAGCACTTGGGGGGAGCACCCCTGATGGACAGAGCACCCCCTGGACAACACTACAGCACCCCTTTAGGACTGGGACACTGCACAGGACTTTGGAACTGACTGCACAACACAGTCCAGCCAGCCCCTATGGACTTTGAAGTAGTGGACACAGCCCCTATTAACAACAGCAGCACAGCACAACACAGCCAGCCCCTATGGACTTTGAAGTAGTGGACAACAGCAGCACTACACTACACTACACTACACAGCACTAACTCCCACCCTCCCTCTTCACTGTCCACAGCCGAGTGAGAAAATGGCGCCGACGCGGGTACCTTATATAGGATCCAAAACCCGCGAGACTCGGAAGGCGGGATGATGACGTTTTGCCTCGATGTCAGATCCGAGTCAGGCGGGAAAAGTCGAGCCTGACTCGGATCGGACTCGGATCGGGGGGGCTCGGGGGGGTTCGGATTTCAGAAATCCGAACCCGCTCACCCCTAATTATAAGTATGAATTCCTGGGAATGTAATCATGATGAATAACTTAATTTCATGCTCCTATCATACTCGTATCATACACCTATCATACACCTATCATACACCTATAAAACACCTATCATACATCTATCATACACCTATCATACACCTATCATACACCTATCATACACCTATAAAACACCTAGCATACATCTATCATACACCTACCATACATCTATCATACACCTATAAAACACCTATCATATTGCTATCATACATCTATCATACTCCTATCATACATCTATCATACACCTATCATACACCTACAGTATCATACACCTATCATACCCCTATCATACTCCTATCATACTCCTATCATACACCTATCATACACCTACAGTATCATACACCTATCATACTCCTATCATACACCTATCATACACCTATCATACACCTACAGTATCATACACCTATCATACACCTATCATACTCCTGTCATTCTCCTGTCATACACCTATCATACTCCTGTCATACACCTATCACACTCCTGTCATACACCTATCATACACCTATCATACACCTATCATACTCCTATCATACACCTATCATACACCTATCATACACCTACAGTATCATACACCTATCATACACCTATCATACTCCTGTCATTCTCCTGTCATACACCTATCATACTCCTGTCATACACCTATCATACTCCTGTCATACACCTATCATACACCTATCATACACCTACAGTATCATACACCTATCATACTCCTATCATACACCTATCATACTCCTATCATACACCTACAGTATCATACACCTATCATACACATATCATACAACTATCATACACCCACAGTATCATACACCCATCATACACATATCATACACCTATCATACACCTACAGTATCATACACCTATCATACACCTACAGTATCATACACCTATCATACTCCTATCATACACCTATCATACTCCTATCATACACCTACAGTATCATACACCTATCATACACCTATCATACACCTATCATACTCCTGTCATACACCTATCATACTCCTGTCATACACCTATCATACTCCTGTCATACACCTATCATACACCTATCATACACCTACAGTATCATACACCTATCATACTCCTATCATACACCTATCATACTCCTATCATACACCTACAGTATCATACACCTATCGTACACATATCATACAACTATCATACACCCACAGTATCATACACCCATCATACACATATCATACACCTATCATACACCTACAGTATCATACACCTATCATACACCTATCCTACACCTATCCTACACCTATCATACACCTATCATACACCTATCATACACCTATCATACTCCTACAGTACCATACACCTATCATACACCTATCGTACACCTATCCTACACCTATCCTACACCTATCATACGCCTATCATACAACTATCATACACCTACAGTATCATACACCTATCATACACCTATCATACACCTACAGTATCATACACCTATCATACAACTATCATACACCTACAGTATCATACACCTATCATACACCTATCATACACCTATCATACGCCTATCATACAACTATCATACACCTACAGTATCATACACCTATCATACACCTATCATACTCCTATCATACACCTATCATACACATACAGTATCATACTCCTATCATACACCTATCATACACCTACAGTATCATACACCTATCATACATTTATCATACACCTATCATACTCCTACAGTATCATACACCTACAGTATCATACACCTATCATACATCTATCATACACCTATCATACACATACAGTATCATACTCCTATCATACACCTACAGTATCATACACCTATCATACATCTATCATACTCCTATCATACTCCTATCATACACCTATCATATACATATCATACACCTACAGTATCATACACCTATCATACTCCTATCATACAACTATCATACACCTATCATACACCTATCATACACCTACAGTATCATACACCTATCATACACCTATCATACACCTACTGTATCATACACCTATAATACACCTATCATACACCTATCATACTCCTATCATACAGCTACAGTATCATACACCTACAGTATCATGCACCTATCATACACCTATCATACAACTATCATACACCTACAGTATCATACACCTATCATACACCTATCATACTCCTATCATACACCTATCATACACATACAGTATCATACTCCTATCATACACCTATCATACACCTACAGTATCATACACCTATCATACATCTATCATACACCTATCATACTCCTACAGTATCATTCACCTACAGTATCATACACCTATCATACATCTATCATACACCTATCATACACATACAGTATCATACTCCTATCATACACCTATCATACACCTACAGTATCATACACTTATCATACATCTATCATACTCCTATCATACTCCTATCATACACCTATCATATACATATCATACACCTACAGTATCATACTCCTATCATACAACTATCATACACCTATCATACACCTATCATACACCTACTGTATCATACACCTATAATACACCTATCATACACCTATCATACTCCTATCATACAGCTACAGTATCATACACCTACAGTATCATGCACCTATCATACACCTATCATACACCTATCATACACCTATCATACTCCTATCATACTCCTATCATACACCTATCATACACCTATCATACGCCTATCATACGCCTAACATACATCTATCATACACCTATCATACACCTACAGTATCATACACCTATCATACTCCTACAGTATCATACACCTATCATACTCCTATCATACTCCTATCATACTCCTATCATACTCCTATCATACTCCTATCATTCTCCTATCATACTCCAATCATACACCCATCATACACCCATCATACGCCTATCAGAATCCTATCAGACTCCTATCAGACTCCTCTCTTACACCTATCATACACCTCTCATACACCTCTCAAACACCTATCATACACCTATCATACTCCTATCATACTCCTATAATACTCCTATCATACTCCTATCATACTCCTATCATACTCCTATCATACTCATATCATACTCCTATCATACACCTATCATAATCCTCTCATATGCCTTTTCATACACCTATCATACACCTTTCATACACCTTTCATACACCTATCATACACCTATCATACTCCTATCATACACCTATCATACACCTATAGTATCATACACCTATCATACATCTATCATACACCTATCATACTCCTATCATACACCTATCATACGCGTATCATACGCCTATCATACGCCTATCATACGCCTATCATACACCTATCATACTCCTATCATACACCTACAGTATCATACAACTATCATACACCTACAGTATCATACACCTATCATATACCTATCATACGCCTATCATACGCCTATCATACACCTATCATACACCTACAGTATCATACACCTATCATACACCTATCATACACCTATCATACACCTACAGTATCATACACCTATCATACTCCAATCGTACACCTATCATACACATATCATACACCTATCATACACCTACAGTATCATACACCTATCATACACATATCATACACCAACAGTATCATACCCCTATAATACCCCTATCATACACCTATCATTCTCCTATCATACTCCTATCATACAGCTACAGTATCATACACCTATCATACTCCTATCATACACCTACAGTATCATGCACCTATCATACACCTATCATACACTTACAGTATCATACACCTATCATACGCCTATCATAATCCTATCATACTCCTCTCATATGCCTTTTCATACACCAATCATACACCTTTCATACACCTATCATACACCTATCATACACCTATCATACATCTACAGTATCATACACCTATCATACATCTATCATACACATATCATACACCTATCATACACCTACAGTATCATATTCCTATCATACACCTATCATACACCAACAGTATCATACACCTATCATACACCTATAAAACACCTATCATACACCTACCATACATCTATCATACATCTATCATACACCTACAGTATCATACACCTATCATGCACCTACAGTATCATACACCTATCATACTCCTATCATACTCCCGTCATAGTCCCGTCATACACCTGTCATACACCTATCATACTCCTATCATACACCTATCATACACCTCTCATACTCCCATCATACTCCTATCATACTCCTATCATACTCCTATCATATGCCTTATCATACTCCTCTCATACTCCTCTCATACTCCTCTCATACTCCTCTCATACTCCTATCATACTCCTATCATACTCCTCTCATACTCCTATCATACTCCTATCATACACCTCTCATACTCCTATCATACACCTATCATACTCTTATCATACTCCTATAATACTCCTATCATACTCCTGTCATATGCCTTTTCATACACCTCTCATACTCCTATCATACGCCTATCATACTCCTATCATACTCCTATCATACTCCTATCATACACCTATCATGCACCTATCATACTCCTATCATACTCCTATCATACTCCTATCATACGCCTATCATACTCCTCTCATACACCTCTCATACACCTATCATACTCCTATCATACTCCTATCATACTCCTATCATACACCTATCATACACTACACCTACAGTATCATACACCTATCATACACCTATCATACTCCTATCATACTCCAATCATACTCCTATCATACTCCTATCCTACACCTATCATACACCTATCATACTCCTATCATACACCTATCATACTCCTATCATACTCCTATCATACACCTATCATACTCCTATCATACACCTATCATACACCTATCATACACCTATCATACACCTATCATACACCTATCATACACCTATCATACTCCTATCATACACCTATCATACACCTATCTTACACCTATCATACTCCTATCATGCTCCTATCATACACCTATAATACAACTATCATACTCCTTTCATACACCTACAGTATCATACACCTATCATACACCTATCATACACCTACAGTATCATACACCTATCATACACCTATCCTACAGTATCATACACCTCTCATACTCCTCTCATACTCCTCTCATACTCCTCTCATACTCCTCTCATACTCCTCTCACGCACCTATCACACACCTATCACACTCCTATCATACACCTATCATACACCTATCACACTCCTATCATACACCTATCCTACAGTATCATACACCTCTCATACTCCTCTCATACTCCTCTCATACTCCTCTCATGCACCTATCACACACCTATCACACACCTATCACACTCCTATCATACACCTATCACACTCCTATCATACACCTATCATACACCTATCATACTCCTATCATACACCTATCATACACCTATCATACACCTATCATACTCCTATCATACTCCTATCATACTCCTATCATACACCTATCATACACCTACAGTATCATGCACCTATCATACACCTATCATACACCTATCATACACCTACAGTATCATACACCTATCATACACCTACAGTATCATACACCTATCATACACCTATCATATGCCTATCATACTCCTATCATACACCTACAGTATCATACACCTATCTTACGCCTATCATACTCCTATCATACACCTACAGTATCATACACCTATCATACACCTATCATATACCTATCATACACCTACAGTATCATACACCTACAGTATCATACACCTATCATACACCTATCATACACCTACAGTATCATACACCTATCATACGCCTATCATACTCCTATCATACACCTATCCTACACCTACAGTATCATACACCTATCCTACACCTACAGTACCATACACCTATCCTACACCTACAGTATCATACACCTATCATACACCTACAGTATCATACACCTATCATACACCTACAGTATCATACACCTATCATACACCTATCCTACAGTATCATACACCTCTCATACTCCTCTCATACTCCTCTCATACTCCTCTCATACTCCTCTAATGCACCTATCACACACCTATCACACACCTATCACACTCCTATCATACACCTATCACACTCCTATCATACACCTATCATACACCTATCATACACCTATCATACACCTATCATACACCTATCATACTCCTATCATACACCTATCATACTCCTATCATACTCCTATCATACTCCTATCATACTCCTATCATACACCTATCATACTCCTATCATACACCTATCATACTCCTATCATACACCTATCATACTCCTATCATGCTCCTATCATACACCTATCATACTCCTATCATACACCTATCATACTCCTATCATACACCTATCATACGTCTGTCATACTCCTATCAAACACCTATCATACTCCTATCATACTCCTATCATACTCCCATCATACTCCCATCATACACCTATCATACACCTATCATACACCTATCATACACCTATCATACACCTATCATACACCTATCATACGCCTATCATACAACTATCATACACCTACAGTATCATACACCTATCATACACCTATCATACACCTACAGTATCATACACCTATCATACAACTATCATACACCTACAGTATCATACACCTATCATACACCTATCATACACCTATCATACGCCTATCATACAACTATCATACACCTACAGTATCATACACCTATCATACACCTATCATACTCCTATCATACACCTATCATACACATACAGTATCATACTCCTATCATACACCTATCATACACCTACAGTATCATACACCTATCATACATTTATCATACACCTATCATACTCCTACAGTATCATACACCTACAGTATCATACACCTATCATACATCTATCATACACCTATCATACACATACAGTATCATACTCCTATCATACACCTATCATACACCTACAGTATCATACACCTATCATACATCTATCATACTCCTATCATACTCCTATCATACACCTATCATATACATATCATACACCTACAGTATCATACACCTATCATACTCCTATCATACAACTATCATACACCTATCATACACCTATCATACACCTACAGTATCATACACCTATCATACACCTATCATACACCTACTGTATCATACACCTATAATACACCTATCATACACCTATCATACTCCTATCATACAGCTACAGTATCATACACCTACAGTATCATGCACCTATCATACACCTATCATACGCCTATCATACAACTATCATACACCTACAGTATCATACACCTATCATACACCTATCATACTCCTATCATACACCTATCATACACATACAGTATCATACTCCTATCATACACCTATCATACACCTACAGTATCATACACCTATCATACATCTATCATACACCTATCATACTCCTACAGTATCATTCACCTACAGTATCATACACCTATCATACATCTATCATACACCTATCATACACATACAGTATCATACTCCTATCATACACCTATCATACACCTACAGTATCATACACCTATCATACATCTATCATACTCCTATCATACTCCTATCATACACCTATCATATACATATCATACACCTACAGTATCATACACCTATCATACTCCTATCATACACCTATCATACACCTACAGTATCATACACCTATCATACACCTACTGTATCATACACCTATAATACACCTATCATACACCTATCATACTCCTATCATACTCCTATCATACACCTATCATACACCTATCATACGCCTATCATACGCCTAACATACATCTATCATACACCTATCATACACCTACAGTATCATACACCTATCATACTCCTACAGTATCATACACCTATCATACTCCTATCATACTCCTATCATACTCCTATCATACTTCTATCATACTCCAATCATACACCCATCATACACCCATCATACGCCTATCAGACTCCTATCAGACTCCTATCAGACTCCTCTCTTACACCTATCATACACCTATCATACACCTCTCATACACCTATCATACACCTATCATACACCTATCATACACCTATCATACACCTATCCTACTCCTATCATACTCCTATCATACTCCTATCATACTCCTATCATACTCCTATCATACTCCTATCATACTCATATCATACTCCTATCATACACCTATCATAATCCTCTCATATGCCTTTTCATACACCTATCATACACCTTTCATACACCTTTCATACACCTATCATACACCTATCATACTCTTATCATACACCTATCATACACCTATCATACACCTATCATACACCTATCATACGCCTATCATACGCCTATCATACACCTATCATACACCTACAGTATCATACACCTATCATACACCTATCATACGCCTATCATACACCTCTCATACACCTATCATACACCTATCATACACCTATCATACACCTATCATACACCTATCATACACCTCTCATACACCTATCATACACCTATCATACACCTATCATACACCTATCCTACTCCTATCATACACCTTTCATACACCTTTCATACACCTATCATACACCTATCATACTCCTATCATACACCTATCATACACCTATCATACACCTATCATACGCCTATCATACGCCTATCATACACCTATCATACACCTACAGTATCATACACCTATCATACACCTATCATACGCCTATCATACACCTCTCATACACCTATCATACACCTATCATACACCTATCATACACCTATCATACACCTATCATACACCTATCATACTCCTATCATACTCCTATCACACACCTATCATACACCTATCATACACCTATCACACACCTATCATACACCTATCATACACCTATCATACACCTATCATACTCCTATCATACTCCTATCATACTCCTATCATACTCCTATCATACACCTATCATACTCCTATCATACTCCTATCATACTCCTATCATACTCCTATCATACACCTATCATACTCCTATCATACACCTATCATACGCCTATCATACGCCTATCATACGCCTATCATACGCCTATCATACGCCTATCATACTCCTATCATACTCCTATCATACACCTATCATACACCTATCATACTCCTATCATACTCCTATCATACACCTATCATACACCTATCATACTCCTATCATACTCCTATCACACACCTATCATACACCTATCATACACCTATCACACACCTATCATACACCTATCATACACCTATCATACACCTATCATACTCCTATCATACTCCTATCATACTCCTATCATACTCCTATCATACACCTATCATACTCCTATCATACTCCTATCATACTCCTATCATACTCCTATCATACACCTATCATACTCCTATCATACGCCTATCATACGCCTATCATACGCCTATCATACGCCTATCATACGCCTATCATACGCCTATCATACTCCTATCATACTCCTATCATACACCTATCATACACCTATCATACTCCTATCATACTCCTATCATACACCTATCATACACCTATCATACTCCTATCATACTCCTATCACACACCTATCATACACCTATCATACACCTATCACACACCTATCATACACCTATCATACACCTATCATACACCTATCATACTCCTATCATACTCCTATCATACACCTATCACACACCTATCATACACCTATCATACACCTATCATACACCTATCATACTCCTATCATACTCCTATCATACTCCTATCATACTCCTATCATACACCTATCATACTCCTATCATACTCCTATCATACTCCTATCATACTCCTATCATACTCCTATCATACTCCTATCATACTCCTATCATACACCTATCATACTCCTATCATACACCTATCATACGCCTATCATACGCCTATCATACGCCTATCATACGCCTATCATACACCTATCATACTCCTATCATACACCTATCATACACCTATCATACTCCTATCATACACCTATCATACGCCTATCATACGCCTATCATACGCCTATCATACGCCTATCATACGCCTATCATACGCCTATCATACGCCTATCCTACGCCTATCATACACCTATCATACACCTATCATACTCCTATCATACACCTATCATACTCCTATCATACACCTATCATACTCCTATCATACACCTATCATACACCTATCATACTCCTATCATACACCTATCATACGCCTATCATACTCCTATCATACACCTATCATACGCCTATCATACACCTATCATACGCCTATCATACTCCTATCATACACCTATCATACACCTATCATACACCTATCATACGCCTATCATACACCTATCATACTCCTATCATACACCTATCATACACCTATCATACACCTATCATACACCTATCATACACCTATCATACTCCTATCATACACCTATCATACGCCTATCATACTCCTATCATACACCTATCATACACATATCATACACCTATCATACGCCTATCATACACCTATCATACTCCTATCATACACCTATCATACACCTATCATACACCTATCATACACCTATCATACGCCTATCATACACCTATCATACTCCTATCATACTCCTATCATACTCCTATCATACACCTATCATACGCCTATCATACACCTATCATACTCCTATCATACACCTATCATACACCTATCATACGCCTATCATACACCTATCATACACCTATCATACACCTATCATACTCCTATCATACTCCTATCATACTCCTATCATACTCCTATCATACGCCTATCATACACCTATCATACACCTATCATACGCCTATCATACACCTATCATACTCCTATCATACACCTATCATACACCTATCATACACCTATCATACACCTATCATACGCCTATCATACTCCTATCATACACCTATCATACACCTATCATACACCTATCATACGCCTATCATACACCTATCATACTCCTATCATACACCTATCATACACCTATCATACACCTATCATACACCTATCATACGCCTATCATACACCTATCATACACCTATCATACACCTATCATACTCCTATCATACTCCTATCATACTCCTATCATACACCTATCATACGCCTATCATACACCTATCATACTCCTATCATACACCTATCATACACCTATCATACGCCTATCATACACCTATCATACACCTATCATACACCTATCATACTCCTATCATACTCCTATCATACTCCTATCATACTCCTATCATACTCCTATCATACACCTATCATACACCTATCATACTCCTATCATACTCCTATCATACTCCTATCATACTCCTATCATACTCCTATCATACACCTACAATATTTATTTATTTATTTATTTATTAACAGTTTCTTATATAGCGCAGCAAATTCCGTTGCGCTTTACAATTTGAATCAAGATTAACATTATACCGGGTTGTAAAAGACATACATACATGACATACATAAGGGTAAGAGGGCCCTGCTCACAAGCTTACAATCTATAGGGAAATAGGTGTTGATACACAAGGAGAGGTGCTATTGCAAATTGGTCCAGCCCAATTGCAGATATTCTTGGTGGGCTGTATAATCCAATCACACTGGAAAGTTGGCCTAGGGTTAGGAGGATGTTCAATTGAAGAAAGAGAAGATGTGATAAGTGTTTACTATAAGAAGAGAGTTAGATAGGGAGCTATAAAAGGTTAGGTGGGCGGTCCTGGAATCTGATAAGCTTGTCTAAAGAGGTGAGTTTTCAGAGAACGCTTGAATGTTTGGAAACTAGTGGATATCATACAACTATCATACACCTACAGTATCTTACACCTATCATATACCTATCATATACCTATCATACGCCTATCATACACCTATCATACACCTACAGTATCATACACCTATCATACACCTATCATACACCTATCATACACCTACAGTATCATACACCTATCATACTCCAATCGTACACCTATCATACACATATCATACACCTATCATACACCTACAGTATCATACACCTATCATACACATATCATACACCAACAGTATCATACCCCTATAATACCCCTATCATACACCTATCATTCTCCTATCATACTCCTATCATACACCTACAGTATCATACACCTATCATACTCCTATCATACACCTACAGTATCATGCACCTATCATACACCTATCATACACTTACAGTATCATACACGTATCATACGCCTATCATAATCCTATCATACTCCTCTCATATGCCTTTTCATACTCCAATCATACACCTTTCATACACCTATCATACACCTATCATACACCTTTCATACATCTACAGTATCATACACCTATCATACATCTATCATACACCTATCATACTCCTATCATACACCTATCATACACATATCATACACCTATCATACACCTACAGTATCATACTCCTATCATACACCTATCATACACCAACAGTATCATACACCTATCATACACCTATAAAACACCTATCATACACCTACCATACATCTATCATACATCTATCATACACCTACAGTATCATACACCTATCATGCACCTACAGTATCATACACCTATCATACTCCTATCATACTCCCGTCATACTCCCATCATACTCCCGTCATACACCTGTCATACACCTATCATACTCCTATCATACACCTATCATACACCTATCATACACCTATCAGACCCCTATCATACTCCTCTCATACACCTATCATACACCTATCATACACCTCTCATACTCCCATCATACTCCTATCATACTCCTATCATACTCCTATCATATGCCTTATCATACTCCTCTCATACTCCTCTCATACTCCTCTCATACTCCTCTCATACTCCTCTCATACTCCTATCATACTCCTCTCATACTCCTATCATGCACCTATCATGCACCTATCATACACCTATCATACTCCTATCATACTCCTATCATACTCCTATCATACACCTATCATACTCCTATCATATGCCTTATCATACTCCTCTCATACTCCTCTCATACTCCTCTCATACTCCTCTCATACTCCTCTCATACTCCTCTCATACTCCTATCATGCACCTATCATGCACCTATCATACACCTATCATACTCCTATCATACTCCTATCATACACCTCTCATACTCCTATCATACACCTATCATACACCTATCATACTCCTATCATACTCCTATCATACTCCTGTCATATGCCTTTTCATACACCTCTCATACTCCTATCATACGCCTATCATACTCCTATCATACTCCTATCATACTCCTATCATACACCTATCATGCACCTATCATACTCCTATCATACTCCTATCATACTCCTATCATACGCCTATCATACTCCTCTCATACACCTCTCATACACCTATCATACTCCTATCATACTCCTATCATACTCCTATCATACACCTATCATACACTACACCTACAGTATCATACACCTATCATACACCTATCATACTCCTATCATACTCCAATCATACTCCTATCATACACCAATCATACACCTATCATACACCTATCATACACCTATCATACACCTATCATACTCCTATCATACACCTATCATACACCTATCATACTCCTATCATACTCCTATCATACACCTATCATACACCTATCATACTCCTATCATACACCTATCATACACCTATCTTACACCTATCATACTCCTATCATACACCTATAATACAACTATCATACTCCTTTCATACACCTACAGTATCATACACCTATCATACACCTATCATACACCTATCATACTCCTATCATACTCCTCTCATACTCCTCTCATACTCCTCTCATACTCCTCTCATACTCCTCTCACGCACCTATCACACACCTATCACACTCCTATCATACACCTATCACACTCCTATCATACACCTATCATACACCTATCCTACAGTATCATACACCTCTCATACTCCTCTCATACTCCTCTCATACTCCTCTCATACTCCTCTCATGCACCTATCACACACCTATCACACACCTATCACACTCCTATCATACACCTATCACACTCCTATCATACACCTATCATACACCTATCATACTCCTATCATACACCTATCATACACCTATCATACACCTATCATACTCCTATCATACTCCTATCATACTCCTATCATACTCCTATCATACACCTATCATACACCTACAGTATCATGCACCTATCATACACCTATCATACACCTATCATACACCTACAGTATCATACACCTATCATACACCTACAGTATCATACACCTATCATACACCTATCATACGCCTATCATACTCCTATCATACACCTACAGTATCATACACCTATCTTACGCCTATCATACTCCTATCATACACCTACAGTATCATACACCTATCATATACCTATCATACACCTACAGTATCATACACCTACAGTATCATACACCTATCATACACCTATCATACACCTACAGTATCATACACCTATCATACGCCTATCATACTCCTATCATACACCTATCCTACACCTACAGTATCATACACCTATCCTACACCTACAGTACCATACACCTATCCTACACCTACAGTATCATACACCTACAGTATCATACACCTATCATACACCTATCATACACCTATCATACACCTACAGTATCATACACCTATCATACACCTATCCTACAGTATCATACACCTCTCATACTCCTCTCATACTCCTCTCATACTCCTCTCATACTCCTCTCATACTCCTCTCATGCACCTATCACACACCTATCACACACCTATCACACACCTATCACACTCCTATCATACACCTATCACACTCCTATCATACACCTATCATACACCTATCATACACCTATCATACACCTATCATACTCCTATCATACACCTATCATACTCCTATCATACACCTATCATACTCCTATCATACACCTATCATACTCCTATCATGCTCCTATCATACACCTATCATACTCCTATCATACTCCTATCATACTCCCATCATACTCCCATCATACACCTATCATACTCCCATCATACACCTATCATACACCTATCATACACCTATCATACACCTATCATACTCCTATCATACTCCTATCATACTCCTATCATACACCTATCATACTCCTATCATACACCTCTCATCAGGGCCTGATTAAGGGAGGGGCGACAGGGGCGGTCGTCCCTGGGCCCCCACACCCGGAGGGGCCCCCACTAGCAGCAGTGCGCTGTCTGCACCCGCCGCTAGTGACCCCTCCGCTAGTGTAGTGTAGATCGCGCAGTGAGCGCAGTCTACACTACACAGTGACATACACACAGCCGGCGGCGGCAGCTGTGTGTATGTTACAGCAGCCGATGAGAGTCAGACTCTCATTGGCTGCTGCACAATGGAGGGAGCCGGCCGGAGCTCACACATGAGCTCTGACTTCCAGCTCCCCCCCGCATCTGCTGATAATGGGAGAAACGTCATGACGCTGACGTCTCTCCCATAGTGCAGTGGAAGAGCCGGGACTCAGAGCGGGCAGCGCCGACTGTGTGAGGAGCGGGAATTCAGGTAAGTGGTGATTTTTGTTTTGTTTGTGTGTGCATAGGGGAGGGGGCAGCTACAGGGGACACTGAATAGGGGAGGGGACAGCTACAGGGGACACTCCATAGGAGAGGGGGCAGCTATAGGGGACACTGCATAGGGGAGGGGGCAGCTACAGGGGACACTGCATAGGGGAGGGGGCAGCTATAGGGGACACTGCATAGGGGAGGGGGCAGCTACAGGGGACACTGCATAGGGGAGGGGGCAGCTATAGGGGACACTGCATAGGGGAGGGGGCAGCTACAGGGGACACTGCATAGGGGAGGGGGCAGATACAGGGGACACTGCATGGGGAGGGGGCAGCTACAGGGGACACTGCATGGGGAGGGGGCAGCTACAGGGGACACTGCATGGGGAGGGGGCAGCTACAGGGGACACTGCATAGGGGAGGGGGCAGATACAGGGGACACTGCATAGGGGAGGGGGCCGATACAGCAGTCACTGCATGGGGGGACAGCTACAGGGGACACTGCATAGGGGAGGGGGCTGCTACAGAGGTCACTGCATAAGGGAAGGGGCCGCTATAGAGGTCACTGCATGGTGGGGGGGCAGCTACAGGGGACACTGCATAGGGGAGGGGCCGCTACAGAGTTCAATGGGGCATTATATAAGGGGTACTGCATAGGGGGACCACTTCTGGGGGAACTGCATAAGGGCATTACAACAGTGGGCACTGCATATGGGAGACCATTACTGTGGGCTCTGCATAGGGGGGGACCACTACTGGGTCTGGGGACACTACTGGGGGCATTATATAAGGGGCATTACTACAGTGTGCACTGCATAGGGGGGACCGTTACTGGGGGCACTGCTACTGGGGACATTGCAAAAGGGGCCCCCACAAGTTTGTTGCCCAGGGGCCCCCACAGACCTTAATCCGGCCCTGCCTCTCATATACCTATCATACACCTATCATACACCTCTCATACTCCTCTCATATTCCTCTCATACTCCTCTCATACTCCTCTCATACTCCTCTCATACTCCTATCATACACCTCTCATACACCTCTCATACACCTCTCATACTCCTCTCATACTCCTCTCATACTCCTCTCATACTCCTATCATACTCCTCTCATACTCCTCTCATACTCCTCTCATATTCCTCTCATACACCTATCATACACCTATCATACACCTATCATACTCCTATCATACACCTATCATACACCTATCAATCATACTACTATCATACACCTATCATACTCCTATCATTCACCTATCATACACCTATCATACTCCTATCATACTCCTATCATACTCCTATCATACACCTATCATACGTCTGTCATACTCCTATCATACACCTATCATACACCTATCATACACCTATCATACTCCTATCATTCACCTATCATACACCTATCATACTCCTATCATACACCTATCATACTCTTATCATACACCTATCACACACCTATCACACTCCTATCATACTATCACACTCCTATCATACTCCTATCATACTCCTATCATACACCTATCATACTCCTATCATACACCTATCATACTCCTATCATACTCCTATCATACTCCTATCATACACCTATCATACACCTATCATACACCTATCATACTCCTATCATACACCTATCATACACCTATCACACTCCTATCATACTCCTATCATACTCCTATCATACACCTATCATACTCCTATCATACAATTTTGCGTCATACGAGAAGTGTCGCTGAATGTCTTTTAAAGCATTTTGCGTCACATCAATTTGTCCAGGCTCATTGACTACCTCATATTTGGTGCAGAGCACTAGTGATGAAAGCTATGTATGGTCCATCAGGTGTCATTTTAGTTCTGTATTGGTGCCAACGACTTCGCGGCTGAGTTGGGGTTTTCTGTCTGGCAGACAGTAGAAAGCCAAAATGATGGGAGATCTGCTTTGTATTGAGGTTTATGACAGAGTGAACATAATTGTACTACTTTGCATTTATACACATTTGCATTAGGAGGATTGGGATTCGGGTCTGGGCCCCCAGGGCTTGCAATGGTGATTGCAGTGTTAGTGAAGCTAGATGGCCAAATAATACTCCTCCCTTATGCAGACTAAAATTAAAAGCTATAACATAACCTCACACGTTGTCTTTCACATCCTCCTGACATTTGGCCGACATTCCTGTGTATCTGGATCATGCAGCCCACCAAGAAACTCTGGGCCTGATTCAGAGACGGACTCTATTTGCGGTCGCTCGTTCAGAAAAAGGGGCCGGATATTTAAATTGAGCGCTCGCTCTTCGCGGTCTGTGGATGCCTCTATGTTTGAGCGAGCGTCCAAAACATGCGCTCGCTATTTTGTAAAGACGCCCCTTGGCCGTTCGCATCATACGTCATCTCCGCTATTTATTAGATTAATCGGGAACATCAAAAGGCATATGAACTGCTCGCAGTGCTTGTGGTAGGTTTTACTTCCCGCAATCATGCGAGCAGTTCAGGCTAAAAGACAACCAAGTGACGTGGTCGATGACGCTGCTTTGTTAATTATGCACTCCCATTAAACGCCCGTTTTGACCTTTTGGCACGCCTGCGTTCGGATCTCCACTCCCCCGTTTTCAAGCACCTTCCCCTGTTACCACCCACAAACGCCTCATCCTGTCACTCAAATTAGCAGCCCCTCGCTGTTTTACGAGCGCACGATTTCCAACCGCAATGACTGGTTGGCGCATGCGCATTACGACCCATACGCATGCGCAGATGTGCGAACATCGCTCGGAGCGAACGAGCGGCCGCTTACGAGTGGCTCTGAATCATGCCCTCTGGCTCGACCAAATTGTAATATATAGCACCTATCCTTGTGCATTAATGCCTATTTCCCTATAGATTGCAAGATTGCGAGCAGGGCCTTCCTACCTATATATCTGTCTGTTATTACCCGGTTTTGTTCTATTAATGTTCCAATTGTAAAGCGTAATGGAATATGCTGCGCTATATAAGAAACTGTTAATAAATAAATAATAATAATATCATGACTGAGAGGGCTATGACAATAATAGCAATGTACTGCAGCACACGTTCAGGTTTTAGGACTCCACAGGATTACAGGGTGAAAAATGCAGAGTCCTTGGAATAGAAATCAGGATACAAGTAGTAAAGTTCAGGCAGATTTGCAGGAATACAAAATACAGATCATCATGATAGCACAATGTAATTACAGCTGTATAGTACAGCAAAATATTAGGAATTCACAGTATCATTCAGCAGGATTGCACCACAGGATTTGAGGATTGTACAGTGCAACAAGATGACCCAGCAGGATAACAGGATTGCACTGTGCAGATTAGCAAGATTGCACAATGAAGATATAGCAGGCGACCCAGCAGGGTAACAGGATAGCACAACAGGATAACAGGTTTCGCTGAAAACCACAGGAGCCAAATTACTATGGCCTATAAGAGAGAAATTGACTGGTCTATCATTTCCAGCACCTGAGATTAAATAGGGTGCCCTTGCCAGTGACTGGCCCAACCGATCATGTGACCATTACCTGCCTACCCAGAATTGACTGGACGTCCAGATGACATCACTCCAAGTTAGTGGTGTTTATGGACTGGAGGAGCAGGATGAGGACTCCAGACCTACAGTGAGTAATGTGAGCTGTGCAGGTGGGAGAGTCTGAAGGGCAGCAGAAGCTGATGCCAGAACTGATAATGGGGTCCTAGGATCCATTGTGGAGATTAGACAGAGGGCCTGATAATGGGGTCCCAGGATCCATTGTGGAGATTAGACAGAGGGCCTGATAATGGGGTCCCAGGATCCATTGTGGAGATTAGACAGAGGGCCTGATTCAGCAAGCAACGGAAAGGACAGAACGCTCGTACTTGGCCGATGGTTTTGTACTGCGCAAGCGTATGCATCGCACAGCGCGTGCGCAAACTAACCAGTGCGGTCGGGTAAGCTTACGCAGACTACATGCAGCGTGCACGCAGATCCCTTCCGATACTGATTGACAGGAAGTGCCGTTTGTGGGTGGTGATGGGGGTGGTCGGGCGAAGGCAGGCGTGGCTGTGCGTTGGGACGCTGTTTTAGGGGCGTGTATAAATCAGCCACTGCTGTGGGCACTCAGTGACTCCATGCACACAGGAAGTTGCCAAGATCCTGCGGGAGGTCCGGTCAACCACTATTATGCATATGGGTCTGATGGTTCTCGATGTTATCGATGTTTACGCTATCTTGCGTACTGATCAGGCTTTGAGAAAAGAGAGATGGGCGGCTTAGCATGGGGCTGGACGTTTGCATCTTATGCTGCTGTCTCCGTGCGTGTGCATTGATTAGCATATTCTCGCAGTGGCCGGGTGCGTGCGTCTGCTACCGTGCGTTCCATGCTGAATCAGGCCCAGAGTCCATTGTGGAAGATGAAAATAAAGGGTACAGGAATACTATACAATATATTGAAACTGAATTCAGAGCACTTAAGAAAATACGTACAGCGCTTACCAAGCGTTCCAAGTGGTGCCAATGGTAGCAAAAAAATCTTCCCCTGGGTTGGCTGACCACTGATACATGAGCCAAGTCTGCAGAAAATAATATTTCTGATATCGCTTTTGTCTATTTCAGGTGTTGAAAGGGCTGATTCAGATAACCGAATGCTAATAATTGCCGCGGTTGTTGGCTGCGTCATTCTCATCTTTTTTGTCTTTTTGATCATCTGCATAATAAAAAGAAAAGGTGAGAACAAAAAAACTTTGTGATGCATTAGGATCTTTAGTCTGAGAAATATAGAATGCACTGGTTTCAATGACTTATATATTATTATCACATATACAGTATATCACATGTGTTCCTATTCATTACATGTTTATGGTGCATTTCCAAATCATGAAGCAGTACCAACATATTTCCTCTAGGTGGCAGCATATAATGAATTTTAGTAGATAAGCAATTGACTAGATTTGAGAAGCTTCTGTGTATCCATAAATGTTAAAATAGCAGCCGTATAAACCAAGACGAAAGTATTAGCAGATACAGGAGCTTATATACGTTTGCTGCACTTTTGCGGAGAAGACTTTTGCTGGGTACACTCTGGCAGACATATTGGCCGATCACTTGTATCGCGTTCCCGTCAGCCAGTGTGTACCAGCGATATGTCTGTGAACGACGTAATTCACAGACATATCTCGTCAACTGTGCTGCACAGCTGATGCCCAATATATCTGTGTGGCACACTATCTGCAAATGGTTAATATGTATCAAGAGATTATAGGGGGAATTCAATTAAGGGCGAATCCGTTCACCCAGCCGAATCTACAGTACGCGGCAGCTGCTGCACTTTACTGCAGCGGGATCTTGCACAAAACTGCTACCACATAGGGTACCCAGAACTTTTGTGCAAAACAAGCATTTGGCCAGCAGGGAAAAGAGTATGAGACATGCTACCGTTTCTGACATTTAAACGCCGCGTCAATGGCAATTCGCACCCTTCGCCACCAATTGAATTCCCCCCTAAATATTACCTAATATACAGTATTAAGCCAGTATAAGAGATTATACAGTACCAAGTAGAGTGTTTAATTAGAGCTCCTACAGTCAGTTATAGCCTAACTATCAAAGTGATAATTCTATACAAAGTTTACATTGAGTTACACTAGTACTAGATACACTGTTGCCAATGAGGGGGTTACGTAAAGCCTGAATCTCTAATCCCAATCACCTAAATAATTACATTTAATGGCTAAGAGGAAACTGAGGGAATAAGAGAACTGTGATATCAATCTGCAAAACTAACAATGCTTTATTACATTTGGTTTACCAGCGATTATAATATCAGGATTATTAGTTCATTATATTAGTACCATACAACGGAATCCAAAGAATCAGCTATTTAGAACCTATGACGCGGCACCCCAATTCCCCAGATATATAATAATTGAGTATTTGGCATGTATATAACTAAGCTAAGTATAATATGGGGCATATGTATGAAGCAGTGAATAGCCATTGCGCTGGCATAAATGCTGGGAATAGACTCTAGTAATGCTTCTCCGTATCTAATAGAGGGTCATCATCAAAGAAATCAGAGATTTCGCTGGAGTTACCCTACTGTGCACATTTTAGCACCATCCCCAAAGACTCCATGGGGACAGCAGCTTAACCCTATTTACCAAGCAACAAGAAGGAGCAATTTGAATTAAAAGGCACCAACGTTTTTTTTATTAATGCTTATATATATATATATATATATGTATACCTCTTTTTGGATTATTATTATTATTATTATTATTATTAGTATTATTAGTATTATTATTATTATTATTATTATCATGTTAAGTACTATTTTTTTATTATTAACTTGAAGAACTGTCATCATTGTAAACTGATGCTTAAATATTTTTCCAAATGCAGCTCACAAGGAGACCAGTCCACCCGGGTATGTACTTCTCTATACCTGTCTATCTGTCCATCTGTCTAAAAATCACCCTGCTCTTGAAAATGTACACTATAGATGTAAAGGGCAATGCTGAGATGATTGGAGCTGGTGACACTGGGAACGGAGATGAGACTATATAGCTGGTAGACCGTGCAGGGAGGAGTATTAGGAGGAGGGCAGGATATGCTACAGGGCTATGAAGAGGTTGGTTTTGGGAGAGAACCTGTAAGATGAAATGTTGGGGGAGAGTCTGGTCAGGCAGAGTATTCATCTCCTTATTGGGCAGCGACACAGGGGAAGTCTTGGAGGCATCAGAGAAGTTACTGTAAGTACCAGAGAGGAGGAGGGACGTCGGTCAGAGGATGAGATGTCATCCTTGATTTGTAAAAAGAGGAAATATTGGTGAGGGCTTTAATGGGGGTTTTATTTCATTCTGTAATAAATGTGGCAGCAGATGTAGAATGCTGAGAGAGGAAAATCAGCCTGGTCACAGTATTTAGGACTAAAGGGAGAGATGTATCAAGTCTTGGATAGAGATTAAGAGGAAAAGCTTCTCAGAGCAACCAATCAGCTTCCAATTGTAATTTCATAGACTAGGCAGGATAAATGATAGTAAGAAGCTGATTGGTTCCTTGGCCTAACTTCTCCACTGTATCTCTCTCCAAGCCTTGGTATATCTCCCCTTAAGTCTTGAGTGAAAACCTGGGTGAGGTGAAGGCCAGAGAGTGGGCTGCAGTGGTCAAGGAGGAGGCTAATGAGAGAATGGATAATGGCTTTTGTAACGTCCTTAGAGAGAAAGGGACGTATTCTGTAAGCAATTATTTAAGGAACTTTTTGTGTTTCAGAGAGACCATCATAGAGACCTTAGAGACTTTGGAACACAATGGAGGTAACAAACTAATTATCATTTCTATGTAAAACACAAACAATTACGTACACACAGCGCTGACATTTTCTTGCAAGTGCTCCGGTAATTTCAATAAGATCATATTTCTAGAGGCTGTAGGAGCATAAACAGCTTCACAGAGTCCTTTGGATGAAATTCTGAACAACCAAATCCTTGGACAAACTTTGCCACCTACATGAAAATAACAGTCTCTCATCTGTGTTCATTGGCTAATCAGCCAGAAAGACTACAGTAGATGGAAAGGGAGCGGGGATTTGTCAGAGTCAGATAGTGCGTATTGTTTAACTGGCCAATACGTAATTCTTCCATCCTGTCTGAAAAATTCCAAACAGAAAAGATTTTGATTGGGCAAGATGGTTAGTTAGAGGCGAAACATCCACAATGATTGGTCAATGTGGCTGTAAAAGTCTGTTCTTAGAGCAGGTTACAGAAAGCAATTCTGTGTGAACACACTCATACACACACACACAGACACGTGTATGTATATGTGCATGTGTATGTACTAGAGATGTGCGGTTCAGTTTGCCTAAAATACAAACACACCCGGACTTAGGAGTTTCCAAGTCGAATCGAGTCAAGTTCGGATCACTTTGGGTTTTCAGTCGAACCGAGTCCTAGGGGTAAATTTACTAAAGTGAGAGTTTTTAGAGGTGGAGATGTTGCCCATAGCAACCAATAAGATTCTTCTTAACATTTAACTAGCACCTTCTATAGCTAGAATCTGTTTGGTTTCTATGGGCAACATCTCCACTTCTAAAAACTCTCACTTTAGTAAATGTACCCCCTAGTCTGATTCTGCAGTCAGTTCGGAAGTCAGATTTAAAATCCGACTTGGGTTGTGAATTGCACGTAAACAGGTCCAAATGACATGATTTTAGATGTTTTATCGATTTTTTTAATCAATTTTTTTAATTGATTTTTAAAGGATCCAAAACTGAACCAAGGGCCTGATTCAGAGATGTACGATAACCCGATGGTTAGCGTGCATCTCTGATGGTTTAGGGTCTGCGCATACATAGGACCCGTTCTGCACATGTGCAGAATGGGTCCTGCGATCTCGTTCACAGACCCTCCCAAGCCGCAGCGTGATTGCCACGCTGCAGTGTTTTGGAGCGGGAGCAAGGCTGGCCGCAGATTTCCCGGCCTCACAGCTGCCATGACCCGGCCACGCTGCATTAAGGTTCAACTACTGCAGCCTGGCCACAGGTGCGACCATCGCGACTATCGGTCACGGCGCTGGGATCGCAGATGCAGCAAGGAGGTGTCGGTTTCCTACAGACCCCACCTTTTGCATTTGCAGTTGAGATGGAGGGAAGTGCCCAGCTGCTTGTGTGTGGTTCTGCAATTCTGACCATCTCTGAATCAGACACCGAAATCCAAACCGAACCAAAACACTTGCGGGTGGTTTTGTCAAAGCTAAAACCAAAACATGATGATGAATTTGAACCAAAACCAAAGCAAAGGGGATCTCTAGTATGTACTCTTCTAAAATATTTATCTATATCTCTCTTTCCCTTTGTCACTTTATAAATAAAAATGATGATGATTGATGAACTAACTACCACACTTATACAATTTCAGGTCATGATAACCCAGGGATGATTAGAACACAAGACCTGGTAATTCAATTTTTATTTATTATTAATATTTGTTTCCCAATCTATGGTATAAAAATATAGTTAAGGAATTACTGTCTCATTTAGGTTCACATGTAATTTCCTATTACCTCACATATTGTTTATTTCCCAACTATTAGTAAGGTTTCAAGCCATAATTTCACAACTGTGAAATATATATTTATTTCAAGATTGGATTGGTCTAATAATAATAATAATAATAATATTATTATTATTATTATTATTATTAATAAATGCTCTATAGACATTATAAATCAAAACTATACATCAATACATAAAATAACATAATATGCAATAATAATAATAATTATATATATATATATGTATATGTGTGTATACATATATATATATATATATATATATATATACCACATATACAAGAACCGGCACTCTGCTGGCAGCTGGCACCAACTGAAACTGGCTGGGGTGCCTTCCTCTATGGGGACATGATGACCATACGTACTTCAAAAATGAACAAACAGGCGGCACTACCAGGCTAGTGTAACAGACGAGTGTATTAAATAGTCAATGTTTCGGGGCCTTTCACCACTTCATCAGGACACCCCTGATGAAGGGGTGAAAGGCCCCGAAACGTTGACTATTTAATACACTCATCTGTTACACTAGCCTGGGAGTGACGCCTGTTTGTTCATTTTTGAAGTATATATATATATATATATATATATATATATATATATATATATTAGGTGGAGTGTAAGGAGGGATTGAAGTGTAAAGTCTTGCAACTTTCTGTGGCTTTAAAAGTAAATAAAGATAAGTCGTGTGCAGGGTATCTCCACTCAATTAACCTGTACCCAGTAAGTGGGGTAACGGGCCGATTCAGAGTCACTGGCTGGGGCTGAGTTCCTTGTGGGAACATTACTCACTGGTTAGTTATTGGAGACGGGAAAATAGTCACACTGGTATAAGGAATAGTGCTTGGGAAATGAATGAGGGAAGTTCCCCCTTCTTTTGAGGGCTGGCAGTGATAGAGGGAGGAGGTTATCTGAAGGGTGAACTGGAGTAGAGAGTAAGTGGAAGGTCAGTTCATAGATTAATGAGTTGTTGGAAGGGCTGCTGGGCTTTTACAAAGACTTGAGTGTTAAGAGGTCATTTAAAAGGTGTGTATACTGTTAGACAGTCTGATACATTCAGAGCAGTGGGGCAACACAGGAGAAATGTTTGATGTGGGGGTAAGAGGAGGTGTTAGAGGTGAGGTGGCAATCAGTGCAGAAGCTGAGAGGGAAGGTGGAAGTGTTGGCAGACATTAGTTAGGAGAGGGTGGAACAATCTAGGACTTTATATGCAAGGATGAGATTTTTGGACTGTATTCTGTGATGTATGGGGAGCAAGTGAAGCAATTGGCCAAGGAAGAGGCTGACAGAGCTGCAGGAGATGTATGTGAGATTGGGAGCAGCTTTAAGCCTAGATTAAAGTGAGGAGAGGTGGGACAAAGGAAAATCAGAAGCGCTTGGATTAGAGTTTTGGTGGTATCCATGGTGAGAAAGGGTTTTATGTTAAAGATACAGTATTGCCAAGGAGGAAGAAGTAAATAGTGACATTTGGAAATGCCCAACTATATTATAGAGATTTGATAAAGAACTTTAAAAAAAAAATGTGGATCCCTCTAAATTATAACTAGCACTATAACTAGCACTATAACTAGCACTGTACCTAGCACTATAACTAGCACTATAATTAGCACTATAACTAGCTCTGGTGCTTTCTGCCTAGTGCCATTTACCCCAAAATCAGAGGAAAAATGACAGTGGGATCCCACCTAAATTTAGTATAACCAGCACTAGGCTTTTCATGTCATGGCTTGTAGAACCATAGGAAGGGAAACCACCTGTGTGGGGGTCAAACCACCATTACAGTCCTAGGCTGACTGGCTATCTTATTGTAAGGGAATTGACCCACAAAAAAAGTTTTAGGTGGGTCACCATGTTTTAAAGAAAAATGAAATGGAGATAATCATGTATTTTTAAATTTCCTGTATATGTCCTAGAAGAACGAAAAAGTATATTTATCTGCTGCGTTGCAAAGTCTCCTGTACATTCAGTCATCCGGTGTGTGGCAGAGTTTCCAGGGGGAATAGATTTTGGGAACCGCATCCTTAGCAGTAGACAAAGTTATACATATTAATAAACTAAAATAAGTCAAATCAGTAAAATATATTTATTGTGAACTTCAAGATTGAGATGCTGACGCATTTCATTGCTTTATGGGGTTAGCAGCTATTTTTGATGGGTTTAAATAGGGAATTGATGGATTACCCATTGGCCTTTGATAGTATGTGTCCCAAAGGCAAAGGCAACTCACCCTCATCATTCATTCATCATTCTTAGAACTTCTTTGATATTTACAAAAATAATTCCATGAATGTCTGTGAAGTGATTCATTTTTTTTATGTTTTTAAGTATCCAACATGTACAGGATTCAGAACATGTAACCAGAACTCTTTCATCTCGCTGCTTTTACAGGGAGAAAATGTGGTATATGCTGCAGTGAGCCATCGCCCATCTTCCCGAGCAGCCAAACCAAAAACACTTCCACATCCTGACCCAGAGCCCGTCTATGCCGATGTGAAAAAAAATTACCTTTCTTCTTAACGTTCACTATAAAGTGGAGAACACTGATATTAAAATTAGTTTTTCTGCCTCTAGGCAGTAGAGTGATTATCGGAAATCTGTTTATGCGTCCGAGTCGCGAACAACAAAATGACAAACCGCACTGGTCCAATCCGACTAGAACACTTTATAGAACTGTTGGTATGTTAGATGCCACAAATGGAACCGCGGTTCAATAAAGTTCTATATGGTGCGTGCTACCAACTACCGATTGATATATACAGTACATATTGGAAAAGTAAGAAGTAGTAAAATGATGCACAACTCGGAAAAATTTCAAAAACATATAAAAAAATAACTTTTAATTGATATTCATTAAAAATATGTATATATTCCCCTCCAAAAGTTGAAATAACAGCAAAGTATTAAAATAGAGACTTCAAAGAAATGAAAGTAAAGATTAAAATAATATGCCGAGGGTGCTTGCACACGCTCACACACACAAAGTATATATATCGCTCCTTCATTTAACAATATATTGGGGTATTATACCTCCCATATAGAGAAGCCACAAACAGGGTAATATGAATCAATATATAGAGGTGGATTATAACTTATTACACTATTGTAATTGATGAGAATAGATATTTAACCTGTGAAACTGTATGTTGACTAATGTTCCTACAGTTTATTAATGAAGGAATAGTCAAATTAATGTCAGATAGATAACTGAAATTGTGCCACAATTTAAAAAGGGGGTAACCCTATTTCCAATCATTTAGGAGTGAATCACACATGGACATCAGTACGTATACTGGGATGGATAAACATGTTAACTAGCTGAGAATCAAGTGTTATTAATCTGATGGTAAAATAAGAAATACGTCTTTAGACTGTTACATATTATTGCTGCCAGCGACCAGTGAAGTATAAACAGTATCAGTTCTACTGTAGATACATTGTGTTCAGCTAAGATGTTGCAACTCAGGTAGTTCACAGTTATTAGCAACTTATGAATAGTTGTTCAGTATTGAGATGACACCATTTATGCCAATAACGTCTGCATATTCAGAGAGACATAGGGCCTGATTCAGACCCACTCGCGAGCGGCTGTCCGCTCGCAAGTGGGTCGATGGTCTGCACTGAGCATGCGCACGATGGAGGGAGCTCCGTCGTGCACATGCGCCAGACACGACGAGCGAAGGACTTTCCTTCGCTCGTTGTGTCCGATCAAAGGGGGCGTGCTGTCAATGTTGATTGACAGCACGCCCCCTTTGGTGGGCGTGCCGGGGGCGTGCCTCCCTGACGGGGGCGTTCCCACGGGAACGCCTCCCGTCAGAAGCCGGCCCACTGACATCACTAGTGATGTCAGTGGGAGTGATTTTGGCTCTGATAGAGCCAAAATCACTCCGGAGCTTGCGGTTGAAAACCTCAACCGCAGGCTCCGGCTCGCAATTTCGATGGTCGCGATGGTCACGACCATCGCGGCCATCAAAATGCACGCTCGTATAGCCTGTGGGTGGTGACCCACAGCTATACGAGCGTCCAGGAGGACGCTCCATGAAAATGGAGCCCGGCCCTCATTCAGAGCGTGCGCTCTGCTCAGAGCGTACGGCTCTGAATGAGGGCCATAATATGTATCACATGTCTCACATAAATGAGAAAAAGTGTGAATGATCTTAAATAATCATAACCATTATCTTGTTACTGGCAGTATTCCTATCACTCCAAATAGATAATAAAAGAGATGGTGTGGTTTCGGATGGCATAAATATTGGTCCGTATATAATTTCTTAAATATAATATTCACCCTGTCTATGAATTCAATGGAGTCATTTAGATAGAAATTAGTAACCACAATTATACTAATTGCATATATCTCGACAGTGATGGTTAATGTTCCCACAGCACTTCTCAAATGTAGTGCCTGCTGACAGTTGACGTGCCCATCCAATAGCAGACATGAAAGCGACTGGACGATTACGACATTGTAATCGTGCAGTCGTTTGCCAGTTTGTGAGGAGCCTGCACTGAATGAGCAGTTGTTCAGTGCAGGCTCATCCATCATCTGCAAACATGCTCAACCTGACATTATCGTCAGGTTGTCCAGCATGTTTGTACAATGATAGATGTCTAAACGAACAGCGGGCACGCGCATCGCTAGTCGATGTAGATGTTTTTGCAAACGATTTGCAAATGATTTATGGACGATTGAACGATCGCTCAACTTAATCGTCTAGTGGATGGGCACCTTTAGTATGTCTATTGTTAATTATGGGTTGTTATTCCCCTGCGGTTCATGTGTTATCAGTCTGCTGGAATATACAGTATTGTTACTACTCATATATTCATTTGAAATAACAGTCTATAGTTGTTGTCAGCTATTGATAAAAGAGGGGTTGACCACAATGAGGTAGATACAAAACGCAGAGTTTATAACGTAATACAGCAATTAGCGTTCAGCCGCTGTGACAATACTCTGCGCTTTTCCCATATACACAATCAGTGAAAGCTACGCGTCTGAGTCGCGCTGCGCTTGCATCAAGTTTCTTTACCATTGTTGTTTGCAGTGCGGATTTATTTATAAAGTGATTGATAGGAAGAGACAGCAACATGGGTTGGTGATTCAAATGCTGGCGTGTCACTACCGAATCAGGACGCATCTCAGCCTGCGACTGCGATGTCGGTAAAATGGCTCCATCGTGTCATTTCCCATGACCATTCTGCACAGCAATAGGGCAACTCAGAAGACTGAGAATTGACTGACCTTTGACAGATGCTGCGTCTTTCCACACAGACACTTGGATTTGCGAATCCGCCCGGGGGGCGTCTCATTACAGATCCAAGCGGCTGCGAAATTTGCATATTTTCGCACAGCCGCTGTGTACAAATTTTCAGCTGCGGTGGTATTAGTGTCCTCTGAATCAGGCCCCTCTGATTTAAAGTGTTCTGGATCAAAGGTGTGATGTCACTCAACAAAGGTGTGATGTCACTTGATAAAGGTGTGATGTCAC
Organism: Taudactylus pleione; assembly: GCA_031769625.1. Classification (NCBI taxonomy): domain Eukaryota; kingdom Metazoa; phylum Chordata; class Amphibia; order Anura; family Myobatrachidae; genus Taudactylus; species Taudactylus pleione. Next base: position 472,795 of record JAUIMM010000391.1, read on the forward strand.
CGAACAGTCATATGACCATCTTTGATGTGGTTATTTGTCATTTAGCTTTTTTACTTTAATCAGGTTTTGTTCGTATGAAAAGATAGACAGTCATTAGGAGGTCCTGACAAAATATAACTAATGTATCTTGAAGCTGCGGTATTTGTGTGACAAGAGTAGAAGTGAGAACTGTCACAATGTTCATGTTCATGATACAATTTACAGTTTTGGCTAATTCAGTAGTTTAACTTTGGAAACCTCGATTCACAAATTCATGGTTAGAAGAGAAAAAAAGCTCATTTAAGAGGACACTTTAATTACATGACAAATGTAACTTTAGTGCATACAGAACATGTCTGAATGTTCTTTTCTTATTTTTCAAAACCAATATTTCAAGGAACAAATTTGCGACTAGTTCAAAACCAATTTCTAAGAGGGACTTTGTGGGCGCATCGGTAGTTGCAGGCATACAGTACAGTAGAAACAGAACTTTGCTGTTTGCTCATTTCTAGCTAAACCACAGTGTTATCATTATATTCTACAAAAGTTAATGTCGTGGGCATTTAGCGTGCCGTGGGCATTTAGCGTGCCATGGGCATTTAGTGTGCCATGGGTATTTAGCTTCGGTTCTGTGCTATTATGAGTCCTGCGTATGGAGAAAGAAAACCTGTTTCAGATGAATCTCTTGCACCTAGCAGGGGGCAGGTGCAATTGGCAATACTAATGATGGCGATTGCGGCTGTAAGTGGAATAATAGAAGCTCTCATTAGCATATGGTCAGGCACTAACCCTACAGAAGCAATCATTAGCATATGGTCAGACACTAACCCTACAGAAGCTCTCATTAGCATATGGTCAGACACTAACCCTACAGAAGCTCTCATTAGCATATGGTCAGGCACTAACCCTACAGAAGCTCTAATTAGCATATGGTCAGGCACTAACCCTACAGAAGCTCTCATTAGCATATGATCAGGCACTAACCCTACAGAAGCTCTCATTAGCATATGGTCAGGCACTAACCCTACAGAAGCAATCATTAGCATATGGTCAGGTACTAACCCTACAGAAGCAATCATTAGCATATGGTCAGGAACTAACCCTACAGAAGCTCACATTAGCATATGGTCATGTACTAACCCTACAGAAGCTCTCATTAGCATATGTTCAGGCACTAACCCTAAAGAAGCTCTCATTAGCATATGATCAGGCACTAACCCTACAGAAGCTCTCATTAGCATATGGTCAGGCACTAACCCTACAGAAGCAATCATTAGCATATGGTCAGACACTAACCCTACAGAAGCAATCATTACCATATGGTCAGGCACTAACCCTACAGAAGCTCTCATTAGCATATGGTAAGGCACTAACCCTACAGAAACTCTCATTAGCATATTGTCAGACACTAACCCTACAGAAGCAATCATTAGCATATGGTCAGGTACTAACCCTACAGAAGCTCTCATTAGCATATGGTAAGACACTAACCCTACAGAAGCAATCATTAGCATATGGTCAGGTACTAACCCTACAGAAGCTCTCATTAGCATATGGTAAGACACTAACCCTACAGAAGCAATCATTAGCATATGGTCAGGCACTAACCCTACAGAAGCTCTCATTAGCATATGGTCAGGCACTAACCCTACAGAAGCTCTCATTAGCATATGGTCAGGCACTAACCCTACAGAAGATCTCATTAGCATATGGTCAGGCACTAACCCTACAGAAGCTCTCATTAGCATATGGTCAGGCACTAACCCTACAGAAGCTCTCATTAGCATATGGACAGGCACTAACCCTACAGAAGCTCTCATTAGCATATGGTCAGGCACTAACCCTACAGAAGCTCTCATTAGCATATGGTCAGGCACTAACCCTACAGAAGCTCTCATTAGCATATGGTCAGGCACTAACCCTATAGAAGCTCTCATTAGCATATGGTCAGGCACTAACCCTACAGAAGCTCTCTTTAGCATATGGTCAGGCACTAACCCTACAGAAGCTCTCATTAGCATATGGTCAGGCACTAACCCTACAGAAGCTCTCTTTAGCATATGGTCAGGCACTAACCCTACAGAAGCTCTCATTAGCATATGGTCAGGCACTAACCCTACAGAAGCTCTCATTAGCATATGGTCAGGCACTAACCCTACAGAAGCTCTCATTAGCATATGGTCAGGCACTAACCCTACAGAAGCTCTCATTAGCATATGGTCAGGCACTAACCCTACAGAAGCTCTCATTAGCATATGGTCAGGCACTAACCCTACAGAAGCTCTCATTAGCATATGGTCAGGCACTAACCCTACAGAAGCTCTCATTAGCATATGGTCAGACACTAACCCTACAGAAGCTCTCATTAGCATATGGTCAGGCACTAACCCTACAGAAGCTCTCATTAGCATATGGTCATTAGCATATGGTCAGGCACTAACCCTACAGAAGCTCTCATTAGCATATGGTCAGGCACTAACCCTACAGAAGCTCTCATTAGCATATGGTCAGGTACTAACCCTACAGAAGCTCTCATTAGCATATGGTCAGGCTTCTGCAGCATTGGGCAAATACAGACCCTTAGCGTTTGACTTTGAATCAGCCCCAGTATATTTATAAAGCTGTCACTCAAACTCTGCTTTGTTTGAGAATCATATTTGTCCTAACACCGCAAAATGTTATAGAGGAGGGAAGGCGTATGGTTAAAATCGTTAAACATGCTCCAGGAATTTCATATATATTACTTAGACCAATAGTACAGAGTCTTTGCTATATGTTAATGTACAGATGGTATGTAAGGGAAATTCTATTTGTGAAAGTGTTGCACAATACTAGTGTAAAGACTACTGCATGTATAAATGGGTTCATCTATCAGGAAACTGATTTATTAGCTTCTAATTGGTAGTTTCACCTTATTTACCTTTCATTCACTTATATAACATTTTTATTTTAAATATATATATATATATATATATATATATTGTGTTATTTGTGTATTAAATATGTAATGTTTTCACCTGTGTATTTTTTTATTATTTTCACACATAAAAATACTCAGCGGGAAGACAGAGGAGAATGTGACCAACAAAAGTACAGTAAACATCCAACATAAAGTACACTTAATAAAGAAGAGTATAAAATACACTGTAATAAATAAGAGTATAAAATATGCTGTAATAAAGTAGGGTATAAAATACACTATTATAGAAGGGTACAACATACACTAAAAAAGGGTTAAAAATACAATAATATAGAAGGGTATAAAATACACAGAAATATAGAAGTGTATAAAATATGCTGTAATAAAGAAGGGTATAAATGATACTGTAAATAGAAAAGGTATAAAATACAGTATAATAAAGGGAATACATACGGGATGCCGGCATTCAGCATCCCGACGGTCAGGATCCCAATGCTGACAGCCCAACAGGATTAGGATACCGACACCTGATGTTCAGTATCCTACCCCTCCCCCTCTCCCTACCCTAACCTTAACCCTGCTTCCCTGGTGCCTAAACCTAACCGTCCCCCTCTAGTGCCTAACCCTCCCCCTAACCCCAGTACTTAACTTTGGGATCACGGCGAGAAGCTGGCATCTGTATTTTCATTCGGGAGAAAACAACCATCCTGGTTGTTATCTAGTGCAAGGGTTGGTTTTATTCATTATTTTATTTTAAGAAGACCTTGGATGCCTACTGGACAAGGGGACTACTCCAGGCAATGTAGGTGAGTATATGTGAGTGTGTATGTATGGATTAAAACTTTACTGTGTACGGTGTGTGTGTTTATTTCAACATTTCTTTACAGGTCCCAGTGGGCTCTTAATGCCCCGAATGCTGGTACTTGTGGTTTTCCATGTACCAGCATGCCGAATAGGCTTGCTGGGACCTGCAGCTCTACTGTAAAGACAATGTTTTGATTCTTCTATTTTTACACTACATTTACACAGTCAACCTGCCACCCACCGCCCAGGGGTGGCGGGGATAGCCCCGGGCTATCAGCCTAGGATATGGGTGCCCTGAAGAGGGGGACCCCTTTATTGTGGGTGTCCCCAACTCCAGGGATCCCTGGCCTGGCTGACTAGCAGTCAGGACTGATGCTGCAGCTGGGGGGCCCGGTGATAGGTTCGGTTCTGGACTTACAGTGGAACCCTACGCGATTTTTTCCCTGTAAGTCCAGAACCAGGACTGGTTCCAAGAGCCCAGTGCTGGTTGTGTTAAGTACAGTGGAACCCTACACAAATATTTACTGTACTTAAACAACCAGGACTGGCTTTCAAAAGTCCGGGGCTGGTTGTGTTTTGGGGGGGGGGGTCATATTTTTTTAAACATTTAACTCTTAATTTGCTTGTTGCTTGATACCTGCTGGCATCTCACTGATGTCTGCATGTATCTGTGTGAAAACTAACCTGCTCATGCTGAAAGTGAAAGCATGAAGCAGTTCTGTGCAGTCGGGGATTTGCAGTTAATTTTGAAGTGGGATTTGCCATTCGATTTGTACATGAACATGTCAAATCGAACAGCAAATCACTGTTCCAAACCAAACCAAATGCTTCTCAAATCGAATCTTCATAAATGAGCGGATTTCAGAAGGGATTTGAACTTTCAATTTGAGGTGAGCTAAATTGAACTTCAAAACGAAAGTCATATCAACCTTTGATAAATTTACCCCTAAGATGTAAAATTTACTAAGGGTCGATTTGGCATTTTGAGTGATTTGGCATGCAATTTGCATGTGATTTTGCATTTGGGTATTTACTAAAGGCCAAATCGAATGTAAAATCGAATTTTAGTCAAATTTACCTCAAATCAAACATAGGGAAAACATTGGTATTTTCACATAGACCAACACACAAATCTCTTATTTACTATCATTCGATTTAAAATTGAACACAAAATTGAACTTCAAATCGCACTGAGCAGGTCGAATTAACACACATACATGCAGACATCAGTGAGATGCCTGCATGTATCTGACTGTAACAAGCAAATAAAGAGTTAAATGTTTAAAAAAAATGATGTGAGGTACAACCCCAAAACACAACCAGCCCTGGACTTTTGAAAGCCAGTCCTGGTTTTTTAAGTACAGGCAAACAATTGTGTAGGGTTCCACTGTACTTAATACAACCAGCATTGGGTTCTGGGAACCAGTCCTGGTTCTGGACTTGTAAAAATATAGAAAAAAGAAGACTCTTGGTTGGGGGCACTCAAATAATGTATCAATAGTTGAAACTAGTGATACTAAAACTTAACTTTTAATATATCAGAAATTAAGACAATAGATAATCAACAATACATTACATACAACATACAACACAAAGATCTTCCACTATACCACTCAGACAAGTGGAACAAATTGTGCACGTGGCACTAATGAGTGATGTGAAAATAAGCTAAACTAAGCTAATATTCTTATATATAAGGAATCCCGTCAAGAAATCTTCCCAGGTAACTTCCCTAGTGTGCAATAATATGCACACAGAGATTTATCCTCAGAGGTTTTAGCAGATATATATACATACATTTTAATAAAGAAGTCAATTAATTAAGCAAGTATTTCCTGATCATTGGACACCAATTACTCTACCATAATCAGGTATAAACTTCTAATTATACTCTGCTTATCTATTCGATACCTATTCATCTTTTATTTATCTCATCACAAGTTAAGGGAGATGAAACAATATTTATGTATTTATTCCCATATACTATCATAGATAATGTGATATTCAGCACAGTTGCTCTATAATATTTATATTGGATATTGTTTCCCCCTTAGGTAATATTTCCTCAGTATGCGGTAGTAGATAAACAGATTTTTATGGGAACTATCAACATATACGGCAGCATATACATACCATTCATTTACTTGTTAATTAACTGTTTAATATCGGTTACCATCTAATCTTGCTATATATCCAGATATAAACCTCGGACAATACTGTATCCATTAAGATCAAACTTATTCATTCAATCATTTGCGTCACCGTTAATTAAGGGAGATTTAGCAACATCATGTATCTGATTTCATTTATTTTTGACATTTAGTAGACTCATTAACAACATTATGATTAGGTTGCCACTTTCCTTGTTATTAATCGTACAGTATCTTCTTTATATAATGTTAGATTTTTATATATTTATATATTATCTGATATTACTTACTTACCGATTAGCTTTATCCTCTTACCAGTTAATGATATACAATATATAATGTACATATCTTTAATTGGAGCATTTCATTATCCTTGATATGAATCAATTTCTCTCACCATGTTAGAGTTAATTCATCAATTAGACAATTATCCTCTACGAGGGCGGGTATTTATTGGACCCCCCCTTCACACATGTCACTGATGTGAACAAGCCTTACCTTACAAGGCGAAACGTACGTCATCACCCACCGCTTAGTAATCTGATCGGCCGGGCACCATCCCGCTGACTACCTGAAGAATGCAGCATGCAGTCACAGCTGCTCGATCTTGTAACAAAATACTCACCGCCTAAACAACCTGACCGGCCGGGTACCATCCCGCTAACTGCCTGAATGATACAACATGCAGCCAGAGCCGCTCGAATTTTGAAGTAAGAGGAATCTTACCTTCTTCTCCTCTCTTCCTGTGATCGGACAGCCAGGCCCAACTGTCTTTTCAATTGAGGGACCCTCTCCTATTTATGTTACTCTCCTGATCACGGTGCACGGGTCTATTTCCCTGTGCCGTGCACCTGCTCTGGAGGGTCAACTAATTAATGTTGTTTGGAGAAAGATTCCCCCCAATATATATTTATTTATCTTTGACTAATCAGATACCACTCTGCATAATCACCGTAGGGAAGTGTTTAATTCATTATTTATTTATTTTTCTGGATAACCGGATCAGGGTGCTTTATATTTATTTTTGTTCTTGCATGACCCAATATTGACTATACAGTGGCTCAAGAACTTGCAGTCTTAACCAAGAATTATAGATATTGCCATTTATGCCTTTATACCTTTAACATCGATATTTTACATGTAAACCTCTTTGATGCATGAGATCGCTAGGGGACAATTGCACATATAGAGATAACCTGTCCTGCAATGTCTTTTGATATCAGGGGAGTAACAACTTGTGCACACTGACAGCAGAGGTGCCCTTTCTCTTTCTTCCTACCAGCTGCCAACCCCGTTCTCTCATCCCGTGTCCTCTGTTTTCACATGACACAGTGACAGCAGAAACGGGGGAGACATTTGTCTGGGCCCCTTTTGGTACTACTTACAGGAATTTATATGCCTTCTGTGCAATATGTTGCCTTATGATAACTACATGTATTTCATTCCCTGATCTAGGTGACACAGTGACTAAATGTCTGATATAATTACACTAAATATTATGTCTTAGGCTATTCTATAGCCAGTCATTCGTACGCAGTAAACATTCCGTATATAGCACCCTAAAAAACACGACGTGTGTGCTGCAAAATAGTACGATTTCTGCTAAATAGATAGTATCAAATTGATATTTATTTAGAAACCTGCTGCAGAAACTCTTACAGTATAAAAACTAAACTTTTGCTTTCGCATTACATGTATGTGCCTAAATGATTATCATGTTTCAAAATTGTATAATAAGCTCTAATAATATAAATTGACAGATGTCATCTATATGCAAATTGTTTCAATTTCATGCAGCAAATTTTCAAATATATCTTGGAACAGCCTCTAGCTATTGTCCGGCATATTGGCTTAACACACATGTCAGCTCGACAATTTGGTGTATTGTTGTTCTAAACGTTTGTTATGGTGATTTTTGCATGCCCATTTGTGTGAGCAATTGATTAGTCATATGCAACATTAGGAGAATCTATCTTTGTAACAAATAAATATTTGATAATTATATTTTGTTGAATCGTTATAACAAGAATAATATTCACCCGAACTCAGCTTAGTTTAGCTTATTTTCACATCACTCATTAGTGCCACGTGCACAATTTGTTCCACTTGTCTGAGTGGTATAGTGGAAGATCTTTGTGTTGTATGTTGTATGTAATGTATTGTTGATTATCTATTGTCTTAATTTCTGATATATTAAAAGTTAAGTTTTAGTATCAACTATTGATACATTATTTGAGTGCCCCCAACCAAGAGTCTTCTTTTTTCTATATTTTTACATACCTTGTATCACTCTGACTCAGGGGAGCACCGCCAACTCAAAAATTGAATCTATCTCCATTATTGGATACTATGACCTGTATATAAATTGGTTTGGACAGGAATGTATTACCCCATCCTATTTTAGTGTATTGTATACACCAAGGATGTTCTCACTATTGTTTTTTCTCTGTTTTTTCCTGTGCGGGCTCTAAAGATACTCTCTCTGGTTCTGGACTTACAGGAAAAAAATCTCGTAGGGTTCCACTGTCTGTTCCAGAACAAAACCAGCAGGAGGCTGATGCCACAGCCAGGGGAGCCCTATCACCGCCCCCCCCCCACCCGCAGCATCAGTCCTGACCACTAGTCAGCCAAGGCCAGGGATCCCTAAGGAGTTGGGGACTCCCCCGAATAAAGTAGATGGTGAGTATGTTTTTTTTTCCACAGGTACCCTATGGAATTTCTACTGGAGAAGGGGACCGATGCTTCAGGGATACATAGGTGATTATGTGTATATGTGTGTGTACATGTGTGAGTGCATATATGTTTATTAAACTTATACTGTATATGGTGTGTGTGTGTGTTTATTTCAACATTTCTTTATAGATGAACTACAGGTCCCAGATTGCCCTTAATGCCCCGCATGCTGGTACTTGTGGTTCTCCAAGTACTAGCATGTGGAGGAGGCTTGCTGGGACCTGCACCTGCAATTCTACTGTAAAGACAATGTTTTGATTCTTTTATTTTTACACTACATTTACACAATCAACCCATCACCCACCACCCAGGGGTGGCAGGGATAGCCCCAGGCTATCAGACTAGGCTAGGGGTGCTCTGGAGAGGGGGACCCCTTTATTGTGGGGGTCCCCAACTCCCCAGGGATCCCTGGCCTGGGCTGACTAGCGGTCAGGACTGATGCTACGGCTGGGGGGCCCGGTGATAGGGCTCCCCTGGCTGTGGCATCAGCCCCCCGCTGGTTTTGTTCTGGAATAAACAGTGGAGCCCTATGCTATTTTTTCCCTGTAAGTCCAAAACCAAGACTGGTTCCCAGAGCCCAGTGCTGGTTGTATTAAGTACAGTGGAACTCTACACAATTTTTTCCCTGTACTTAAACAACCTGGCTTTCAAAATTCAGGGGCTGGTTGTGTTTTGGGGGGGTACCTCACATCATATTTTTTTTACATTTAACTCTTTATTTGCTTGTTACAGTCAGATACATGCAGGCATCTCACTGATGTCTGCATGTATCTGTGTGAGAATGAAATGTTCATGCTGAAAGTAAAACATGAAGCAGTTCTATGCAGTCAGGGATTTGCAGTTCGTTTTGAAGTGGGATTTGCCGTTCGATTTGTACATGAACATGTTAAATCTGGCAGCAAATCACTGTTCCAAACTGAGCCAAATCGAATCTTTGTAAATCAGGGGATTTCAGAAGGGATTTGAACTTTCGTTTTGAGTCGGTTTGAGGTGAGCTAAATCGAACTACAAAACAAAAGTCAAATCGACCTTTGATAAATTTACCCCTAAATCTGAGGATAGAAAGAACATGGTTAAAAATCAACTGTGTAAGCATATTTATTTTTCTGAAAATGCATCTTCCCTGCCTCCTGTACTTGTGAGGACTGATAATGAATAAACATTGCTTTTCAACTGATAAACTTGTCATTATTATCGGGTAAGCCCAGTATCAATTTGGGAAATAATTTGCCCACAAGGGGAACAAAGGTGAAATGTTTTGCTTAAGGATCATGACCAGCCATTGGGAGGTGTGATCATCAACTGGCGGGGTGTGCTTATCCCACAAAGGACTTTGCATAATATTATGCAGCTTCAAATTCCCAGACACAATGCTGTGCCCCCCTTATGCTGGGCATACACTACCAGATAAAATGTATGTCAGACCGACAGACATTTTATCTGGCAGCCTGCCAGCCACAGAAGTCGCCGGCATACACTGTGAGAGAAATCTCACAGTGTATAGCCCGACATCCGCGCTCCGCCCCCGGGGGAGGAGACATTTCCCTGTTCCTTCCGTAGGAAGGAACACAGGAAATGTCTGTCTGTCAGCTGCGCTGGGCATACACTGCCCGATGCGGCTGACAGTTTACCCGCTAAATATCGCATCGGACGGGCATGCTGGACAATCCAGCATGCCCGACCGAGCAATATTTAACCCTCGGTCGCCTGCATACACGCTGCAATTATCGCGGCGATCCGCCGATATCGGGCGGATCGTCCCGATAATTGCAGAGTGTATGGCCAGCATTAGTCTAACAAATTGTATCTCTCACGCCTTTAGGTTAATAAAAATGATCTGTGGCTGCTTTAGTAGGAACAATATAATAATGTGTGCCACCATTTTTATAGTAAATGTTATTGGTGCTCCTTTACTCAAATAATAATAATAATAATAATAATAATAATAATAATAATCTGTGCATCATACAGTATATCCTAATAATAACATGTGCTCCCAGATAGAATAATAGTAATTGTCTATGCGGCATATTTATCACAAACCGCATTTCAACTGCAACTGGCATAAATATTTAATGCCTAAATTCATAATTATTAAATGTTATGTTTCACACGAATTTAGTAGGATGCTGTTGCCGGGAGACAGGTTCTGATAAGAGCTCATCCCATTGAAGAGCTGAAAGCAGAGGGATAGATTACTTATCCCTCTTTTTCCTGCATTAAGTCACCCATAGTTTTATTATTTTAAACACCACTCTTAAGCTTAACTTAACTAATAAATAAGACACAGACAACTGTATAGAATTGGAAAAAAGAGGTCACAGCCAAATTTATTTAGATCAGAATAGAATTGAATTAATTAGTCCTGGTGGTGCAAAAGCAGTGCTACCTCGGTCTACAGCTCATAATAATTATTCGCTTTACCAAAAATGGGGTGGAGTTTTACACCCCGTGCGCAAGCTATCCTGGGTAGTACCACCTCCCCTTAACTGGCACAGTGCTGGTACCTCCCTAGGATGAAGACCTGGTTCCCCCCTAAAGTAGTAACCGACTCACCTCTCTCAAAGGGGGAATGCTAGATAAGCTCTGCTGTGCTAAATTGAGCCGCCGAGGAGCACTGCTTTCCGCCAACGATGTGGACACCATGGCCATGTACCGCCACCAAAGAACACCTAGCCCCTCCAAACTATTCCAAAGAAGCAAAGATATCCGAGACAAAAAACTCCAAACCTTCTTTGGTGAGGTGCACTCCATCTGGCCTTTATAAATGCGCCTCCACATAGGGAAGACAAGGGTGCTTGATAAAATGCCCATCTAAAACCATCACAAACTTAGACACCGCAGCGTTCGCTTCCTCCTAACTCTGTTTAGGACTGCCCCACCCTGAGTGCCACTCCAGAACCTCCTCAGAATTATTTCAGACCAACAAATCTTAACCTGTGGCCAGCATTCCGGTATCAACTTCTAATCCCGCTTAATGGCGAGTATCAGTTCCACTCCCTTACACGCACCAAGGTCATTACCACCTAAGTGCACTACTAAACAGTCAGGGGTCCCCCACTTTGCTTTCAGACTGCCAAAGAAGGTCAAAATAGCCTCTCCACTTCAAACCCTTCAATCCAATCCAACGTACCTTAAAAAGAGGGGGGACCTTAAAAGGGGCTAAGGTAGCACAGCTATGCCTTAGCTCAGTACACAAAAGATTGCCCAACAGTCCATACCCGGCAATCTCTCCTCAAATAACCTGTGATGGGAAAAAATTGTATACCTAAGCATTAACAGAATATAATAATACAAACTCAAACAGGAAAAAAGGAGGGAAATTGAGTTGTTTGGGCGACCCAGATGGAGGTGAACGACACAAAACCTCTTATGCTTATTTGAGGGCAAAAGTGAAAAAACTCCAATCCCCCCTAGTGGCGGGTAGCATAAGGCACTGGGTTTTCCTAACAACAAACTCGCCAGGAGCGCCATTACTTCTGCAATTTATTGCCCTTATTTATAACTCTTGTAAGCTGAAGACTTCCATCTACCTAAGTGCTTGATTGCCTCCGCAAAAGAACCTGACACTGCTGCGCAATTTGTTGCCCCAATCCTAAATGAATGGGCGCCGTACTCTTCAATCAACACGTCCAAAGCTATCAGGCATCTATTGAACACACTTGCAAACTGGAACTTAGATACTGGAACTTGGGAGAACTTCATGAATAAGCCATTGAGCCCCCCCATTTAGACGCTGCTGATTATACCTGTTAGCTAGCGTTACTGGGCAGATGCTCGGCTCTGGATGCGAGGGGACAGAAATCCAACGCCCCCTATCCATCTGATCTGTTTTTGATCAAATTTAAATTAGCCTTAACTACAACATTACCCATTAGCAACCCTGTGTTGGCTGGTTTTTTATCTGCTGCTACTAACTCCCCAACCTGTAAAGTACCGAAAAACGCCAGCGCAAAGGACAAACTAAACAAGGCCACTTCAAAATCACCCTTACTTATGCCTGATTTCCAAAACTTCTCTCAACATACCCACATCTTTTGGCCTACATGAATCGCCCAAAGATGCCTGCTCATGAAGCCGCTTGCTCCCTCGCCCAACCCCTCCACGCTTTAGAAATAATAAATTACTTGGTAGGATCAGTCAAACCATTCACCCATGCCATACAAACTCAGACATACTGCCTTGCGGATCATTACTGGCCTCTGTCTTTGCCAGAAAAACCCGCCATTCATCCCACGTTGCTGCATAGGACCTCCATGTACCTGGAGCAAGTGCTCTCAGAGTGAGTCCTTCAATGCCGGATTCATGATCTGCCAGACAGAATCAGGACAAAGCAAACCATAAATCCCAGCTGACAGGGCCAATAACCTAATCCTATCCCATTGGAAACGAGACAATGCATCCGCAACCTCATTCTCAACACCCTGGACATGCTTGGCTGTAAAATCAATATTCCTAAGCATACAGACAAAAACGAAATGTCTAATTAGCCACAGCACTTGGGGGCTGACCAACCTCTGATTGTTAATAGCCTGAAACACTCCCAAGTTGTTGCACCAAAATATACCTTAAAATCCTCCTTCATATCCACTGAAAGGCGGATCATATGGTGAACATTTTTTACGCCTGCGGAGGCTCGCTCCAGCCTGCGACAAAAACCCCCACCCATGGGAATGATGTGACAAGCAGAATTGAGTCACCTAGTAGAGACTGCAGCTGCTTCAAAGATATTTTCTTAATGGACACAAAATCGCTAACAACTCGCTAATCTTGTGTACTTTTCACAGATCAGCCTACACAAACCCAAATCAGTGTAAATTTCAATACCTTAGTAACTTGCCCTTCCGCCTTTTTGTGCACAATGGGAACCCACATTGACCTAAAAAGCGCTTGAGCCGAAAAACAGCAGCTCGCTACAGACTGCACTATCAGCCTGTCCTACCAAAAGAAAGTTGTCAAGATAATGAGTGATGCCTGACTGGCCTCTACCCACTTGGAGACACCTCTGTAAAAAAAGAGCTAAAACACTCAAAAAAGGAACAAGAAATAGAACAGCCCATAGGTATACACTTATATATGTAAAATGAACAGCCTATCCGAAAACTCATCTACCTAAATGACTCGGGATGTAAAGGGAGCAACTGAAAGCCGATTCAATATACATTTTTTGCTAACAAAGCCCCATTCCCAAAATCCTGCATGAAACTAAGTGCATCCTCAATTGACTGGAAGGTGACACTACATTTGACTGGATCTAAGGCGTCATTTACTGACCCTCCTTCCAGGTAAGACAGGTATTGTATGAACCTGCACTTTCCTTGTTCCTTCTTTGGTACCACACCCAGTGGATAAATGCAAAGATCCTTCACTGGTGGTGAGGTAAAAGGGGGCACGACCTCTGAAAATTCCCTAGCTGACTTCAAATTCCTTTTAGCTACAACTAGTTCCAGACGAACCAATGGTAACCTCAAACCCACGCTCTAACACTTTCACCTTAATTGGAGACACAGCTCTACTTAGCCTCCACATACTGCTCCCTTTTTCCTGCTGCATGACCCCCGGGACGACTGCAGTCCTTCGTTGGGTAACCTCCCCCACCAAGCATGCAGATGCGCCGGTAGTGGCAGCTAGTCCCTCTGTTACACTGGGCGTTATTAACACGAAGCACTTCCCTTTCCCATTGGTATTAAATCCTGGGCGGGCTGGAAAGGGGTATTTACACCCAACATTCAAGAGTTGTTTGGGCCTGCTGCGTAACTTCCATCCACACCTCCACATCCTTAAACCCAAAACTAAAAACTTTCTGGCCATCCAACTTTTTCCTAAAAAGCTCATCGTACTGCATCCAAACATCAAGCCTAGCTGACACCTGCATGCCTTGTACTGAATGTAAGTACTTTAACACATTCTTACATTCAGCCGGGCGAGTCTCAATGTAGCATGCAGCAAACACATACATACCAGTAAGCCAATTCTGATAGCTCCTCCTGGCCTCCTCGGCTGCCACCTCCCCCTTCTTCGCTGCGTCTAATGCCTTCTTAGTGTCATGTGTGATTGCGAACATGTCGATATATCGACCTCTTCGTATTCACTCCCTGATCACCTCAATATTGCCGTGTTTGAGCAATGGGCAGAAAGTATTACATAAGCTTGCGCGCATCTCACCTGCTCCAAATGCCGATGGGATCAAAGGAGCGTCCTTGGAAGTGGAAGCTTGTCCCTCGTTGTGCGGTGCGCCCACCGCGCTTTGACACGACGACAAATGCTCATCTGCCACGACATCCCCGGAAGTCAATGCGGACACCAACGGCTGACTTAAAGGAACCTGTGGGCTTGACACACTGGCATTAGGGACAATTACAGATGGTGCACACGTAGTAAATGGGCACGGGAGGGGTGCTCTGCGGCAGGGGAGTTATTGGGGGCTGCGCTGTTGAAGGAAGCATTGGGGATGGTGGCAGGGGTGGGGGCGGGGCCTGTGGAAGGGGTGAGGGGTTGGCACACCGTCTGTTAGCCTGAGTGCTGTCCTGGAAGACTGAACCTATTGGGGCATAGAGGCAAAGTTGCCCAGGACGGATTTGTACTGCTTTGCAAAATGCCCAGGTGCCTGCGAATATGAAGGAGAGTAAAATTGATAGCTCGTGCCCATGAATGGCTTTGGGAATGGCTGCTGGTAAGCTTCCAGATAGAAATAAGTGGTGAAACAAAAAGCAAACCTGCGGCCTGCCAGCAATTTAGCTGCGGCAGGTGGGGGGGGCAATATTGGTGCAATTTATCTGGGCCAAGCGCTGCCAGAAGGGGATGCTCTAGCCTGCTGTAAAAATGGCCCAGGGAAGTGAAACACAGGGTGGGTGGAGGCTGCATGGGGCTTAATATGCTGCCAGCCTGGCTCCCAGGGGAGGCCTGCGCACTGGGTGCAGCAGAAATCTCCCAAGCCACCAGTTCATTAGACCGAGAGGGGGGAATTTGAGGAGGTTAAAACCTCAGCATCTGAAATGTGAGTGGGGCGGGGCTAGTGGCCGGGGAAGCTTGGCGCGCTGCTCCGCATAGGGCTGGAGAGATGAGCGGGCGGGGGGTGCCAAGCCCGACCGCCGCACCCCTCGCCAGCCATGTCTGGAGGCCGGATGGGGAAGCGGCAGACGGGGTGACCACCAACCAAACGGTGGGGAGGGGGGGCATTGTGGCGTGGATGGGGCATTATCAAAGAGGGGGTTGAAAAGAGGGGGATTGACAGGAATGGAGGGAAAAAGACAAGGTACGAAAAGGTGGGGAACAAAAGAATAGGAGGGAAGAGAAAAAGTCTGTGATGAAAGAGCTATCTGAGGAAAAAAACTGTCTGTGAGGAAAGATTTATTTATGAGGAAAGCGCTATAGAAATAAGGGTACAGTAAAGGAAAATAAAGGTTTAATTCAAGCTATAACAGACAATAAAGATACAGAGTACTTAACAGTCCGGGATCACAAACTGGAAAGAGGCAATTGACTCCTCCTCCAGCCCTAATATACCACTGCTAAACCCCGCCTCGACAGGGCAGGTAATAGGCTAACCGATAATGATTGACAACTGTCCTCTACCAATTATAAACTAACAATAAAACCAGCTCTAACTAGTACTGTACATAAAAAACAGTGTGCTTATATCTTCTCAAACTTATTAAGCATTTGAATATTTTAGTTGCTCTGTCCATACTGCATATGCCCGGGTAACTATGTATAATTGAAGATCACAGTCTGTAACCTGACCACTAAAGGATAGGCCTAGCCCTCAGACAGTGGGTCCCACCAGGAGTTTCCCTTGTACCCCCGTGGGCCAGTCTGACCCTGCCCATTGCTACTCTGCAGACATAGGGTGCACCAAGTGTCCATTACACTGAAATTTAAATATGCACAGACACTTGCACATTCGAAATCAGGAAATACTGTACATGTCTTTCTGTCTAGCAAATGGACTTCAGGCCATTAATCATTATAAACACCACTGTCTAGCCTGAGTTATCCTCCACAGAGAGTGTGGGAGAATTTTGTATTGTACATTGTATTGTACTCCTTCCCCATTTTACTAATTATGTCTGTTTTCCTCATTTCCCACTGTCTGCGGCTATTTGTGATCACGAGTAAGATAACATCTTATTATGTGAGTTATTGTGTTAAAGCATTTAACAAAAAGACATACAGAGGTTACAGAAATTGTCATAACAATTCTATATGCAACTGGTTTCTACTGGGAAAGAATAGCATTATGCATTTACATGTAAGGAGGGTCAGCTACTATTTATTTACTTTTAAATGGAACCCTTTGGTGCGGGTGATGAGTCCCACTTATCATCTGCATGGACACCAAAACTGCAATTGACCAGTGAGACTCATCGTCCTCTGCGAGACGGGTAAAAAAAATAAAACAACCTCCCCGCTGGTCCTGATGACTGGTGGGTACACGTTGGCAGCTGTGGGGAATTCTTGGAAGTGCTGCCATGTGCGCTAATGGCACTGTAATGTAAAAAAAAAAAGAGTGGATGAAAAAGGTGGTAGGAGGAACATTAAGGGCCTCATTCAGACCCGCTCGCAAGCGCTGAGCGCTTGCAAGTGGGTCGATGTTGAGGCCCTGTGCCCGCGCAGCGGCCGCACTGCGCGTGCGCAAGCCCCGGAGTGAGAGAGAAATTCTCTTGCTCCGGGGTTCACTACAGAAGGGGCGGCTGTCGATGGTGATCGACAGCTCGCACCGTTTTGTAGGCGGGGTAGGGGGGGGTGGCTGGCCAAATGGAGGAGTTCCCAAAGGAACGCCTGCCATTTGGGGGCGGCCCCATTGACATCACTCGTGATGTCAGTGGTAAGCTTTCAGCTCTATTAGAGCCGAAAGCTCACTGGGGTTTGCGGACGATGAGACCCTACCACAAGGGTCTTGTCGCAAGCCCTGATGATCGCGATGGTCTTGACCATCGCGACCATCAACCTGGCCGCTTGCTAAAGCTGTGGGTGGTCACCCACAGCTTAGCGAGTGGCCAGGAGGCCGGCTCTTTACCAAGATGCGGCCGCCCTCATTCAGAGCGAGCGCTCGCATTTTGCGAGCAGCTCTGAATGAGTTCCTAAGTCCCTATATCTCCCCCACCATATAAGAAAGAAAGTGGGAGTCCCCTCTTTTGAACATTGCAGCAGGCTAGTATATTTTGTCTAGTGATCACATGTGATCACAAAAACAATATTACCTGTGCTACGAAAAACAAACATTTTCCGGATATGGGTCAGGGTACATTACATGACCTATTATCCCATAATGACAACGGCATGCATAATGGCATCTTATTAGAAAGAGAAGAGTCTCATTGTTCCACTAATACAGCCCCCCAGCAGCTATTTTCTAGTGATCGCCTGTGAACACCAGACAACATCACCAAGCACTATGGATAACACGCATTTTCCACTCTTGGGGAGGGCACAGCATGCCCAAACTCCCCCATGCTGACCCACACATGGTGGCATCTTTGTTTGAGAGAGAGAATTCTCCTCTTGCAGATGATGTGCTCCTTAGTAATTATTGTCTATTTGCCAGACAGACATAAACAGAACTAACAAAAGAAGGGGTTATCTCTTTATTCAGTCATGATGGTGATCCCAGTCTGTGATGTTGTTCGCAGTGCTGGGGTTGCAAATGCAGTAAGAAGGTGTCTGATACCTCCTCCTGCATTTACATCTGAGATGGACGGATTTGCACAGCTGTTTGTGTGCGGCTGTGCAAATCCGTCTATCTCTGAATAAGACCCTTAACCTTTTGGCACTTGTCTCCATTGACTAACACCATCTGACAAAAGCATGAGCCCACTTTCTTTTATGTCGACAGCCCAGCCGGAGAGTCAGGGCCAGATTAAGGTCTGTGGGGGCCCCTGGGCAACAAACTTGTGGGGGCCCCTATATACCACCATCCCCTGTAGTAATGCCCCTTAAGCAGTGCCCCCAGTAGTGGACCCCCTATGCAGTGCCCTCAGTAGTGCTCCCAGACTCACTAGTGGTCCCCACTATGCAGTGCCCCTTATATAATGCCCCAGTAGTGGTCCCCCTATACAGTTCCCCCATTAGTGCACCTTATATAGTACCCCCAGACCCAGTAGTGGTCCCCCCTATGCAGTGCCCCTTATATAATGCTCCAGTAGTGGTCCCCCTATACAGTGCCCCCACTAGTGCAATTTATATAGTGCCCCAGACCCAGTAGTGTCCCCCCCCATGCTGTGCCCCTTATATAATGCCCCAGTAGTGGTCCCCCTATACAGTGACCCCAGACCCAAGAGTGGTCCCCCCTATGCAGTGCCCCTAATATAACTCCCCAGTAGTGGTCCCCCTATACAGTGCCCTCAGTAGTGCCCCTTATATAGTGCCCCCAAACCCATTAGTGGTCCCCCCATGCAGTGCCCCTTGTATAGTGCCCCCTAAAGTCCCCCCTTATGCATTGCCCCAGAAGTAGCCCACCCCTATTCAATGCCGCCAGTAGTTGTCCTATGCTTTGCCCCCAGTGCCCCCATGAAGCAGCCCCCCCTATGCAGTGCCTCTTACACACACACACACAAAAAAAAAACACAACGGTCCTGAATCCCCACTCCTGATGCGACCGCCGCTGTCCGCTCCGGCTCCTCTTCTCCTGCAGTATGGGAGGGACGTCAGCGTCATGACGTCACTCCCATCATCACCCGGGGGTTGCCGGAAGACGTAGCTCATAAAGTGAGCTCCAGCCAGCTCCCTCCGTTGAAGCAGCAGCCAATGAGAGTCTGTGACTCTCATCGGCTTCTGTAATAAACACACATCTGCCGCCGGCGGCTGCTGTGTATGTCACTGTGTAGTGTGGCCGCACTCCCTGCGCGGTCTACACTACACTAGCACGGGAACACTAGTGGCGGGCGAAGCCACCGGCTGCACCGCTGCTAGTGGGGGCCCCCTCTGTGTGTGGGGGCCCAGGGATGACCACCCCTGTCGCCCCCCCCCCTTAATCCGGCACAGGGGAGAGTCATCTTCCAATCCCTCCCAGAGGACCTTGAGCTGTTCCCAATGCCCATGGCTGGGTTTGCTATTTGTGTAGGCATGGCCTGGTAGCCACAGAGGTGCAGGTGCAAATGCTGGGTCTGCAACTGGGAAATAATGTAAAGTAATAATGTAAAGTGATTGCATTAGATATGAATTAATTTTTCTCATTACAATACTAAGGTATGTTAAGTTTAGGGCGTAACACATTTTAATAAATAGGACCCACAGTGTTTAGATGTGAAATATACAGTAGGTCATCAACAGGTAAACTTAGGCTGCCTTACATTATAATTAGTTTTAAAAACATATTACAACTACAGTAACTGAAAGAAAACAACAAACACCTAATCCCCACTAGAACACTGCATCACTTATCGGCTCATTTCTGTCAAGTTGGCAGGGAGGCCACTTACTATTCTTGATCTATTATCAAACCTCCTTTTCCATTTACTGTGATCACTAAAAAAAAACAAGAATAAACCAACACCAAACAGTGCAATGATTGTTTGGCATTGTTAAAGCTAAAGGGGGGTATCCATTAACAGGCGATTGCATGATAACGACGTTGTTATCATGCAATCGCTTGTAAATCGTGCATGCATCGGGCATGTTTTGGTTGGAAGAAGCAACCAGCGGTGCGCGTGCCCGCAGGTAGCTTCCGACATTGCCCGCACATACTGGTCAACCTGACGATCTCATCAGGTTCAGCATGTGCGGGGATGGAGGGATGTGCCTCGACTGAATGAGTGAACGTTCAGTCTAGGCACATCACTAGATATACAAACGAGAGCACGACTGGAATGTTGTAATCATGCTCTCGTTTGTATATCTATTAGTGGTTACCCACCTTAACTGTGGACACAACTCCTCCTGTCTTCAAATACCCTCTCTAGTGACCTTTCTTCTAGTAAAGGAGTCTTCTCTTTATCTCTTCACTGAAATGTTTCCTTATCTCCTAACTGAGCTATCTCCATATATTGTCAGAAACTGTCTCCTGAGCTCCTTATTGAGCTGTCTCTTCATCTCCTTACTAAGCTGTCTCCTCATCTCCTCACTAATGCTAGGCATACACTCTACAATTATCTGTCAGATATCTGTCCAATCTTGCTGGTTGGAATGAAACCCTGGTAATGCATGGGAGCCAATGACAATCGACCATATGGTCTTAAACACTGGAAAATGGGCAAAACTGATGGGTCAAATTGGTTAAATTCATTTGATTTAACCAATATGTCTGGATAACAATTTTTTTCTATTTTTCAGTGTTTGTGAGCAAATGGTCGATTGTCATTGGCTCCCATGCATTACCAGATTCTCATTCCAGCCATATTATTTTTTTCCATATATATATATATATATATATATATATGTATATATATAGCAATACACATGAGACCGGCAGCACTCACTGAAGAGCAACGTCAAGGAGAGCAATCACATAATAGGTTACTGAAAAAAGGAAAACGAGTATTCACATCCATAATAATCCATAAGAATAATTGTATTGTTCATAGAGAAAGGGTGCATATACAAACAATGTCAAGGTAAGAGAGGGGCTTGTAAATCCAATAGCAGCAATAGAGCATCATAAACAAGTACTCATCCCAAGCAGACCCTCTGGTGTATCCCGCCTGACAGCCGTTTCGGTGTCAATATAACACCTTCATCATGGGCATATCACACACCAACAAACCTTCAGTCATATATACAACCATCAATCAGCGCCAGCATCCTCACCTGTACCATCACCTGTAGCGGCGGATCACAAATCCACAGCTTCAAACACGTCGGACGTACCGGAAGTGACGATCCGAAACCGGAACTAGACACTCGTAACCATAGTAATGCGGCAACTCCTCCAATAGAGTCCGATAACCATAGCAACTGGTAAACGGAACATCAATTAGACTATTAGTACACGTAAATCTGAACACCCCGTACAAAACAGGACATCAAACCATGTACATAATATGGCAACAGATAACCAAAATATAGCATATTAGGTTACTCCAACATAGCGATACTCATTACAGGGAGGTGTAAGGTATTCACACTGATAGTGGGTGCATATAGACTGAAAAACAATGGAAACAAAACAAGAAAAAACAATATAGTGAAATAAATAAAATACATACAGTGAGACCACCATAGACCAATCATAGAAAACAGCTCAATGACAGACCCTCTTTTAGTCCATTTGGGGTAACGGTGTTGAGCCGATTAATCCAAAAACACTCACGTTTTAATAACAATTTGTTCCGATCTCCTCCCCTCCTTAGTGGAGCAATGTGATCAATAGGAAAAAATATGAAGTCTCTCTGGCAGAATTCATTGATCTCCTTAATGCACTCAATACAAGTATTAGATTTACTCTTTCCTACAGTGAGACCACCATTAGTTTTCTTGATGTTTGTGTTTATAAATCTGGTGACTTGCTGGCCACTAGACTGTATAGGAAACCTACTGACAAAAACACATTGCTACAAGCAGATAGTTTCCATCCTCCACCACTTAAGCATGGCCTTCCTCTATCACAACTTTTGAGAGTCGTGCAGATTACTTCTGATATTAAGTTCTCCCAGCATTGCAGCGAATGGGCAAGAGGTTTATTGATAGGGGTTATTCCGAGAATGAGATTCATGAAGCTATAACATATTGTTCAACTCTTACGCAGAATGAAGCACTGGTTAGTAGTGACCGGGGTGACCAGACTTCACGTATGGTTTTTACATCTACCTATTCCATTGTGTCTAACCACATCCGCAAAATAGTGTTGGATCATTGGCACATCATTCAATCAGATGCTAACATAGGCCACCTCTGTAAAGAAAAACCTCTATTTTGTTACAAGAGAAGTAATAATATCAGAGATCTGGTGGCTAAAACTGATATTGGAGCCAACAAGATTAACACTTGGTTGCAACGCAAGAAGGGTGCATATAAATGTCATGGTTGTGTTAGCTGCCCGTTTCTCCAAACTGGAGCACAGTTCATGGATCCAAGCACCAATGTTGTGTATGAAATTGGACATTATCTGAACTGTGATAGCCGGTATGTAATCTACCTTATCAAATGCCCATGTAAGCTGCTATATGTTGAAAAGACTATAAGACTATAAGACTTCTGAAAGAAAGGATAGCGTTACATCGATCCTCTATTAAAAAGGCTTTGCGGGTGGTTGATACTAATATGCCGCCAGTGGCGAGACACTTCGCAGCCTTTGGACATACTATGAGAGACTTCATATTTTTTCCTATTGATCACATTGCTCCACTAAGGAGGGGAGGAGTTCGGAACAAATTGTTATTACAACGTGAGTGTTTTTGGATTACTCGGCTCAACACCGTTACCCCAAATGGACTAAATGAGGGTCTGTCATTGAGCTGTTTTCTATGATTGGTCTATGGTGGTCTCACTGTATGTATTTTATGTATTTCACTATATTGTTTTTTCTTGTTTTGTTTCCATTGTGTTTCAGTCTATATGCACCCACTATCAGTGTGAATACCTTACACCTCTCTGTAATGAGTATTGCTATGTTGGAGTAACCTAATATGCTATATTTTGGTTATCTGTTGCCATATTATGTACATGGTTTGATGTCCTGTTTTGTACGGGGTGTTCAGATTTACGTGTACTAATAGTCTAATTGATGTTCCGTTTACCAGTTGATACGGTTATCGGATGCTATTGGAGGAGTTGCCACATTACTATGGTTACGAGTGACTAGTTCTGGTTTCGGATCGTCACCTCCGGTACGTCCGACGTGTTTGAAGTAGGGGTGAGCGGGTTCGGATTTCTGAAATCCGAACCCCCCCGAGCCCCCCCGATCCGAGTCCGATCCGAGTCAGGCTCGACTTTTCCCGCCTGACTCGGATCTGACATCGAGGCAAAACGTCATCATCCCGCCTTCCGAGTCTCGCGGGTTTTGGATCCTATATAAGGTACCCGCGTCGGCGCCATTTTCTCACTCGGCTGTGGACAGTGAAGAGGGAGAGTGGGAGTTAGTGCTGTGTAGTGTAGTGTAGTGTAGTGCTGCTGTTGTCCACTACTTCAAAGTCCATAGGGGCTGGCTGTGTTGTGCTGTGCTGCTGTTGTTAATAGGGGCTGTGTCCACTACTTCAAAGTCCATAGGGGCTGGCTGGACTGTGTTGTGCAGTCAGTTCTCCATAGGGGCTGTGTCCACTCCAAAGTCCTGTGCAGTGTCCCAGTCCTAAAGGGGTGCTGTAGTGTTGTCCAGGGGGTGCTCTGTCCATCAGGGGTGCTCCCCCCAAGTGCTAAAAAAATAATATATTTTCTGTGTTTGTGAATTGTGTGCGCAGTAGCCGCACGTGCATCAACAAAGTAGTGCCAAGCGTGCGCCTGTGTCATAAGTAAAGGGCCGGCTGGCTTGACCGTTAAAGGGTGCTGTAACCCCCGAAAGTACACTCCAGTCCAAACCAAAAAAAAATTATTTTCTGTGTTTGTGAATTGTGTGCGCAGTAGCCGCACGTGCATCAACAAAGTAGTGCCAAGCGTGCGCCTGTGTCATAAGTAAAGGGCCGGCTGGCTTGACCGTTAAGGGTGCTGTAACCCCCGAAAGTACACTCCAGTCCAAACCAAAAAAAAAATTATTTTCTGTGTTTGTGAATTGTGTGCGCAGTAGCCGCACGTGCATCAACAAAGTAGTGCCAAGCGTGCGCCTGTGTCATAAGTAAAGGGCCGGCTGGCTTGATCGTTAAGGGTGCTGTAACCCCCGAAAGTACACTCCAGTCCAAACCAAAAAAAAAATTATTTTCTGTGTTTGTGAATTGTGTGCGCAGTAGCCGCACGTGCATCAACAAAGTAGTGCCAAACGTGCGCCTGTGTCATAAGTAAAGGGCCGGCTGGCTTGACCGTTAAGGGTGCTGTAACCCCCGAAAGTACACTCCAGTCCAAACCAAAAAAAAAATTATTTTCTGTGTTTGTGAATTGTGTGCGCAGTAGCCGCACGTGCATCAACAAAGTAGTGCCAAGCGTGCGCCTGTGTCATAAGTAAAGGGCCGGCTGGCTTGACCGTTAAGGGTGCTGTAACCCCCGAAAGTACACTCCAGTCCAAACCTAAAAAAAAATTATTTTCTGTGTTTGTGAATTGTGTGCGCAGTAGCCGCACGTGCATCAACAAAGTAGTGCCAAGCGTGCGCCTGTGTCATAAGTAAAGGGCCAGCTGGCTTGACCGTTAAAGGGTGCTGTAACCCCCGAAAGTACACTCCAGTCCAAACCAAAAAAAAATTATTTTCTGTGTTTGTGAATTGTGTGCGCAGTAGCCGCACGTGCATCAACAAAGTAGTGCCAAGCGTGCGCCTGTGTCATAAGTAAAGGGCCGGCTGGCTTGACCGTTAAGGGTGCTGTAACCCCCGAAAGTACACTCCAGTCCAAACCTAAAAAAAAATTATTTTCTGTGTTTGTGAATTGTGTGCGCAGTAGCCGCACGTGCATCAACAAAGTAGTGCCAAGCGTGCGCCTGTGTCATAAGTAAAGGGCCAGCTGGCTTGACCGTTAAAGGGTGCTGTAACCCCCGAAAGTACACTCCAGTCCAAACCAAAAAAAAATTATTTTCTGTGTTTGTGAATTGTGTGCGCAGTAGCCGCACGTGCATCAACAAAGTAGTGCCAAGCGTGCGCCTGTGTCATAAGTAAAGGGCCGGCTGGCTTGACCGTTAAGGGTGCTGTAACCCCTGAAAGTACACTCCAGTCCAAACCTAAAAAAAAATTATTTTCTGTGTTTGTGAATTGTGTGCGCAGTAGCCGCACGTGCATCAACAAAGTAGTGCCAAGCGTGCGCCTGTGTCATAAGTAAAGGGCCGGCTGGCTTGACCGTTAAGGGTGCTGTAACCCCCGAAAGTACACTCCAGTCCAAACCAAAAAAAAAATTATTTTCTGTGTTTGTGAATTGTGTGCGCAGTAGCCGCACGTGCATCAACAAAGTAGTGCCAAGCGTGCGCCTGTGTCATAAGTAAAGGGCCGGCTGGCTTGACCGTTAAGGGTGCTGTAACCCCCGAAAGTACACTCCAGTCCAAACCAAAAAAAAAATTATTTTCTGTGTTTGTGAATTGTGTGCGCAGTAGCCGCACGTGCATCAACAAAGTAGTGCCAAACGTGCGCCTGTGTCATAAGTAAAGGGCCGGCTGGCTTGACCGTTAAGGGTGCTGTAACCCCCGAAAGTACACTCCAGTCCAAACCAAAAAAAAAATTATTTTCTGTGTTTGTGAATTGTGTGCGCAGTAGCCGCACGTGCATCAACAAAGTAGTGCCAAACGTGCGCCTGTGTCATAAGTAAAGGGCCGGCTGGCTTGACCGTTAAGGGTGCTGTAACCCCCGAAAGTACACTCCAGTCCAAACCAAAAAAAAAATTATTTTCTGTGTTTGTGAATTGTGTGCGCAGTAGCCGCACGTGCATCAACAAAGTAGTGCCAAGCGTGCGCCTGTGTCATAAGTAAAGGGCCGGCTGGCTTGACCGTTAAGGGTGCTGTAACCCCCGAAAGTACACTCCAGTCCAAACCAAAAAAAAAATTATTTTCTGTGTTTGTGAATTGTGTGCGCAGTAGCCGCACGTGCATCAACAAAGTAGTGCCAAGCGTGCGCCTGTGTCATAAGTAAAGGGCCGGCTGGCTTGACCGTTAAGGGTGCTGTAACCCCCGAAAGTACACTCCAGTCCAAACCTAAAAAAAAATTATTTTCTGTGTTTGTGAATTGTGTGCGCAGTAGCCGCACGTGCATCAACAAAGTAGTGCCAAGCGTGCGCCTGTGTCATAAGTAAAGGGCCGGCTGGCTTGACCGTTAAAGGGTGCTGTAACCTCCGAAAGTACACTCCAGTCCAAACCAAAAAAAAATTATTTTCTGTGTTTGTGAATTGTGTGCGCAGTAGCCGCACGTGCATCAACAAAGTAGTGCCAAGCGTGCGCCTGTGTCATAAGTAAAGGGCCAGCTGGCTTGACCTTTAAGGGTGCTGTAACCCCCGAAAGTACACTCCAGTCCAAACCTAAAAAAAAATTATTTTCTGTGTTTGTGAATTGTGTGCGCAGTAGCCGCACGTGCATCAACAAAGTAGTGCCAAGAGTGCGCCTGTGTCATAAATAAAGGGCCGGCTGGCTTGACCGTTAAAGGGTGCTGTAACCCCCGAAAGTACACTCCAGTCCAAACCAAAAAAAAATTATTTTCTGTGTTTGTGAATTGTGTGCGCAGTAGCCGCACGTGCATCAACAAAGTAGTGCCAAGCGTGCGCCTGTGTCATAAGTAAAGGGCCGGCTGGCTTGACCGTTAAAGGGTGCTGTAACCCCTGAAAGTACACTCCAGTCCAAACCAAAAAAAAATTATTTTCTGTGTTTGTGAATTGTGTGCGCAGTAGCCGCACGTGCATCAACAAAGTAGTGCCAAGCGTGCGCCTGTGTCATAAGTAAAGGGCCGGCTGGCTTGACCGTTAAGGGTGCTGTAACCCCCGAAAGTACACTCCAGTCCAAACCAAAAAAAAAATTATTTTCTGTGTTTAGCCGCACGTATATATCAAATCGATATAACATAAATGGAGGACCAAACTTTCTCCGATAAAAATAAAATAGAGAAAGATCAAGAACCACTTCCTCCTAGTGCTGAAGCTGCTGCCACTAGTCATGACATAGACGATAACATGCCATCAACGTCGTCTGCCAAGGCCGATGCCCAATGTCATAGTAGAGGGCACATACAATCCCAAATGGCAAAGTTCAGGAAAATGACCTTGAAAAAGACATTTAAATCAGCTGAAGAGAAACGTAAACTTGCCAATATGCCATTTACGACACGGAGTGGCAAGGAATGGCTAAGGTCGATCCCTAGTATGTTCATGACTAGTGGTTCAGCTTCACATGACGATGGAAGCACTCCTCCCACTAAAAAAATCAAAAGAGTTAAGCTGGCAAAAGCACAGCGAAGAACTGTGCTTTCTAAGAAGATATCACAAATCCCCAAGGAGAGTCCAAGTGTGGTGGTGGTTGCGATGCCTGACCTTCCCAGCACTGGACGGGAAGAGGTGGCTCTTTCCACCATTTGCACGCCCCCTGCAAGTGCTGAAAGGAGCACCCACAGTCCACTTGCTGATATGCAAATTGAAGATGTCACTGTTGAAGTACAACAGGATGAGGATACTGGTGTAGCTGGCGCTGAGGAGGAAGTTGGCGAGGAGGATTCTGATGGTGATGTGGTTTGTTTAAATCAGGCTCCGGGGGAGACAGTTGTTGTCCGTGGGATGAAAAAGCCCATCACGGTCATGCCTGGGCAGAAGACCAAACATTCCACCTCTTTGGTCTGGCAATATTTCTATCCAAATCCGGACAACAACTGTCTTGCCATATGTACCATATGTAAAGGTGAAATAAGTAGGGGTAGGGACGTCAACCACCTAGGAACATCCTCCCTTATACGGCACCTGCAGCGCGTTCATAAAAAGTTACTGTCAAGTTCAGAAACTTTGGCTCAGACCGTAAGCAGTCCAGGGACACCTAAATCCCGTTGTCCTGTTGTATCCAAGCGCCTGCAAACCACACCGTCAACTCCCTCCTCGTCAATTTCCTCCTTAGTCAGGATCGGAAGTAGTCCTGCAGGCCATATCACTGGCATGACTGACTCTCCTATCCGGGATTCCTCCGGAGGATCCTGCATTGCTACGCCTACTGCTGCCGCTGCTGCTGTTGCTGCTGCTGCTGGGAGTCGTTCATCATCCCAGAGAGGAAGTAGGAACACCACTACTTTTACTAAACAATTGACCCTCCAACAGTCCTTAGCGAGGAGGATGAAGTACGACAGCAGTCATCCTGAAGCAAAACGTATAACTGAGGCCTTGACTGCTATGTTGGTGTTAGACGTGCGTCCGGTATCCGCCATTAGTGCAGTGGGATTTAGACAATTGATGGAGGTAGTGTGTCCCCGGTTCCAAATCCCGTCTAGATTCCACTTCACTAGGCAGGCGATACCGAGACTGTACAGAAACGTCAGAAAAAGTGTCCTCAGTGTCCTGAAAAATGCCGTTGTACACAATGTCCACTTAACCACGGACATGTGGACAAGTGGAACAGGGCAGACTAAGGACTATATGACTGTGACAGCCCACTGGGTAGATGTATCACCTTACGCAGCAACAGCAGCAGCGTCACCAGTAGCAGCATCTCAGAAACGCCAGCTCGTTACAAGGCAGGCTACGCTGTGTATCACCGGTTTCAGTAAGAGGCACACCGCCGACAACCTCTTAGAGAAACTGAGGGAAATCATCGCCCAGTGGCTTACCCCACTTAGACTCTCCTGGGGATTTGTGATATCTGACAACGCCACCAATATTGTGCGGGCATTACATCTGGGCAAATTCCAGCACGTCCCATGTTTTGCTCACACAATAAACTTGGTGGTGCAGAATTTTCTGAAAAGCGACAGGGGCGTGCAGGAGACGCTTTGGGTGGCCCGAAAAATTTCTGGCCACTTTCGCCATTCAGCGACTGCGTGCCGAAGACTGGAGCGCCAGCAAACACTCTTGAACCTGCCCCGCCATCACCTGAAGCAAGAGGTTGTGACGCGGTGGAACTCAACCCTCTATATGCTTCAGAGGATGGAGGAGCAGCAAAAGGCCATACAAGCCTATACATCCACCTATGACATAGGCAAAGGAGGGGGTATGCACCTGACTCAAGCGCAGTGGAGAATGATTTCCGTGTTGTGCAAGGTTCTTCAGCCCTTCGAACTTGCCACACGTGAAGTCAGTTCAGACACTGCCAGCTTGAGTCAGGTCATTCCCCTCATCAGGCTTTTGCAGAAGCAGCTGGAGAAAGTGAAGGAGGAGCTAAGACGGAGCGATTCCGCTCGGCATGTGGGACTTGTGGATGAAGCCCTTCATTCGCTTTGCCAGGATTCCAGGGTGGTCAATCTGTTGAAATCAGACCACTACGTTTTGGCCACCGTGCTCGATCCTAGGTTTAAAGCCTATGTGGTGTCTCTCTTTCCGGCCGACACAAGCCTGCAGAGGTGCAAAGACCTGCTGGTGAACACACTGTCAGCTGAAGCGGAACGTGACACGTCAACGGCTCCTTCTTCATTTTCTCCCGCAACTGGGGCTGCCAGGAAAAAACTTAGGTATCCTAAGCAACCCGCTGGCGGTGATGCAGGGCAGGCAGGACCAAGTTTGGACATCTGGTCCGGACTGAAGGACCTGGCAACAATTTCTGACATGTCTACTGTCACTGCATATGATACTGTCACCATTGACAGAATGGTGGAGGATTACATCGGTGACAGCATCCAAGTAGGCATGTCAGACAGTCCATACCTGTACTGGCAGGAAAAAGAGGCAATTTGGAGGCCCCTGTACAAACTGGCTCTATTTTACCTGAGTTGCCCCCCCTCCAGTGTGTACTCCGAAAGAGTGTTTAGTGCAGCCGGGAACCTTGTCAGCGAAAGGCGTAGGAGGTTGCTTCCACAGAATGTGGAGAAGATGATGTTCATCAAAATGAATTATCAGCTCTTCCAGGGAGACCAGCCTCCAGAACGTACAGAGGGACCTGTGGTGGTGGATTCAAGTGGGGACGAGTTAATACTTTGTGAGGATGAGGATGTACACACTGAAGAGGGTGAGGAATCGGTGGATGAGGAGGATGAGGATGACATCTTGCCTCCGTAGAGCCAGTTTGTGCAGGGACACATTAATTGCCAGCTTGTTTTGTGGGGGCCCAAACGAACCAATCATTTCAGCCACAGTTGTGTGGCAGACCCTGGCGCTGAAATGATTGATTTGTTAAAGTGTGCATGTCCTGTTTATACAACATAAGGGTGGGTGGGAGGGCCCAAGGACAATTCCATCTTGCACCTCTTTTTTTCTTTGCATTATGTACAGTTTGGGGCCTAGTTTTTCTAACTGCCATCCTGTCTGCCACTGCAGTGTCACTCCTAGATGGGTCACGTGTTTGTGCCGCCCACTCGTGTCGCTTAGCATAGTCATCCAGCTACCTCGGTGCAACCTTTTGGACATAAAAACACTATTGTGAGGTGTGAGGTGTTCAGAATAGACTGGAAATGAGTGGAAATTAAGGTTATTGAGGTTAATAATAGCATAGGAGCAGAAAAACCTACAAATTCTGTGATTTTAGCTGTTTTTATGCTTTTTTTCAAAAAAATACAGATCCAAAACACAAAACCCAGAACCCAAAACACGGAAGGGTGGTTTTGGCAAAACCAATCCAGATCCAAAACACGAAGAAAGATCCAGATCCAAAACCAAAACACAAAACACGAAAAGTGGCCGGTGCACACCCCTAGTTTGAAGCTGTGGATTTGTGATCCGCCGCTACAGGTGATAGTACAGGTGAGGATGCTGGCGCTGATTGATGGTTGTATATATGACTGAAGGTTTGTTGGTGTGTGATATGCCCATGATGAAGGTGTTATATTGACACCGAAATGGCTGTCGGGCGGGATACACCAAAGGGTCTGCTTGGGATGAGTACTTGTTTATGATGCTCTATTGCTGCTATTGGATTTACAAGCCCCCCTCTTACCTTGACATTGTTTGTATATGCACCCTTTCTCTATGAACAATACAATTATTCTTATGGATTATTATGGATGTGCGGACTCGTTTTCCTTTTTTTTTATATATATATAATATATATTTTATATATATATATATATAATATATATATATATATATATATATATATGTAGATATTGTGACACAGTCAGGTTAGGGGGTCCCTCTCCTGGGTAGAGGACTCCTTCCTTACACACACAGCAGCTGGGAAACAGTACGCCAGACTGGATTCGAGTACAAGCTGGTCGGCGCCAGTCTTTATTGTGCAATGTCAGAAATAACATAAAGGAAACAAAACATAACTCCTAGCCCTGTCGGGGCATTAACTTCACAGGTGGTTCCCTCACTACCAGAACCTGGCAGGGCCTAATGCCCTCACCAGCAACAAAGGCACAGCACAACACTCACAGATAGGTTTTTCCAGTGTCTCTGAGCAAACTCCCTGTCTGCTCTCCCAGGTGAGACACTCAGCCCTAAACACACTAGGATTATATTGGCCACTCTCAGGTGGAAACCCTAACAAGCCTGTACCAGGCTGCGAGAACCAAAACCTGGAGTGGCCATGGGTGGAGCCCTCCCTCTCCTCTCACCCACAACCCCCAGGTTCCAAACCGGCTTTTCAAAAAGCCGAAACTCAAGCCTGCTACACTGCAGACTTTCTCCTGGGGATTTAAAACACATAAGACAGGAATCTGGGATAAATGTCCCTGCCACAGACCACTTTACCAGTGATCCTATCACAATATTTTAACACAAAACTTATCCGCCACTTCACCTGAGTCAGTTTCACCTGAGGGGCTAAGGGCTCTATTTTTTAACATTATTTTTACTAAAATAAAGTGAAAAATGGTGTTTTGACACACTTTTCACATTATTTTAGTTTCACCTACAGTTACTATAGAGCAATTGGAGTAGAATTCGTAAAATTCTACTCCAACCCCTAAGTATCACTTGTTTTTAGTAAGCAGATCGCATTTCCCATAATTGTAATGGGAAATATGATCTGCCTGGTAGTTACTAAAAATAAATTGTTAAAAAAATACCTCGGGAGTCCCTGTGATAATAACGCCATCTGGAGGTGGCGTTATCCAGGGTCTCCCCCGGTTACCGGACACCTGCTCTGCTCTAAAAGGCAGAGCAGAGCCAGGAGCCAGCCCCAGTGATCTGCTGTGTGGTCTAAACAGACCGCAAGCTGATTCACTGCAAAAAAAAAATAGTAAAAAAAAAAATTACTTACCTGACTCCATGGACTGTTAGTCTGGGCTCCAGTGATGTCTCCCTTCCAGTCAGCTGGTCTCCCATGCTGCACTGCGGCCCGGTCATAAGGTGATCAGGTCCCAGTGCAGTATGGGATATCACCTGACCGGAGGACATGGAAGACATCACCGGAGGCCAGGATCATGCAGGTAAGTGTAATTAAGGGAGGGGGGTCCACGATCATTGGGGTCAGGGTTTAGTGCCGGGAGGTGGGGCATAGCGCCGGGGGGTAGCAGCGGTGGCCGGTCGGCACATGCTCGGGCACTTTGTCACTGTATTTTTTGCGAAAATACCGTGACTAGTGTGTGGATGGGATTCACAGGGACAGAGCTATCTCGCAAGCTCTGTACCTGCAAGGGATTTGTAGTGAATCCCTGTGATACTGCCTGAATATGCAATGCAAATTCAGTCGGTAATATCACACTACAATCTGCATTACAAATGCGGATTGTAGTAAATAGAACCCTAAGTCAGTACGTGGGGGAAGCGGGGACGCATACAGAAGTTTTGCCTAGGGTGCCTAGAAGTCTAGCACTGTCCCTGCTCCTCATACACTCACTGAGTTGTCTCCTGAGTTTCTCACTGAGCTGCTTCCTCATATCATCACTGAGGCATACTGAGTAGCTGGCCTGCTACAACCCAGTCCGTATCCAGTATAGCTGGTTCAGCTATATTCCAGCTATTAACCTGAGTTTCTGGCCTGCTAAAACCCAATCCGTACCCTGCATAGCTGGTTCAGCTATACTCCAGCTAGAATCCTGAGCAGCTGGCCTGCTACAATCCAGCATGTGTGCCTGTGGTTGCCTATTGGAGCCAAGCATATTCACCCCAGCTATGTCTGTAAATTGCAAGTCTGCAATTTTATCTCTCAGATCATTTAGCCAGTCCCCAGTAGTACACTGAAATACACACACCCTGCTGTTGATTACTCCTGCAGTCCTCAGTTACTATTTCTAGGTCAAGTCTGTCTGCTGTTTCCATTGATGTGTCAAGTTATCCTGCAGTTAACTCCTACCGTACCAGCTGCTAAACTCCAGGTTACTACTCTCTGGATCCCTGCCTCTTTCATGAGTCCCATCAGCAAACTCTAGGGGTCTCAAGCAAATAATGCAGGTTCATACCTAACACTCTTCTTCTCCTCACTGAGCTGTATCCTCATCTCATTACTGAGCTGCCACTGGATCTTCTCACTGAGCTGACCCCTCATCTCATTATGGACCCCATTTACAAACAAAGGGAAATACCAGCGGGAATTTTTGTGTAGTATCACTGTGATACAAATGAAAATTCCACTGGTATTTAGTAATACTTACCCCACCGGCGAGGTCCCATGAAGTCGAAGACCTCAGCGAGGTTCTCCGCTGGGTTGCTGGCAGCCTAACGCTGCCAGCGACAGGCTCCAGTGCCATGCGCATGTGCAACGGTCCATCTGCGCATGTGCATGACAGGGAGACCTGGCAGTACCTGGAAGGCTTCGCTGAAGCCGGAAAGGCACCACCGGGTCTCCATTGCCGGCAATGGGGCCCGCATCGCTCTCGCCATCTTTTAGATGGCGAGAGCGATGCTATACAAACAGCGGTAATCTAAGATTACTGCTGTTTACTAAATACAGGAAGATGGTATAAACCCTTTAGCGAGCACTAAAGGGGTTATATTTCGTTTGTAAATGGGGCCCTATGAGCTAAATCGTGAGCTCCTTATTGAACTGTCTCCTCATCTCCTTACTAAGCTGTCCCATTATATCCTCACTTACAAGTGCCTACACAGAACCAGGCCCTAAGTGACTCTTCTGATTTTTTGGGGAACAAAATTGCTAGTGCTGAGCAGTTCTATCCATGTTCTATATGTGGCCCATTCATTTTAATTGTATATTCTTTGTAGTAGGGTTTTAGTAGTGCACAATGGGCCTGATTCAGACCCACTCGCGAGCGGCTGTCCGCTCGCAAGTGGGTCGATGTTCTGGACTGAGCATGCGATCGACGGAGGGAGCTCCGTCGTGCGCATGCGCCAGACGCGACGAGCGAAGGAAAGTCCTTCGCTCGTTGTGTCCGATCAAAGGGGGCGTGCTGTCAATGTTGATTGACAGCACGCCCCCTTTGGTAGGCGTGCCGGGGGCGTGCCTCCCTGACGGGGGCGTTCCCACGGGAATGCCTCCCGTCAAAAGCCGGCCCACTGACATCACTAGTGATGTCAGTGGGAGTGATTTTGGCTCTGATAGAGCCAAAATCACTCCGGAGCTTGCGGTTGAAAACCTCAACCGCAGGCTCCGGCTCGCAATTTCGATGGTCGCGATGGTCTCGACCATCGCGGCCATCAAAATGCACGCTTGTATAGCCTGTGGGTGGTGACCCACAGCTATACGAGCGTCCAGAAGGACGCTCCATTTTCATGGAGCCCGGCCCTCATTCAGAGCGTGCGCTCTGCTCAGAGCGTACGGCTCTGAATGAGGGCCAATATTCATAAAAATAAATGGGAAATGACATAAATGGGAGCAAAACAGTATGAATCTGTTTAAACAGCTCAATAAAAGCAGAGTAAAAAAAATATGTATGTTGCATAGACCCTAAATATGTACTGCACCTGCATTTAACATGCAAATCAGATTTTGAAACCCAGTCAGTAGGGGAATTAACTGAGTATTCAACCAGAAAGAGGAAGCAGAGAAAATACACTTTTCTTTATATTATGCAGTAATTCTTTTCATGTATCTTTGTTTTGTCTCATTCCACATTAAGCAACAAACTGCTTCACAATGTCCTGTGTGCTGGGGCTATACCTGATGTTACTATGGGGTATGTACTGTATATACAGCCTGTATACTCTGTGTACTGGTCCTTCTCATGCTGTCTCTATAGATTATACATTATATATCCTGTGTATAACACTCAGTAGGACCTGTGTGCTGGGTCTATACCTGATGTTACTATGGGGTATGAACTGTATATACAGTCTGTGCCCTCTGTGTACTGGTCCTTCTCATGCTGTCTCTATAGATTATTCATTATACATCCTGTGTATTACACTCAGTAGGACCTGTGTGCTGGGTCTATACCTGATGTTACTATGGGGTATGTACTGTATATACAGCCTGTGTACTCTGTGTACTGGTCCTTCTCATGCTGTCTCTACAGATTATACATTATACATCCTGTGTATTACACTCAGTAGTATCTGTGTGCTGGGTCTATACCTGATGTTACTATGGGGTATGTACTGTATATACAGCCTGTGCCCTCTGTGTACTGGTCCTTCTCATGCTGTCTCTATAGATTATACATTATACATCCTGTGTATTACACTCAGTAGGACCTGTGTGCTGGGTCTATACCTGATGTTACTATGGGGTATGTACTGTATATACAGCCTGTGCCCTCTGTGTACTGGTCCTTCTCATGTTGTCTCTAAAGATGATACAGTATACATCCTGTGTATTACACTCAGTAGGACCTGTGTGCTGGGTCTATACCTGATGTTCCTATGGGGTATGTACTGTATACACAGCCTGTGCCCTCTGTGTACTGGTCTTTCTCATGCTATCTCTATAGATTATACATTATACATCCTGTATATTACACTCAGTAGGAGCTGTGTGCTGGGTCTATACCTGATGTTACTATGGGGTATATACTGTATATACAGCCTGTGCCCTCTGTGTACTGGTCCTTCTCATGCTGTCTCTATAGATTATACATTATACATCCTGTGTATAACACTCAGTAGGACCTGTGTGCTGGGCCTATACCTGATGTTACTATGGAGTATATACTGTATATACAGCCTGTGCTCTCTGTGTACTGGTCCTTCTCATGCTGTCTCTATAGATTATACATTATACATCCTGTGTATTACACTCAGTAGGACCTGTGTGCTGAGCCTATACCTGATGTTACTATGGGGTAAGTACTGTATATACAGCCTGTGTACTCTGTGTACTGGTCCTTCTCATGCTGTCTTTATAGATTATACATTATACATCCTGTGTATTACACTCAGTAGGACCTGTGTGCTGGTTGTATACCTGATGTTACTATGGGGTATGTACTGTATATACAGCCTGTGTACTCTGTGTACTGGTCCTTCTCCTGCTGTCTCTATAGATTATACATTATACATCCTGTGTATTACACTCAGTAGGACCTGTGTGCTGGGACTATACCTGATGTTACTATGGGGTATGTACTGTATATACAGCCTGTGCTCTCTGTGTACTGGTCCTTCTCATGCTGTCTCTATAGATTATACATTATACATCCTGTGTATTACACTCAGTAGGACCTGTGTGCTGGGTCTATACCTGATGTTACTATGGGGTATATACTGTATATACAGCCTGTGCCCTCTGTGTACTGGTCCTTCTCATGCTGTCTCTATAGATTATACATTATACATCCTGTGTATTACACTAAGTAGGACCTGTGTGCTGGGTCTATACCTGATGTTACTATGGGGTATGTACTGTATATACAGCCTGTGTACTCTGTGTACTGGTCCTTCTCATGCTGTCTCTATAGATTATACATTATACATCCTGTGTATTACACTCAGTAGGAGCTGTGTGCTGGGTCTATACCTGATGTTACTATGGGGTATGTACTGTATATACAGCCTGTGCCCTCTGTGTACTGGTCCTTCTCATGCTGTCTCTATAGATTATACATTATACATCCTGTGTATTACACTCAGTAGGACCTGTGTACTGGGTCTATACCTGATGTTACTATGGGGTATGTACTGTATATACAGCCTTTGCTCTCTGTGTACTGGTCCTTCTCATGCTGTCTCTATAGATTATACATTATACATCCTGTGTATTACACTCAGTAGGATCTGTGTGCTGGGGCTATACCTGATGTTACTATAGGGTATGTACAGTATATACAGCCTGTGCTCTCTGTTATATGGTCCTTCTCATGCTGTCTCTATAGATTATACATTATACATCCTGTGTATTACACTCAGTAGGATCTGTGTGCTCGGTCTATACCTGATGTTACTATGGGGTATGTACTGTATATACAGCCTGTGCCCTCTGTGTACTGGTCCTTCTCATGCTGTCTCTATAGATTATACATTATACATCCTATGTATTACACTCAGTAGGACCTGTGTGCTGGGTCTATACCTGATGTTACTATGGGGTATGTACTGTATATACAGCCTGTGTACTCTGTGTACTGGTCCTTCTCATGCTGTCTCTACAGATTATACATTATACATCCTGTGTATTACACTCAGTAGTATCTGTGTGCTGGGTCTATACCTGATGTTACTATGGGGTATGTACTGTATATACAGCCTGTGTACTCTGTTTACTGGTCCTTCTCATGCTGTCTCTATAGATTATACATTATACATCCTGTGTATTACACTCAGTAGGACCTGTGTGCTGGGTCTATACCTGATATTACTATGGGGTATGTACTGTATATACAGCCTGTGCCCTCTGTGTACTGATCCTTCTCATGCTGTTTCTAAAGATGATACATTATACATCCTGTGTATTACACTCAGTAGGACCTGTGTGCTGGGTCTATACCTGATGTTACTATGGGGTATGTACTGTATATACAGCCTGTGTACTCTGTGTACTGGTCCTTCTCATGCTGTCTCTATAGATTATACATTATAAATCCTGTGTATTACACTCAGTAGGATCTGTGTGCTGGGCCTATACCTGATGTTACTATGGGGTATGTACTGTGTATACAGCCTGTACCCTCTGTGTACTGGTCCTTCTCTTGCTGTCTCTATAGATTATACATTATACATCCTGTGTATTACACTCAGTAGTATCTGTGTGCTGGGTCTATACCTGATGTTACTATGGGGTATGTACTGTATATACAGCCTGTGCACTCTGTTTACTGGTCCTTCTCATGCTGTCTCTATAGATTATACATTATACATCCTGTGTATTACACTCAGTAGGACCTGTGTGCTGCGTCTACTCCTGATGTTACTATGGGGTATGTACTGTATATAAAGCCTGTGCTCTCTGTGTACTGGTCCTTCTCATGCTGTCTCTCTAGATTATACATTATACATCCTGTGTATTACACTCAGTAGGACCTGTGTGCTGGGACTATACCTGATGTTACTATGGGGTATGTACTGTATATACAGCCTGTGCTCTCTGTGTACTGGTCCTTCTCATGCTGTCTCTATAGATTATACATTATACATCCTGTGTATTACACTCAGTAGGACCTGTGTGCTGGGTCTATACCTGATGTTACTATGGGGTATATACTGTATATACAGCCTGTGCCCTCTGTGTACTGGTCCTTCTCATGCTGTCTCTATAGATTATACATTATACATCCTGTGTATTACACTCAGTAGGACCTGTGTGCTGGGTCTATACCTGATGTTACTATGGGGTATGTACTGTATATACAGCCTTTGCTCTCTGTGTACTGGTCCTTCTCATGCTGTCTCTATAGATTATACATTATACATCCTGTGTATTACACTCAGTAGGACCTGTGTGCTGGGGCTATACCTGATGTTACTATGGGGTATGTACTGTATATACAGCCTGTGTACTCTGTGTACTGGTCCTTCTCATGCTGTCTCTATAGATTATACATTATACATCCTGTGTATTACACTCAGTAGGATCTGTGTGCTGGGTCTATACCTGATGTTACTATGGGGTATGTACTGTATATACAGCCTGTGCTCTCTGTGTACTGGTCCTTCTCATGCTGTCTCTATAGATTATACATTATACATCCTGTGTATTACACTCAGTAGGACCTGTGTGCTGGGTCTATACCTGATGTTACTATGGGGTATGTACTGTATATACAGCCTGTGCTCTCTGTGTACAGGTCCTTCTCATGCTGTCTCTATAGATTATACATTATACATCCTGTGTATTACACTCAGTAGGATCTGTGTGCTGGGTCTATACCTGATGTTACTATGGGGTATGTACTGTATATACAGCCTGTGTACTATGTGTTCTGGTCCTTCTCATGCTGTCTCTATAGATTATACATTATACATCCTGTGTATTACACTCAGTAGGACCTGTGTGCTGGGTCTATACCTGATGTTACTATGGGGTATGTACTGTATATACAGCCTGTGCCCTCTGTGTACTGGTCCTTCTCCTGCTGTCTCTACAGATTATACATTATACATCCTGTGTATTACACTCAGTAGGACCTGTGTGCTGGGTCTATACCTGATGTTACTATGGGGTATGTATTGTATATACAGCCTGTGCCCTCTGTGTACTGGTCCTTCTCATGCTGTCTCTATAGATTATACATTATACATCCTGTGTATTACACTCAGTAGGACCTGTGTGCTGGGTCTATACCTGATGTTACTATGGGGTATGTACTGTATATACAGCCTGTGCTCTCTGTGTACTGGTCCTTCTCATGCTGTCTCTATAGATTATACATTATAGATCCTGTGTATTACACTCAGTAGGACCTGTGTGCTGGGTCTATACCTGATGTTACTATGGGGTATGTACTGTATATATAGCCTGTGTACTCTGTGTACTGGTCCTTCTCATGCTGTCTATATAGATTATACATTATACATCCTGTGTATTACACTCAGTAGGATCTGTGTGCTGGGGCTATACCTGATGTTACTATAGGGTATGTACTGTATATACATCCTGTGTATTACACTCAGTAGGACCTGTGTGCTGGGTCTATATCTGATGTTACTATGGGGTATGTACTGTATATACAGCCTGTGTACTCTGTGTACTGGTCCTTCTCATGCTGTCTCTATAGATTATACATTATACATCCTGTGTATTACACTCAGTAGGACCTGTGTGCTGGGTCTATACCTGATGTTACTATGGGGTATGTACTGTATATACAGCCTGTGCCCTCTGTGTACTGGTCCTTCTCATGCTGTCTCTATAGATTATACATTATACATCCTGTGTATTACACTCAGTAGGATCTGTGTGCTGGGCCTATACCTGATGTTACTATGGGGTATGTACTGTATATACAGCCTGTGCCCCCTGTGTACTGGTCCTTCTCATGCTGTCTCTATAGATGATACATTATACATCCTGTGTATTACACTCAGTAGGACCTGTGTGCTGGGTCTATACCTGATGTTACTATGGGGTATGTACTGTATATACAGCCTGTGCTCTCTGTGTACTGGTCCTTCTCATGCTGTCTCTATAGATTATACATTATACATCCTGTGTATTACACTCAGTAGGACCTGTGTGCTGGGTCTATACCTGATGTTACTATGGGGTATGTACTGTATATACAGCCTGTGCCCTCTGTGTACTGGTCCTTCTGCTGTCTCTACAGATTATACATTATACATCCTGTGTATTACACTCAGTAGGACCTGTGTGCTGGGTCTATACCTGATGTTACTATGGGGTATGTATTGTATATACAGCCTGTGCCCTCTGTGTACTGGTCCTTCTCATGCTGTCTCTATAGATTATACATTATACATCCTGTGTATTACACTCAGTAGGATCTGTGTGCTGGGTCTATACCTGATGTTACTATGGGGTATGTACTGTATATACAGCCTGTGTACTCTGTGTACTTGGGCTATACCTGATGTTACTATGGGGTATGTATGCTATTTCTTAATTTAAAAAAAAGTTTTTAGTAAGATTATTTTTCATTTCTAACGTCTAAACAATAGGTATGTTTACTTTTTTATGTTTTTGATTATTTTGTGCTATACTTTTCTGTATCCTTATTCATATTTTGTATAACTTGTAAACTGTTGCAGTTGCTTTTTTTAAAATCTTGAAATCACTCTGAACCACTGGTGAATTGGGATGAAAAACCTTCCCAGACAATTTCTGGAAGCTGGGTTTGTTGAGGGAGAGGGATTTGTGGAGGGGGTGAGGTAATATGAAACACACTGGCT
Organism: Taudactylus pleione; assembly: GCA_031769625.1. Classification (NCBI taxonomy): domain Eukaryota; kingdom Metazoa; phylum Chordata; class Amphibia; order Anura; family Myobatrachidae; genus Taudactylus; species Taudactylus pleione. The sequence continues at coordinate 514,102 of JAUIMM010000391.1, forward strand.
CCTGCCAGAAAAAAAAAAATCACTATTCACTAAAAAGACCTCTCTCCCCTCTGCTACAGCTGGAAGATGCTGAGGGGTCACCAGGGACATAAAGGATGAGCATAGCGCTATAGCCAGATATCATCAGTGACTAACGCTTTCCCCTGCACCCGCCCCCTATAGTGACATCAGTGTACGGTTGAGCATAGCGCAGTGCATGAAATAGGAGAGCAGCCTGCACTCTCTGCTTTGGGACACCATTATGGGAACGCACTTGTACTAAAGGGACTGAGAAATATTCATCATAAATAATCTCTTTATCACCTAAGCAATAATTATTAGTACAAACACTGGTTATTATTGGAGCAGGACATTGTATGGGATATTTCCCTCTCGTTTTTTACAATATTGTTTAGGTTTTTAACCGCCAATTGTGAAATGGTGATTTTAATTATTGTGTTTTTATGATGTTTATATGATTTACTGAATAAATACATTTTGTAATTGATTTTGGCATTGTTAATTGTTTTTTTGCGCCCCCTTGGTGGTATTATTACCATTTGCATGCTTTGCACATTAAATTGTTGCAATACAGTATTGTCTTCTAGGGTGCTGCATTTTTATATTAGTGTTTGTTAATAATTATGGTGGTGGTGTAAGTAACCAGACTTAATTTCTTTTTTATATGGCATACCTACAGTATAAAATGGAATTTAGGACAAGATTCATCCAAACTACCAATATAGATATTACAGTCCTCTTGGCGCTTTCTCATGTTGTTACACTCCTATGTGTGATTTAGCCCCAGAAACACAACATCATTGTCATTTTTAGAATGTAAGCTCTTATGAGCAGGGCCCTCTACCCTCTTGTACTTCTCCCTACTTTAGTTTCATCTACTTCTTACTCACCACTAGGGCACCTAACACTTGGTTGCTTATGCTCTGTTGCTTATCTGGGTGTTATAGTCGCTAATGTAGCAATATATATATTATCCATGTCCTGGTCCTGTATTGTATTGTTCTGTAAGTCGCTTGTCTACAACTTGTTTATGTACTTTGTAAGGCGCTGCGGAACACTTGTGGCGCCATATAAATAATAATAATAATAATAATACTATATTTCTCACAGATCCTCTATATGGGCGGGATGTACTAAAGGAAAAATGTGGTAAAAACCCCGTTTTCGGTGTTTTTACCATATTTCCATATGTACTAAGCCCCGGCTACCCTTTTTTCGGCTTGGAGGGTAACGCCAGAAAAACTGGCTTTACTCCATAGAAGCCTTCTTACTGCACCCCACTCCCAACGCTTTGCCGCTACCTCGCCACCCTACGCTGGCCCTCATGGTCATGGTCACCGGCCCGTGCTCCTCCTGGGTCCTCCGCCTCCTTCTCCTCCTCCTAATCTTCTTCCGGGTGCAGGGAGGAAGAGGAGGAGCCTGGGGCTTCCTGCACATGTGACCAGCAGGAAGCTCCCATGGCTCGGAGGGGACGGGGTCCCACGGAGACCCCGTCACCTGGCATCTGCTGCTACGCAAGGTCAACTCTTATCGCAAGAGCTGTCCTTTGTGATACTAATCGCATATGTTAGTACATATGCGATTAGTAAGGTTGCGGTGACTGGTGGAATGGTCACCGTGACCTTAGTACATCCCGCCCTATGTGTGATACCTCCTCCAATACAAAAGAGAAAAGATTCTCAACTTCCCAATAAGGCAAAAAGTAAAAAGAGAGGATAGCAAACTTCTTTGTCCTACGAGATATTATAATAGGGATGGGAGATACAATATCAGAACCTCTAACAAATATGAAAAGTGAAATCAAGAGGAAGAGTCTTTTTCATGAGAAAGGAGATTGACAAACCAGAAATTACATTGGTAGAGAAAAAATAATTAAATTAAGAAAAAATACAAAAGAGGCTGTACAGGTTATGCAAAAATATCCTAGAATAAGAAAGAGGAAAAAGAAACCTGAAATAACCACTGAAGTTGAGGAAGGAAGTGATATCATAAATAACAGGAAGGTTTTTAATGTTTAATTTATGTTTAGATGCTCTTTCCAAGGAGAAAGAAAATGTATTAAGTACAGTCCTTAAATTTGCCCCCACTGCTAACATTAATGCCTTAAGTATTTTTGGATATACAGAAATATGTCAGAAAACTTTCTGATAAAATTTATTTTTTAGTTCTCATGAAAAAACTGAGATACAGCCAGAGGTTAAGGATAAGAATGAAAAGAAATCCAAATAGTTAAAAAGGTCAACATTTTACCAAACCCATATGAGAGGTCACTATATAGATACGTTCACTTAATTGGTATTATATGATATAGAGAAGATCAGTAAAGATAAATACTGTATAAAAGACGCAACTTATATTATAAAGAGTTAAAGTCCAAAACCAATATTACTATAAAACAGGCCGATGAGGGTGGGCGTGTGGTTATTATAGACACCAATAAATATAAACAAGAGAATATAAGACTATTACAGGATGGCCAAATTGAAAAGTGATCCTTTGGGGAGAATTAAAAATGTATTTAATACGTTTTTGGATACATATTATCAATGTTATGTCATTACTAAAGAGGAATTTGATTTGTGCTACTATACCCACTATATATATAACATACCTAAAATTCAAAAAGATTTGGCTAACCCTCCTGGTCGACCAATTATTGCTGGTGTCAATACAGTAGTCACATCAAATGTATCTGCACTAGTTAACTATTATGTACAACCTCTGGTTCTTTAGAGTAAATAATAGATCCAAGAAACCACTATTGTATTAGAAATCTTAGCTAGATTAGAATGACAAAGAGCTTGATTGCGAGATTTACGCCAGGGCCGAAACTAGGATTTTTGTCACCAGGGGCAAGACAGTAATTTGGCGCCCCCCATGTAATTCCCCCTGCAGTAGTGCCCATATTGTAATGCCCCCATAGTAATGCCCATATGTTAATACCCCCATAGTAATGCCCCTGTAGTGCCCACCATACAGTAATGCCCCTGTAGTGCCCATGCTCCCATATTAATGCCCCTGTAGTGCCCATGCTTTCATAGTAATGCCCCTGTAGTGCCCATGCTCTCATAGTAATGCCCCTGTATTGCCCATGCCCCCATAGTAATATCCCTGTAGTGCCCTTACAGTAATGCCCCTGTAGTGCTCATGCCCCCACAGTAATGCCCCTGTGGTAATGCCCCTGTAGTGCCCATGCCCCAATAGTAATGCCCCTGTAGTGCTCATGCCCCATTAGTAATGCCCCTTATTGCCTATACCCCCATAGTAATGCCCCTGTGGTAATGCCCCTGCCCCCATAATAATGCCCCTGTAGTGCAGCTTATTAAAAAAAAAAAAACTTACCTTGAACCCCGCTCCTGCATCCAGCGTCGCGTCCGGTCCGCCGGCTGCTCCTTGGAACTATGGGGGAGATGTCATGACGTCTCCCCCATAGTGCCCGTGAGGAGAGCCGGAAGCTGGAGTTCGGGAGAGAACTCCAGCCTCCGGCTCCGGCTACACCGTGTCGCTGCAGAGAAGGAGCCGGGCGCCCGCTGGTAATAAATATTACCAGCGGACGTCCGGCTTGGAGCCTCTCTGCAGCGCCGGGCTGGAGGTCACTGGCACCAGGTACAGCGGCTCACCTGGTGCACGTGCACCTCCAGCCCCCCCTAGTTGCGGCCCTGTTTACGCTAATGCAATCGCAACTTCTACTGTATCTTTCATGGATTGCAATAGCTAAAATGTGCTAATGCCTTCCAAAGCTTACCTGAGCATAGTGTCACCCACTGCTGCCTTCTCATATCCTTCCGATGACATGCAACAGCATAAACTTCAGTAACATTGACATAGATCATGCAGTCACACAGCATATAAGGCAGGTCTGACCTGCCTCATACACTATGGTTCTCCTGTCACACAGAGAGCTCTCATGCTGCATAGGTGATTGTAGTGGCTAATGTATGCACACCCATGAAACAGCATCTAAATGGTCAGACACACCTGTGTTTTTCTAACCACTCCCTATTACCTCCCCAAACGCTGTCTCCCTGTCACTAACTTTGTGAGTGAATCCTCTGTGCAAGCATAATTGCAATACAATCGCGGCCCTGTGCCATGCAGCATTCGCACATGTGCAATGGCAAACAATCTTTAGATCTGAGTAAATATAATCTTTAGATCTGAGTAAATATCGGAATTGCATAAATCTCAGGATCAGGCCCAAAGAGGGTGACATTTTAGTGACAGGGGACGTCAATTCTCTTTACACTGTTATTGATTACAATCAAGTTATTGAATCAGTTATATTTTTCAAGAAGAAAATATCAGGTTATGAGGAAGGACTTATTGAATTTTTGGAAGAAGCTATTACATTCATTCTGACAAATAATTATTTTTATTTTGATATTGCTTTTTATTTACAGCAGATTGGGACAGCGATGGGCACCAGATTTGCACTGAAATATGCCAAAGTGTTTATGTCTAAGTAGGAGGAGACATACATTTCACATGGTAATACATTTGGAGCGAATCTGGTGTCATATCACAGTAATATAGATGATGTTTTTGTCATTTTGAGAGGAAGTATAAAGGAATCACATAAAATTTTTAACTATTATATATGAATGATAATAAAAACAAAATCACATTTTCTTTTAATGAGTCAAACTAATATTCACTTCTTGGATAGAAGATTGTATTACTTGTAACACTCTTAACGGTCTTTATTTAATCGAGTATTAACATGGCTTTTTTATGTGGGTCATACATCTAGACCCTTTAAAATAATTAGAAACATAAAAAGGGCCTTTTGACTCCTTTCTTGTCATAACATAAAAAAAAATTAATGTGTTCAGAAAAATCCATCAAATGTTTCTAGGGAATTAAACACATCCAAAATACATGGAAATATAGGTATTGTGAAAATAGACTTCAATGTATGGAAATGGAATGTATTTTTTTAATTAATTTGAATGCTCCTCATTTATAGTTAGAGTTTACGTTAATTTGGTTTTTAAAGTGAAGTTTTTTTTATATAAAATCTTTTACTATACAATATTGTGGTGGTTTGTATTTATTTTTATAATGTAAACAGCTGTGTTTTTTTGAAAAAGTATATGTAGATTGACTTGGTTCATTTTATATTAATGGACACCTTTATAATGACAGCCATTTGTTTATATATACTGTAATGATGTAACTATGCAAGCATGACTGCCATTTTAAGATAGATCTACAGCACTGGTTAGTATACAATAGCTCTAGGTGATTTAGTAATTAACTGTTTTCTGTAGTTTGGCACGCAAATGTAATTTCCAGTTCTTTATGGGTGATAAACATATCTAATTTCCATTTCTGGAGTCATAGGCGGTATTTGGATGACGGTTTTAATACACAAGAGATAATCATTAGCCACAGCTGTAAGTATTCAGTTATGTACTGGATATAAACATTTTATTGGGACCGTTAGCTTACACCTTGATGTAGACTAATTTGGAGTTGAAACACTTTGATGCAGCGAGGGGATTTTTCCTAACCAGCCAGAGTAAAGTCTCCTTCTATAGTATCAATGGAGCAGTTATCTGCATCGTGTTCCCGAAATTTGCTTTTATTGGTAATACGCCATTCTGTACGAATTGTCTGGTGCTATTCATCTGGTAGGCGGAATTAACCCCTTTTGCGCTGAACCGTATTATTTTTACTATATTGTTTTTACTTGTGTGAATTATGCATTAAATACTTTTTTTTAATAAAAAAAAAAGAAAAGATTATGCACTAGGTTATCTTTTATTTTTATTTTTTTCCATACATACCTTTTATGGTTATGTTGGAGTCACTGACTGACAGGTGATTCTGAAATAAACCTCCAACCATTTATGGTGTCATCATATGACCAAGAAGATTCCTTGGAATATAGAAGAGGTTATATTATATTATAATCTCTTTTTACTTTTTGCCTATTTGGGAAGTTGGAAATCTTTATGCTTTTATAGTGGAGAAAGTCCAATATAAAAGTGTAAAGTCATGAGAGTGAAGTCCTGGGGCCGGGGCGGACTCTTAATGGCCCTGATTGTGGTCTCCATTTATCAACAAACCTAAACAACAGCAGCATATTTCTTTTTGTATCACAGTGAGACAAACGAATATGCCACTGGTATTCATCATTACTTACCTCTCCGGCGAAAGGACTGTAATATCTATATTGTATATTTGGTATTCTGTATCTCTTTATGGTGGTACATTTTTTTTACTGTCTAGGCAAATTCTTTCTAGCACAAATTTTATGTGTCTTTTGCTTTTTGTCATCCAAACTTTCTCTACACTCTTTAAGAACATCAGGGATTCACTTTGTCAGATTATTTATTTGATACCTTATTTTACAGACAGCCACGCTGCTCCCCCATCTTGTAGGAGTTTTTGAAATACATTTATTAAAAAAAAAAAAAAAAGTTTTTCACATACATTTTTATCTATGTACAGTACGCCTGAAAGGTGACTTGGAGATATATTCTGAGGTTATCATGTGATTTAAAAAAAAAAAAAATCTTTTTTTTTTTTTTAAATAAGAATTTCTAACTACTGTAGTGTTAATGTAATGGTTAAAATAATTATTGAACAATAGGGAACTCATTCTGAGTTGCAGGCAATTCCCATGTTCATGGAGTTTAGCAATATTTTTAATACTGAGCGTACGTGAAAATCCCTATAAACTCATACAGCGCATGTGTTGCACTGAGTGTAAACAGAGAAGCAGAGTTGTGATCGAGACGTACGGTTACAGGAGAAAAAAGGGTGAAATTAACTGTCGTTTTGGGGGGGCACTCTTTTATCGAAATTAAAACTTTTATTTTTCCATTAAAATGGTAGAGACATATAACTAAACATAGACACACAACAGTTAACTCAATAAAACATTATGTCTGTATAAATATCAATATTTTTGCTTGCTACCTAATAAAAAAAAAGAAATATATATATATATATTTATATATAAATTGTGTATAAGGAGTACCAATACTCAATTAGTTCAGCAGCAGTCACAGTAATAAAAGATGGTTAGATGTGGTATCGCACCACAAATATTTTATATATTTTATATATTATAATTAGCATGGGGCATGGAGTGCTGGCATACAAGGGGTTAATACACAATTCACAGGTAAATAATCTCTTTGGTTTGCTGTCTGAAATATTGAAGTTTGAATCTGGCTGTATACAAAATTCTTCAGTAATTTATCAGACAAGGTGCAAATATAAAACAATTAAAACATCAACTTGCATGTATCATCCAGGAATTGTTTAAGTATCAGCACACACAACCAAAGAACGCTTGTATTCATGTGACAATAAAGCTATTGTCAGCCCATTTGTAGTTTAAGGTACTGTTTTCTATATGTTTACACCTTTATAATGTGGTATGCAGTGGACAAAATGTGCTAAAATGTTTAGTAATTCACAATGGACATATTATATAATGGATTGCAAGACAGTGAATAGTGGGAGATGAACTAACTCCCCATGGGACACGTTGAATATGAAGGCAGATGGAATCCTGACACCCAGCATAATACCAACTACGATATCCCAAAGAGGATCATGATAACGTTGTCTCCATCCTGACCCCCACTATCCCGAAGTTAAGAAGATGGGTAAGTATGATACTTAGCTCGTGGATGGGGGGGTTAGGTTTAGGCACCCCTGGGGGGAGATTAGGGTTAGACACCCCCGGGGAGGTTTAGCCTACTGGGAGGGGGGTGTTAGGGTTAGGCACCATTGGGGAGAGATTAGGGTTAGACACCCCCTGGGGAGGGTTAGGGTCATGCTGCTGGCAGGGGGGGGAGGTAGGCACCATTTGGGGGAGGTTAGGGTTAGGAACCCCCAGGGAGGGTTAGGCTATGGGTAGAGGGGTTAGGATTAGGCACTATTGGAGGGAGGTTGGGGTTAGACACCCCCTGTTCAAGGGGGAGCGTGCCCCTTGAACAGTATGCCCTGGGAGGTGAATAAGTACACTGAGCATTTGCTTTTGCTCTATTAGCCTGATAGACCCTGATGTACACAGTGCAGGGACACTCAAGGCATATATAACAATGAGAGTTCCCTGATAAGTCTTCCTGTTCTTGTTCTGACATCAAATAGGGGCAGGGCAACAATTGGCAGTGATTACAGCAATGCCTAAAGCATCCTGAGGATGCTCGGGGGAGCATCTTGGGGTACAGCAAAGAATAAGAAAAAGAATAAGAGATATTAAGAAATATTGGAGGGTATCCTTGATCCCAAGCTGTATCCCAAGACAGATCTTCCCTAACCTGTGCTTCACTGATTTTTCATCCGGAGTTACTTCCAGTGCGAGGCTCACAGCGCGAGGCACACAGCTAGACCCACTACTGTGCATCCCAGCGAGCGCAGCGTGCTGGATACACCTCCCCGCCCTCAGTGCTCAGAGGTGAGGAGGTAAGCCAGACGCACAGCAGCCGGAGCAAGGGTCGGAGACACCAAGCTTACACGTACGCTGTGCAACCACTCTGCTCCCGGTGAGCCAAGACGGAAGGGATAGGAGCACTGTAAGCACTGGACACTTAATTGATACAGTGTGCTACATCCCCCACATTGCCGAACATATACAGACAGGTGAGAGACACTGCAGGCCTCTCACGTAGCGGCATACAAGGAAATCAAGCACACTCGCTGTTACTCCGGGGAAACAGATTGCCTTTGGGAACTCCGTGATATTTGGAAAACCCAAGCCGGTGAGCATACTATTCTAACCACCAAAGTAGTATTGAAAGACTATCATGGAACGAGACATTGTATACTAATCAAATTGCTACAACCAGCAGGTGAGCAAACAAGTATCAATCTTGTAACTATTACATCTGTTACAGTGGTTAGATGCCAAGCTAATCACGTATTGTATTATACAGCATTTTGAATGAGCATTTTAACTGCTATATGTATTTATGTGAATAAATGTATATAATTTTTATTAAGGAAGCCTTTCTTTATCAATCCAACATATTATTAATAGTATATATTTGTATATGTACTTTGACAATTGACATACGTCTCTGTGTTATTCTATTGAAGGTCGGGAGCCTGTATCTGCAGAGAAATACTGCATGGACCAGCCCATGAGGGCAGAGACATCCATAGGAGGATCTATCACCTTCCCCTGCAGCCTTGTGCATCCAGAGAGAGAAGAGAACATCACGTCAGTCAGTATCGCAGTGAGAGCAGCAAATGAATATTTTTGTGGAAATGAAAATAATGAAATTTACAACGACTCCAGCAACCTCCCACATAACCAAGATTCAGAACCTCTGTCAGTAAAGTGGGATCCAAAGCCCAGGAAGGCGTCAGTCACTATAAGTAATTTACAGAGTGGCAAACGGTATTGTTGCCGTGTACAAATCAAGCTTCAGGGTGGCAGTAGTGCCCAGTGGCAGAGCCCTGGTGGCACTGAGATCACAGTGAGAGGTAAGGCGTGACACCAGGCAGTCCTGCCATTCACAAGACTGGCCAAATAAACTATGGAAGAGGGGTGGATAATTTATACTGATTGTTATTAAGGTTCTGGGGAGATGGGAGGGTGAATACAGAGCATCTTCACCCTTCCATGAGTAATTTTCATGATGGGCGATCAAAGTGCCTGGACCAATCCTTTGAATTGATAAGGGGTCGACACTTGCGTACGCTATGATGCGGTTATCGCCAGGGAGGGAGGGAATGATCTCTTTCTTTAGCCGTATTGCTAATTGGCACATGCACACAGGACAGACTCTTCATTCACAGAACATAGCAGGCTGCAGAACATTACAACAATGCAATGAGGCAGATTATTAATCCAGCCAGTATATCGTATTGCATGTATCAAATGCAAATGGGATCAGCATTGGATCATGAATAGGGGTTATTTCCAATATATAATCAATGTCCTTTCCTATAGCTTATTCATTTTGACAAGTTTTGAGCTTCATTTGACTCAATTATATTATTATCACTGGGCAGTCATGCTTAAGGCAACAGTCACCTAAGTGCCATAATCTTGAGATCAATAAGAATAAATTTCTGGTGTGTTGTTCCCCCTCCCCCCTTCCCCTCTCTCTCTCAGGGTCTGGTTAATTACCATGGGTGGGATGTACTGTACTAAGCATCACATCCACGATTACCATGGTATGTACTTAGAAATGCGATGAAAATCACAAAGGACAGCTCTCCCGATGAAAGCAGTTTTTTGCAATGCACTAGGATAGAAGGACTTCTGAGTTTAATACAGAAGGATGCCAGTGCCACGAGGGGAGATGGGAGTGATCCAATCAGATCCCTCTCAGGGGGCATCACAATAAGAAGCCCACCTGAAGATGGCGTTACCCCCCGGGGCTTAGTACATATGGAAATTATGGTAAAACCGCCATAAATGACATGTTTAACTTTAGTACATCCCACCCCATGTATGCAGAACAGAGCGCGACCCCAGCCAAGGTCATTACCCATTATAATAACTTTGACTATAGCAATATACACAGGACCTGATAATGAATCAAATGCAAGTGGCAAAGCGGATGGATCTTATGGATTTCAGCTTACTGCACATGCACCTAAGAAAGAAATCATGCACCGAATCCGCCATATGCACGTGGAAGGAAAACGCTAGTGCACAAAGAACTGGTCTGCCCATTGATGGACCACACTTTCTGTGAAATCCGTGTTTCTAGACGGCAGCTGTTCTGTGTCATGTGAGTGTCATGGATGTGTACTCCAACTTCCGCGCTATATCGTAGAGTGCGGGCGGATGTTTCAGGAGCATCTTTTGCTCCAAGCATGGAGAGGGTGTAAGTGCTATTACTAATGATGGCTGCTGTGGAATTGGATGGGCTTCCACATGCATCTGTATGGATTTTCAGCATGTATGGTTGATGCACACAGTACATAAGGAGGTATAGTATGTAGGATTCCCTGGGTGTACAGAAAAGCAGCTGTGGAAGTGTCTAACTGAGAATTAGGCCAATGACCTGAGCAAACATAGATATAGCTTTGTTTTAGAAAGCTTATTATTTTTAACTTGGATGGGTTAGTAGAAACACATTGTGGTGTCATCATACCTCTTAACATGCTGGGAATTAGAGAAATCACTCAAATGGGTGTGTCCTAATGGTATGGGGGTGTGGCCTTAAAGCAGAGAGGTCTGTAAGCAAGTCACACCCCCAGTACTCATCACTCTGTGGGCATGTCCTAATGGTATGGGGGTGTGGCCTTAAAGCAGAGAGGTCTGTAGGCAAGTCACACCCCCAGTACTCATCACTCTGGGGGTGTGTCCAAAGCTCCTCGAGCTCATGGACTGCCCCCAGGCTCTCTAGGTACTGCTTAGATGCTGCAAGCAGATCTGTATCCTTATACTGGGACTGTACCATCTAACTCAGGCCGATTGGAGAGAAGACTTTACCCTGTACAGATATATAAGATATATAATGTTACTGTGTTTTACTTCTCAGGTGAGAACGAGATGATTCTGGAGCATCATCATTTTATTCCTGCACTCTCTGGAGACACAGTGACTGTTATCTCTCGGTTCAAAACTAATAATATCAATATTATCCCTAATGTGACTACATGTCGTGTGGGGAAAATGGATGGGATGGGATGTAACCGGAACAATTATGCAATAAACTGTACACAGAGGGAGAGTATCTTCATTTTCCAAATCAGTCCAGTTGATGGTACGCACAGTGGATCTTACTGTTATTCCATAGACTATTCTACAGGTGATGGATCATTTCCTACATATACAGGGATTGGAACAGAACTACTCATCCTAAGTAAGTAACTGTCACAAATAGGAGCTATGAGTCTAAACATTCACATGAAGAGTGACACAGACGGAATACAACTAGGAGTATCCCCCTCTGCTCCAGTGTGATACTTTCACTGTGTTACCCTGCAAGGGAGTGGACACAGACAGAAGGGAGATATGAGACTGTAGGGTGACACAGACAGAATGGAGCTACTGTATGAGCCTGTCCCTCCCCCTGCAGGGTGACACAGTGACACAGACAGAAGGGAGCTACGAGCCTGTCCCTCCCCCTGCAGGGTGACACAGACAGAAGGGAGCTATGAGCCTATCCCTCTCCCTGCAGGGTGACACAGTGACATAGACAGAAGGGAGATATGAGCCTGTCCCTCCCCCTGCAGGGTGACACAGACAGAAGGGAGCTATGAGCCTGTACCTCCCCCTGCAGGGTGACACAGACAGAAGGGAGCTATGAGTCTGTCCCTCCCCCTGCAGGGTGACACAGTGACACAGACAGAAGGGAGCTATGAGCCTGTCCCTCCCCCTGCAGGGTGACATAGACAGAAGGGAGCTATGAGCCTGTTCCTCCCCCTGCAGGGTGACACAGACAGAAGGGAGCTTTGAGCCTGTCCCTCCCCCTGCAGGGTGACACAGTGACACAGACAGAAGGGAGCTATGAGCCTGTCCTTCCCCCTGCATGGTGACACAGACAGAAGGGAGATATAAGCCTGTCCCTCCCCCGCATGGTGACAGAGACAAAAGGGAGCTATGAGCCAGCCCCTCCCCCTGCAGGGTGACACAGTGACACAGACAGAAGGGAGCTATGAGTCTGTCCCTCCCCCTGCAGGGTGACACAGACAGAAGGGAGCTATGAGTCTGTTCCTCCCCGTGCAGGGTGACAGTGACACAGACAGAAGGGAGCTATGAGTCTGTCCCTCCCCCTGCAGGGTGACACAGACAGAAGGGAGCTATGAGTCTGTCCCTCCCCCTGCAGGGTGACACAGACAGAAGGGAGCTATGAGCCTGTCCCTCCTCCTGCAGGGTGACACAGACAGAAGGGAGCTATGAGTCTGTCCCTCCCCCTGCAGGGTGACACAGACAGACAGGAGCTATGAGCCTGTCCCTCCACCTGCAGGGTGACACAGACAGAAGGGAGCTATGAGTCTGTCCCTCCCCCTGCAGGGTGACACAGACAGACAGGAGCTATGAGCCTGTCCCTCCTCCTGCAGGGTGACACAGACAGAAGGGAGCTATGAGTCTGTCCCTCCCCCTGCAGGGTAACACAGTGATACAGACAGAAGGGAGCTATGAGCCTGTCCCTCCCCCTGCAGGGTGACACAGTGACACAGACAGAATGGAGATATTAGCCCGTCCTTCTCCCTTTTTAACCAACTACAAATACCCAGACTCTCTTGATCATATTTTGTATCTTTTCTCTCAATTGTTACTGTGCATCTTCTAAACCATATATAATGTTGAATAAGTATGTTTTATCTATCATGGTTACTGCTGTATCATTATTCTTGAAAAACTTAAAAATAACTGAATATAAATCTCTTAACATGATTATAATCAGTTTAGTTTTCCTAACTGGCGCACATCTTTTAAAGTTGAGTAAATTCAACTTTCCGGCATTAATGCGCAGAAACTGCCAGGACCTGTTTCAGTGGCTTCCAAGCTTCATACAATCTGCCCCTAAAACTTATGTAGACTTGGGGTCAACTACTGTACTTCCCATATTGTAGTTGGAAAATGAGTTCTCTAAACAGACAGCAATTGTATGTAAGATGCATTCAGATCTGCAGCAGTACCAGCGTGTACATCATGCTCAGTCTATAACAGCAATACGTCTAGTACAATTATGCCCCTGTTTTTAGTTATTTGTTCTGCTACTAATTTGCTATTAGGCTCTTCATCGTGTGTGCAACAAGATCCACAAAAACTTAATATATGAATGAGCAATGAATAATAGTAACTACTGGTTTAGCATCAACAATGAATACGCAATCAGCAATGGTTCTCCAGGGCCTTTTCCTCTAAGGGCCGTATTCAATTAGTTCCACACCCGCAATACTTATTTGCCTTCCAGAGTTTTTAGCCATGGAAACTTATCGCTCGTGTACCCTTGATTCACGCTATTCCATACCAAAAGATGCGAAAATGCAACCTGGCGAATGCAAACCAGGCGAAAAGTGCTGAAAGAATTGGGGAAATCAGCCTGACACCCCCTAAAAGATGCACTGACATTGGGGATCAATGTACATGCCCCCGAATAGCCCTAATAAAGCTACTTGGGGTACTTAAGGTGTGTCAATTTCTTCTAATTAGTGTCTTTGCGCAAGTGGTGAAGAATAGCATTAAGCAGTTTTTTAAGGAGAAAATAAGCAGTCCTGTCAAATTTGGGGTACTTGGAAGTGGGTGCAAGCATGGTTTAAAGTCAAGTTTAAAAAAACTTCAAAAACGCACCTGAAGCAAGCATCTGCAATCAAAAAAACACTAGTTTTAAAGTTTGTACCCTCAATTTGCACTTTTTCATCCCCTTTGTCAAAGTGCTTTTTTGGGGTGTACCTCATTTTTTTTTTACATTTTTTTTTGACGCAGGTATCCTTTGCGGGTTTGTCCCAAGGGTGCTGAGTGGTTTCCCCACCTTTGCACCCCAAAATAGAAATGAAAAAAAAACAAATTCTACCTATTCATAGGCAAATCTTTTTTGCCTATTACATTGCATTGCGTTTTCATGTACGCGAAAAGCAGATGCAATTTAATGTGATACTTTTGCGACAGGCGAAAAGTCGCAATCGGTGATACTTTTTCGCAGATCTCAGCTTTTCGCTTCTAATTGACTACGGGGCAAAAAATGGCGTGGCTTTCCCAGGCTTAGAACAGACAGATCACAGGTGCACAACTCCAAATTGCTGATTATATATAAATACATTGTGCAATAACATTTTGCAATCAATAGAGGTTTTTAGTATATTCATGGCCAAGGTTATGGGCCTACCCACCATATCCAGGTAACCTCTGTAGGGTAGGTCCCTAACATACTAGGGTTCAAATCCAGAGCGCAGGACACCCCTAAATCTGTGCAGCCTAGCCACCCCAGGGCACCGCCATAGTGAGAAAAGTGAAGTGTGAAATAAGAAAGGTAAGAGCAGCTATGGCTGCATAGAAAGGTGAAAATACAAATATAATAAAAACCATCAGTAAAGTGTTAAATGTGCAGAAAAGACTGAGGGGTCTAGTTACTAAGCAGTGTTATGAGACAGAGTGAAAAGTGATAAGAAAGTGATAAGGTGCCAGCCAATCAGCTCCCAACTGTCATTTTTTAAAACAGCCTGTGAGATGACAGTTGGGAGCTGATTTGCTGGCACCTTATCACTTTCTTATCACTTTTCACTCTGTCTCATAACACTGCTTAGTAACTAGACCCCAGAATGTGTTATAATGCGATACCCTGAAGCAGGTCTATAATAATATACTACAGAAGTGGAAGAACTTTCTTCATGTGTTCTTATGTCATAATTTAGAATTATATGTAATGTTAAATCTTTTATCTTAGTTTTGTGTGTTAGTTTTTGACTTCTCCATTTAATTTTGAACTATACTTATTTTAAAGATCCCTACAAAACATTAAATATCAGTCAGCCACCAGAAGTTGTGTTCAAGAAATCCATAATAATCAACTGCAGCTTCTCTGTACAAGATAGCGAAGACATTCTGTGGATTGGGGTCTACTGGATGACGGGAAACCCAAGAGAGCACTTTGTGTATCATCCAGACCCGGACTACATACACCCAGATTATAAGGGAAAGACCAGGCTGGTCGGTGACTCCGATCTCCTCCTAGAAGACTTCCATGGTTCAGATAACACCACGTTGTACTGCCGTGTTGCCATAAGACGATGTTTGGACACCACTGATAACTACAATCCTAATAAGATTGGGACAGTGCTGGAGGAAGGTCCTGGAACACGTCTCAGAGTTCCTGGTAAGCAAAAATTGTAGAAAACAGTTCAAAATTTTAAATCTTCATAATACATAACATACTAAATTAATGCAGCTATGATGTCATCGCTTATAGTCTGAGTCTGATTATGACACTTCAAGATTCTTTAGAATTTATTTGTATTATATTGTAAAGAATACTCCTCAATTTCATTTTATTATGGATGATAACTCACCTTGCATTTCTGTTACATACATGATTCTGGAACTCCCCTGTAGCTGTATACAGTATATCCTACAGCAGGGAATACATTATGCCATGTATTATATATACAGTACTGTATGTGAAGGAAGAAGTTTTTGTTTGGAGAGTGCACCCAGGAAGTCTGTCTCTCCTCCTCGTTTTTGGCCACTGGGCACTAGGACACAGATCAGCAGCAGGAGGCACTACCTTAGACCCGCCTTCTGCACATACATGGCTCCCCAATCGTCTTTCTCTCCTGCTCCTTCCTAAGTAATGGATGTGCTCCTATGAGTAACAAAGGATATAAACAGCTAAATAGGCCCTACAGATCCATTATATCACCAGTGCTATGTGTTTCCTATATCCCGCTGCCTCCATTGCATAACTACCAGTATATGTGAATCAGGGGCGTTTTAAGAGAGGAGGGGGCCCATGTGCACTCCTCGTGCAGGGCCCCCTCCTCTCTCCCTGTTGGCTGGCAGCCGACTGACGCCGCTGGCCAGCCACCGGAGCATTAATAGACTCCGGGCACTAGAGTGTGCCCGGAGTCTACTGCGCATGCGCAGAACGCCGGAGCAATGGCCGCGGCTGACATTTTTTCCGGTGTTCTGAGCAGCAGTGACACCCGACACGGGACCTCGGACAGGTAAGTTTGAAAAAAATATGGATGCAGTGTGTGCGGAGCAGGGCCCCCCTGGACCCGGGGGTCCGTGTGCCCCGTACACACTGCACCCATTATAGGTATTCCACTGATGTGAATGCATGTTCTAGATGCACTACAAATACCATTCTAGGTGGCCATTCTGCATTACCATAGAGCAATTCAGGTGGCTGATTATCGAATGAACTGCGACTGCAAGTTTGTACATACTTGCTTGGATCTGGGAAGAACAGAGGGAGATGGGGAGAAAAGTGGACAAACTGAGTAGACAGGAGGAGAGGGGGAAGAGCGGAATCAGTTTTGAGCAAAGGAGGAAGAACTGAGGCAATGAGTTGAGGGGTAGGGTGGAAGCCCCCACAGTTCCCTCATCACAGGGAAGGGGGGAGTTTGAGGCTGGCTACAGAAGCGTACACTGGAGATGATGGGTTGGGGGAGGTTGGCTATAGCTGTGCACACTGCAGGAGAGGGGGTGTTTGGAGGAGGATTGTGACTGCATACATCATGGGGGCACTGCTGGGTGAAGGTATGGAGCTGGAAATGGAGCTGTGGTGCAGTGGTGACTGGTCCCCTTGAGGCAGGAACCAAAACAAATTTTTGGGTGACCTCTAATGATATGCAGTCAATGCCCCAACTGCTGGAATTCCAAAGGAAAGTAGTGGGGTTGGGGGGAGGGTTAGGGGTTAGAGATAGGCACTAGGGGGAGAGATAGGGTTCAGAACTAAAAGTGCAAGGTAAGGTTTAGGGTGTGGGAAGGGGGAAATTAGGTTTAAGGTGTGGGAAGGGGGATGTTAGGTTTAGGCAGTAGGGCGGGAGGTTAGGGATAGGCACCATAAAGGGAGGGTTAGGGGAGGGGGAAGGTTAGAATATTGACCAACCTCTCCATACTGGCATCCCATACCCAACCCCATCTAATTGCCAGTGCCAGCCCCAGTTAGCATTTCTTTAAAAAAAAAATAGTAAAAGTAAAGATAACATGCTTCCAGCGGTCCCAGACTTAGGGATAACCTAGGTTGTGGTCAGTCTAGCCCTGAGCATCCCTGACACATAATTGTTAATAAAAATAAATAATAATGATAAAAATCATTGCAAAATTACAGAGAAGCGATGTGCCCCGCTACCCCCCTCTACCCTCGAACCTGCCACTGTCTGCATGCACCCTCACAGAAGCACATCCACAAATGGTGTGATGGAGCAGAACATAGATGTCCAGAGATCGATTATGGTCAAGACTGCAGAGAGCTGCTTGATAAAAATACAACTGTACCTGGTGCTCTAATAACTTCCACTCTGTTTGTTTTAGATAATTCAAACCAACAAGAAAATCTACAAATATTACTATTTTCCCTGTATGTTATCTGCATCATATTCATCCTCCTGGTTATTTTAGTCATCTGCAGGAAGAAAAGAAAAGGTGAGAAAAAGAAAGGATAAAGCACAAAGATTCTCAGGGGGAAATGTAATAGGCTGCGAGATTCAGGCACTGGCGCAACTGGAAAGTCTGCCTGTATTCTTAAAGTGACAATAATTTCAAAGGCAAAACCAACCTGATCTTTGCATTGTTAGCAGATACACTATATGGGAGCCATTGGTGTATGTATAATAGGTGCACACCCTGCACCCATGTTTAATACTTACCTTTTTGCCCTTAGCACATGCTGCCCTCAAAGGCCCATAGAGAGAAATGTAACCAACAGATCTACAGGAGTCTATGAGCCATTTTTTGTCACTGATTGTTACGCTGTGAAATAGTTGTAGATGTGTCACATCAAAATGTAAATTTACAGTATTATTGTTATGAATAAAACCAAATACACATTATAAATCCTTACACCCAAAAACCCAAGTCTTCACCTTTTCCTTAAATCCTTTTCTGCTTCCCGGTACTTAGTTGCCACCAGGGGGTAAATTTACTAAAGTTCAATTTTGTATTCTACTCTATGAATCTAGAAAATCAACTGAAATCGAATTGAGATTGAACTGCACAATCCCTTAGCAAATCCCTCATTTACTAATTTTCAATTTTCAAATCATATTCGATTTTGCTCGATTTAAAGAAGGGATTTGATGTTCGATTTTGCATGCTCATGTAGAAATCAAACACCAAATACCTCTGAAAATTGAACTTCAAATACCCAAATGAATAGACCTGCTTCATGCTTTCATTTTTAGCATGAACAGATATGAATGACACAGATGCATGCACAGATCAGTGAGGTGCATGAATGTACAGGATCTTTGTGTAAAAAGCTTGTAAAGTAATAATTTAAAAAATATATATTTGGGGTCCTCCCTAAAAGCACAAACAGCCGCGGACTTTTTATAGCCTGTCCTGATTGTGAAAATACAGGGGACAAAATCATAGGGATCCCCTGTATTTAGCACAACCAGCATTGGGCCAAGCGAGCCAGTCCTGATTTTGGAAATACAGGGAACAAAATGAGTAGGAGTCCACTGTATTTGCCATAACCAGCACTGGACTCTTTCTAGCGCAGGGGGGGTAATGCCACAGCCAAGTGAACCCTTTCACCGGGTTCCACAGCCAAAGCAATACCCCTGACCGCTAGTCGGCCCAGGCCGGGTATCCATGGGGAGGTGGGGACCCCCAAATAAAGGGGTCCCCCTTCTCCAGGGCACCCCAGGCCTGGGCTGATAGCCCACAGCTATTCCCAACACCCATGGGGTGAATGCCAGGTTGATTGTATAAAATGTGTGTAAAAATAGAAGATAAAGCATTGTCTTTAACAGTAGAACCACAGGTCCCAGCAAGCCTCCCCTGCATGCTGGTACTTGGAGAACCACAAGTACCAGCATGCGGGGCATTTTAGGCCCGCTGGTACCTATAGTTCACATGTAAAGAAATGTTAAAATAAATACAAAACACACAAACCTTGAAAGTATAAGTTTATTTCAAACATACACACTCACACATACTAACCTACAATACCTGGACCGGTCCTCTTCTCCCTGTAGACATCCAGCATCTTCGGAAAATAAAAAAAACTAAAAATCTCAACCCACGAACTCAGGACCTCATTCAGAGTCGGTTGTTGCAGCCGCACGGTCGTACGCCACCGATGTTCGCTAAACTGCGCATGCGTAAAGTTCGCAATGCGCGTGCACAAACTAGCTGTTACGATCAGAAATTTCTCTCTCCTTGAACACAGCCAGGTCCTTAGTTTGAGTGACAGAATGAGGCGTTTGTGGGTGGTAACAGGGGAAAGTGCTTGAAACGCGGAGTGGAGATCCGAACACAGGCGTGCCTAATTATGCGAACGGCGTTTAATGGGAGTGCATAATTAACAAGTAGTGTCATAGCACACGTGACATGGGAGGTTTTTACACTGACATGATCGTAGTGCTTAAGAGAGGGTATGGTCAACCTTAAGCTCTACGACCAGTGTTGATGGTTCCCGATGGTCTTGATTAATCCTTATATGCCCGGAGATGACGTGTAATGTGTACGAGAAAGGGGCGTATTTTTTTCTTACGGCCGCATCCTCCCCTTGGTCGTCCAGCTACCGATCTGATCTTAGGGACGCAACTTGTGAGTGCATCATTTGCATATCCGGACCCTTTTCCCTTACGACCGTGCGGCCGCAACGACCGACTCAGAATGAGGTCCTCAGTACAAATAGTATAACCCTAACCCTCACCCTAGTGCCTCACCCTAACATACCCTCCTGTAGCCTAATTCTCTAGTGTCTAACCCTCCCTGCCTATAACATAATCCTAACCTTCCCGATAGTGCCTCACCTTAACCTCCCTTGCTGTAGCCTAATCCTCTTCCTCGTGTCTAACCCTCCCCTCTAATAACATAACCCTAACCTTCTCCATAGTGCCTCACCTTTACCTCCCCTGCTGTAGCCTAATCCTACTTCTTAGTGTCTAACCCTCCCCTCTAATAACATAACCCTAACCCTCTCCATAGTTCCTCATTCTATCCACCCCTCCTGTAGCCTAATCCTCTTCCTAGTGTCTATCCCTCCCCTCCAATAGCATAACCCTAACACTCCTTTTTCTGCAGAATAGTGACATTTTACATGTCGACATTGTGAGTATGTCAACATTTTGTAGAAGCCGACACGTTCAAAGTCAAAATTGCAACAATGTCAAAATAATAACGGTCAACATTGTGATGTCGACCTTAACAATGTCAGCATTGTAAATGTCAACAATTGCAATGTGATTACAGCATTGTGACCATCTGAAGCATCCTAAGGAAGCTCCAGGCAGCATAGCTGCATACATTCTGGCTGCAGGGTGCAATTCAAGGCACCCTGCTAGCCAGGTGAGGCTAGCAGAAAAAAGCTCAGAGGGCCAGACCAAATGATTCCGAGGGCCTTATACGGCCCCCGGGCCTTAGGTTCCCCATCCCTGCCCACTCAGATAACCTCCAGAGGATTTATTCCGTATTGCATTAGGTACTAGTAGGCATAATATCATATTCTAGTTGTAAAATAGTTTAAAGATTGAACCCACTGATTTGTTACTTTAGCCTATGCCTAAACCTAACCCTTACTTATATCCCTAAATCTAACCCTAATTATCATGAAAAACCATGTGTCAACTTTTTGTGTTGACCATTTGAATTTTTACTTTTTAACTGTCGACATTTTAACCCTGTCAACCTAAATCACTGTCGACCATTTAACCCTGGCGACTTATTGAGTGTCGACCTATTGACTGTGTACCTCTTTAGTGTAGACCTACTATTAGGAGAACATCAGATCATTTAAGACATCATCTTTTCTGTAGGAGTTGAATAATTACAGAGAAATAATATTAATATATTGCCCAGTATGAATGCTTCTAACAGTAACAGCACTCTAATGTAGGAAATCATTCTCAAAGTAATGGGTAAAGACAATTAGTGTATCCAACAACAGTTAAAATCTCGGGGCAGGCAGCACAGAATCATAGTCAACAAACAAAGTAAATGTAAAATAAATAGCAGTATAGGGGACCACGTCCAAGAAGCCCATGTAGAAACCACCGTAGCAGAAACTTTCACCACCAATTAGACAGTTCCCTCCTTACTTTCTAAACTCCCAGAACCCAATAAACACATAGGGGTACATTTACTAATATTAGTGTTGATCCGAGATTGCTATCTCGGGTGAAAATATCACTTTTTTACAAATCGGGAATTTACTATCATTAAACTCGGATTATTTGGTCATCTTTTGTGGTTGAAATCGGGTGAGTTAATGCCGCAAATTCGGTCGTTTTTTTCAATAGAAATGAAATCACCATCGGCTCAAATCGGAAGTACTTTTCATTCATTTCTGCCTAAATCTGGAATTTATCATTAATTGTTTTGCTATATTCGGCCATTTTACATCCAAATCGGGGAGTCAATAGAAGTTTCAAATGCACCACCTCCTGAGCTGCTAGTTGCCATCCACCATACACAAATCAGTGTGATTTGTTTATGGTTACTAATGATTCGTGTATTATTAGGCTTCATTTTTCTGGAAAAATTTACTTGGGGTGCCCCCCCAAAAGGCTAACCAGCCCCGGACTAGTCAGCCAGTCCTGGTTCCTAAAATTATGGGGAACAAAACAAGAAGGGTTCCACCATAATTTATGAACCAGCACCTGGCTGCAGGGCCAGTGCTGGTTTTAATTATAGGGGGGAAAAATGCATAGGGGTCTGACTATATTTAAACCCAGCACCGGACCCAAACCGACCGGGGTGTAATGCCTCAGCCCAGGGACCCTATTACTATGTCTCCAGGGCCAAAGCATTTGTACCCCAAGCCGGTCAGGCCAAGCCAAGGATCTCAGGGGAGGTGGGGATCCCCCACAAAAGGGTTCCCCTCTCTCCTGAAACCCCAAGCTTGGTCTGAAGCACGGGGCTCTTCCCCGCACCCCTGGAGCAGTGGGTTTGGGGGTAAATGTCCACATAATGGGCCTGATTCACTACGGATCACAATATTGCATATGCACGCAGTTCAGCTGTGATAGCAATATGTGAAGCAGCCTCTGATTGGCTGATGGGACGTGGGAAATCTCCTGATGTCCCGTCAGCTGGCATTCGCATAGTATTGGTATGTGTGACAACACACATAGCAATACTTGTTTGTTTGGTTTCGGGTAATTGTTTTGCAAAGACCCCCCTGGATGCTACGGAGACCAGCGCGAGGATCAGGTGAGTATAGGATCTTTGTTGCAGGTATGTCCTTATGGATTTCTACATGGGAGAAGGTGATAGAAACATTTGGCAGAAGGTAAGTATGTGTGAATGAGATATGTGTATGTAATAAACTTGTACTATATATGGTGTGTGTTCTGTCTTTATGTAACTATTTATTTTACAGTGGTGGTACGGGTGTCGGCCGCCTCCTGGCACTTGTAGTTCCACAAGTGCCAAAGGGCAGACATGCTGGCGCCTGTAGTTCCAGTGGGCTTCAGACCAAGCCTGGGGTTTGGGAGAGGGGGGACCCCTATTTTAGGGGGTCCCCACCTCCTCTGAGATCCCTGGCTTGGCTTGACCGGTGTGGGGTGAGAATGCTTTTGCCATGGAGACCTGGTAAAAGGGTCTCCGGGCTATGGCATTACATCCCGGTTGGGTTTGGTTCCCCATATATTTAAAACCAGCACTGGCCCTGCAGCCAGGTGCTGGTTCTTAAATCATGGTGGAATCCTACTCATTTTGTTCCCCGTAATTTTAGGAAACAGGACTGGCTGACCAGTCCAGGGCTGTTTAGCCTTTTGGGGAGGGGACCCACGTCAAATTTTAAATTAAAATTAACCCTTAAAATAAATAAAAATAAGCAGTCAGCACATATTTCACTGATACAGTATGTGCAGCCTGCTTGTTCTGGAGAGAAATTCGGGCAGGGAAATTGGGGCTTCAAAACGGACAGGATCGAACAAATACACCATCAATCAAAATGATCCTGTCAAAACCAAGAGCTTGGTAAATTCCTGATTTTTTAAGTGAAAAAAAGTCAGTTTTTGATCAATCCTACCCGAGTTGAAAATTGAGACAAATCGGGACCAAAACTAATCTTAGTAAATTTACCCCATAGCGTGAGAGGTACTAATGTGAACATGCGGCCAAAACTCTGAAAACTATTTCCAGTGTTTTGATCACATTCCCAATACTGTATGTACAAAGCTCCAGAAAGTGAAACCCAGCATCCCTCATGGCTAGTGCATGCGCAGAAGGACTTCTGGGTCTTAAATGTAATAATGAGGGTTTTTTGTTTTGCCCTTTTTAAGTGTAGCTTAAAACAAAATAATAGTTGTTTGGTTAAATAAGGTATTAAAAAGATATTTCCATCAAGACTGACACAAAATAATGCAAATGCATCTGATCACAGAGGTTGTGATGCTGACACCACCAAGATGACGCTTATAACTTAATTTGAGTATATTTTGTAGCCTTTTATATAATTATCAGGATGGCAAAAAAATATTCAAACAAAATGCTCCCTTCCTGATTTCTGGCTCTAATCTAACATAGTTCATCTCTCTATCAGATCCAGCAGGTTGTCCAGCATCTATCGCCCCACCAACAGGAAACACAAGCCTTCCTGAGCCCAGCTGTAGACCATCAGACTTGTCTGCACAGACACCACGCCTGGAGCAAGACATACGTGGTAAGCCTTTCACTTTGCCACCAGGTGTGACCAACTCTCTGTATGGAATACTTGAGCCAAATGATAAGCAAACAAGTCATTGGACAAATTTTGATCCACACACAGATGTGTCATTCACCGTGGCCGCAGTTGTGCCAAACAGACCCTCTTTATGTGCCAGGTCCCGAGCGATTCGGCCAAACAGGGCATCTTATTTTCTCAAATACTGTAGTACGTCTTATTCACACATATGAAAACAACTGGAAAAAGCAAAGCTACATTGCTAGATTAGACTGGTCAATTTTTAAATCTGTATGTGACTGATTCTGAATCTTTGCAAGTAGTGCAAGAAGGCCGGGGCTTTTCTCATGCTAAGTGCTGCATCCCGTGGGGGGGTGGTTTAGGGGGGCCGGATCGGACACCCCCAGGGGGCATCAGAGGGGGAGGGGTACAACATACACCCGCCGGGGGCTGGCGGATTGGACATCCAAGGGGGGTGGGGGGAGGGGAGGCAGATTTGAAAACACCCATGGGGCGGGGGGCTTGATAGGACATCCTTGGTGGAGGAGAGGGTTCTGGATCGGACACCGGAGGACTAGGAGGGGGGTCGGATTGGACACCGGAGGCCGCACGGGGAGGATGTGAGACACAGCAGGGGAATAGAGAATGAGAGAAGGGGGGAGAGTCATGAAGCAGTGAGGAAATGTTTAGCGATACCTCAGCTGCATGGGGAAAAGTATCACTTTCCGAAAAGCTGACTCCGCTACAGTGATACTCTAGTTAGGGAGGCATGATGAGGCATGATGAATGCCTCCAAAAAACATATTTTAAACTAGCAGTGAGTTTAAAACATAATTATCACTAGTGATAATTATATCATGATGAATAGGCCCCCTACGAATCAAATCCAAAATAGTTGTCAAGCAGGCATAGGTCAATTCAATAAGTCTCACAATCAGAACAGACACAACCAAGGGTACAAACAAACCAGTCAAAATAAAGGGTATAAATATAAGAGATATTAATGGTTATAAACATAACAGACATATTACATAGTTTCAGACAAGACTAAGGGGCCTAGTCATCAAACGATAAATGGCCAGGTTACCATGTGGAAATGCTAGTTTCCGCATATTTAAGTTACCGGGCCATTCATCATCAGGGGTCGGATGGGACCCTCTGGTATTCAGCAAACTCCGAAAACTGAAAGTTTTCGGAGTTTGCTGTCGAGAACAAGCGCCATCTTCAGACGGCGCTTGTTCTCGGATCCCTGCTCCTTCCTATGGGAAGGAGTTTTGGGGATGCGAAGAGGGACCCAAGCAGATCCCTCCGCTGCCTCCTCACTACCTCCCCGGTGGCTTTGTGCATGCGTCACCCTAGGTCATGCATGCATAGCCGGGACAACGGGGAGCAGGTAAGTAATGCAGCTACAGAAGTAGCTGCTATTCAAACCATGGGGTCAACTGATTTTCGGAGCAGCTGTCCCCTCACCGGAGCGATAATGAATTGCTCTGGTGTCACTTTTCCCCTGCTGCGAGTTCAATACTTCGCCATCGTTGGCCATACGGCCTTAAATGATGAATAGGCCCCTAAGGCAGGATAACACAATGGTGGCAGAGGACTTGTCCCCCAAACCAGTACTGGATATTTTCCCAGCCAGAGCATTCTCTTAGGAATAAAGCATCTGTATTTCCAATCAGACCAGCCTTCCGGTCCTCAGATACCCTTAGACTTGCAATACTGGACAGTAGTATCAGATCAAGACCAAGGCTAGGGGAGGGTACTAATAACTCGGGCCCGGCCTTCAAGGAGGGAACCTTTCCAGTGCTCAGCACAGTGCATAGTTTTCTTTCACATTTTTCCCAGAAGGGACATGGCCATGCCTCAAACAGCAATCGGTGGCCCTGGCTCAGAGCCGTAACTAGATTTTCTGGTGCCCTGTGCCAGAAAGAGCATTGGTGCCCCCCTCATTTTTCAAAGGGACATAATGCACCCAAAAAAGGTCCATGGCTTCATGGGGAAGGGCCAGGAAGAGATAGGAGAGGCCAGGAGATGCTGGGGATGAAATAAGAGGAAGCTACAAGCAAGAATGATAACAAACAGAAATTTGACAGGACCAAACAGCGCCCCCTGACCTGTGGTGCCCTGTGCGATGGCATCGGCCGCACTGCCCTAGCTACGGCCCTGCCCTGGCTCCCCCTGCCATAGTGGCAAACAGTCCTAGACTGGTCAGCCTAGGGCTGGAACCTGCAGGGAAGTGGGGACCCCCTTTCCTAAGGTTACTAAGTTACAGGTTTTGGCAGATTTGAAATTACTTCAAACCTGACACTTAATACATGTAGCCCAAAGACTAGGATTTAGCGCTATCATCAATTAGAGATGTAACACAGAGATGGCCGATACAAGAATCCACACATTGAACCAGCAATCTCCATTATTTAAGCAGGTGTGCACATAAATCACACTATTCTATATCTATCTCTGTTGTTATTCTATAACATTAACTACCCTGCATGTACTATTGCAGGTTCTGAATACTCAGAAGTGATTGAAACACAAGAAAAGGTAATTTAATGTATTTGTTTTACTTTCCCAATGTTTTGCACAGTCATATACTTATGTTCCTTATATAGGGCCTGATTCAGAGCCGCTCGCTATTTGCGGTCGTTCGTTCAAAAACAAGGGGTGGCTATTCAAATGATCCGTTCGCAAATTGCAGTCTGTTCACACCTCTAAGTCTGAACGAGCGAGCAAAACATACGCTTGTTTATTTGTTAAAAACGCCCCCTGGCCGCTCGCACCATACGTCATGTTCGCTATTTATTAGATTAATCGAGTACATCGACCAGCGTATGAACTGCTCACTATTCTTGTGGTTGGTTTTTGCTACCACAATCTTGCGAGCAGTTCTGGCTATAAAATAACCCAGTGACGTGGTCAATGACGCTGCTGTATTAATTATGCACACCCATAAAACGCCCGTTTTGACCTTTAAGCACGCCTGCGTTCGGATCTCCACTCCCCATTTTCAAACACCTTCCCCTGTTACCACCCACATACGCCTCATTCTGTCACTCAAAATAGCAGGCATTCGCTATATTGCGAGCACATGAATTTCGGCAGCACTGACTGGTTCGCGCATGCGTATAACAATCCGTACGCATGCGCAGATGTGCGAACATCGCTCGGAACGAGCGTACTGCCGCTAGCGAGTGGCTCTGAATGAGGGCCATAGGGCCTGATTCAGAGCCGTTCGCTATTTGCGGTCGTTCGTTCAAAAACAAGGGGTGGCTATTCAAATGATCCGTTCGCAAATTGCAGTCTGTTCACACCTCTTAGTCTGAACGAGCGAGCAAAACATACGCTCGTTTATTTGTTAAAAACGCCCCCTGGCCGCTCGCACCATACGTCATGTCCGCTATTTATTAGATTAATCGAGTACATCGACCAGCGTATGAACTGCTCGCTATTCTTGTGGTTGGTTTTTGCTACCACAATCTTGCGAGCAGTTCTGGCTATAAAATAACCCAGTGACGTGGTCAATGACGCTGCTGTATTAATTATGCACACCCATAAAACGCCCGTTTTGACCTTTAAGCACGCCTGCGTTCGGATCTCCACTCCCCATTTTCAAACACCTTCCCCTGTTACCACCCACATATGCCTCATTCTGTCACTCAAAATAGCAGGCATTCGCTATATTGCGAGCACATGAATTTCGGCCGCACTGACTGGTTCGCGCATGCGTATAACGATCCGTACGCATGCGCAGATGTGATAACATCGCTCGGAACGAGCGTACTGCCGCTAGCGAGTGGCTCTGAATGAGGGCCATAGTCTCCTATCACAAGGCTACAAGGTGACTTTTAAATGTACATTTTTGTTTTTACGTCCTCACTTTCTAATACATTTTTCTACATATCAAGAAAAATATGCAAATGTTGCTGCCGCCGGGATTTGTATTGTGATGCCCACTAGCGTCTTCGCAAATCAAATAGGCTGCGTACAAATTTACAGCATCGGTCCCAGATCAGTCGATAATCGGCCTCCTGAGTAACCTTATGGTCGCGCAGAATGGGTGCGAAAGGAACTTAGGCGCTGGAGCCATTTTTACTGCTGACAAGATCGCAGTCGCAGACTGAGACGTGCCCCTGAAAACGGTCTCAACGCGCCTACATTTCAGTCGCCACCCCTGTTGACGCCGACAAGTGGTTCCTGTGAATAAGTCCTCATTTTGAGTAACATTCAATAATGAAACTTGACATGTGCACAGTGTGGCTCAGACGCACGTGCGCAGATCACCGTTAATCGCTGAACTGCGTAAACATCGCCATTGAGTCTAATTCTAAATCAGGCCATCGAGTTCACAGCAACAGGACTGGCGGGGACCTTTATGGATTGTTTTTGCCAGGCGATAAGCCACCTGGCATTCGCTAAATGTTTGACTATCAGGGGTATAAAAAAACGGGATTTACCTGGAATAAATTGTAGGACCCCCCTAAAGCTGTCAAAACATGGGGGATCACTATGGGTACCCCCGTTTTAGCCTGCAAATGAAAGTCGGGGTTTTAAATAGCCGCAGCAGGTGTTTTTTCCCGACATTGAAGAAGTGATGCAGAAGAGCACTTAGGTTATTTTTTTTGTTTTTTTAAGTGGTCCCATCAAATTTGGGGTACATGAAAATGGGTACTAGCATATTTTTATGTCCCTAAAGTAATTTTTTAAAAATTCAGCAAAAATGCACCTGCCGCTAATAATCTATTCTAGAATACACCTGCCGCTAATAATCTATTCTAGAATACACATGCCGCATACTTGCAGAATAGCCCTGAACCTATTTCCCTAGGTTTAAACACTTTTTTCCAAAAAATTTTTTTCACCCCTATTTTTTAATTAATTTTTTGGGGTGTCCCTATTTTTTTTTAAAACTTTTTTTGACACAGTTATTTTTAAAATGTCATTCCCAGGGGTGCAGGATATTTTTTTTAAGCCTGCACCCCTAACCCCCAATTCTGCACTTTTTTTCGCCACCTATTCAGTGGTGAAAATATATCCCCGTTTTTTTCCAAAGACTTTTCGAACCTGCGAAAAGACTTTGAAATTGAATACGGTGTAAAACCAAAACCTGCGATAATGACATCATCGGTGCGAAAACATCGCAAAAAACGGGCTTTTCGCTCCAAATTGAATACTCCTGTATGTGTAATATTAGTTAAAGTACGTGTTGTATTTTTCCAGATATGTTGCCTTAGTGATCTAAAGAACCCCTAAGGGAACTACGGGCCTGATTCAGTATGGATCACAATTGCGTATGTAGCTGCGATTTTGCATGGAACGCAACTGTGGAAATATGCCAATGCCTGCCACAGCTCAGCTGGCATAGAGGCGCCCACTGCTGCTTTCTCATATCTGTATTACCTCGCACTCCTGTGTATACATCCAGCCACAGATATTACAAGTCACGTCGCATGTAGTGAGTACTCAATCTGCGTATGTAATCGCAGTGGCTAATTTATGCATGCCCATGCACCGGCGTTCAAACAGACAGGCGCGCCTGCATTTCTCCAACCTTACCCCCGTCAGCACCCCCAGATGCTGACAGACTGTTACTCACTCTGCAATGGTTTCCTCTGTGCGTGTGTAATCGCAGTGGGATCGTAGCCCACATGCAGTGCGGCTTATATGCATACGCAATGGCTAACAATTGCTCGGTCTGCGTAGGCTGTTGCATTTGTGATCGCTGCTGAATTAGGCCCCGAGACCTATTTCCAGCAGAATAGGCTTTGAGGGGAAGACCGCTGTTCACAGAGGTTGCAAAATTGTTGGTTGAATCCTAGTTTTACTCCAATGGAACATTTGTCTGGTTATGTGAATAAAAGCTATTTTAGAAGGGTTTACATTAGAAATGTGCGGTTCGCTTTTCCTGAAAACCAAACACAGCCGAACATTGGGGTTCCGAGTCAAACCGAGTCCCAGCTCAGATCACTTTTGGGGTTCTGAGTAGAACAAAGCACCAGATCAGGTCTGCTGATCGGATTTAAAACCTGAATCTCGGGTTTTGGATTGCATGTAAACCACACTTTTCGACTTTTATCTCCAGGTCGGCTCTCTCAACACAGCAGGTGGGCGGTGCGGGGGGGGCACGGTGGCTCAATCGCCTCATCGAGGCCCCTTCCACTGCTGTACAGAGCCAATAATACAGGCACTGTACAGCGAGGGGCGGGGCTTCGTTTATGCAATTCAGCGCGAATCGCGTCATCTGAACCCCCGGACTGCCCACTTTTGCATACTAAGTGGGCAGCAACGGGGAGTGCGGGCTGGCTGCGGCTGTTTCCAGGAGACTTGCCTAGTCTTTCGGGAGGTCGGAAGTGCAACCCAATTTTCAGGAGGCTCCCGACCATTTCAGAAGGGTAGGTAAGTATGATGTATACAGGTCCCAATTACTTGATTTTAGCTGTTTTTTTTTATCAATTTTAAAAATATTCAAAACAGAATATGAACCAAAACACTTGAGGTTGGATTTGCCAAAACCAAAACACGGGGATCTGCGCACACCTCTAATTTAAATAGAGAAGAGTAAATTTGCATAATTTATTCGTGGGTTTCAGAAGCAAGGGCAATGCTGATTTGATAAGTTGTTATTGCCATGTAGATTGGTAGGCTTACCATCCATTGGCTTTAGAATTCAGTGACCATTGTTTAAGTTACACCGAAGTATCTAATTGTCACTGTTGGATGATTCCGATCTTGTAACCAGAACTCTTCCATGTCACTGCTTTTACAGGGTGAACATTTGGTATATGCTACAGTGAGCCACCAGCCACCTTCTCCAGCAGCCAAACCAAAAACACGTCCATATCCTGGCCCAGAGACCATATACGCTGTTGTGAAAAAATATTGACATTTGATCTGAAAGTTTTCTACGGATGGAAGAGGAGGAGGATTGTGAGGACTTGTGTTTTGCCTTCTCAATGAGTCCCAGGGGTAGATGTAAGAAGTGGCGTTACCTGTATTTTCGGTAACTGCGCACGTTATGTGCTGCACTTACCGCTTCCCTGAATGACAGTGGCGCTATGCGTCCGCCCAGTTACAACTAGATTTCCGTTTCTGTTAATTGTCTCTTAGAGGTTTGATTTAATTGTTTGCCTGGAACCATAACAGGTTTGATCATTAACATTTGTTGGGTAATTTGCCATTGTCTATTTTTCAACTTCATGCTCATTTTGTTTACATTTACTGACAAAAACATTCATTACTGTAGGTATTTTTTATACAATATGTTTGTTTTTTATTTAAACTATTCTGTAGCTCCCACCTTCAGAGCCTGATAATGCGGGTGGGATTGTTGAATTATAACAGGTGTGCTTTATTTCTCTTCCCTGGCAGAGAGGCGGAAATAACCCGATCCCAGAGCCAATTATGACACAGGATTTATTAAAAAAAAAAACAACAGATTTATTACACTTGATCACGTCCACGGTAGTAAACCCTGTGTATGGCTTCAAACATTGTTAGAAATGCAACAATGTAATATATTTGTCAAACGATCTAAAGCAATTTAACCACAGAATACTGTAAGTAAATATACATTGCCATTTCTTTTTGTAATATGTACATAATAATCACTCTCCAAATATATTTTACAGTAGGAAGGGTATACTCAAATAAAGTGAAATATAGCGGAGAGTACTTTGGGCCTGATTCAGAGCCGGACAAGAGCGCTCGCTCTGAATCAGGGGCCGTTCTAGCTAAAATTGGAGCTGCCTCCTGGCCGCTCGCATAGCTGTGGGTGACCACCCACAGCTTATGCGAGCGGCCAAAAAGATGGTCAAGACCATCGCGACCATCGGGCTTACGACGAGACCCTTGCGGTAGGGTCTCGTTGCCGCAAGTCCTGGAGTGCTTTTGACTCTATCAGTGCCAAAATCACTCCCACTGACATCACTAGTCATGTCAGTGGGGCCGGACCCAGACGGTAGGCGTTTCCTATGGGAACGCCTCCGTCTGGGCAGCCATGCCCCCGGCACGCCAACCAAAGGGGGCGTGCTGTCACTCACCATCGACAGCACGCCCCCTTTGGTGCGAAACCCATAACGACGGCTACCCCGTCGTTATTCGGGTCTCACGCATGCGCACGACGGAGGCGCCTCCGTCGTGCGCATGCGCATTTGGTCAACAGTCGACCCGCTTGCGAGCGCTCAGCGCTCGCGTGCGGGTCTGAATTAGGCCCCCTGTTTTATCAGAGAGGATGGGTGCTGTCAGTGAAATGTCCCATCTGGCCTCTAAAATGTATTAGATGCTTAGAGTTTAAGTAGATGAATTATTTGAAGAATAGTTTTTATCTAACTTGCTGTTTCCAAGGCCGATTTATCTACAGTATGCACTGACCAGCCCTATTAGCACAGACTGCTAGGGGGAAACTTACTAAAGGTAGATTTGGTCATTTTCTGTGATATCCTTTTGATTTTTCAAATCATAGATTCAGGGGTGTCTTTAGAGAGGTTGAGGCCCATGTGCATCCCCCGACACACGCCCTCTCCTCTCACTCCGGTGGCCAGCAGCCGACCGACGCGGCTGGTCGAACACTGCAGAATCAATAGACTCTGGGCACTAGAGTGTGCCCAGGGTCTACTGTGCATGAGCAGATAACCGGGGATATGGCACGGCCGCCATTTTCCCGGTGATCTCCTCACAGCGCATGCGCAAAACGCCAGAAAAATGGCTGTGGCAGCGTTTGAACAGCGCTGGGAGACCCGACGCAGGACATCGGAGAGGTAAGTAATACAAAGTATGGGTGCAGGGTGTGCGGGGGCCCGTGCGCACCACACACCCTGCACCCCATTATAGTTACGCCCCTGTATAGATTTACTAAAGGTCAATTCAACTGCAACTCATAGGTGAAACACAACTTAACACATCAATTCGGCACAATACAACATTAGACCAAACATTGTTTCATTTATATGCACTCAAACACAAATCATGAATTTACTAAGACTCGTGTTTGGCAAATCGATCAAAATCATATCATAATTGCAGCTGAAGCACTGCACAAACCAGTATGATCTGTGCAGGCTTTGGTGTTTTAAGGATTAAAGAAAGGGTTCATTAAAATAAAGTGTGTGGGACCCACCAGTCTCCCCCAAAAAAGCATAACCAGGCCCAGACCTTTGAGCCCGATCTGGTACTAGGAAATCAGGGGGAGGGAATGGTGTGGGGTTCCCCCCAATTTTCCTGTAACCAGCACCAGGCTGAACCAGCCAGGGAGCTAACAATATAGACACACAGCACGGAGTCCCCCTGCCATAATGTAAAACCATCCCCAAACTGGTCAGCCCAGGACTGGAAACCTCAGGAAGTGGTGACCTCAAAATAAAATGGGTCCCCCCTTTTGAGGATCAACCAGCCGTGGCCTGAAAGCCCAGGGCTCTTCCCTTCACTCTGAAGGCGGTAGGTGTGGGGGTAATGGTGTAAATGATAGCTTTAATATTTTCTTTATGGTGGATTTACAGTTCCCAGCCAGCCTGACCCGGCATGCCCGGTCATTAAGGGCCCACTGGCACCTATAATTCCAAAATATTACAAAAATGAGAGGACACACATACTGAATGTTGTAACACTTTATTACATGCACTCTCACTTCATACTTACCATGTCCTTGGGTGTGCTCGGTCCCCTTGTCCAGGTAGAAGGCCAGGGTCTTGGAAAAACAAAAGAACACAAACACCTTAGCCTGCAGACATGCTGCACACTATGTATAGAGCTAACTGGGATCTGACAGTTCCCACGTGGGATACTGCACTAGAAAATGGTGAAGCGCTGACTGGCTAAAAGTTGGACACTCGGCCAATCAGTGCAGGGTGTCTATAGCAGCATCCACTGATCTTACTCTTAGCCAATCAGCGTTTTACCATTTTCTAGTGCAGTGACCCACATGGTACCTGTCAGATCTGGGGTAGCACTTTACAGCATGTCCATGGGTCTGGGTGACTGATTTTACAGTATGTCAGGGGGACCCCATGCTTTTTGTCTCCCTGTTATAGTGTTCACCCCCCCCCCAGTTGGTCCAGCCCAGTGCTAGTTACTTGAAAACTGGGGGGACCACACGCTGGTTTTTCCCTGATTTTCCAGTACCAGACCAGGCTCAGAGATCCAGGGCTGGTTATACTTATTTTAGGGGGAACCTTATTTATTTATTTATTTATTTTAAATAACCCTTTATTTCTTTCTTTAAAGAGCAAAGCCTGCACATATCATAATGATCTGTGCAGTGCTATCAATCTGCTGCCGACTATCAACGGATTCCTGTTTTTATTTGTCAAAATGAAGGGCAAATCGACTAGTCTTGCACATGACAGAAGGTCTCATTCAGACCCGCTCACGAGCAAGGATGCTCGCAAGCGGGTCGATGGTACCCAAATGCGCATGCGCATGACGGGGGGAGCTCCATTATGCGCATGCGCGAGACCTGGCGAGCGACGGGGTAGCCGTCACTCGGGGTCTCGCACCAAAGGAGGCGTGCTGTCGATGGTGAGTGACAGCACGCCCCCTTTGGTGGACATGCCGGGGGCGTGGCTGCCAGACGGAGGTGTTCCCATGGGAACGCCTACCGTCTGGGTCCGGCCCCACTGACATCACAAGTGATGTCAGTGGGAGTGATTTTGGCTCTGATAGACCCTACTGCAGGGTCCCGTCGCAAGCCCGATGGTCGCGATGGTCTTGACCATCGCGACCATCATCATGGACGCTCGCATAAGCTGTGGGTCCAAGAGGCCGCTCCAAGTTTAGGTAGGAGGGCCCTGATTCAGAGCGAGCGCTCTGGTCAGAGCGTCCGGCTCTGAATCAGGCCCAGAATTCGCTGAGTTTCACCATTGAATGTAAATACACAGTCAAATACGATGATTAGTAAATTTGGGTATCTAATCATAAATTGTTCTGGCGATGTCCAGCGATTACTTTTAGAAGTCAACACGTTTCTTAATAAATTTACCCCTAGAATGCTCCCATGTCAATGCTTTCACAGGGAGAAAATTTGGCACGCTGCAGTGTTCCCCCAGCCACCTTAGCCAAATACTGACACAGAGGGGTATGTTTACTAAAGGTCTATTATAATTGCTTTTGATCGATGTTTGTGTTTCTCTGGTTAAATCACACATTTACTAACAGACAATTTTTGATTTATTTTCTTAAGTATTAGTAAAGAAAAACAGCAGCGATGTTGATCGATTTTCATTGATTATAAATCGAAAAAAATCTATTAATATCAACCTTAAGTAAATATGTCCCCGAGACTATCTACGCTGACGAGGTGGAAACAAAAGCAATGTCAATGTACGATTTTGAGTCTCTGTATTCTATGGGCCTAGCATCACTTCCTAAGAGTTATCAGCTGGATGACTTGCTGCGTGAATGCATAACAGGCCCTATGACCGCCGTTTTATATTTAGGAAATTCTGAGGAATTATAACTTTTTTAGATACTTCCTTAGTTACGTGTCAACAGTAGAGATGATAGAAACTGTCGCCGTCTACAGTATATTTACAATATTGGCCTATAACAATTTCTGTTTTATCAAATGAAGTCAAAAACTAGTGCACAAAACAGAAAAGGATGTAAAACTTGTTCTAAGTGCATAATCAATGAATTTTTATCTGATGTTAATAATGTACATTGATTTAAAACAGTTTCTAATTTTTTGTTTATCAAAAATTAAATTTTAGGGGACCAACTTGTACTGGAAAAAAATATGTTTGGGTGAATATGTTTGTTTTGCAGGTAATTGAGTTTCAGTAAAATCACTGGACCTCATTCAGAGTCGGTCGCGAGCGCCGATGCGCTCACAACCGACTCGATGGTAAGGTCTGCACACGCGCAGCGGCCGCACTGCGCGTGCACAAGCCACGTAGCGAGAGAGAAAATCTCACGCTCCGGAGCGCTCTACAAAAGGGGCGGCTGTCGATGTTGATCGACAGCTGCCCCCGTTTTGTAGGCGGGGCGGGGGGGTGGTTTCCAAAATGGAGGCGTGCCCATGCGAACGCCTGCCGTTTTGTGGGCGGCCGTACTGACATCATCAATGATGTCAGTGGGGAGCTTCCTGCTCAAACAGAGCTGGAAGCTCCCTGGGGCTTACGACTGCTGAGACCCAACCTTAGGGTTTCGTCGTAAGCCTCGATGGTCGCGATGGTGATGACCATCGCGGCCATCACCCTGCTTGCAAGCTAAGCTGTGGGTGGTAACCCACAGCTTAGCTTGCGACCAGAAGCCAGCACACGCCCTCATTCATAGAGAGCGATCGCTTCTTGCGACCACCTCTGAATGAGGGCCACTGTCCCTATTTTGTGTGTGATAAACCAAACAGCGCAGTGCAAGACTGCAAAACTGTCATTCAGCCACTGCCTAGTTAGAGAAGCATCTTTCTCCTAGAATAGCAGCAGGCTGTGGAGGAGTGAATGAGGAAAGAGGGAGCATGTTGGATATATTAAATAAGTATATTATGTATAAATTATAAATGCTTAACTTTGTGTGTTTAAATTGTAATTTGTTTTTTGTTCAACTTGAAATTTCTCTTTGTGAGGTCAAAGGGAGCTCACACACATTTGTCTTTGGTTTGAAATTCTACCACAATTGAGATGAGATTTATACTGTAAATCATGGTGAATTCATTTCAAATTGACAATGAAAAATAAACACATTTCTGGCACTGTCAAAGGTTAAAAAAAAAATGAAAAACTCATAGTTTTAATAGGAGATATTCAGTGAAAATGCAGCTGTGAAAATGTACAGTACATTGTGCAAAATAAATAATAACTGTAGTGTAACATTCTCAGAGGTAAATTTACTAAGGTCGAAAGAATTGGGAGGCTGCTAAATCGCACGTTAAATGCATATTCGGAATTTACTAAAGGCTAAACTCTGCCGACTTTGCTTCATTCGATGCCTAAAACTCTGCCGACAATACCTGTAACTCGGCCGGTAACATGTTTTCGGACACATAGACCATCGGAAGAACTCGGCAGTACTTTGCCATGGAAAGCAATAGGACCTTGAAGTTTACTAAGGATTCAAATTTGTCATTGCGGCTGATTTGGCCGCAAAAGACGCTAAAATGAACCCAAATAGCAATCTTAACTAGAATGTCTTTTTCAATTTGAGTTTGACATCTGAACATACTTAACCATCACTGACACCTCAAATCTGTGGCCATTAAAAGGGGGTTAAGCACATGCATACATTTCTCTCCTGTTAATAAGAGAAACAAAACATGGCAGAGTTTTCTGTGCTGGATGGAGATCTTGTGGGAGCTGTGAGATACATGAGGCTCTGCCACCAGGCTGGAAGAAACCCGGGTCATGAAACTGAGAATGGTCAGCATTGGCCGGAGGCGAAGTCATACCTGCTGTGGCATGACTCGGTAGTGCCGTGTCTTTTTGGGCAACTTGTTTTACCTTCAAATGCGTAATAGGTAGCACAAGCAGCTTCTGCTGATTAAAATGATATGCACATTGCCTGTGTTCTGTGAACGACACAGAATATAGGCATGCTGCATATCATTTTAAACAGCAGAAGGTGCTCGTGCTACCTATACACATAAAAGTGTGAAAAAGATGCATTTGAAGGGAAAAAAATTACGCAAAATGCCGCTCGATGCAACCGAGATACACAGAGCTGCTGCCTTATGTATAGCATGACTTGTAGCGCGCGGATAGATGTATGTGGACATCTGTAAGTACCCAGCGTTTTTAATTTTTTTAAATTAGAAAAAAAAATGTTGTGGCCCCCCTCCCCAAAAGAACAACCAGCAGCGGGCTTTGGATACCCAGAACTGATTGTGCTAACTACATGGGACAAATAATGCGGGGGTGCCCTGTATTAAGCGCAACAAGCACTGGGCTCTGATCCGGTCCTGGTTCTGGAAATACAGGGGAAAAAATGCATATGGTTTCCCTGTGAATTCCAGAACCAGCACCGTACTGTTCCTAGCGGGAGGGTAATGCCACAGTCATGGAAACCCTTTCTCCGGGTCCCCCATCCAAAGCTGACTACTAGCCAGCTCAGGCCAGGGATCCCTGGGGAGCTGGGGACCCCCCCAATAAAAGGGTCCCCCTCTCCGGGGCACCTCAGGCCTAGGCTGGTACACCAGGCCAGTGGGTGCCGGGTTGATGGAGTAGTGTGGTGTAAAAAAATTGATTAAATAATATTGTCTTTTGCTGTGGAACTACAGGTCCAGGCAAGCCTCCCCCGCATGCTGGTACATGGAGAACCACAAGTACCAGCATGCGGGGCATTATGGGCCCGCTGGGACTTGTAGTTCACCTGTAAAGAAAAGTTGCAAGAAACACAAACACACCTTACAAAGTATAATTTTAATGCATACATACATACACACTCACACATACTCACCTATATTACCTCCAGTGGTCCCCTTCTCCAGTAGGCATCCATGGGTTAAAATAATAAAACAAAAACCCGACCATCGCATTAAGGAGTAATCATTCTAACCAGAATGATTACTCCTTCCTGAATGAAGCGCACAGACGCGGCTTCATCTTTTGAAGCTCTGTGTCTGTGCGTTCATTGGCTGAGAGAGGTCAGGCCCCGCCTCAGCCAATGAACAACTCTCTCCATTGAAGTCAATGGTGGGAGCCAGGGATCCCTGGCCTGGGCTGACTAACGGTCAGGGCTGATGCTGCAGCTGGGGGGGCCCAGTGATAGGGCTCCCCTGGCTGTGGCATCAGTCCCCCATTAGAAAGGGTCCAGGGCTGGTTCTGTGATTTACAGGTAAACCCTACTCAAATTTTTCCCTGTAAATCCAGAACCAGCTCTGCTTCCCATAGCCCAGTGCTGGTTGTACTGAGAACAGGGAGACCCTACGTTATTTTTTACCTGTACTCAGTCAACCAGACCTGGGTTTCAGCAGTCCGGGGCTGGTTCTGATTTGGGGGGGGGGATCTCACGTTTTTTTTTCCCTAATTTTAACTATTTAGACTCTTTTTTTAAGCAGATACATGCAGGCATCTCACTGATGTCTGCATGTATCTGTGTGACAACAAACTGCTCATGCTGAAAGTGAAAGCATGAAGCAGTTCTATGGTGTCAGGGATTTGCAGTTCGTTTTGAAGGGTGATTTGCCATTCGATTTGGACATGAACATGAAAAATCGAACAGCAAATCACTGTTCAAAACCGACTCAAATCGAATTTGTTTTGCAAATCGCAAAACAAATCGAATCATAGTAAATGCAGTGAAAAAACAGTTTTCACTGCATTCGATTTGAGAAGAGCTAAATCACTCCTCAACTCGTGCTGCAAATCGACCATTGTGTGTATTTGAGGGGAGGAGATCTGAGGGGGAAGAGCTGTGTGTGTGGGGGGGGGGTATGTGTATGGGGGAGATCTGAGTGAGGGGGGATAGCTTTGTGCGTGATCTGTTATGTGTGAGGGGGGAGATCTGAGGACCTGATTCAGACCCGCTCGCTAGATGTGAATGCAATTTCTTAGAGTATGCACATTTTTCTACGTGATGGCAAGGCAAGAGATCACACGGCAAGGCATAAGCATGCTCTCTAAGGGGTAAATTTACTAAAGTGAGAGTTTTTA
The DNA here is from genome assembly GCA_031769625.1 of Taudactylus pleione. Taxonomy (NCBI): domain Eukaryota; kingdom Metazoa; phylum Chordata; class Amphibia; order Anura; family Myobatrachidae; genus Taudactylus; species Taudactylus pleione. The sequence goes on from JAUIMM010000391.1 coordinate 553,895, forward strand.
GAAGTGAGTTTTAAAAGTGATGTTGCCCATAGCAACCAATCAGATTCTAGCTATTATCTTCTAGAAGGTGCTAGTTACATGTTAAGTAGAATCTGATTGGTTGCTATGGGCAACATCACTTTTAAAACTCACTTCTAAAAACTCTCACTTTAGTACATTTACCCCTAAGTCTCAGAGAGCAACGGCAGTGCGAACACACACCAGTCTAAAGATGCCCTCTTTCCCTTCGCATCACACATCATCTCCAAGCAGGAAGTGTTTGCTTTATCAGTAACATCGAGAGCCATCGGTGCAGCACGCAGCCCTTGAGGTAGATCCTACCCCGCCGCAAGCACTGCGATCACTGCAGTCTGAAATACAACCAGGTGACGTGTACAATGATGCATCCATGTTAATTATGCACGCCTATTAAACACCATTAGAACACACAGCCACGCCTGCATTCGTACATCCACTCCCCCTGTTTTCAAAGACCAGCCCCTGTCACCACCCACAAATGGCACATTCTGTCAATCAAAGTAGCAGGCAGACTGTGTACTTCGAGCGATCAATTCCCGATCACTATAACTGCAATGCGATGCATATGAAGAAAGAAAAATTGGCCCGCTACTAGCAAACGCAGCCTAGTGACCGGGTCTGAATCGGGCACTGAGTGAGGGGGAAAAGCTGTGTGAGAAATTTATATAATATGTATTTTTATATATATATATATATATATATATACACACGAGGAATGTCTATTAAATAATGAGACTGATTAAATAACTCATCTTTATTTATTGGTATTACAAATGTAATGTTTGTCCCCTTCAATATACTCCCCATTTGCACTAATACATCGCTGTAGTCTTGTTTTCCACTGGTGGAAGGCACGGAGCAAATAATTTTCTGTTAGTTGTTTCAACATATCTGCCGTTTTCTTCTTTACTGCATCAAATTATTCAGAATGTGTCCCTTTAAGCACTGATTTAACTTTTGGGAAAAGATAAAAGTCACAAGGTGCTAAATCGGGCGAATATGGAGGATGTATAAGTGTGATTGTCGGTCAAAAACTGCGTCACAGAAAGTGCTGTGTGAGCAGGCGCATTGTCCAGGTGAAGAATAAAACCATTTTTCCACAGTTGTGGCCATTTCTTTCTGACTCTTTCAGCTTTTTCAAAACTACCTTATAATAATGCTGGTTACTGTTGTGCCTTCTGGAACCCGTTCTTGCAAAATTACACCCTTGATGTCGAAAAAAAACAATGAGCATTGCTTTGAATTTTGACTTGCTTTGACGAGCTTTTTCCAGTCTTGGTGATGACGGTGTTTTCCTGTGCATTGACGGTCTTTTGTCGCTGAATCTTTTGTGCCACTCAAACACACGCGCAGGAGACAGGCGGTCATTCCCATAGGCCGCAATGAGCATTTGAAAACATTCTGTTGGTGTTTTGTGCAATTTTTCAAAAAATTTCAAATTGACACTTTGTTCAATTTTTACACTTTGCCTTTTTTCGGCACTCTACAGAAAACACAACCAAATTAAATGGCGACTCACAATCAACTGAACGGCATAGAGTGTCGCTGCTTGTCATGCAGGTTCAGACAAGTGCAAGGTTACTACGTATGCAGTTAGAACGGTTATGACTGCTTTGTTTACTAGGTGGAATCACAGTCTCATTATTTTATAGCCATACCTCGTGTATATATATATATATATATATACTGTATATATATAAATATATATATATATATATATATATACTGTGTATATATATATATATATATATATATACACATTCATATAGAGCCATGAGGCTGTATTTTGCATAGGACCCTGTGGGGTCTTTGGGCAGGATGTACTGAAGGAAAAATGCGGTAAAAACATGGTTTTCTGGGATTTTACCACATTTCCAAATGTACTAAGCCCCGGCCACCCTATTATTGGTGCGGAGGGTAATGCCAGAAAAACCTGGCATTAACCTATAGAAGCCTATGGGTTCTTACTGCACCCCGCACCTAATGCTTCTCCACACTGCCGTCACCGAAAAATGGCCCCCACTCACCTGACTCTCCATGGTCATCGTCCCGCGCTCCTTCTGGGTCCTCCGCCTCCTCCTAATCGTCCAGGTGCAGGGAGGAGGAGCCAGGGCTTCCTGCACAGGTCACCAGCAGGAAGTTCTCGGGACTCGTAGGGGTGGGGTCCCACGGAGACCCCCTCATCCGACGTCTGCTGCTTCACAAGGGCAGCTCTTATCACAATAGCTGTCCTTTGCGATACTAATCACATACAGTATGTTAGTGCATATGCAATTAGTCAGGTTGCAGTGACTGGCGAATGGTCACCGCAACCTTAGTACATCCTGCCCTTTTTTATCCAGCTCTGGGACTGAGTAGAAGGGAGGAGGGGGTGGAGCCATGGGCAATATCAAAGAGGGAGGAGGAGGCAGTCCCCTCCCACCTCTGAATTGGGTCCCACCCACCACCCTGGCCCTAACGTCAGCCTGTCTGGTAGGCATGCAGCTGTGTCCCTGCTGCTGAGGGAAAGCCTGAGCCAGGTGCTGCTGCTGCTGAGAGCCTGGGTCATGACACCTGAGACTAGGAGGAGCCTGAGCGGTGAGTCTGGTGAGGTCACTCCTGACTGCTCTGATGTCACATGCCTAAGAAAGTGCACTAATGTTTATTTTTATTTCCCTTTAATTTGCCCCTACATGCTGGACACCTGACACACTGGGGGCTGGAGGGGGGCGCAGTAGCATACACATGCTCTAGGTGCCATAGCTACACGGTGCTCCTCTGGTGATATCATAGACTTTGTCAACGAGTTATCTGTTAGATAACATCACATAAACCTAATGTAACTGTTGTAATGCCTGTGACTAGTCTGCTGAAACTCTAGTGTGAGCTAATATGTACAAACCCTAAATGAGCAGCGACTGGCACCATTTACGTAAGTGCTCAGTAGCACTGAGTTAAGCTGCCTTGAACTCTTCCTAAGCAATAGTGACCCTGGAACTTTTGCAGGCAAATACTTGGGCAATTGCTTACAGAATCTTGGATATATATTATACAAATGTAACAAGTGCTGCAACAATATTTCTGCAAAATTATTTGATTGGATTGAGTAATTCTTGCATTGCAATAATGGCGTAAATAATCACACAGTACAGTGAGATATATTTAATACTTTACAATGACTGTGCTTGTTGGATTCTTAACACATAGCACAAAATGATCACTTATTACAGTACAGTATAGTAGTTCCATTTCTTCACTTTGCCCATCCTCTCTACCTGGATTTATGTAATAAATAATGAAGCTTTCTGTGCAATAATCCCATCTAACCATAATCGGGCAGATTCAATTAGCAGCAGGTTAATTGCCACACCGGACCAATTCAATTGCCGGGGATTACTCGCGCGGGAGTCCCGGAGACCCCGCTCGCGAGTTCCCGCAGTCAGACTTTACCTCGCAGCTCCAGGAGGTGCGAGGTAAAATCCACATTTAAACAACCATATCGGCCTCGTGCTTCGTGATTCCGTTACCCCAATTTTAAAGCACGGAGAAAAGTCTGCTTAATTGAATAGCTTTTCCCCGCGCACCGGGGATTTTGGACGGTAATTAGTCGTGGGGACAACCCCGCGTCTAACTGAATCTTCCCCAATGTCTTGTGATAACGAGAGGGATACCTTTAATTAATTGATTTTTTTTATTCTAATTTTCAATAGAGTTTTCACTAGTCTACTATATAAAAGGACCTTATAAAAATACCAGCACTTGTATAATGCCATACAATAACATATACATTATTTTCTCATTTTTCATTAATATCACTGATATATTACGGATACACAAGGCAGAATGGAGGGTTTGCAATGTTATTGGAAAATGTGGTCATTACATATTTAGTATATCACTGTTGATACAAACACCCATGTGCCTGCCGTCTACTGCTTTATAATAGGAATCTTCTTTTGGATACTATAAATAATACAGATGTGTCCCCATACGTTGCTGCTCAAATCGCGGCAAACATTTGTCTTAATTGTGGCATGAAAAACCTGCAGTTGGGCCCACTGAGATGCGAGAGGGTCCATGCCGTGTAATACACAGATCAACCACTGGGTGGCCAGTGCTCCACTGATGAAAAATACAGTATATATAGTAGAACTGTAACTATACAATAACAGTTGCTGGAGACGGCACTACACTAATAGCAAGCCAAGACAGGCAGCCAATCACGTACGGGCAGTGTAAACAGTCACAAATGTGAACATGAAGTAAACAAAATGCAAATTTTTCTCTAAGCGGGTCGTGTTTTTTTTTATTTACATTTTTTATTTACTTACATAGTATACAGTACATTGGGGGTGATTCAGCAAGGATCGCAATTGCAAAGCAGCACGCAGGCTATAGATATGATGTACAGTATGCATGCATTCAGCTTTGCAATTACATACTTGCAATAATGCAAATGCAGCAAGAGGAGCATGACCCCCTGCAGCATTTGTGATCTCAGGGTCTGATTCAGAGCCGGACGCTATTTGCGCTCGCTCATTCAGAAAAAGGGGCTGGCTATTTAAATTGACCGTTCGCTCTTTGTGATCTGTTGATGCCTCTATGTCTGAACGAGCGAACGAAACATGCGCTCGCTATTTTGTAAAAAACGCCCCCTGGCAGCTCGCATCATACGTCATCTCCGCTATTTATTAGATTAATCGAGTACATCGAAAGGCGTATGAACTGCTCGCTATTCTTGTGGTAGCATTTTCCTACCGCAATCATGCGAACAGTTCAGGCTAAAAGACAACCAAGTGACGTGGTCGATGACGCTGCTTTGTTAATTATGCACACCCTTAAAACGCCCGTTTTGACCGTTTGGCACGCCTGCGTTCGGATCTCCACTCCCCCGTTTTCAAGCACCTTCCCCTGTTACCACCCACAAACGCCTCATCCTGTCACTCAAATTTGCAGGCATTCGCTATTTTGCAAGCACATGTGCGAACATCGCTCGGTGCGAACGAGCGGCCGCTTACGAGCGGCTCTGAATCAGGCCCTCAGCACTGACTGGGATCACCATTGCGACCATCGGTGGTCGTTGATTGTGATAGTGGATGGTGCTGGGCCTTCAGCCAGCTGTGTAAGCTTTAGCTTTCCAAGCTGGCTGGCTTTGCGAGCCTACGTTTCTGCGTCAAGCAATGCAGATCCTGGGCTTGCCACTCCTGGAAAATGGGGTGTACGTGCCCCTGATTCTGGCAACAGCGCTCCCTCCCCCCGTGCACCGCCCCTTAAATGCATCTGCCTGTCAATCAGGCAGAGGCACAGGCGGGTCTGCCTGTGACTATGCAGGTTCCATTCTGCACACTCACAGAATGGGTCCTGCGCACGAGCGGATTCCCGATAATCGGGAATCTGCGATCAGCAGTGCACTTGCGTTCACTGCTGAATGAGACCCATTGTACAGTGGCTAAATACGTAAGTCTGCTACAGTACACCTGCGTCATGTTTGCAATAATTTGCGACTTATTATCTATGCGTGTAGGGTCTTTTTGGGGTGTGTAATGTACGCTGTTGCAGCAACTTTGTTTGCATTTGTGTACTGCATCTGCGTTCCAAAGTATAAACCATCCACTGATTTGCTGACAGCGGACAGACTCTTAGCCAGTCATCGCTATATGGCGGTGACCCACGTGGGAACTATCATATCTCGGTAGCACTGTACATATTGTAGTGGAGAACATGCCGGATCAGGTGACTGCATTTTATATTTTTCCAAGACCCAGAATTTCTACTTGGACAACAGAACCTTACGGCTACTGTCCTGATGGTGAGTATGACGTGTGAGCATGTGTAATAAAGAATTAAACATTCGGTGTATAAATCCTGTTGTTATATAAAAAAAATGTTACAGTGGAACTATGGGTTCCAGTAAGCCCTTACTGTCTGGGGCATGCTGGCACTTTATGTTCTCCAAGTGCATTGCATTCCGACGCAGGCTAGCTGGGACCTGTAGTTCCACTATAAACAACTATACTAATTCTATATTTTATGCAATTACCCCTGCATTGACCACCTCCAGGCTTGCATGGAAGAGCCATGGACTTTTAGCTTTCAGCCCAGGGCTGGTAGATCCCAGAGAGAGAGATCCCCATTTTTTTTAGGTTCCCACTTTCTGACAGTGCCTGCTTTCTGCTAAACAGATGCAAACCCAGGGGCTTATGTAATAGGGTACGATCTTCAGCTGCTGCTGGAATTCCTTTGAGTCTTCCTGTATTTTTAATGCGCCAAATATTTTAAAGGCAAAACCAAGCTGGATTTGCCTTTAAGATGCTTGCTGCTTGCTGCTTGAAAAGCATGGAAAGTCTCACAGGAGTTCCCGGAGCAGCTGCAGGTCGCACCCTATTACATAAGCCCCCCTAGTCTCTCATAATAAGAAGTGCTTACTGACACCTGTAGTTTGACTATTAAAAAAATATTAAAATAACAACAGGTTTATTGGTTGAGAGTCGGGACGCTCTCAGCAAATCAGCAGACGGTTTGTACTTGGGAACGCTTCAGCATAAGAAGCGCCGAGGTCTCCTCACCCAGAGTAGGACAAACTCGCCATGTAAACACAACGCTTTCTTGCGCCACATAAAGCCACTGAGATGTAGCGCTCTCCCACCAATGCTGCGCCTCTCCTAAATTGAGAAAGAAAAGTTAGCAACAAAAACAAGTCAGCAATTGTTTTGGGCGGGATGGGAGGTTACAAATGGAAAAGAGGCTGTCCTTAGGAAAAAAAAATAACTTACTGTATATACTAAGCCAAATAAACACACCCCTGAGTAAACCCTTGGCCGAACCATAAACCAGGTGGCGCAAAACTAAAACAACTGTAACCTGCCTAGTAACAAGGTTGTCATGCCAGCCAATCAGCAAAAAAACTAGGATTCTTACCTGTTCTCAAGCCTAATTAGCTTTTGGCTACCATAAGTCGCAAACCAATGCATACGTGTTGCAGATATACTGTAGTAAATATTAGGGGTGTGCACCGGCCACTTTTTGTGTTTTGTGTTTTGGTTTTGGATCTGGATCTTTCTTCGTGTTTTGGATCTGGATTGGTTTTGCCAAAACCACCCTTCCGTGTTTTGGGTTCTGGGTTTTGTGTTTTGGATCTGTATTTTTTTGAAAAAAAGCATAAAAACAGCTAAAATCACAGAATTTGTAGGTTTTTCTGCTCCTATGCTATTATTAACCTCAATAACCTTAATTTCCACTAATTTCCAGTCTATTCTGAACACCTCACACCTCACAATAGTGTTTTTATGTCCAAAAGGTTGCACCGAGGTAGCTGGATGACTATGCTAAGCGACACGAGTGGGCGGCACAAACACGTGACCCATCTAGGCGTGAAACTGCAGTGGCGGACAGGATGGCAGTTTGAAAAACTAGGCCCCAAACTGTACATAATGCAAAGAAAAAAAAGAGGTGCAAGATGGAATTGTCCTTGGGCCCTCCCACCCACCCTTATGTTGTATAAACAGGACATGCACACTTTAACAAACCAATCATTTCAGCGCCAGGGTCTGCCACACAACTGTGGCTGAAATGATTGGTTCGTTTGGGCCCCCACAAAACAAGCTGGCAATGAATCTGTCCCTGCACAAACTGGCTCTACGGAGGCAAGATGTCATCCTCATCCTCCTCATCCACCGATTCCTCACCCTCTTCAGTGTGTACATCCTCATCCTCACAGAGTATTAATTCGTCCCTGCTGGAACCACAGGTCCCTCTGTACGTTCTGGAGGCTGGTCTCCCTGGAAGAGTTGAATTGTTGAAGTTGTATGAACATCATCTTCTCCACATTTTGTGGAAGCAACCTCCTACGCCTTTCGCTGACAAGGTTCCCGGCTGCACTAAAAACTCTTTCGGAGTACACACTGGAGGGGGGGCAACTCAGGTAAAATAGAGCCAGTTTGTACAGGGACCTCCAAATTGCTTCTTTTTCCTGCCAGTACAGGTACGGACTGTCTGACATGCCTACTTGGATGCTGTCACCGATGTAATCCTTTAACAGACAGACGCACGCTTGTCACTGCTGCTTTGAGGATGCAAGTGCGGCTACAGCCCACACAATTCACAAAGACAGAAAAAAAAAAAGAATATTTTTATTGTTTGTGGAGCGCACTTTGAGGGTTACACCACCCTTTAACAGACAGACGCACGCTTGTCGCTGCTGCTTTGAGGATGCAAGTGCGGCTACAGCCCACACAATTCACAAAGACAGAAAAAAGAAGAACAATATTTTAATTGTTTGTGTAGCACACTTTGAGGGTGTCACCACCCTTTAACAGACAGACGCACGCTTGTCGCTGCTGCTTTAAGGATGCAGGTGCGGCTACAGCCCACACAATTCACAAAGACAGAAAAAAGAATATTTTTATTGTTTGTGTAGCACACTTTGAGGGTGTCACCACCCTTTAACAGACAGACGCACGCTTGTCGCTGCTGCTTTGAGGATGCAAGTGCGGCTACATCGCACACAAGTCACAAACACATTAAAAAAATTTTTTTATTTTTTGGAGCACTTTGGGAGTTACAACACCCTTTAACAGACAGACGCACGCTTGTCGCTACTGCTTTAAGGATGCAGGTGCGGCTACAGCCCACACAATTCACAAAGACAGAAAAAAGAATATTTTTATTGTTTGTGTAGCACACTTTGAGGGTGTCACCACCCTTTAACAGACAGACGCACGCTTGTCGCTGCTGCTTTGAGGATGCAAGTGCGGCTACATCGCACACAAGTCACAAACACATTAAAAAAATTTTTTTATTTTTTGGAGCACTTTGGGAGTTACAACACCCTTTAACAGACAGACGCACGCTTGTCGCTACTGCTTTGAGGATGCAAGTGCGGCTACAGCCCACACAATTCACAAAGACAGAAAAAAAAAGAACAATATTTTAATTGTTTGTGTAGCACACTTTGAGGGTGTCACCACCCTTTAACAGACAGACGCACGCTTGTCGCTGCTGCTTTAAGGATGCAGGTGCGGCTACAGCCCACACAATTCACAAAGACAGAAAGAAGAAGAATATTTTTATTGTTTGTGTAGCACACATTGAGGGTGTCACCACCCCTTAACAGACAGACGCACGCTTGTCGCTGCTGCTTTGAGGATGCAAGTGCGGCTACATTGCACACAAGTCACAAACACATTAAAAAAAAATGTTTTATTTTTTGGAGCACTTTGAGAGTTACAACACCCTTTAACAGACAGACGCACGCTTGTCGCTGCTGCTTTGAGGATGCAAGTGCGGCTACAGCCCACACAATTCACAAAGACAGAAAAAAAAGAACAATATTTTAATTGTTTGTGTAGCACACTTTGAGGGTGTCACCACCCTTTAACAGACAGACGCACGCTTGTCGCTGCTGCTTTGAGGATGCAGGTGGAATCTAGACGGGATTTGGAACCGAGGACACACTACCTCCATCAATTGTCTAAATCCCACTGCACTAATGGCGGATACCGGACGCACGTCTAACACCAACATAGCAGTCAAGGCCTCAGTTATACGTTTTGCTTCAGGATGACTGCTGTCGTACTTCATCCTCATCGCTAGGGACTGTTGGAGGGTCAATTGTTTAGTAAAAGTAGTGATGTTCCTACTTCCTCTCTGGGATGATGAACAACTCCCAGCAGCAGCAACAGCACTAGGAGGAAGTGGTTCTTGATCTTTCCCTATTTTATTTTTATCGGAGAAAGTTTGGTCCTCCATTTATGTTATATTGATATATACGTGCGGCTAAAGCACACACAAACACAGAAAATATTTTTTTATTTTTGCAGGAGAATAGTGCACTTTGTGGGTTACACCACCCTTTAAGAAATGAGCCAGCCGGCTCTTTACTTATGGGACACTGGCGCACGCTTGGCGCTGCTCCTTTGTTGATGCACGTGCAGCCACAGTGCACACAAGTCACAAACACAGAAAATATATATTTTTTTGTTTTGGAGTGTACTTTGGGGGTTACAGAACCCTTTAATGGTCAAGCCAGCCAGCCCTTTACTTATGACACAGGCGCACGCTTGGCACTACTTTGTTGATGCACGTGCGGCTACTGCGCACACAATTCACAAACACAGAAAATAATTTTTTTTTTGGTTTGGACTGGAGTGTACTTTGGGGGTTACAGCACCCTTTCACGGTCAAGCCAGCCGGCCCTTTACTTATGACACAGGCACACGCTTGGCACTACTTTGTTGATGCACGTGCGGCTACTGCGCACACAATTCACAAACACAGAAAATAATTTTTTTTTTGGTTTGGACTGGAGTGTACTTTCGGGGGTTACAGCACCCTTTAACGGTCAAGCCAGCCGGCCCTTTACTTATGACACAGGCGCACGCTTGGCACTACTTTGTTGATGCACGTGCGGCTACTGCGCACACAATTCACAAACACAGAAAATAATTTTTTTTTGGTTTGGACTGGAGTGTACTTTCGGGGGTTACAGCACCCTTAACGGTCAAGCCAGCCGGCCCTTTACTTATGACACAGGCGCACGCTTGGCACTACTTTGTTGATGCACGTGCGGCTACTGCGCACACAATTCACAAACACAGAAAATAATTTTTTTTTGGTTTGGACTGGAGTGTACTTTCGGGGGTTACAGCACCCTTTAACGGTCAAGCCAGCCGCCCCTTTACTTATGACACAGGCGCACGCTTGGCACTACTTTGTTGATGCACGTGCGGCTACTGCGCACACAATTCACAAACACAGAAAATAATTTTTTTTTTGGTTTGGACTGGAGTGTACTTTCGGGGGTTACAGCACCCTTTAACGGTCAAGCCAGCCGGCCCTTTACTTATGACACAGGCGCACGCTTGGCACTACTTTGTTGATGCACGTGCGGCTACTGCGCACACAATTCACAAACACAGAAAATAATTTTTTTTTGGTTTGGACTGGAGTGTACTTTCGGGGGTTACAGCACCCTTTAACGGTCAAGCCAGCCGGCCCTTTACTTATGACACAGGCGCACGCTTGGCACTACTTTGTTGATGCACGTGCGGCTACTGCGCACACAATTCACAAACACAGAAAATAATTTTTTTTTTGGTTTGGACTGGAGTGTACTTTGGGGGTTACAGCACCCTTTAACGGTCAAGCCAGCCAGCCCTTTACTTATGACACAGGCGCACGCTTGGCTCTACTTTGTTGATGCACGTGCGGCTACTGCGCACACAATTCACAAACACAGAAAATAATTTTTTTTTGGTTTGGACTGGAGTGTACTTTCGGGGGTTACAGCACCCTTTAACGGTCAAGCCAGCCGGCCCTTTACTTATGACACAGGCGCACGCTTGGCACTACTTTGTTGATGCACGTGCGGCTACTGCGCACACAATTCACAAACACAGAAAATAATTTTTTTTTGGTTTGGACTGGAGTGTACTTTCGGGGGTTACAGCACCCTTTAACGGTCAAGCCAGCTGGCCCTTTACTTATGACACAGGCGCACGCTTGGCACTACTTTGTTGATGCACGTGCGGCTACTGCGCACACAATTCACAAACACAGAAAATAATTTTTTTTTTGGTTTGGACTGGAGAGTACTTTGGGGGTTACAGCACCCTTTAACGGTCAAGCCAGCCGGCTCTTTACTTATGACACAGGCGCACGCTTGGTACTACTTTGTTGATGCACGTGCGGCTACTGCGCACACAATTCACAAACACAGAAAATAATTTTTTTTTTGGTTTGGACTGGAGTGTACTTTCGGGGGTTACAGCACCCTTAACGGTCAAGCCAGCCGGCCCTTTACTTATGACACAGGTGCACGCTTGGCACTACTTTGTTGATGCACGTGCGGCTACTGCGCACACAATTCACAAACACAGAAAATAATTTTTTTTTGGTTTGGACTGGAGTGTACTTTCGGGGGTTACAGCACCCTTTAACGGTCAAGCCAGCCGGCCCTTTACTTATGACACAGGCGAACGCTTGGCACTACTTTGTTGATGCACGTGCGGCTACTGCGCACACAATTCACAAACACAGAAAATAATTTTTTTTTGGTTTGGACTGGAGTGTACTTTCTGGGGTTACAGCACCCTTAACGGTCAAGCCAGCCGGCCCTTTACTTATGACACAGGCGCACGCTTGGCACTACTTTGTTGATGCACGTGCGGCTACTGCGCACACAATTCACAAACACAGAAAATAATTTTTTTTTTGGTTTGGACTGGAGTGTACTTTCGGGGGTTACAGCAATATATTATTTTTTTAGCACTTGGGGGGAGCACCCCTGATGGACAGAGCACCCCCTGGACAACACTGCAGCACTCCTTTAGGACTGGGACACTGCACAGGACTTTGGAGTGGACACAGCCCCTATGGAGAACTGACTGCACAACACAGTCCAGCCAGCCCCTATGGACTTTGAAGTAGTGGACACAGCCCCTATTAACAACAGCAGCACAGCACAACACAGCCAGCCCCTATGGACTTTGAAGTAGTGGACAACAGCAGCACTACACTACACTACACAGCCCTAACTCCCACCCTCCCTCTTCACTGTCCACAGCCGAGTGAGAAAATGGCGCCGACGTGGGTACCTTATATAGGATCCAAAACCCGCGAGACTCGGAAGGCGGGATGATGACGTTTTGCCTCGATTTCAGATCCGAGTCAGGCGGGAAAAGTCGAGCCTGATTCGGATCGGACTCGGATCGGGGGGGCTCGGATTTCAGAAATCCGAACCCGCTCACCCCTAGTAAATATACATCTTTAGCCATTGTACAACCTATTGTATAGTATGCTGTATACCTGCTTAGAGAACAATTCACTTGTTACTTACTGTTAAGTTCCCATGTGTGACTGATTGGCTGCCTGTGTTGGCTTGCTACTGTACCGTGTAGTACATTTTTTAAAATTAAAATATACAGTACAGTGCTTCACTACATTGGCTATTTGACGCATGCACGGTGTAGTTTAGGAAAAAGTGACATCTAGTGGACAGAAACTAGTATTATTTAATGTCTTTGTATCAAATCAAAATACAAGAGTCGTGTGGTCTGTTTGTTTATGTACTTCTATACTGTTTTTACTGCTTCCCAACCCCTGGTAACTATGGGCTCCATTTACTAAAGAATGAAATACTAACGGCAATTTTCATTTAGTATCTGTACTAGACTGTCTGAAACCTGACATTAGAAGAGGAGGTGGGGCCCTCAGGCAGAGGGGCCCAACCAGGGACTTCCCCTGTACCCCTGTGGGCCAGTCTGACCCTGCACTTAGTGCCTGGAGTCTACTAATGCTCCGGTGGCTAGCTAGCCACGTCAGTCAGCTGCCGGCCACCAGGGCAAGAGGAGGGGGCCTCGCACAGGGAGTGCAGATGGGCCCCCCCTCTCTTGAGACGCCCCTGCCCAGCACACCCATCATTCATCTCTCGGCCTATCAAAAATAGAGTCCTCAACTACCAGAGACTGATCCAGTTACTACCTCTGCTATCTCCAGGTAGCAAGGTGACTTCCCAACCTGCTCTGCATTCTTCCTCAGTAGCTGATCTGCATGTGGAGGAGCTTCATCGAGCCGCCCAGCTTCCATCGCTCTCCTACTACAGAGGCCAGCCCAAGGGTTCCTGACCCAGGTCAACAATAGCCCAGTAATGGGACACATGCCTCCTGATATTCATGAAGCTCATGCTTAAATGTTTATAGTTTTCATTTAGAGAATAAAATAAATTATAAGTAATGAGTAAATAAATGATTTGTTAGTTTGAGGTATTTTACAATTCCATAAGCTATTGTTCCAGTTTATTTTTATTCTCCATTGTGAAAAAGCAGAAGAGATATTTTGACAACTACTGTCAGAGTTTCTCGTTTCCCTTTTAGTGAAAATATTATTATGCTTTATGTTTATGGCACCACAAGGGTTCCGCAGCGCCTCACACAGCACATAAACATATGAGGAAACAAGAAGTCAGTGACATACAGACAATTTGTACCATCATCAGACATCAGTGTGTTACTATGTATATACAGCAGTGTGTTACTATGTATATACAGCAGTGTGTTACTATGTATATACAGCAGTGTGTTACTATGTTTATACAGCAGTGTGTTACTATGTTTATACAGCAGTGTGTTACTATGTATATACAGCAGTGTGTTACTATGTATATACAGCAGTGTGTTACTATGTATATACAGCAGTGTGTTACTATGTATATACAGCAGTGTGTTACTATGTATATACAGCAGTGTGTTACTATGTTTATACAGCAGTGTGTTACTATGTATATACAGCAGTGTGTTACTATGTTTATACAGCAGTGTGTTACTATGTATATACAGCAGTGTGTTACTATGCTTATACAGCAGTGTGTTACTATGTATATACAGCAGTGTGTTACTATGTATATACAGCAGTGTGTTACTATGTTTATACAGCAGTGTGTTACTATGTATATACAGCAGTGTGTTACTATGTATATACAGCAGTGTGTTACTATGTATATACAGCAGTGTGTTACTATGTTTATACAGCAGTGTGTTACTATGTATATACAGCAGTGTGTTACTATGTTTATACAGCAGTGTGTTACTATGTATATACAGCAGTGTGTTACTATGTTTATACAGCAGTGTGTTACTATGTATATACAGCAGTGTGTTACTATGTATATACAGCAGTGTGTTACTATGTTTATACAGCAGTGTGTTACTATGTATATACAGCAGTGTGTTACTATGTTTATACAGCAGTGTGTTACTATGTATATACAGCAGTGTGTTACTATGTATATACAGCAGTGTGTTACTATGTTTATACAGCAGTGTGTTACTATGTATATACAGCAGTGTGTTACTATGTTTATACAGCAGTGTGTTACTATTTATATACAGCAGTGTGTTACTATGTTTATACAGCAGTGTGTTACTATGTACTGTATATACAGCAGTGTGTTACTATATATATACAGCAGTGTGTTACTATGTATATACAGCAGTGTGTTACTATGTTTATAGTGTCTGATGTAGGAGCTCCTGATATATTGTGTCTTTAACTTGTTAGTTATGTAACAAGTCCAATAAATGTGTTTATTCAAAACATATGAAATAAACAATAACTGGCATAATTAGTGGTATAGTGAAAGGTATAATGACTGGTATAATGACTGATGTAGTGACTGGTAAAATGAATGGTATAATGACTGGTATAGTGACTGGTATAATGACTGGTATTGTGACTGGTATAATGACTGGTATTGTGACTGGTATAATGAATGGTGTAGTGACTGGTATAATGAATGGTGTAGTGACTGGTATAATGACTGGTATAATGAATGGTATAGTGACTGGTGTAGCGACTGGTGTAGTGACTGATATAATGACTGGTATAATGACTATCATAGTGACTGATGTAGTGACTGGTATGACTGGTGTAGTGACTGGTTTAATGATGGGATAATGACTGGTACAATAACTTGCATAGTGACTTGTAAAGTGACAGGTTTAGTGACTGGTACAATGACTGGCATAGTGACTGGTATAATGACTGATGTAGTGACTGGTATAATGACTGGTATAATGACTGGTATAATGACTGGTGTAGTGACTGGTATAGTGACTGTTTAATGACTGGTATAGTGACTGGTGTAGTGACTGGTATAATGACTGGTATAATGACTGTTTAATGACTGGTATAGTGACTGGTGTAGTGACTGGTATAATGACTGGTATAATGACTGGTATAGTGACTGGTATAATGACTGGTATAATGACTGGTATAGTGACTGTTTAATGACTGGTATAGTGACTGGTGTAGTGACTGGTATAATGACTGGTATAGTGACTGTATAATGACTGTATAATGACTGGCATTGTGACTGTATAATGACTGGTATAGTGACTGTTTAATGACTGGTATAGTGACTGGTATAATGACTGGTATAATGACTGGTATAGTGACTGTATAATGACTGTATAATGACTGCTATAATGACTGGTGTAGTGACTGTTGTAGTGACTGGTATAATGACTGGTATAATGACTGGTGTAGTGACTGGTATAATGACTGGTATAATAACTTACTGTATATACTAAGCCAAATAAACACACCCCTGAGTAAACCCTTGGCCGAACCATAAACCAGGTGGCGCAAAACTAAAACAACTGTAACCTGCCTAGTAACAAGGTTGTCATGCCAGCCAATCAGCAAAAAAACTAGGATTCTTACCTGTTCTCAAGCCTAATTAGCTTTTGACTACCATAAGTCGCAAACCAATTCATACGTGTTGCAGATATACTGTAGTAAATATACATCTTTAGCCATTGTACAACCTATTGTATAGTATGCTGTATACCTGCTTAGAGAACAATTCACTTGTTACTTACTGTTAAGTTCCCATGTGTGACTGATTGGCTGCCTGTGTTGGCTTGCTACTGTACCGTGTAGTACATTTTTTAAAATTAAAATATACAGTACAGTGCTTTATTACATTGGATATTTGACGCATGCACGGTGTAGTTTAGGAAAAAGTGACATCTAGTGGACAGAAACTAGTATTATTTAATGTCTTTGTATCAAATCAAAATACAAGAGTCATGTGGTCTGTTTGTTTATGTACTTCTATACTGTTTTTACTGCTTCCCAACCCCTGGTAACTATGGGCTCCATTTACTAAAGAATGAAATACTAACGGTAATTTTCATTTAGTATCACTGTACTAGACTGTCTGAAACCTGACATTAGAAGAGGAGGTGGGGCCCTCAGGCAGAGTGGCCCAACCAGGGACTTCCCCTGTACCCCTGTGGGCCAGTCTGACCCTGCACTTAGTGCCTGGAGTCTACTAATGCTCCGGTGGCTAGCTAGCCACGTCAGTCAGCTGCCGGCCACCAGGGCAAGAGGAGGGGGCCTCGCACAGGGAGTGCAGATGGGCCCCCCCTCTCTTGAGACGCCCCTGCCCAGCACACCCATCATTCATCTCTCGGCCTATCAAAAATAGAGTCCTCAACTACCAGAGACTGATCCAGTTACTACCTCTGCTATCTCCAGGTAACAAGGTGACTTCCCAACCTGCTCTGCATTCTTCCTCAGTAGCTGATCTGCATGTGGAGGAGCTTCATCGAGCCGCCCAGCTTCCATCGCTCTCCTACTACAGAGGCCAGCCCAAGGGTTCCTGACCCAGGTCAACAATAGCCCAGTAATGGGACACATGCCTCCTGATATTCATGAAGCTCATGCTTAAATGTTTATAGTTTTCATTTAGAGAATAAAATAAATTATAAGTAATGAGTAAATAAATGATTTGTTAGTTTGAGGTATTTTACAATTCCATAAGCTATTGTTCCAGTTTATTTTTATTCTCCATTGTGAAAAAGCAGAAGAGATATTTTGACAACTACTGTCAGAGTTTCTCGTTTCCCTTTTAGTGAAAATATTATTATGCTTTATGTTTATGGCACCACAAGGGTTCCGCAGCGCCTCACACAGCACATAAACATATGAGGAAACAAGAAGTCAGTGACATACAGTACAGTACAAAGCAGGACAAGGACATCGTTTATACACATTGCTGCATTAGTGATCATACCACTCAAATAAGAAGCAGGACGTCAGCAACCAAGTAATGGGTGTCCTTGTGGGGAGTTTGGAGTCTTTTCATTCCATGTAAAGAGAAGACAATTTGTACCATCATCAGACATCAGTGTGTTACTATGTATTAACAGCAGTGTGTTACTATGTATATACAGCAGTGTGTTACTATGTATATACAGCAGTGTGTTACTATGTATATACAGCAGTGTGTTACTATGTTTATACAGCAGTGTGTTACTATGTATATACAGCAGTGTGTTACTATGTATATACAGCAGTGTGTTACTATGTATATACAGCAGTGTGTTACTATGTATATACAGCAGTGTGTTACTATGTTTATACAGCAGTGTGTTACTATGTTTATACAGCAGTGTGTTACTATGTATATACAGCAGTGTGTTACTATGTTTATACAGCAGTGTGTTACTATGTATATACAGCAGTGTGTTACTATGTTTATACAGCAGTGTGTTACTATGTATATACAGCAGTGTGTTACTATGTATATACAGCAGTGTGTTACTATGTTTATACAGCAGTGTGTTACTATGTATATACAGCAGTGTGTTACTATGTTTATACAGCAGTGTGTTACTATGTATATATACAGCAGTGTGTTACTATGTTTATACAGCAGTGTGTTACTATGTACTGTATATACAGCAGTGTGTTACTATATATATACAGCAGTGTGTTACTATGTATATACAGCAGTGTGTTACTATGTTTATAGTGTCTGATGTAGGAGCTCCTGATATATTGTGTCTTTAACTTGTTAGTTATGTAACAAGTCCAATAAATGTGTTTATTCAAAACATATGAAATAAACAATAACTGGCATAATTACTGGTATAGTGAAAGGTATAATGACTGAGGTAGTGACTGGTAAAATGAATGGTATAATGACTGGTATAGTGACTGGTATAATGACTGGTATTGTGACTGGTATAATGACTGGTATTGTGACTGGTATAATGAATGGTGTAGTGACTGGTATAATGAATGGTGTAGTGACTGGTATAATGACTGGTATAATGAATGGTATAGTGACTGGTGTAGCGACTGATGTAGTGACTGATATAATGACTGGTATAGTGACTGTATAATGACTATCATAGTGACTGATATAGTGACTGGTATGACTGGTGTAGTGATTGGTTTAATGATGGGATAATGACTGGTACAATAACTTGCATAGTGACTTGTAAAGTGACAGGTTTAGTGACTGGTAAAATGACTGGTACAATGACTGGCATAGTGACTGGTATAATGACTGATGTAGTGACTGGTATAATGACTGGTATAATGACTGGTGTAGTGACTGGTATAGTGACTGGTATAGTGACTGGTATAGTGACTGGTATAATGACTGGTATAATGACTGGTATAGTGACTGTTTAATGACTGGTATAGTGACTGGTGTAGTGACTGGTATAATGACTGGTATAGTGACTGTATAATGACTGGCATTGTGACTGTATAATGACTGGTATAGTGACTGTTTAATGACTGGTATAGTGACTGGTATAATGACTGGTATAATGACTGGTATAATGACTGTATAATGACTGCTATAATGACTGCTATAATGACTGGTGTAGTGACTGGCATAATGACTGTTGTAGTGACTGGTATAATGACTGGTGTAGTGACTGGTATAATGACTGGTATAATGACTGGTATAATAACTTACTGTATATACTAAGCCAAATAAACACACCCCTGAGTAAACCCTTGGCCGAACCATAAACCAGGTGGCGCAAAACTAAAACAACTGTAACCTGCCTAGTAACAAGGTTGTCATGCCAGCCAATCAGCAAAAAAACTAGGATTCTTACCTGTTCTCAAGCCTAATTAGCTTTTGGCTACCATAAGTCGCAAACCAATGCATACGTGTTGCAGATATACTGTAGTAAATATACATCTTTAGCCATTGTACAACCTATTGTATAGTATGCTGTATACCTGCTTAGAGAACAATTCACTTGTTACTTACTGTTAAGTTCCCATGTGTGACTGATTGGCTGCCTGTGTTGGCTTGCTACTGTACCGTGTAGTACATTTTTTAAAATTAAAATATACAGTACAGTGCTTCATTACATTGGCTATTTGACGCATGCACGGTGTAGTTTAGGAAAAAGTGACATCTAGTGGACAGAAACTAGTATTATTTAATGTCTTTGTATCAAATCAAAATACAAGAGTCGTGTGGTCTGTTTGTTTATGTACTTCTATACTGTTTTTACTGCTTCCCAACCCCTGGTAACTATGGGCTCCATTTACTAAAGAATGAAATACTAACGGTAATTTTCATTTAGTATCACTGTACTAGACTGTCTGAAACCTGACATTAGAAGAGGAGGTGGGGCCCTCAGGCAGAGTGGCCCAACCAGGGACTTCCCCTGTACCCCTGTGGGCCAGTCTGACCCTGCACTTAGTGCCTGGAGTCTACTAATGCTCCGGTGGCTAGCTAGCCACGTCAGTCAGCTGCCGGCCACCAGGGCAAGAGGAGGGGGCCTAGCACAGGGAGTGCAGATGGGCCCCCCCTCTCTTGAGACACCCCTGCCCAGCACACCCATCATTCATCTCTCGGCCTATCTAAAATAGAGTCCTCAACTACCAGAGACTGATCCAGTTACTACCTCTGCTATCTCCAGGTAACAAGGTGACTTCCCAACCTGCTCTGCATTCTTCCTCAGTAGCTGATCTGCATGTGGAGGAGCTTCATCGAGCCGCCCAGCTTCCATCGCTCTCCTACTACAGAGGCCAGCCCAAGGGTTCCTGACCCAGGTCAACAATAGCCCAGTAATGGGACACATGCCTCCTGATATTCATGAAGCTCATGCTTAAATGTTTATAGTTTTCATTTAGAGAATAAAATAAATTATAAGTAATGAGTAAATAAATGATTTGTTAGTTTGAGGTATTTTACAATTCCATAAGCTATTGTTCCAGTTTATTTTTATTCTCCATTGTGAAAAAGCAGAAGAGATATTTTGACAACTACTGTCAGAGTTTCTCGTTTCCCTTTTAGTGAAAATATTATTATGCTTTATGTTTATGGCACCACAAGGGTTCCGCAGCGCCTCACACAGCACATAAACATATGAGGAAACAAGAAGTCAGTGACATACAGTACAGTACAAAGCAGGACAAGGACATCGTTTATACACATTGCTGCATTAGTGATCATACCACTCAAATAAGCAGCAGGACGTCAGCAACCAAGTAATGGGTGTCCTTGTGGGGAGTTTGGAGTCATTTCATTCCATGTAAAGAGAAGACAATTTGTACCATCATCAGACATCAGTGTGTTACTATGTATATACAGCAGTGTGTTACTATGTATATACAGCAGTGTGTTACTATGTATATACAGCAGTGTGTTACTATGTATATACAGCAGTGTGTTACTATGTTTATACAGCAGTGTGTTACTATGTTTATACAGCAGTGTGTTACTATGTATATACAGCAGTGTGTTACTATGTATATACAGCAGTGTGTTACTATGTTTATACAGCAGTGTGTTACTATGTATATACAGCAGTGTGTTACTATGTTTATACAGCAGTGTGTTACTATGTATATATACAGCAGTGTGTTACTATGTTTATACAGCAGTGTGTTACTATGTACTGTATATACAGCAGTGTGTTACTATATATATACAGCAGTGTGTTACTATGTATATACAGCAGTGTGTTACTATGTTTATAGTGTCTGATGTAGGAGCTCCTGATATATTGTGTCTTTAACTTGTTAGTTATGTAACAAGTCCAATAAATGTGTTTATTCAAAACATATGAAATAAACAATAACTGGCATAATTACTGGTATAGTGAAAGGTATAATGACTGAGGTAGTGACTGGTAAAATGAATGGTATAATGACTGGTATAGTGACTGGTATAATGACTGGTATTGTGACTGGTATAATGACTGGTATTGTGACTGGTATAATGAATGGTGTAGTGACTGGTATAATGAATGGTGTAGTGACTGGTATAATGACTGGTATAATGAATGGTATAGTGACTGGTGTAGCGACTGATGTAGTGACTGATATAATGACTGGTATAGTGACTGTATAATGACTATCATAGTGACTGATATAGTGACTGGTATGACTGGTGTAGTGATTGGTTTAATGATGGGATAATGACTGGTACAATAACTTGCATAGTGACTTGTAAAGTGACAGGTTTAGTGACTGGTAAAATGACTGGTACAATGACTGGCATAGTGACTGGTATAATGACTGATGTAGTGACTGGTATAATGACTGGTATAATGACTGGTGTAGTGACTGGTATAGTGACTGGTATAGTGACTGGTATAGTGACTGGTATAATGACTGGTATAATGACTGGTATAGTGACTGTTTAATGACTGGTATAGTGACTGGTGTAGTGACTGGTATAATGACTGGTATAGTGACTGTATAATGACTGGCATTGTGACTGTATAATGACTGGTATAGTGACTGTTTAATGACTGGTATAGTGACTGGTATAATGACTGGTATAATGACTGGTATAATGACTGTATAATGACTGCTATAATGACTGCTATAATGACTGGTGTAGTGACTGGCATAATGACTGTTGTAGTGACTGGTATAATGACTGGTGTAGTGACTGGTATAATGACTGGTATAATAACTTACTGTATATACTAAGCCAAATAAACACACCCCTGAGTAAACCCTTGGCCGAACCATAAACCAGGTGGCGCAAAACTAAAACAACTGTAACCTGCCTAGTAACAAGGTTGTCATGCCAGCCAATCAGCAAAAAAACTAGGATTCTTACCTGTTCTCAAGCCTAATTAGCTTTTGGCTACCATAAGTCGCAAACCAATGCATACGTGTTGCAGATATACTGTAGTAAATATACATCTTTAGCCATTGTACAACCTATTGTATAGTATGCTGTATACCTGCTTAGAGAACAATTCACTTGTTACTTACTGTTAAGTTCCCATGTGTGACTGATTGGCTGCCTGTGTTGGCTTGCTACTGTACCGTGTAGTACATTTTTTAAAATTAAAATATACAGTACAGTGCTTCATTACATTGGCTATTTGACGCATGCACGGTGTAGTTTAGGAAAAAGTGACATCTAGTGGACAGAAACTAGTATTATTTAATGTCTTTGTATCAAATCAAAATACAAGAGTCGTGTGGTCTGTTTGTTTATGTACTTCTATACTGTTTTTACTGCTTCCCAACCCCTGGTAACTATGGGCTCCATTTACTAAAGAATGAAATACTAACGGTAATTTTCATTTAGTATCACTGTACTAGACTGTCTGAAACCTGACATTAGAAGAGGAGGTGGGGCCCTCAGGCAGAGTGGCCCAACCAGGGACTTCCCCTGTACCCCTGTGGGCCAGTCTGACCCTGCACTTAGTGCCTGGAGTCTACTAATGCTCCGGTGGCTAGCTAGCCACGTCAGTCAGCTGCCGGCCACCAGGGCAAGAGGAGGGGGCCTAGCACAGGGAGTGCAGATGGGCCCCCCCTCTCTTGAGACACCCCTGCCCAGCACACCCATCATTCATCTCTCGGCCTATCTAAAATAGAGTCCTCAACTACCAGAGACTGATCCAGTTACTACCTCTGCTATCTCCAGGTAACAAGGTGACTTCCCAACCTGCTCTGCATTCTTCCTCAGTAGCTGATCTGCATGTGGAGGAGCTTCATCGAGCCGCCCAGCTTCCATCGCTCTCCTACTACAGAGGCCAGCCCAAGGGTTCCTGACCCAGGTCAACAATAGCCCAGTAATGGGACACATGCCTCCTGATATTCATGAAGCTCATGCTTAAATGTTTATAGTTTTCATTTAGAGAATAAAATAAATTATAAGTAATGAGTAAATAAATGATTTGTTAGTTTGAGGTATTTTACAATTCCATAAGCTATTGTTCCAGTTTATTTTTATTCTCCATTGTGAAAAAGCAGAAGAGATATTTTGACAACTACTGTCAGAGTTTCTCGTTTCCCTTTTAGTGAAAATATTATTATGCTTTATGTTTATGGCACCACAAGGGTTCCGCAGCGCCTCACACAGCACATAAACATATGAGGAAACAAGAAGTCAGTGACATACAGTACAGTACAAAGCAGGACAAGGACATCGTTTATACACATTGCTGCATTAGTGATCATACCACTCAAATAAGCAGCAGGACGTCAGCAACCAAGTAATGGGTGTCCTTGTGGGGAGTTTGGAGTCATTTCATTCCATGTAAAGAGAAGACAATTTGTACCATCATCAGACATCAGTGTGTTACTATGTATATACAGCAGTGTGTTACTATGTATATACAGCAGTGTGTTACTATGTATATACAGCAGTGTGTTACTATGTATATACAGCAGTGTGTTACTATGTTTATACAGCAGTGTGTTACTATGTTTATACAGCAGTGTGTTACTATGTATATACAGCAGTGTGTTACTATGTATATACAGCAGTGTGTTACTATGTATATACAGCAGTGTGTTACTATATATATACAGCAGTGTGTTACTATGTTTATACAGCAGTGTGTTACTATGTTTATACAGCAGTGTGTTACTATGTATATACAGCAGTGTGTTACTATGTATATACAGCAGTGTGTTACTATGTATATACAGCAGTGTGTTACTATGTTTATACAGCAGTGTGTTACTATGTATATACAGCAGTGTGTTACTATGTATATACAGCAGTGTGTTACTATGTTTATACAGCAGTGTGTTACTATGTACTGTATATACAGCAGTGTGTTACTATATATATACAGCAGTGTGTTACTATGTATATACAGCAGTGTGTTACTATGTTTATAGTGTCTGATGTAGGAGCTCCTGATATATTGTGTCTTTAACTTGTTAGTTATGTAACAAGTCCAATAAATGTGTTTATTCAAAACATATGAAATAAACAATAACTGGCATAATTAGTGGTATAGTGAAAGGTATAATGACTGGTATAATGACTGATGTAGTGACTGGTAAAATGAATGGTATAATGACTGGTATAGTGACTGGTATAATGACTGGTATTGTGACTGGTATAATGAATGGTGTAGTGACTGGTATAATGAATGGTGTAGTGACTGGTATAATGAATGGTATAGTGACTGGTGTAGCGACTGGTGTAGTGACTGATATAATGACTGGTATAGTGACTGTATAATGACTATCATAGTGACTGATGTAGTGACTGGTATGACTGGTGTAGTGACTGGTTTAATGATGGGATAATGACTGGTACAATAACTTGCATAGTGAATTGTAAAGTGACTGGTTTAGTGACTGGTAAAATGACTGGCATAGTGACTGGCATAGTGACTGGTATAATGACTGATGTAGTGACTGGTATAATGACTGGTATAATGACTGGTGTAGTGACTGGTATAGTGACTGGTATAGTGACTGGTATAGTGACTGGTATAATGACTGGTATAATGACTGGTATAGTGACTGTTTAATGACTGGTATAGTGACTGGTGTAGTGACTGGTATAATGACTGGTATAGTGACTGTATAATGACTGTATAATGACTGGCATTGTGACTGTATAATGACTGGTATAGTGACTGTTTAATGACTGGTATAGTGACTGGTATAATGACTGTATAATGACTGGTGTAGTGACTGGTATAATGACTGGTGTAGTGACTGGTATAATGACTGGTATAATGACTGGTATAGTGACTGTATAATGACTGGAATAATGACTGGTATAATGACTGGTATAGTGACTGGTATAATGACTGGTATAATGACTGGTATAGTGACTGTTTAATGACTGGTATAGTGACTGGTATAATGACTGGTATAGTGACTGTATAATGACTGGCATTGTGACTGTATAATGACTGGTATAGTGACTGTTTAATGACTGGTATAGTGACTGGTGTAGTGACTGGTATAATGACTGGTATAGTGACTGTATAATGACTGCTATAATGACTGGTGTAGTGACTGGCATAATGACTGTTGTAGTGACTGGTATAATGACTGGTATAATGACTGTTGTAGTGACTGGTATAATGACTGGTGTAGTGACTGGTATAATGACTGGTATAATGACTGGTATAATGACTGGTGTAGTGACTGGTATAATGACTGGCATAATGACTGGTATAATGACTGGTGTAGTGACTGGTATAATGTCTGGTATAATGAGTGGCATAATGACTAGTGTAGTGACTGGTATAATGAATGGTATAATGACTGGTATTGTGACTGGTATAATTACTGGTTTAGTGACTGGTATAGTGACTGGTATAGTGACTGGTGTAGTTAGTGACTGTTGTAGTGTTTGGTATAATGATTGGTGTAGTGACTGGTATAATGACTGGTATAGTGACTGGTATAGTGACTGATATAGTGACTGGTATGACTGGTGTAGTGACTGGTTTAATGACTGGTACAATGACTGTCATAGTGACTTGTAATAGACTTGTGTAGTGACTGGTATAATGACTGGTGTAGTGACTATATTAATGTCCTCCGATCCCGTATCATAGTATTTGTCAACTCTGTATGGTCTCTCTTGAAATGAGTATATCGGGTACCCATTCAAGTACCTTGGAAACATCAATGTGAGTTCTCCCAGTTTAGGGAAAGGTTAGCTGGATCGATGCTGGAAACCCTCAGAATCAGCCAGTATATCATCAGCCAAAAGAAGCATGAAAGACCCATACGATATGATTATAGCATTCCCTCCAACATGACCCGTTCCATTAGGTACAAACCACTCTGCTCCTCGACTTCCCACCTAATGTATGATTGCAGTCACCTGTGTTGAACTAGGTAATTGATGAGACAGGTGTTTCAGCACAGGTGTCTGCAATCATAAATTAAGAGGGAAGTCCAGGAGCTGAGCATTTTGTACCTAATGGAACGGGTCATGTTGGAGGGTCTGTTATAGGTGTTTTTTGAGCTGCAAGTTGAACTCTCCTTACCCTGACACTGTGACAAGAAAGTAAAGAGAAAGACCCAAATAAGGGAGAGTGGAGCTGAACTTAAGCAATGAACACAAGGAGGAGTAAACCCAGGTTATTAGACTATTTATGTTATGCTTCTAAGTTTAAACTAAAGAATTTAACATACAAATATATCTGTGCCCAGTGGTTTATCACACAGATGTAACCGTGCATTTGCCTCTGGGTGCCATGTACCAGGGGGTGCTGAGAGGCTGGAAGGAAGGTACATCCTCTATACTGGAACATTAGTCTAGGGCACTGGTACATTTACAGTGAGGGCAATCCTTAAGTACTGGCTAAGGAGGCAAATATAATTTCTCATATTGGGCAATATTATTTTATGACTGTATTAGGGTGGGTATGCAGTCGGGAAGCCGACGGACCTAATCCCGACTGTCGGCTTCCCGACTGTCATATCCAAGCAAGGGTCTAAAGACAGGCGTTGATATGCCGACGCTGTCATTAGATATATGCCGGGAGCCCGACGCCCGGCATCCTGATCGAAGGGACACCGGGCACCGAGCGTGGACAGCCGAGGGGGGGAGGGTTAGGTTTAGGGTTCCTAGGGGGGATTTAGGGTTAGGTACCCCCCGGGAGGTTAGGTTTAGGCTAGGGGAAGTGGGGGTTAGGGTTGGGCACCCCTGGGGGGGAGGGTAGGGATAGGCACCCCCCGGGGGACGTAGGTTTAGGCAGCGGGGAAGGGGGGGTTAGGTTTAGGCCCTTAGAGGGGGGATTAGGGTTAGGTACTAAGGGGTAGAATTAGGTTAGTTATTACTTACCTGAGGACGATCGAGATTTCCACTGCTGCCAGGATGCTGGTGTAGGGATTCCAACCACCGGTCTTATGTCCGGTGGTAAATCATACCGATTCCATTAGGGTGCTCAACTAATGTTTAATTTTTTATAAATTATATCAAAAGGACAATATTATTAAATTGTTGTTTGGTAATAAATTATATTAAATAGGCAATTAACAATTAATTAAATAATTGTTAATTGGTATTACAAATGTATTTGCCCATATGCAGCATTGTATGCATGCACTATATTTGTTGCAAAAGATAAATCTGAAAATATTATATTTAGTGTATGCGCATGTATAAATCCGGACGGCACACTTTTCTGCCGACAGGCCCTCACCAAACCTAGCCATAGAATGCAACATTACAGCTCAGTCCTGTCTATAACTGGAGAGACAGAATTGCCTACGACTCTGCATTGCCCGTATTTACATACACTAAGGCCCTGATTCAGAGCCGGACGCTGTTTTTTTTTTTTTTGTGCGGCCTCCTGGCCGCTGGCATAGCTGTGGCTGACCACCCACAGCTATTGCGAGCGGCCAGGATGATGGTCGCGATAGTCAAGACCATCGCGACCATCGGGCTTGCGACGAGACTCTTGTGGTAAGGTCTCGTGGCCGCAAGCCCCAGAGAGCTTCTGGCTCTAATAGAGCCGGAAGCTCTCCCAATGACATCACTTGTGATGTCAGTGGGGCCGCCCACAAACGGCAGGCGTTCGCTTGGGAACGCCTCCATTTGTGAAGCCACCTCCCGGCCATGCCTACCAAACGGGGCAAGCTGTCAATCACCATCGACAGCTCGCCCCCTTTGGTGCGAGACCCGGAGCGATGGAGCACCCGTCGCTAGCCGGGTCTCATGCATGTGCACGACAGAGCCGGCTCTGTCGTGCGCATGCCCAGTAGGCAAACATCGAGCCGGTTGCGAGTGCTCAGCGCTTGCGACCGGGTCTGAATCAGGCCCTAAGTTCCAGAGCATGAACATTGCAATAACATAAATAAATGAAAGTTCCACATAGCAGACAGTTTTCCTCGCCAAATCTAAGCGTAGAATGCAACATTACAGCTCAGTCCTGTCTATAACTGGAGAGACAGAATTGCCTACGACTCTGCATTGCCCGTATTTACATACACTAAGTTCCAGAGCATGAACATTGCAATAACATAAATAAATGAAAGTTCCACACAGCAGACAGTTTTCCTGGACATCAAATTGGATTTTGATGATCTTATTTTGCAATTCTTTCATGCAGTGTCCTTGGTAGGACAAGATAAGGTACTTTTGCCACACAAACACATATCTCAGTTAAAAAGATATTTATTACAAAGTAAAACAAAAGTATATTATAAAATGTCACTTTGTTTAACTCGTTAGCTCAACTGCTTAGGATATAAATGGTTCATCGTTTCCAGGAGCCCCCTCCAACATCTCAGGAGCTGGGTAACTCAGCAATGTCTGCGAGTCTGACCTAAATGAAAGATGATTAGAATTTGCTTTGTCCCAAACTCTTATACCATCCTGCTAGTGGGCCGAGGACATAACTTACAAATATGGGTATAAATCTGTTTCCAACTACACTATTGGTTAAATACTAATAAGAAACTTTTAACAAACTAACGCATGTATAGATACTAAAGGACAACACCTTGGAGATATATAACATGTAGTTTTCACATTCTTTGTACCACCTGAGGCCTGACCACCTAATACTGTACCTGACCACCTAATGCCTGACCACCTAAGGTCTGACCACCTAATGCCTGACCACCTAAGGCCTGACCACCTAATGCCTAACCACCTAATACTGTACCTGACCACCTAAGGTCTGACCACCTAAGGCCTGACCACCTAAGGTCTGACCACCTAATGCCTGATCACCTAATGCCTGATCACCTAAGGCCTGATCACCTAAGGCCTGACCACCTAAGGCCTGAAAACCTGAGGCCTGACACCCCCATAAAAGCACTGAATTAAACATGGCTATCAGCAGCCATTTTTGCTCTCCCATAATACGCAGTAAAGAAAATTGTCTCTTGAATCAAAACCTTTATGGGCTGCAAAGAGTTTGCAGACCCCCAGTTCCAGTGCCACCAAAGCCGTAGCAAGATTGATAAGGTGCAGCATCAGGAAGCGTACCAGAATTGGGGGCCAGTTGGTCCCATTTTCTGGGCGTACCAGACACAGACACAACTTCACTTTCCCTCGGCAGTGTGATTTCACCGGACATCCTGAGTAACCTGAGGGTTACCCTGAAGTTCATTCAGTTGATCCGCTGCAGCGTTCTCGGATGTAGCAGCAGATCACAGAAGTCTGCAGTGGGTTTATTACATACGTAAGACGTCTCCTGCTGCTATTGCATCATTTTGCACAGTTGCACCGCACAACTTACTGTACATCTCTGTTAAGGCCCAATATCAAATATAGTATAAAAAAATGCAAGGTTGTGAAACAATCCTGAGAAACAAGTCCTGATTTAATGGATTTAGTAATACAGGTTTCTTGAACCAGGTTTGTTTTTTTGAAACCTTTGATTAATACTTTTAATCTACATTCCGCCTGACAGTTGCATATAGAACCTGCTGATCTCTATCCGGATTTTCCTCTTCTCTCTGATTGGCTGAACCTTTCTGGTGTGATGCTATAGTCACATGTGCGTAGACAACCCCCTCGGGGTCCTGCAAACATAAAAAAGAAGAGTGAGTATTACCTGTATTAACTGTTTGTACACAATGCTCCATTTTACAATATACCACAGAGATTGTGTACAGTTGTCATTACTATCTTGTCACCAATCACAGTACATTACTCTCTGTAATACAGTAAGTATGAGGTTTTCCGTGACATTATCTGGTGTCTGTACAACATCTGAAACACAGAATTAAAATGTAACCGAACCATTGGATACACTGTACACTGTATTCTATAAGAATGGTAAGCACCCTGGGCAGTGCAGATAGCAACAGGACAAGCAATGAGACAAACCTGTTAAACAGTACAGATTGGAAAGGACACAAGTCCCAGTCTGGAGGTTAGTGTATCCCAGGTCTCACAATTGGTGGCTGCATTAGAGCAGACTTCCTCTCCTGGTGGCTAATGCTATTGTAATAACTATTAATTATTAGTTGCAAGGTGCCACAGATGGGGGCAAGAAGAGAACACATTTAACAGTACTAAACAATACACAAAGAAAAGTGGATAATACATAATTCCACAATACACAATTATAAAATAAACAATTAGCAACAAATGCTATAAACAGAATATATAAGTGTGACATCTTGGGGGAAATTAACGTGGCAGAGCATGGATTGGTGCAGTGTTTAGGTGCTTAATGAGGGTCCACACACAGCTTTCAAGTAAATAAATGATGCTTTACTTTCCAGCATGGAAAGTCAGGAAACAAACAGTAAATAATAAACAACCTAGCCCCTAGTTAGGGCATGTAACTCACTTCTTGAACCCCCTCTATAAGGGTGCAGCTAATCTGCCAATAAAGTCTCAGCCTGTTTCTCTGAAGGTCTATCGCCGGCTCCAGCCTGGCTTGGCTGCCACAGCTATACAAACACAGTCAGTCTCTATGCCTTCCCTGTGTCTTCCAGGTATACAGTAGGCCCTGGCTTCCTCAGCCTGCAGCCCAGCTGCTTCAATGTCACACAGTCTGAGAGTTTTGTGGTTCCCCCCTGCCTCCTGCAGGTACAGACCCAGGCCTCCTGGCCCCCAATGGCTTGCTTAGCTTCACTGGGCTCTCTGGCTGCCATAGTCCCACATAGACTGTCTCCAACAGCAGCCTGACTGGTCGGCCTCCTCATCAGCTCACACCGGAGCAGTCTCCACAAGGCAGGCATTAGGCAACTTCCCACATTGCTTTTCTACTCTGTGTGGGCGGATCTGTCCTGCCCCACACAGAATCTGCTGCTCACCAGTGCCATCTCTCGTGATCCTGCCACAATAAGACATATACAACTCCTCAATCTGTATCTGGTGGCCAATATTAAGCAGCCTTCCCTCACCTATCTGGGTGCTAGTGTTGAGCAGGTCTCCAGCCACTTCTGTACTTGGCAATATATCAGTATTCCCAGCTCTGCCACTTGCTACCTGTACTGGATAACAAGCTGCTAGGATATGTTTGGTAGAAGGGAGGAGCCCCAGGGACAAGCCAATAACTGGACATCTAGCAATATGAAATAAATACAACAAGAGGGATTGGGGAGGGTGAATGACCTGTATGGTGGGAATGTGCAAGTGGTCTATACTTTCTGGGTTACCCTTCTATATGTTAAATAATAACATATCTGTGTGTTATATGTGTAATACATGTGTAGCGCTATGTTCTGACTAAAATACAGGCAGCAAGACCTATAAGAACTTTGGGGATAAGTAACCATTCTAAGATGCTACTATTGATAGTGTAAGAAAGTCTATTTATTGAATCACCCTCGTGGGGATCATATACAGCAATAACTAAATGCCGTATTTACCTGTTTACAGAAAACAAATATAATGTATGTCTACATTATAGAGACATTATTATAATTATATATATTTTTTTATATGGCACCACAACAGTTCTGCAGCACAGTTCAGGGAGGGACGATGTGTATGTTGTGAAAAAGGGTCACGTGATATGGGTGCGTGGTCATGGGAGAATTGGCCATGTGCCCAGAATCCCCATGGCTGTTACTTGGGTAGGTGCAGGAGGTACCTGTTTAAAGTGCCAGCCGGCTCCCTCAGTATCAGGAGTCAAGTGCTGCACTTAATGCTACAGTGCAGCTCCTGTCAGTGAGGGGGAGTCTGCACCTTGGTGTCACCCCTCGGTGGGTGACACCCGGGTGTGGACCGCACCTTCCTTGTGACGTCACTGTCGCAGCACCTAACAAAAGCACATAAATAAATAAATGATCAGAACAAAAAAACAGCGACTTACAATATAAGACAATGCAGGACAAGTACATGGTATATAAATATTGCTGCATCAGCTGTCATAACACTAAAAATAAGCAGCAGGATGGCAGAAATGAATTGTTAGGTGTCACTATTCGGAGTATGCAGTAGATGATAGTATAAGTAAGGGAAGGAAAAGCACATTGGGAAGAGGACCCTGCTTGTAAGATCTTACATTCTAAGGGGAGGGGCAGATAGTCATTGGACACACAGATAGGGTAGATAGTGAGCATGGGAGAGAGGGTTAGGATGAGAGATGGAAGGCTTTGATGAATAAATGGGTTTTGGGTGCCCATTTGAAGCTTTGTAGAGAGGTGTAAAGTATTGTAGGGAGAGGGAGATAGTTCTAAAGGTAGGGAGCAGTACCTCGGCCCTCAGTGCCACACATCAACCCTCAAGGTTGCATCTTGCTGCCAGTGCCATATCTGATCCCTCAAGGCCACACCTCAACTCTAAAGGTCATACCTTGACTTCAATGTTGCACCTCAGCCCTCAAAGCCGCATCTCTACCCTCAAGGATGCATCCTCACATCAGTATGACTTCTTGCCCCTCAAGGCCCCACCTAGGCTCCCAAAGCTGCACCACAGCTCCCAAAGCCACACCTCAGCTCTCAAAGCCACAACTCGGCACTCAAAGCCACAGCTAGGCCTACTAGGCCACATCCAATTATCAGAACCACCACCGTGTAAGCCCCTACTTTCCCGAGCATAAGACCAGGCGGCCAGCTAAATACCAGTGAGCATGTCAAGCTCTAAGGGAACAGCGGGTGGCTGTTACTGGCAGAAGATCTCACCAGCGTGGTTCTAGGGGTCTTACATGGTGATTCCTAAGAGACCATAACAAGGAGATGGTTGTGCCATCAATAGATAAAGAAATTGTGATAAGTGAGGTTATGCAGCAGGGTGGAAAGATGATCATCTCAGTCTTAGATATGTCAATAAAATGCAGGGACATCCAGGAAGAGATAACAGAGAGTTAGTTGGAGATACAAGTGAGAAGAGATCGGAAGAGGTTGAGGAAATAGGTAGATCTGAGTATCATCAGCATAGAGATGATATTCCAGGTCAAAATAGCTTAAGAGCTCACCTAACATACAGAAGGTGAATAGAACAGGTCCAAGAACAGAACCTTGGGGGACACCTACTGTAATGGGAGAGTAAGAGCGGTAGAAGAACAAGCAGCAGAGAGCAGTATCACATAGACCGAGGGAGTGAAAGATTTTCATGGGGAAAGGGTGGTCCACTGTGTCAAAAGCAGCAGAGAGGTGGAGAAGAATGAGCAGAGAGTAGTGGCTCTTGGATTTGGCAGCAAGGAGGTCATTACTGACTTTTGTGAGGGTAGTTACAGTGGAGTGGAAAGAACAGAAACCAGACTGAAATGGGTCAAGTAGGGAGTGAACTAACAAATTAATAAAGGAGATCCCCTACACTGGGACATCTTATTTTATTCTATATTCTATATTGTTGTTATTATTATTATTATTATTATTATTATTATTATCCTTTATTTATATGGTGCAACAAGTGTTCTGCTGCGCATTATAAAGTACATAGACAAATAAGTGAACAAGCAATAAGTGACTTACAGTACAGTACAATGCAGGACAAGGACAAGGTTTATATACATTGCTGCATTAGTGATCATAACATTCAAATAAAGTACAGGGCGTAAGCAACCAAGTATTAGGTGCCCTAGTGGAGAGTGAGGAGCAGATGAAAGTATAAGTAAGGAGAAGCACATGAGGGTAGAGGGCCCAGCTCGTGAGAGCTTACATTCTAATGTTCATTGTATTAACTGGATACCTATATTTCCCTAGCCATTAGGTAATTAGTAACAAGGATCTATAATGGTATGTTTCTTCCTTATCTGGACTAACAAGCATTAATATACAGTTACAGGTCTTGCTGTACATCAGGGGCCTGATTTAGAGGTGGATGCAGTGATGATGTCGGCCGATGTTTATATTTTGCACATGCGTCCGAGTCACACTGTGCTTGTGTCCTGATGGCTATTGCTGGGGGTCACAGAACAAATTGGACACAGAGAGAGGCAATTTCAGTGGACATTTGTGGTTGGTAATGGGGGGTGGCTACACAGACACGGGCGTGTCGCAGTGACACTTTCATCGGTGGCCTTGTTAAGATGGACATTTTGCGACTTCCATTGGCGATATATCCGATGGTGTGACCAAATGTGTTCGTTTTTACGCACAGCGTATTAGGAGTCCTCACCTTCTGATTGGCTGTTTTAGCTGTCTTACCTTCACATCCACTTTTACTGTATGGTGGATCATACTCACAATTTTTATGCAGTTTTCAAAACACCCAATTGATAAATCTGGTGATTTCTTTACCAATGAAAAAATGGGGCAATATGTGTCTGATGGTGGTGACTATACTTTTATGTTTCTGGTAGTTTTGTGCTTATGGTGGTTTCAAAACCATCCCAAAACACGCAGCAACGCAGGTAGTTATCACCCCCCCCCCATTTAGTATATTTCCCCATAGTATTACTGAATTCTTCTTTATATGTTAGTACTGTAGTTCTCACCTCTTGACCATTTGGGATATCATTGGATTCATCATCTGACGCTGGCACTGGGTGAAGAGAATAGATACAATGTTATTACAGTGTTGCGGGGATTACTGTCTCATTATATCAGTCATACTGTAATCACACATACTGGTCACAGGGATATGCTGGGTCACTGGAGCACAACCAGATGTGGTATGATCCATATATTCCCTGGAAAGAGACAGAGAGAACAGATGTAATGTAAATATATGGAATTTAGACAGTGAGAGACAGGTGAGAATTACAGAGCAGGGTCCTCAAGACACAATAACAATACAGGTTTTTATGATATCCATACTTGAGCACAGATGACTTAAATAGTGTCTCAGTCATTTTGATTTAACCATCAATTTAGGGATGTACAGTAGTCATAATGACGACACCACAGTGCTTACAGTTATGATGTCGGCATTGTTGAAATGTCAACATTCTGTCTGGACTGGCAGCAGAAGGTTAGGGTAAGGCTGCAGGAGGGGACAGTTATGGCGAGGGTTAGGCTATGGATGGTAATGGTTAGGGTTAGGCACTAGGGGGAAGGTTAGGGTTAGGCACTTGGGGGATGGATTGTGTTAGGCTATAAGAGGGGAGGGTTATGGTTAGGCACCTGGGGGAGGGTTACTATTGGGCTACAGGAGGGTTAGGTTTAGGCACTAGGGTAGGGTAAGGATTAGGCTATGGGAGGGTAGTTTAGGTTTAGGCACTAGGTGGAGGGGAGGGTTATGGCTAGGTACTAGGGGGAGAGGAAGGTTAGGCTTAGGCACTAGGGGGAGGGTTAGGGTTAGACTATGGGAGGAGAGAGATACGGTTAAGCTATGGAAGGGGAAGGTTAGGGTTAGGCACTTGGGGGATGGTTTGTGTTAGGCTATGAGAGGGGAAGGTTAGGATTAGGCACTAAGGTAGGGTTAGGATTAGGCTATGGGAGGGTAGTTTAGGTTTAGGCACTAGGTGGAGGGGATGGTTATGATTAGGCACTAGGTAGAGGGTTAGGCACTAGCGGGAGGGTTAGGTTAAGGCTGCAGGAGGGGAGGGTTATGGGTGGGCACTAGGGAGAGGGTTAGGGTTAGGCTATGGGAGAGTAGGTTTTGGTTAGGCACTAGGGGGAAGGTTAGGGTTAGGCACTTGGGGGATGGTTTGTGTTAGGCTATGAGAGGGGAGGGTTATGGTTAGGCACTTGGGGGAGAGTTACTATTGGGCTACAGAAGGGTTTGGATTAGGCACTAGGGAGAGGGTTGGGGATAGGCTATAGAAGGGTAGGTTAGGGCTAGGTACTAGGGGAGGGGATGGTTATTGTTAGGCACTAGGGGGAGGGTAAGGCACTAGGGGGTAGGAGAGGGTAAGGCTATAGGAGGGGAAGGTTATGGTTTGGCACTAGGGAGAGGGTTAGGGTTAGGCTATGGGAGGTTAGGTTAGGGTTAGGCATTAGAGGGAAGGGTAAGGTTATGATTAGACACTAGGGGGAAGGTTAGTGTTAGGCTATGGGAGGGGAAGGTTAGGGTTAGGCACTTGGGAGATGGTTTGTGTTAGGCTATAAGAGGGGAGGGTTATGGTTAGGCACCTGGGGGAGGGTTACTTTTGGGCTACAGGAGGGTTAGGATTAGGCACTAGGGGGAGGGTTAGGGTTAGGCTATGGGAGGGTAATTTAGGTTTAGGCACTATGGGGAGGGGAGGGTTATTGTTAGGCACTAGAGGGAGGGTTAAGCACTAGGGGGTGGGTTAGGGTAAGGCTATAGGAGGGGAAGGTTATGGCTTGGCACTAGGGAGAGGGTTAGGTTATGGGAGGGTAGGTTTGGGTTAGGCACTAGAGGGAAGGGGAGGGTTATGGTTAGACACTAGGGGAAAGGTTAAGGTTAGGCTATGGGAGGGGAAGGTTAGGGTTAGACACTTGGGGGATGGTTTGTGTTAGGCTATGATTGGGGAGGGCTATGGTTAGGCTCTTGGGGAAGGTTAATATTGGGCTACAGGAGGGTTAGGATTAGGCTATGGGTGCGGAGGGTTAGAGTTGAGTACTTGGGTGTTATTAGTATTGGGCTATGGGAGGGATAGGTTTAGGCACTAGGGGGAGGGTTAGTTTTATGCTATGGGAGAGTTAGGGTTAGGCTGTGAGAGTGAAGGTTAGGTTTAGATACTAGTTGGTGGGTTAGGACTCCACTAAACCCCCCATACCAGGTAAATCACCACTAGACCAGGGACATTTTGTTAACATTGTAATCATGTCCACATTTCATCTGTGTTGACAAGATGATTGTAGACATAATATACCTCACCTTCTATGTTCAGGTATGGATAGCCTTAAAACCTGGACTGAATTGTGTTGGGAGGACTTACTATGAGAAGCACTATTATAGAGAGAAGCAGGATAAGAGATAACTCTGCAATATAGAATTACTCACACTCCTCTGTCTTTATGGCAAATAATGCCTGAAAATAAATGAACAAGTTATTTAGTAATTTATATCATTAGATTGTAAATAATAGCAATTATTGAAAGTTATATTTATAATTAAATTCTGCTTTATATACTGAGGGGTATATTTACCAAAGGTCGATTTTATTTGAATTAATATTGATGAAAATGGATGAAAAGTATTAATAAACGTGTGATTTAGCCCCGGAAACACAACATTGATGTCGATTGATTTTCATCAATTTTAAATCAGTTAAAATCAGCCTTTAGTAAATATACCACCTATTGCTCTAGGGGATCTTTATCAAGGGACATTTTCTCTGACCGGTTTGTAATCGTTGCATATCCCTGGGGATGTTACCATTCAAGCTGCCAGATTCTTTATCTTCACTTCAGTATTTTATCTTTTAGAGGCTTTGGTCAGTTGCTGATGTACCTATAAGTATCCAGTCCTTAGGAATATATTATTGATTGTGGGGGAGATATAAGAGCTTTACAATGGATATGACTTAGTTTAGCACCCTCTGCTGATTGGTGATCTATGCACCAGCTTAGTCAGCATATAGGTCAGGCTGGCCGGGAGTGAAAAGTGGAGACGTGTGACTCTAGAATGTGTAGTAACAAAATCCATGAGTGGCAATTGAGAAATGTGGTGTAGCTCTCTATACATGTCAGAACAATCAGTCTACTGGATACTATATCATCAAGAACAGAATCCTAATGAGACCAGAATGACAATTTCTCTCCCAACATACTCACCCACCGCTTGGTTCATGTCCTCTTCGTTCCAAAGCATCCTTGGACATGATAAAATTAAAAAACACCAACGCAGAGCCCACTGGACAGAGTACTATCCTGAAAGCAATGTACTTCCCAAATATGAGTTCAGCCACCACATTTCCCATTTATAAATGCATTGGCTGAATGAGTCTCTGCCTCTCAGCCAATGAATGGTTCCCTCCATTGACTTCAATGGGGGGAACTGCTGAGTTATAAAAATTCATTCCGACTATTAAAGTCAACGGGGGAACCACTTTATGGTGCCAGATACAAGATCCTGGTGCTGGTTCATTAAATACAGGAGACCCTTAATTTTTTGACCCCTGTATTTTGTAGAACCAGCACTGGCTCAAAGAGCCCAGTGCCAGTCATGCTGGGGGATGGAGGGGGGCAATGATGTATTTATTTATATTTGTGATTTCACCCGTGTTTTGCAGAGAGATTCAGGATTTCACACCCGTGTTTCCCTTTAGTAAATTTCCGAGTTTTAAAAACTGGACAAACACACCTGCGATTGTAATCTCAACCAAACATGAATCTTAATAAATGTATCCCCTAGTCTTAGTTTTCTGCTCATGTGTCACCCTGCAGGGGGGGGGATCAACTCAAAGCCCCTGTCTGTCTGATTGTTGGAAGGACAGAGTCAACAATTACGACAAGCTCACCCTTCCTTCTTCACTTTATTTCCATCCCATATGACCATTACAGCACAGTATCTCACCTTTCATCCTCAGGGCAATGACTGTAACACACAGAATGATTATCACCAGCAGGACAACAGCTGAGCCAATGAGCAATGTCCACTGACTGCCAGGAGGAGCCACATCTGTAACACAGTAATAGAATCATTGTTGCTGGATGAATAGATATACAAAAGTGACAAAATGCAGTCATCCTACCCAGTATTACTACACATTCCTAGTAACATGGAATCTTCTCTCCATTAAGGGGCACTCAGGATACATATTATACTATAGGCCATGTGCCTGGTTGCGGAGAAGGGCTGCGATGCCCACTTTCAGTCGCAACCATTATAGACACCATCTGGATTTGCTGTATGCATACACTATAGTCTGCGCTACCATGAAATAGATTACCCCTCAGACAATAATAAATAAGGATTTACCCACAGGTGTTTGAAATGAAAAACAAAGCTGAAAAACGATAATCATAAAAAGATTGTACAAATAAGAAAGACAACGTTGTCCTAAACGAGAAACAGCTTCTGGAGAAAATAATAGCAGATGTGTCAGTCCTTAGCAATATTTTATAGACCCACTTAAATCTTTACAAAAATAAACACACTTTGAGCAGAAAAACTGCTTACAATTCCTGGCGCTGTTAGATAAATATATTATTATTATTATTATTATTATTATTATCAAAAAAATGGCTGCAAGTAATAGTGGTCTAGTTAGGACCACAGAGAAAAAATCTCTTAGTTGAAAGCACAGATCCAATATAATGTATATTGACTACTGCGACAGGTTTTGAGAGATATACAATATGACCCCAATATATTTAATATAAATCAAGGGGTCTGCTTTCTAATAGGAAAACATGATGCTTGTTTAATAAATACCTGATTAATAATAATAATAATAATAATAATAATAATAATAAAGGCTTATAAGAAAGACAAATACTTCACATAAAAAGCAAATAACATAACAAGAATAAAACTGAAACACTTGTTTCTTATTGTATCATGAATCCAAGCAGCATAGACATTTAGCTATTTTGTTGCAATGTGAAGGCAACTGAATTAATATGAATAACTTCTCTTGAATCCACTTAATTGGTATCAGAGGGGATTATGAATGTGGTTAATCAATACAGTCACTGATGTATATGCATTATGTGTGGAAACAAGCTGAGTAAAATAAATACACTGCTGTGTACTAATGCTCCGTGCACACTGGCGTCCCAGTAGTGCATCTGTGGATACAGAGTTACCTTGGTTTTGAATTCCCCGATATCCTTCACTAGATGGTAGCTGTCGGTCCTCTGTTTAGCGTGGCCATGCTAGGATATATTTCTCTTCCAGGGTTATGTTGTTTGAGGTATAAGGCCGACAGTAGGTATTATCCAACAGTGTAGAGGAGCAGCAGTGTGAAGCAATGTCGCTTATAGCGTATAGTGGCTGAAATAATCTTTGTTCAGCTGCTTCCTGTCAGCCGCTGCTAATCCCAGCGTAAACTGGCTGTGATACAGGTACTCCGGATCTTCTTCCCAACAATGGTTATTGAAGAGAGCAGGATAATCAGGTATAAAGAAGCAAAAATATTGGCTGGAAAGCACCTTGGACTGGAGGCTGGCGTCAACTCATTTCGTCCCTTGGATACACTGGGACTTTCTCAAGACTGGAGACACAGGGCCTGATTCAGAGGTGCTCGCTCTGAATCAGGGCATTCTTTTTTTTTTCCAGCCTCCAGGCCGCTCGCACAGCTGTGGGTGACCACCCACAACTTGTGTGAGCGGCCTGGAGATGGTCACGATTTTCGCAACCATCGGGCTAGTGGTGAGATCCTGTGGTAGGGTATTGGCTCCCGCAAGCCAGAGTGCACTTCCTGCTCTAATAGAGCAGGAAGTCCACTACTGACATTACGAGTGATGTCAGTAGGGCCGCCCACAAATGGCAGATGCCCAAAAATGGCAGGCGTTTGTGCTGCCACCCCCCCCCCTCCCCACCTACAAAACGGGGCGAGCTGTCAATCAACATCGACAGCCAACCCTTCTTGTATCGAGCCCCGGAGCGACGGAGCTGCCATTGCTCCCTGGGGCTCGCGCATG
This sequence comes from Taudactylus pleione, assembly GCA_031769625.1. NCBI lineage: Eukaryota > Metazoa > Chordata > Amphibia > Anura > Myobatrachidae > Taudactylus > Taudactylus pleione. The sequence goes on from JAUIMM010000391.1 coordinate 594,749, forward strand.
CGCACGCCAAAGGGGGCGCATGCGCAGTGGGGGAACATTGACCCGCTTGCGAGTGGGTCTCACCTTCAGAATGTACCTTAAATACACACATCTTTGGCCAAACATGTACTAAGAAACCTTACATTTAAAACCATGTTAATTATTGCAGTCTATTATAGATATTTTGATAATTTGTATTCTTAGTACTTATAGTGTGCACCTGCTCCTCCCCCCCTCTCCTTTTTGCTGTAAAACCCTCATAAGTATCTAGATTTTCTCAATAGCAGAAATCCACCTAATGCATCAAATTGCCAAACAAGCCTCATGTTAAATCTATACAAATAGAGGTTCTCCCTTAATAATTCCTCCTAAGTATACATACACATAAATATGTACACATATACATGCACATATACACATATTGCACACATATACATATACACATGCATAGATGCATACACAAATAACTCACAGTTGAACATATTCAATATACTAAATGATCCAAGTTAACGCTGCAAATGATGTTCTCAGAAAATATATGTGTGTATTTAATGTACTGTATAATCTATAGTTGTATTTTACAGACATCCTAAGAACAGATCAGTAAATACATGCCTTTTTATATATTCTACTTGGAATTTGCAACAAAATAGCTAAATGTCTATGTGGCTTGGATTCACGATACAATAAGAAACAAGTGTTTCAGGTTTATTCTTGTTATGTTATTTGCTTTTTCTGTGAAGTATTTGTCTTTTCTATAAGCCTTTATTATTATTATTATTATTATTATTATTATTATTATAAACCAGTGATTTATTAGAAAGCAGACCCATTAATTTATATTAAATATATTGTGGTCATAGTATATAGTTCTCAAAACCTGGCATCGCCGCCCCCTCCCCACCCTCGCACGGCAGTCAATCACTGGCAGTCTGCTGCCAGTTTGTGTGTGGGCTCGCAGAAACAGCTATGGCGCCTGCGCAGGTTCCCGAACATTGGGAATCTGCGATCAGCAGTGCTGAATCAGACCCTGTATGTGTAACTCTGTTTTTGTATCCTGTTCTTACTTTCTGCAGTTAGTTCTGTCCGGCTGCCATATTGGATCAATGATCTGATATTGTTGAGCCCATCACAGAACTTGAGCACCAGGAAGCAGTAATATGTAGCAGAGTCTGTTTCTTGAACCCCCTTTATATGCAGATCAGCCAGTCCTCTCAGCTCTGTCCTTCCTCTGTAGCTGGGATGAACCATCTCTTTGGAGGGGTGGTAGGCATACACATCACTTCTATTGCCAACTCTCCAGTAGATTCCAATCCACATAGGGTCTCTGCCTTGTGGGAGGGAGTACGAGCAGTTGAGGGTGACAGAGTCTTCTGTGCTCCCTGATGGCTCAGACTGATGAGTTATTACTTCAGGATCAAAGTTAGAGGCTAAGAATATAATATGAGACATGCAGTAATGCAAATTAGAAGTATAATTATCATTACAGAAGAGTTATTATTAGAGATATCACATATTAAGAATAAAATGATCTATGTATGCTAGCATTAAAATCACATGTAACATTGTCTCTCTGCCTGATCTTTATAAAACTGTATGCTGTAACAATGAAAGCGCAGGGTAAAAGAATAAATACTGTATTCAAAATCAGAGGCAATGCTTCCCATGTGCCCTGCGGCATGGAGAATGCTGCTACTCATCTGAAAATGTCAAATGGCAGAAGAAAAAACACACATAGGGGGGGTTTTCAGTTAGGTGCGAGATCCTGCACCTGCGGGGTTTTTCCTGCAGGTGCGAGATTATTGCTATTCAATTGAGCGCTGAAAGGTTTTAACTTTTTTGAGCACCTCCAGAGCATGACCAACTTTTCCTAAATTTTTTGGAAAACTGGTCAGGAAATGCTCTGGGACCCCTACAGCATCGGTGTGTGTTAGTACAGTATGTTGTGTGGGTGTGTAAGTATGTGTGAGTGTGTATGAGTGATTGTGTGTGTCCGTGTTACCCTCATGTATGTACCCCCCTGGAGGCTGCAGCAAGGAGAACTACATCTCCCAGCAGCCACCTCCCCAGTCCAAAGATGGAGGGGTGATGACCGGGAGCCATGGAGACCACCAAAGACCACCAAAGAGATAAGTAGGTTTTTTTTCTCACACCGTGGGGTTTTCAGTACTGAAAACACTGCGGGCATTTTTTTTTTTTTTACTTGAATGCCATGGGTGTTGGGAACGCGCATACCCACGGTAATTAAAAGTTGGGCGCAAAACCTTGCTCCCAAATAAATAAAGCCCTTTCAGGGGTCTTTTATATCTCTAAGAGAAGAAACTTTTCCCAATTGTTTACCAAATTCCAGCCTGACTCACACCTGTGTATCTCACTGCTGTCATAATAACTTTTACACCTAACAGGCTCTATCTCTCTCACACATTCACACCAGACGTCGCCTGTTTCAATGATAAAGGTACTGATTCAGATGCGGGCGCAATGGTGATATTTAGAGATGTGCTCTGGACCATGTTTGCTGGTTTTGGTTAAAATTCATCATCCGGTTTTGGTTTTGCCAAAACGCTGTAACTTATTTTGGGATTGGATTTTTTCCAAAAATTGACAAAAAAAATCTAAAATCACATAATTTGGGCCTTTTTTGTTCCTACAGTATTATTAACCTTAATAACATAAATTTCCAGTCATTTCCAGGAAATTTTGACCACTTCACAGCTCACAATATTGTTCACCAACATAGGCCAAAGGCTGGCCGGCTAAACTAAGCCACCACCAGAGCAGTGGCACAAACACACGGCAGTAATTTCTGTTTACAAATGTTTTACAAATTAGTAATGTATTAGCAATAACCAATCAAATCAAGTACGTTCAATACAAAACAGTCCAACACAGAAATTTACTAAGAATCGTGCGTGGAATATCCTTGCTCTAAAGTAGTCATAGTAAACAAGCAGCAAAAAGTAAAAAAACTAAACCATGTGTAATGTAGCGACAGCAGACATGAATGCCCCCTACACCAGTGCACATGCCCCCAGCACATGCCTAGTCTCAGTGACCAATATGTATGTCCATCCTGGGGGCACTGGACCACTGATGACTGGCACTCTGTGCCCATGTAAAGCCCCAATCAGTCAGCCTTTTTGTTGAGTCCTCAAATTCTCCCCAACCATAAAAACAGTGCTCTGTACCTGCAGGTCAGATACAGTGCAGGGTACAGTGCAGGTTGGATACAGTTTGGGTCAGATACAGTGGAGGTTGGATACAGTGCAGATTACAGTGCAAGTTGCATATAGTGTGGGATACAGTGTTGGTTGAATACAGTGTCAGGCCAGATACAGTGGGTTGGATACAGTGCATGTTGGATACAGTGCGGGTTGGATACAGTGCAGGTTGGATACAGTGCAGGTCGGGTACAGTGCAGGGTGGATATTGTTCAGGTAACAGTGCGGGTTGGATACAGTGCAGGTTGGGTACAGTGCAGGTTGGATACAGTGCAGGTTTGGTACAGTGCAGGTCGGATACAGTGCAGGTTGGATACAGTGCAGGTCGGATACAGTGCAGGGTAGATATAGTCCAGGTTACAGTGCGGGTCGGATACAGTGCAGGTTGGATACACCAATCATTTAAGGTGATAGAGAGTGCTGGCATTATCTTCAGTGTATGGAAGCCAAGAGTGTGTGGGTGCCAGTGGTGTTGGTCGTGTGGGGGTGGTGGCCGTGTCATCAGTACCTGAGTGCTGGTTGTGTCTGCAATACAGGAGTACTGGCAGTGTCCTCATTGCAGTGCGGGGGTGCTGGTGGTGTCCTCATTGCAGGGGCACCAGTGGTGTCAGAAGTGCTGAGGTGCCGGTGGTGGAGGAACTGCGGGGGTGTCGGCAGTGGGAGTAGCAGTGTCCTCAGTGCAGTGGGGGTTGCTATCTTGCATTTGCATCATTTTCTCTGTGAAGTCACATTGCAATTTCATTTTACATGTGCAGTGATTAAAATATGATTACACTCACACACAGGATTCACTCGCAAAGTGAGTGCCAGGCAGTCAGTGTTAGGGGGAGGTTAAGGGGATAGTTAAAGAAATGCAGGCGTGTCAGACCATTTATACACTGATTTCTGGACATCTATAATTTAGCCATTGCACCCTTACTGGCAGCAGGAGCGGCCTCTGTCTGGAGACGGCTGTGTCAGCAGCAGATTAGACTTACTGAGAAGGCTGATGGCCACCTGATCTGTGTTCCGTGTTTTCAGTTTCGTGTGTGTGAGCAGCAATAGTGTGATGCTCTCAGTGGGCGTCTCTAAGCACTGGGTGGTGAGTGGCTCATTAACATGTGTTTGCAGTTGTGAATCCATGAGAGATGGCAGCTGCTAGCATTACTACTACTACTAGTAACTCTACTGATACTACTACTACTGTTACTAGTACTACTATTACTACCACTAATACTATTGTTATAAGTACTACTTCTGCTACTACTACTAATATAGCTACTACTACTACTCCTAATATAGCTACAACTACTAATCCTGCTACAACTATTGTTACTACTACCACTAGGATGTCACAACCTGGGTCTGTTTTCCCCTACCATACTACCACTACTACTACCACCACTGTTTTCCTTCTGTCTCCTCTGCTCTTATAAGTGTCCTCCATTGATTGTTAATGTGTATCAGGCTTCTTATATGTCCCTTTATATCAGAAACATTTTATATTAGAGAGACTAATTTATTTTTTTTTTTTTCTAATATATCTCTTCTCCCACAATACCCACCACATACCAATCACCACTCACTAATTCCCATATGTCAACCTTGCAGGAAAAGAGTGCAAGCACCACATCAACCACAATGCTCTATTCGCAAGGTAATTTGCCTATATGCAAATTTTCTTGCCCATAATGCACCTTGTTTGTTATTGATGCCCTCTTTTCCTGTGTTATTGACATATAGAAATTAATAAACAGTGCTTGCATGTAGTAAGTGTTATAACTGAAAAACTATAAAATATATATATATATATATATATATATATTAAAAAGAAAGTATATATATATATATATATATATATATATATATATATATATATATTGTCTCCCTATTTCTACAGGCATGTAAGTTGAACTACCCCCAGTGTAAGTACTAATAAATTTTTTGCTTCTTCCTGCTGCTATACAGATTCCTGCAAGTGATCTACACCTGGGGCAACTATCCCATTAGCAGCACAGAGAATCTCAACCTGTTTCTGCTATCTGAACCTGCAACTCGCCTGTGTATACCATTCTCCCTGCATGGTGAGTGTTCCTGGTTCCTGCTCCATTTGATGCCGTTCCTGGTATCATCATCCACTATCCATTCTGGTGTTTGGTCTGCATCTGGTCCTACTACCATCTGAGTGCTTCTGGATCCTGGACTATAGCGACAACCCAGTTCCAGCCTGGTGAATACGTTGCCAAGATCTACCACTCCAGCATTCTAGTTTACAGTAAGAAGAGTGTTATATTATTTTCTACAGTATCAATGTAGTATTAGCCTGGTCAATCTACTGCCACAATCTTCTCTAATTACATAGACCAACTTGCTTCCAACACCGACGTCCCTGATGGTCTAGTGGGTACAATATGGCATCTCTCCGCCGAGACCTGGGTTCAATTCCCATTCAGGGAAGTGTTCTACCTTTCATGCCAGGAGTTCTCCTTAGTAATTATTTTTACATGATAATCATGTCCAATGTTTTTTTATTATTATTACTTATTTTTTGTGTGTTTGTTTTCATAGGAGAACAGCGAGCACTTGGTCGAAGATGCCAGAGAGCAGCACCCTCCACCCTCTCCAACCTCCTTTCCATAGCCACTCCCTCTCACCTGCCCAACCACCTACCCCTAGCCACTCCCTCTCACCTGCCCAACCACCTACCCCTAGCCACTCCCTCTCACCTGCCCAACCTCCTATCCCTAGCCACTCCCTCTCACCTGCCCAACCATCTACCCATTCATCTGGGGGCTTGAATAATGCCACCTCCTCCACCCTATCACAGAGCGGCATTTGGGAGGAAGACGCAGAACCAGGTCAATTATAAAGCAGGCACTTTCAAACACATGCAAATATTTTAATTTCCATCACTTACATTGTAACATGTTTTTTGAAGATAAAGGAACGGATTCAGAGATGGATGGATTTGTACAGCTGTACAGAAGTCATCACACATAAATCAGAGTTTGCAGGCTGGTATCACCATTGTAACAATCACAGTCATGTATTGCAATTGTTTATCTTTTGGCCATGCCTGGACATGCAAGAGGTCAAGAATCTGCATACATTGATGTAGATCTCTTCCCTCCAGGAAAATGGAGGCATTACACCTCCATTTTTGAAAATGGGGCCCAACCAGGCCCCCTATATCATGGCTTAACAATCATGCTGTGGGTTAGGATGTCTGCAATGGAGACTGCAGGACCCAGTCTTCACATGCACTTAACATATGTTATTGCATAACGTACAGATGTATCCTCATACATCTAGTCTCCTTGTGCGTTAACCAGCTCTTCTAGTCATGCCATGGCATGACTCGGTAGCACCAAGCATCTTTTCTTGAGACTTCTTACCTTCAAATGCATCTTATTTGCACTGTGTTGCGAACAGTTAGCACACGCAGCTTCTGCTGATTAAAATGATATGCAGCATGCCTATGTCCTGTCTGTGACTGTGGTTTTATCTACATGCGAAATGTTATGTTACAGTGTCAGTAACACTGTAACATAGTGTTTAGCATGCAGATATACCCCCAGTCACAGACAGAACATATTCATGCTGCATATCATTTTAATCAGCAGAAGCTGCTTGTGCTAACAATTTGCATCGCAAATAAGACTAATTTGAAGGTAAAAAGTTGCACAAAAGAATCTCGGCGCTACAGAGTCACGCAAAGCTCCCGCATTATGTGTAGCATGACTTGTAGCGTGCGGATGATAGATGAATGTGGACACATCTGTATAACGTTTCCTTGGATGAATATACATCATTGAATCTGGACCTTAGTCTATAGTCAAATCATAACTTAAATCTAGTTTCATGCCTTAACAAGAATTGTTGAAACTTGTGGTGTGTGATAATGGTGCTCCAGATAATAATCTACTAACTGTCAACTGTTTGCTTATGCACCATTTATCTAACTCACCAAGTTTCATGAAAGCTGGGTGCAAGCTGGTTCATTGGGCAATGTCACTGATGCCGTGTGGGAATGCACATCGTCCGCGACATAGCCGGTACAAACTGGTGGATGCAGATAAGTTTGTATTTTATGTTATTCTTTGAATTGGTAAATAAAGTTTTAAAAATATGCATCTTTGCAATTGCAATCCTTGCTAATATGCAAATACAGCAGGAGGTGTATGACACCCCCTGCTGCATTTGTGATCCCTGCACAGCGACGGATGTCACAGGCTGGGATCACCATCGTGACCATTGGAGGTCAATAGTCGCAATGGGCCATCGAAAAGCTGGGCCTCCGGCCAGCTGAGTAAGCCTTAGCTTACTCAGGCTGGCCGGCATGCAAGCCCAGGACACTGCATTGATCAACGCAGATTCTGGACTGTCCACTACCGTAAAATGGGGTGGACACACCCCCATTTCCAGGAACGCCGGCCAATCCCACCCTCGCACTGCCCCTTATATGCCTCTGCCTGTCAATCAGGGGTCTGCATGCTTCTAAGCAGGACTCATTGGGCACATTTGCAGAATCCATCCTGCGCACGCGCAGATTCCCTGATAATCGGGAATCTGGGATCAGCAGTATACTTGCTTACCCTGCTGAATCAGGCCCTATACACGTAGGGAAAATCGGGCAGAGGCATCAAAGGGAATGCATGAGTTTATACATGACGCATTCTGTATACAGTCGCAGAATGGGTCCTGCACGTGCGCAGTTTCACGACTATTGTGAATCTACATTCAGCATTGCACACAAGTGTAGAGGGGGAGGGGCATTTTTCTGGCAGGGTTCAGGGGAGGGGGAGATAACCACAGCAGCTCACCTTAAAAACCTATGATGGAGTGCTTGTGTTTGTGGTGGAAAGGAAATAGCTAAAAAAAAAAAAAATCAGTTCTTGATCTACCATGATTGGTTATAATGGAAATTTGATGTAAAAAGGTCATATACTGTATACATACATATGTTGTTGTACACACAAATATATATAACACATCTGTTGTTGCGAACAACAGGTTAATAGAGAAAATAAACCTATGTAATCTTATACAGTAGGTCAATAGCCTATAAATTAGTTAATTACCCAGATCAAAGGTACGACTAGCATCAATTGTGTATGCATAACAAGCAATCATTATTAACATAACATCGAATGCTGTGAAAAGACTGGTTCAGATCCTTACCCAATACAGGACCTGAGATCGATTGCATTCGTACATGGTTGCAATTGAGTATGGCATCGTAAGCACTGCGTATGGTGAGTTTGTTTAATTCTCCATCGCAGTGCTGCTATTCGCAATCGCAATTTTGTCAGTACACAATCGCACTTGAGATCCGTACTGAATCAGGCTCAGAGTTGTAATTTGAGCACGTTGCCCAATACAATGATTTCATACTTTGAGTATTTGCAGTTAGCACTAACTGATAAATAATAATAAAAAAAACTTCTAATTTTATGTACTGCACGTGGCCCCTTTTTTTTTTTCTATAAATTCTCTTTATTTGCACAACTCCAATATCAAAAGTTTTCCACAATCGTCAACATAATCCATACAATTATTATATCAGTTATATTCTAAAAAGATAATAACAATTTCCACATAACCTACCAAGACATAATCTTATTCATAAATATACTGGGTATACAACAATATTTAACATAGACAAAATCTATAAAAGATATACCTCCAATACCCTTAGGGCAATGATGTGGTTCCTTACATGACATGACACGGTCCCCTGTTCCTAACCTAATTAATCCCATCACCCCTAAAAAAAAAATAAATAATAATTTTCCTTTTATTTTCCTTTCCCCTCTCTTTTATTCCTTCCCTTAAACACATATATATATATTTTTTCCAGGGTCTTTTCCTCCTCATCCCCCCATTGTCTCCATTCTTCATCACACCATCTATATCCTGTCCACTATCTTTATTGGTCCCTTAATCTTTTACGTCAAAACTTAATTACTCCTGTCCATTCCAAATAATCCCTGTAAAACATATTTGTATTTTTTCCTGTATTGTTCTGGATAATGTTACCATATATTTAACCCATGTATCATAAAATCTCTGAGTACTTCTTTCCTTTTGTATTGTTGACTCTACCCAGTCCATATGAAACAGATAGTATAACTTGTCTAAAAACAGACATAGTAGGTTTGTCTGGGTGGCCCATACTTGTACTATCATTTTCCAAGCTGCAGCGGAGATCACCATTAATAGCTTTCGTCTCTCCTGTGTATCTATACTACCCTGTGGCCTTATACCCAATATAGCCCATTCTGCCGATAGGTGAAAACCTCTTTCCACATATCAGCCCAAAAATGTTTAATAACATGACAATCCCAAAAACAGTGGAAGAGATCTGCCTTTCTAGCCCCACATTTCAAGCAGCTATTTGTAAGGGATAATCCCATCTCGCTGAGTCTCTGTGGGGATAGATATGCTCTATGGTAAATCTTATAGAACATTTCACCATATGTTGTTATAGGGAGTAATCTACACGATTGCTTCAGTGTGCCTATTAGTGCATTCACTGAAAGTTGGGGGAGACTTTCCTTCCATTTAATTAACCCCATCTTGACTTCCTTATAATCTAACTGTGGACGGATATATGCATAATATAATGATATCGCCCTACGTTTTTCAGAACCCCTTGGACCAACAGTCTATCCAGTTGATTATCCCAATCACTCTCATTTAGCTCCCGTATTACCTTACTTGGGCCTGGATGAATGCCAAACCGCCCCAAACTTAGACCTTCAATTTTTTCGCTTTTTTGTATCATATTCATTGGCTTCCTGGTTTGTGTATTGATGAGTTGCCCAACTCTGTATAAGCCCCACCTTTTCCACACATTAAAGGGGTATGTTGCTTCTCCTGCCTGAAAGTTGGGATTTTCCATAAATGGCAAATGTATTGAAAAGTGAGGATTTATTTTAAGTCTATGGCTTAATATATACCACACCTTGTGCTCATTAAAAGCGGATTTCTATCTATATCTAGATCTACTTCTACTTCCCGTATATGTGTAGAAATGCTGTTCGGCCCATTCCTGTAAGAAATGTGCGCTCTAACGACGTATGCGCATAGTTGTCCTTTTCCTCTAACCAGTCTCTGCTATATCGTAGCTGGGTAGCCAGATTATATATTTCCAGGTTGCAGAAAATTCACCCCTCCATTGGTTTTAGGTTGTTGTATCTTTTCTAAATTTATCCTAGCTCTTTTGCCTTCATATATAAATTTACTAAATAAGCTATTAATCTCCCGTACATCTCTACGAGCTCGCACAATCGGGAGTGATTGCACCTGATACAACAGCCTGGGGAATGATATCATTTTTATCAAACTAATATGTCCAAACAGTGATATTTGTAGTGATCTCCAACTGCAATTTCTTTCTCACATGCTTTTATTGCCGTTTTGACATTGATACTATGTAAAGTGCTTATGTCTTTGGGGATTTTCCCACCCAAATATGTTATAAATTTAGATGCCCATTTAATGGGTAGGTCTCTTGCCCATGCCGGTTTCCTATAACCAACCCTTAAATACATCGCCACTGACTTGTCGAAGTTAATCGAGAACCCCAAGACCCTACCAAAACTCACCATTTTCTGCATCAACGGTACCAGGGAGGACCTCGGGTTTGTCACAAACATCAACAAGTCATCCGCAAAAGTGGTCATCTTGATCTCACAAGGGTCCTCCCCCAGACCTCTTAGTTCTTCCCAGCTCTGCAGGTATCTTAGCATTGGATCCAATGCCAAGTTGAATAATAATGGGGAAAGTGGGCACCCCTGACATGCACCCCACCCCTAATCACTGTCACCTTTTGACTGATATTCCCGTTAATAAGTAATGTTGTATTCGGTGAATCATATAAAAACTGAATAAATGTAATAAATTTCCCTCCGCAATCCCTTGTTAACAATATTTTTTGTAAATATGACCATGAAATAGTATCAAAGGCTTTGTCAGCATCCAAACTGAGTAAAATACTGGGGGACGATGTTACTCTATATGATTGAACTATAGCTGCTATAGCTGTTCTTATCCCCTTAACTGAATGACGGCCTGATACAAACCCCAATTGGTGCTCCGTCAGTAGTTCATTACCAATTGATTGCAACCTATTTGCCATAATTCTGGCCAATAGTTTGCAATCCAGGTTTAAAAGCGTTATAGGTCTATATGAAGACTCCAGTTGTGGATCCTTACCCGATTTTAACAGTAGAATTGTGGATGCCAATTTGAAAGTTGGATATATCGGACTGTTTTTATGTATATATATACTAAAAATAAGTCAAACAATATTGGTGTAATCTCTTGCAGTAATATTTTATAGTATTCTGACGATAGCCCATCCAGGCCTGGAGCCTTATTCAACTGTAATGCTGCAAGCGCCTCCTGTACCTCTTCTATTGATATTTCTGAATTTAACATATCTTTATGTACTTGCGATATTTTTGGCAGGTGGGCCTTTGATAATAAGTAATTCATGAAATCATCATCCTGTGTAGAAGCCGTATATATAGATTTTAATAAAATCTATGAAATAACTAAATAATTTTTTCGTTATTTTTCTCTGTATCATAAATCCCTGTTATATGATTCCTTTGTTTCTGTAATCTGGCCAATGATGCCAGGAATTTACCTGGTCTATTTCCCCATCTAAAGAAATGTTTTTTAGTATAATCTAATGAGGTTTTCGCCTGGGCTATTAAATAGCTTTGAAGTAATTGTCTATTCAATTTGTATTCCCCGAAAGTTGTCATAGATGGATCAGCGAATGTAAGTTCTAAAGCTCTCTGATACCACACTACTCAATGATTGATACTTTTGTCTGTTTTTTTTCCTGTAATTATAAATATACGACATTATGTGACCTCTATTACAGATTTTGAGGTCTCCCAGAATAGTATTGGGTCCTTCCTGTGTTCCCTGTTGTCCTCCTGGAACTCTGGCCATTTGACTTTCAGATATTTATGAAAGTCCTCTGATTTATATAAAAATGATGGAAACCTCCATCTATAGATACCCTTTATCACCTCTGGGATTTTGATTTTAATGCTAATCAGAGCATGGTCTGATATCACAATTTCTGTTATATCCACAACGCTTACATTAGACACTAATCTCTCACCTATCAGGAGATAGACTATCCGTGATAGTGATTTATGGATCCCAGCATAGAATGTAAATTTGCGCCCTAAAGGATTGATCATCCACCAATAATCAACCAATCCATGCATATTTTTTTAGCTATAGGATTAGGGAGACTATAAACGTGTGATTTTGGCACTTTGGATTTATCCAAAGTCGGGTTGTCCATCCAATTGAAATCCCCACCAATTATTAAATTTGGACACTCCCTTTCTAGAAGTATTTGGTTTAACTTTGAGAAGAAGGGTTTTTGCGCAGAATTCGGAGCATAGACATTTAATAGTATATACTTAATTGAATGAACTTGACTTCCCCAATCCAGCGGGCTTTAAGCTTAGCTTCATTTCCCTTCTGCCAATAGGATTCCTGTAAAAAGGCGATATCTGAGCCATTTCTCTTTAGATGTTCTACTACCCTTTTCCTCTTTACTGGGGAATTTAACCCTCCCACATTCCATGAGGTTATCTTAAATAGATAGACCATCCATACCCCAACATTTTTTTCCGCCGCTGTCTAATCCAGGAAAGGAGGAGGAGAGGGAGAGAAAAAAAAATATATAAATAAAAATCCCCTAACCCTTTTCCCTACCCAGATTACCCAATTTACTACCCACCCCACCTTGCCATGTCCTATCGACCATCACTATCTTTGCCAATTCTAGGTTCCTATGGATATGTACATTATTACTGAAATATAAGCTTATAATATAAGTGCACCTTCTCCTTTTCTCTACTTTCCTCAACCAACATTCACCAATGATGCATAACCTGCCGTGTCCGGTAACTCCCAACTTTAAAATATCAATCCTAATTATAAAACTCATTCCATATTAAATCCTTTACGAAGACACGGTCCCAATATATTTCATAGGTATAAAACACAATACCGTAGTTGTGACCACTCACTAAAACCAAATCTCTAAATTCAACGTGATCCCCTACACAATGTTGTGACAAATTAATCGGTCCAGGGTCCCCATAATTACCAGGGGGACATCTACTATCATACCCAGGCCATCATATCTTTATAGTGAAAATCTTAAGTAAGCAATGCCTTTTGTTATTATAACCCCTAAATAAATGATATTCTTCAAAATCAGCATTATCCCTTAAAAAATATTGTGACCAAATGAGTTTAAGAACTATAGCATCATATAAACCATAATATATCTCCTTGTGACCCCTGAATGGGCTGCATTCTTCCAAATCAACCTTAGCCCCTAAAAAATATTGTGTCCATCTATTTTTAGCAACTACAAAATCAAATAAACCATGTTGTAATACTTTAAATAAACCAAGTGCCCTAGTCGAAACCATATTGAAGCTTCCCTTCATTTCCAATAAATCTTTACCTATCAAGTTACTCTTCATGCTACATACTAACCAACTCAATATCCCAAGTGTCATATATATAAACTTATCTTCCATCCTACTAACCCTCATTCACAAACTTTGCCCTACCTATAATTACCCAGAACATTTAATCAGGTATTTTCCCCCCTCCTGCCTGTCCTTTCTAGGTGTAGGTAGGCTTTTGCCGCCTCTGGAGTATCAAACATTACTGAATGACCATTATCCATCATTTTTTATTTGGCGGGGTACCAAAGTGCAAATATTTTCCCCTTCCCAATCAACATTTGGCATTTTGGTTGAAAGGACTTTCAGTTTTGTTGTAAGGCTACCGAATAATCTTGGAACATTAATATTTTGTCCCCTTCCACATTTAATGCCAAACCTTTCCTGTAAGCTTTCCATATTTTATCCTTAGTGCCATAATCCAAAAATTTGGCTATTACAGGTCTAGGTCTAGAATTTGGCTCATCCCTGGGAGGACCCAGTCTGTGAGCTCTTTCTGTCTGTGGGTTTGTAACCTCATTTTGTATATTTAAGGCATTGATCACTTTGGTACTAATGTATCCTATTAGTGCCCCATCAGTCACTCTAGCAGGAATACCTATGAATCACAGATTATTTCTGCGATCCCTGTTTTCGAGATCATTGATTTTTCCGAGAAACCACTGAATTTGTTTAACATGTTCTACAGTGGTATTACTGTATGTACCTTTAGGGCATCATCTTCCAAATCCCTCACCCGTTGATCTAAAGTTTCTATTCTGCTGGTATTCTCAGTGAATCTTGCCAGAGCTGAATCTAGAGAGGCTTGGATATGATCAAGTTTTTTATCTATTGTTGGCAGAAAATTAGCCACAACTACATTTGTTTGATCCATATTGCTCACTTTTGGGGACCCTTCCTGAAGTCATATAGGGGAGCCTTGAGTAGTTTTGCCCACCCGCTGTCTTTGTTTACCCATATCAAATGGTTGTGCCTTTGGAGATAACCTAGACCCAGATGATTTGGTACAATATTTATCCATACCCCACGTTCATATAAATTAAACATCAATCAACTACTAAACATAGGGGAAAAACCAAGATGTCACATTACAATATTCAATTTTGGATATGGTAGAGTTAGTATACACTGATATTTAAGAACTACTTGCTGCGATTAACAGAGTACACTGTCTCGACCCCTAAGACTTAATAATCCTGAGCAACACCCGGCTGCCAGTGGCTTTCCCTCCACAAACAATACCCCCCTAAGAGTCTTGGTCTGGTTATTAATCCCCCGGAGGTATCTCAGAAATCCATATACGCAATCTTGAGTCCTTCCAAAAGAAAGTTTCAGTTAACACAGGCAGCCTAGTCTCTGAGTTCCAAGTCTCAAAAGATATTCACTAAGTAATATTATGAACCTGATGGTACCTAGGTGGGTTACAAGTTGACACAGAACTCCCAATTGCTCAAGGCGGTCTACACTAGTAGATAAACATATTGTTTACTATTCAAAGCTCTGTAAATGCAGAAAAGGTTCCCCAGGGCTATTGCCACCTCAGATGTACCATTTTCCAATGTTGGTCAGCTTGCTCCCAAAAAGAGTATTCTCCCTGGGTATCTTTCTTGTCCCTTGGGTACTACAAAACTTGGTGTTTTATAAGCAGCACTGATGCTGGGATATCCCCTTCAGGGGCCTCTCTTACCACAGCCAGCTTTCCAAATCAGGCTCTCCCTCCGCTTGCACCGCGTCCAATTCAGGCCCAGCTCCGGGGAATCCACCCCCCTCCTCGAGCTCCGCCACACAGCCGGACTGCTGTGCCTGACACATCAAACCGACCATCTACAGCTCCACACGGCTCCACACCATGGCTCCTGGCTCGACCAGACCCCGAGGGATCAACCACTTCAACGGCACCGCACTCGGCCCATACAGCCTGACTGCCACGCCAGACTCTCTGAGGCGGGCTCTCTCGAGCTTCCCACTATGGCTCCCGGCTCAACCAGATTCTAGAGGAACGGCCCCTTCCACAGGCACCACTTAGCTGCGCTGTCATTGTTCGGTGATACTGTCGGCCAGACAGCAGTTTATCATCCACATATTGTGACACTATAAGTCGTAGCACAGTGTATTATTCTTATTCATAAAAATTCTTGTGACACTGTAAGTGGTAGCGCAGTGTAATATTCAACTTCAATCGTGAATAAATTATTACTCTACACGCCAACTACAACAAAGTGCTAAATAACAGACGTAATATATAATACATAATGATATCACTGTAAGTGGCAGTGCAGTTTGTTTTTCTTTTCTTATTAAAAAAAAATCTTGTGACACTAAGGCCCATATTCAAATTAAGGCGAAAAGTCTGGATCCGCGATACTTTTTTGCCGATGACGTCATTTTTGCCTGTTTTGCTTTTACCCCATATTCAATTCGAAATACTTTCCGCCTAGGCGGAAAATCAATGCAATGTGCTAGGCGAAAAAGTTTCGCCTATGAATAGCAGGTGGAAAAAAGTGCAGAATTGGGGTTTTGGGGTGCGACGTTGCGGGAACCCCCATGCAGCCTTCAGACAGTCCCCCAAAGGTAAACCGTGTAAAAAAAATAAAAAAAAAACACTTAAGGACACCCAAAAAATTACTTTGGAAAAGGGGGCGAGAAAAAAAAAGTTGGGGGACAAAGTTAAAAACTAGCCAACTTGACTCTGGGGGGGTCCCCAAGTATGTCTCAAGTGTTATTTTGTTTGCAGGTGTTTGCGGCAGGTGGTTTTTCACGATTTTTTAAACTTCACTTTAGCAACTTCTAAATATGCTGACCCCCATTTTCAAGTAACCCAAATTTGCTGGGATAAGTTATTTTCTGGAAAAAATTCTCCTGAATACTATTCTGCACCACGTATACAAAAACGCTATTTAGCAGCTATTGAGCCCGTTTAAAAACACCAAATACCTTCAGCAAGCCAAATCGGCGGGTACCATAGTGAACCCCCATGTCAGAGCACCTTTTGGGGGGTGTCAGGCTGATTTCCCCAATTCTGACAGTACTTTCCGCCTGTTCAAGTTTCGCCGGGTCCCGTTTTCGTGTACTTTCAAATTGAATATGGGGTAAAGCAGGCATGCGCGTGATACTTTTCCGCCTGCAAAACAGGTGATGTAGGCGAAAAGTCGGGCCTCAAAAAAGTATCGTGGCTCGGCTCAAATTGAATATGGCTCTCTGTGGTAGTGCAGTGTGTTATTCTTTTCATATTCATAAAAAATATTGTGACATTGTAAGTAGTAGCGCAGTGTTCTACTCTTAAAAAATCTTGTGACACTGTAAGTGGTAGCTCAGTGTGTAATTCTTTTCTTATTTCTAAAAAAATTTGTGACACTGTAGGTCATTGATACCGCAATGTAATATTAAAATTTGGACAAATTGAGGTGTGTGCTGTACCCCACTTCATTTGTGTTTGTTGATATGGAGAATGATCAGGTGAGAGGAGAGCAGGAACCATATACTAGTGCTGGAGTTGCTGCCAGTGCCACCAGTCATAATGATACTAGTTTGTCTATGTCATCTACAAAAGCTGATGACCAAGGGCATACAGGGCTTAAAGGGACCTATCCATTAGCAGATAAAATGATCGATTGAACGATATATCATTCAATCGTTCATTATATCTGCTAATGGATAGGCCCTGAACGATGACAGATGCGCACTCCCGCGGCCGATAAATTGCATCTATCATCTCTCCAACATGTTGGTCAATTATCGCATATAGCTGTACGATATTAGCAATATCGTGCAGTTTATAGGCGGTAAATGACAAACGACGAAAGATATTGGCAGCAGCTACAAAGCGCTGAAGAGAAAAAAATCCACTCCCTGAATGATGTCATGCGATATCGTTTGTCGTTTGCCAAAATCTGTCATGTACATCACAGATATCGTTCAGCAGGTATGCAGTCGGGAAGCCGGCGGCCGTAATCCCAACGGCCGGCTTCCCGACTGCTTTATCCCAGCGAGAGGTAAATGACAGGCGTCTAAATCTAGACGCCTGTCATTCAACCGACGCCGGAAGACCGGCGCCCGGCATCCCGATCGAAGTGATGCCGGGCGCCGGACACGGATAGCCGCAGGGGGGGTTAGGTTTTGGGCTCCCGGGGGGGACTTGGGGTTAGGCACCCCCCCGGGTGGTTAGGGTTAGGCTAGGGGGAGGAAGGGTTAGGGTTATGCACCCCCGGGGGGGACTTATGGTTATGCACCCCCCCGGGGAACTTAGGTTTAGGCAGCGGGGAAGGGGGGGTTAGGTTTAGGCACTTAGAGGGGGGATTAGGGTTAGGTACTGGGGGGAAGGTTAGGTTTAGGCACCACTAAGGAGATTAGGGTTAGGGGGGGGGTTAGGTTAGTAGATACTTACCTGGGGATGATTGGGATTTTCACCCATGTCGGGCAGCCACTGTCTGGATTCTAACCGCCGAAGAACATAAGAACATAAGAATCCATCCCTATTTGTCAAAATTGACATGAGTGGGGTTGGACCAGGTGAAAAGATGCCAATTAAATTGTGTAATGAACCTGAATTGTGACTGAATTAGTAGGGTTGGTGGTGCTCCTCAGAGTCAGAGAAAATGCTAATTTGTAGAAGAAGAATAGGTGAGTCTTTGCTGGGGGCACTCTTCTAGTGTAGAAAAAACTTGTTTTTTTTAAATATAACTTTTATTAATATTAGTATAAAAAAGTGGATGATATCAGACACATTACATACACATAACACTTAGGTGCACTAATGACTACATAAGTTGCTACATCTTATTAGAAGTGTAGAAATTCTATTATCAAAAATTGATACAATTATGATTATCTCAATACAAAATGATTACGGCGAATATATTATGATCTACACCAGCCTGTATAGAGATATATATTGGAAAATGATCCAGAGAGTGTTTCCTTACTTATATCTTCTATATATTCACTTAATAACGTGGTTCATACAGTAACGCACCAAATAGCTAATCAGCCAATTACTCGATGAGCCAATAAAAGCCAGCCTGAGTCCATACAATAATAATTAGTGCATAAATATTGGGACATTGACAGAATTTCATATTTTGGCCTCTTTTCACCACCACAATGGCTTTGAAATGAAACAAACAAGATGTACTTTAATTGTAGACTTTCAGATTTAATTTGAGGGTAATTACATCCAAATCAGGTGAACGGTGTAGGAATTACAACGGTTTCTATATGTGCCTCCCACTTTTTAAGGGGCCAAAAGTAATGGGACTATCAACTCAAAAGCTATTTCATGGACAGGTGTGGGCTATTCACTCGTTATTTCATTATCAATTAAGCAGGTAAAAGGTCTGGAGTTGATTCTAGGTGTGACATTTGCATTTGGAATCAGTTGCTGTCGACTCTCAAAATGAGATCCAAAGAGCTGTCATCAGTGAAGCAAGCCATCATTAGGCTGAAAAATCAAAACAAACCCATCAGAGAGATAGCAAAAACATTAGGTGTGGCCAAATCAACTGTTTGGAACATTCTTAAAAAGAAAGAATGCACCGGAGAGCTCAGCAACACCAAAAGACCCGGAAGACCATGGAAAACAACTGTGGTGGATGACAGAAGAATTAATTCCCTGCTGAAGAAAAACCCCTTCACAACAGTTGGCCAAATCAAGAACACTCTCCAGGAGGTAGGTGTATATGTGTCAAAGTCAACAATCAAAAGAAGACTTCACAAGAGTGAATATAGAGGGTTCACCACAAGATGTAAACCATTGGTAAGCCTCAAAAACAGGAAGACCAGATTAGAGTTTTCCAAACAACATCTAAAAAAGCCATTACAGTTCTGGAACAACATCCTATGGACAGATAAGACAAAGATCAACTTGTACCAGAGTGATGGGAAGAGAAGAGTATGGAGAAGGAAAGGAACCGCTCATGATCCAAAACATACAACCTCATCAGTGAAGCATGGTGGTGGTAGTGTCATGGCGTGGGCATGCATGGCTGCCAATGGAACTGGTTCCCTTGTATTTATTGATGATGTGACTGCTGACAAAAGCAGCAGAATGAATTCTAAAGTGTTTCGGGCAATATTATATGCTCATATTCAGTCAAATGCTTCAGAACTCATTGGACGGCGCTTCACAGTGCAGATGGACAATGACCCGAAGCATACTGCAAAAGCAACCAAAGAGTTTTTTAAGGCTAAAACGTATAATGTTATGCAAAGGCCAAGTCAATCCCCTGACCTGAATCCGATTGAGCATGCATTTCACTTGATGAAGACAAAACTGAAGGGAAAATGCCCCAAGAACAAGCAGGAACTGAAGACATTTGCAGTAGAGGCCTGGCAGAGCATCACCAGGGATGAAACCCAGCGTTTGGTGATGTCTATGCGTTCCAGACTTCAGGCTGTAATTGCCTGCAAAGGATTTGCAACAAAGTATTAAAAAGTGAAAGTTAGATTTAGGATTGTTTAGTTTGTCCCATTACTTTTGGCCCCTTAAAAAGTGGGAGGCACATATAGAAACTGTTGTAATTCCTACACCGTTCACCTGATTTGGATGTAATTACCCTCAAATTAAATCTGAAAGTCTGCAGTTAAAGCACATCTTGTTTGTTTCATTTCAAAGCCATTGTGGTGGTGAATAGAGGCCAAAATATGAAAATTCTGTCAATGTCCCATATTTATGCACCTGACTGTATATGTATATATATATATATATATATATATATATATATATGGTTTGGACAGGGGACAAACCATTTATATATATATATATATATATCTGTATACAGATATATATATATATATATATATATATATATATATATATATAGCTCCATATATCTATATATAAAGTCCAGAAGTGCGGCACTCACAGCAATTGTAATAGAATAATTAGTACATACACAGGGTGTATTTCAACATTTCAATCTATTGATTTTCTTTAGGAAATATTTCCTTAAGAAAATCAATAGATTTAAACGTTGAAAAACACCCTGGGTATGTACTAATTATTCTATTACAATTGCTGTGAGTGCCGCACTTCTGGACCTGTATGTATGCGTGATCGCATTGTGAAGGCACCGGGCCAGTCATTTTGTTTATGAGTGTGCCGGACCCCTCTGACTATATAGAAACAAGAATAATAAACTGAAATTTTAAGTTTATATAGATTTATATTTAGAGCCATATTCAATTTGAGCCGAGCCGCGATACTTTTCCGCATCCCGGACTTTTCACCTACTTCGCCTGTTTTGGAAAAGTATCGCGCGCGTGCCCGCTTTACCCCGTATTCAATTTGAAAGTACGCAAAAACGGGACCCGGCGAAACTTAAACAAGCGGAATGTCATGTCACATTTAGGGAAATCAGCCTGACTATGGTACCCCCCGATTTGGCTTGTCAAAATTTGTAATTTTAATAAAATAATTTGGACATTTGATGGTTTTATTAAAGTAAAACTGAATTAATATTTTTAAGGGATGTATATTAAATTTATGTCAGAAAGGCCATTTTATGATGGGCGGGGGGGCGCCATATTACTGTCTTGCCCCTGGTGCCAAAAATCCTAGTTTCGGCCCTGCCAATAGGGAAAGTATCCTCAATTTTGTGATTACTATTGCACCATACTTGCCAACTCTCCCTCATTGTCAGGGAGACTCCCTGAAATAGTAGCAATCTCCCTGTCTCCCTGAAGAGTCTAGCAGTCTCCCTGATTGCACCTTACCCCCATTATGTAGCTGATATATAAAACAACAACAGAGATATATACATTCAAATAGGATCATTAGTATCATTTCCCTGCATTGGGTATAAGGCACAATGCTCCCTATAGCTACAGTACATGCATTTTCTGAAAAGTTTTAGTGTGTTTTCATCAACAAATAGATCTTACTAACTGCTTTGGGGCTCATTTACATTTGGATGTAAGTCAGGTTTATGACACGCCTCTCAGATGCAGCAGTACACGCCCATCACATGTATGACACGCCTCTCAGATGTAGCAGTACACGCCCATCACATGTATGACACGCCTCTCAGATGTAGCAGTACACGCCCATCACATGTATGACACGCCTCTCAGATGTAGCAGTACACGCCCATCACATGTATGACACGCCTCTCAGATGTAGAAGTACACGCCCACTTTACCACCGCACTCATAGGTGCTGCTTTCACAATCTCCCTGAAATGCATTTTCAAAAGTAGGCAAGTACGTATTGCACTAAGGGCCCGATTCAGACCCACTCGCTAGGCTGCATTAGCACTCTGCCGATGGTTCGCAATGTGCGCATGCGCAAACTAGTCCAAGCTATCAGGAAGCGTTTGCTAACTACACATAGCCAGCTCGCTAGAATGAGTGACAGGAGAAGCCATTTATGGGTGGTGACAGGGAATAGTCGATGAAAACGGGGGAGTGGTGGTGCAAATGCAGGCGTGTCTGAATGTCTTAACGCCATTGCAGAGGTGTGCATAATTAAGATACAGTGTCATAGTATACATCACATGGTTGTTTTACACACTGAAGCACTCACAGTGCTTGTGGTAGGGTATGGTCGACCACAAGTGCTGCGTTCGCTTCCGATGGTACTTGATGGTACCGATTGTTGCAAACACTTCATGAAAATGACGTGGTACAGTAGGCGTCTTATGACAGGCTGGTGGGCGTCTAAATACACCCCCGCGATCGCACGCTAAGACATAGTGGGCGTGCTAATGCTTTGCCATACACTTGTGGGATTTGCGTACTTTGGCTGTGTGCAAACGCATCTAGCAAGCAGGTCTGAATCGAGCCCTGAGCCCATAGTACTGTAATATAAGAAAACCAGCCTGTAGGAATAAAAGTAACAATCAAACATATATAGGGGTATTCAATTAGGCAGCAAAATGTCGGAATCAGCGATAAATTATCGCAGATGACGTCATTTTCGCCTATTTGAATTATCCCTGTATTCAATTACATTGACTTTTCGCCGGTGCGGAAAGTCAATGATAGAAAAACGGGGATAAGTTTTCACCAGCTTTTTGCTGGCAAAAAAAGTGCAGAATTGGGGTTTGGGAGTGCAGGCTTACAAAAAATAGCCTGCACCCTTGGGAATACCCCCTTAAAAGGAAATGTGCAAAAAAAAAATAGGAACAACCCAAAAAAATTATTTAAACTTTTAGGGTGAAAAAAAAATAGGGAAACAGTGTTAAAAATAGCAAAATAGGTCCAGGGGTATTCTGTAAGTATGCAGCAGGTGTTTTCTAGAATAGGCTATTAGCGGCAGGAGTTTTTTTTGCAGAATTTTAAAAAAATTAGATTAGGGACTTAAAAATATGCTAGTACCCATTTTCATGTACCCCAAATTTGATGGGACAACTTTTAAAAATGAAAAAAAAAAGCTAAGTGCTCTTCTGGATCAAAAAACACCTACCGCAGCTATTTAAAAATGCAGAACACATTCTGCAGGGCTAAACGGGGGCACCCAGACTAAACCACTATGTCTGGACATTTTTTAGAGGGGTCCCAGGGGCATTTCCAGAAAATTCACAACTTTTTTCTGGTACTTACTTTTCCGCCGTCTCCCGTTTTCACACCTTCCTAATTGAATATGGGGATAAAGCGGGCACGCGCCAGATACTATATCCCCAGAAAATCAGCGATGTGGAGCGAAAAGTCCAGCACAGACTTTTCCCTCCCAAATTGAATATGGCCCATAGCCGCAGAACCTCCAGGTAATCAATAGTTCAGAGCAGTTTTAACTTCAGGTCGATGCTGGTGATATAAATGACATTCTCTACTGCTGAGCATATATAACAATCCAATAGCAGATAATGCTTAAGAACACTTTGATCATAAATATGTGTGTGGTATATCTGATCAGTTCCACACCATCATACTCAGAATGAGTGATATTTGGGAGAGAGATAAACACATGAATAAATCAATATGAAAGAAAGAAGTTCATAGAAAAATGAAAAAAATTGAGGATGCTTCTGTGGAAGTGCACCAAGATGAGGAGGATATTTGTGTAGCTGACACTAATGAGGATGTTGATGATGATGATGCTGATGATGAGGATGTTGTTGATGAGAATGTTGTTTGTATAAATCAGGCCCCAGTGGAAACAGTTATTGCACATGAAAAGGAAAAGCCCATTGTTATGCCTGGGCATAAAACCAAAAAATCAACTTCTTATGTGTGTAATAATTTCTACCCAAATCCGGACAACAATTATCAAGCCATCTGTACCCGTTGTCATGCCAGAGTAAGTAGAGGTAAGGACCCTAACCATCTAGGAACCTCCTCCCTTTTACATCATCTACTGTGCATCCATCAAAAGTATGTGCATAAATCAGAAACTTTGCCTAAAAAGTAACAACAAGCAGTCGAGCGTCAGCAAGCTCCCTTCTCTTTGCTAGATCAAAGCACCTGGAATCTCCACCACCAACACCTTTATCAACAATATCCTCAATCATAATCGGAAGGAGTCCTGCATCCAATTAAGGCTAACTCAGTCCTCCCCTATCCTGGTTTCCTTAGAACAATCCTTGAGTGCTACACCTGCTGCTGCTGCTGCTGGGAGTGGATCCTTATCCCAGAAGGGGACTAGAAAGACTACTAGTAGTAGTTCTAAAAAATAATTGACTGTTAAACAATCTTTTGCATGGGGGAGCAAGTATGACAGCTGTCACCCAGTTACACAATGGATCACTGACACCATAACATCTATGCTGGTATTAGATGTGTGTCCGATATCCGCCATTAGTGCAGTGGGTTTTAGACAGTTAATTGAGGTTCTGTGTCCCCACTACCAAATCCCATTTAGGTTCCACGATACTATAAAAGCAATTCCCAGCCTGTACAGGGACATTAAAAAGAACTTAACTAGTGTCCTCCAAAATGCCTTTGTACCCACTGTCTACTTACCCCCGATGGACAAGTGGAACAGGACAAGCACAAGATTACATGACTGTAACAGCCCACTGGGTGGGTGTATTGCCTTCAGCACCACCAAAAGCAGCAGCAGCATAGAAGAAACAGCAGCTCATTCAAAGGCGGGCTACTCTGTGTATCACCGGTTTCACTAAGAGGCATACCGCTGACAACCTTATAGAAAAACTCAGGGAAGTCATTGAAAAATGGCTTACCCAGCTTGGACTCTCCTCAGGAATTGTGACTTCTGACAATGCCACCAATATTGTGAGAGCATTACAGCAGGGTGAATTTCAACACATCCCATGTTTTGCTCACACAATCAACATGGATGTGCAACATTTTTTTTAAAAATGACAGGGCCATGCAGGAGATGCTCTTTGTTCCCTACAAAATTTCTGGACATTTTTGCCATTCAGCAGGTGCATGTAGAAGACTGTAGCAAATGCAAGAAATGTTGAATTTGCTCTATCACCAGCTGAAGCAATAAAGGTGGAACTCCACCCTTTACATGCTTCAGCGGATGGAGGAACAGCAAAAAGCCATCAAAAGCTACACAACCAACTATGACATAGGAAGAGAAGGGAGGATGAACCTTACTCAAGCTCAGTGGAAAATACTTTCTGTGTTGTGCAAAGTGCTGAAACCCTTCTAAGTAGTCACCTGTGATGTGAGATCAGACACTGCCAGCTTGAGTCAGGTAAATCCCCTAATTAGACTTATGGAAAAGCAGCTTGAGAAACTGAAGGAGGAGCTTAAACAAAGCAAATCTGCTAAGCATGTTGGAATTGTAGATCAAGTCCTTTATTCGCTACACCAGGATCCAAGGGTTGTCAGGAGCTTACAATGGGATTAATACATTTTAATGACCGTGCTGGATCTTAGGTTTAAGTCATACATCATGTTTCTTCCCACCGGACATAGGGCCTGATTCAGAGCCGGACGCTCCTTAAGAGACTCGCTCTGAATCAGGGCATTTTTGTTTGTTTGTTGTGACCTCCTTGCCACTTGCTAAGCTGTGGGTGACTACCCACAGCTTTTGCGAGTGGCCAGGTGATGGTCGCGATGGTCATGACCATCTCAACCATCGGGGCTTGCAACGAGACCCTTGTGGTAGGGTCTCATCTGTTGCAAGCCCCAGAGAGCTTCCTGCTCTAACACAGCAGGAAGATCTCCACTGACATCACTGGTGATGTCAGTGGTGCCTTCCACAAATGGCAGGCGTTCCTGCCCGCCTACAAAATGGGGCAAGCTGTCAATCAAAATTGACAGCCACCCCCTTTTGTTGCGAGACCCGTAGCGATTTAGTGCCAGTCGCTGGCCGGGTCTCGCGCATGCGCACGCTGGAGCCGGCTCTGGCGTGCGCATGTACAGTGAGGGACCATCGACCCGCTTGTGAGCGCTGTGCGCTCATGAGTGGGTCTGAATCAGGCCCACAGATGTGAAGAGATGCAAAGAGCTGTTTGTAAGGAAATTGTCAGCTCAAGTGGCACGTGATACAGCGATGTCTCCTCTTTCAGTTTCTCCAGCAAGTGGAATAAACTAAACTTTTCCAAAAAAAAGACCCACTAAAGATGCAGATGAGTCAGCACAACCAAGATTTGCCTACAATTAATGAGACCTCTACCATGACTCCATCTGATACGGTCCCCATTCAAAGAATGGTTGAAGACTATTTTAATGATAGTGTCCAACTAGGCATGTCAGACAGTCCGTTTCATACTGGCAAGAAAAAAAGGCAATTTGCTCAAACTGACTTTGCTTTACTTGAGCTGCCCACCCTCCAGTGTGTACTCAGAAAGAGATTTCAGCACAGCCGGGAATCTTGTCAGCAATCGGCATAGGAGGCTACTTCCTCAATATGTGGAAAAGATGATGTTCATCAAGGTGAACTACAAATTTCACAGCCAGTTGCATCCAATAATTACAGAGGCACCTAAAGCTGTAATGGTGGAGTCCAGTAAGGACAAATTAATATTGTGTAAAGATGATGTACACACTGATGAGGGTAAGGAATCGGATGATGATGGCGACAACATCTTGCCTCTGTAAAGTCAGTTTTTGCATAGAACGATCATTGCCAGAAATGTCAGCTGGTTTTGTGGGGGCCCAAACAAACCAATCGCTTTAGCCACAATTGGCAGTACCTGTCGCTGAAATAATTGGTTTGTTAAACTGTGCATGTCCTGTTTACTATATACAACATAAGGGTGGGAGAAAGGGCCACAAGGACGATTCCATCTTGCACCTCTTTTCTTTGCATTATGTGCTGTTTGGGGCACTGCTGTCTGACATATTTAATTTTATAGTTTATTAAACTGCCATCCTGTCTGCCATTGCTGTGTAACAAATACTTCATAGATGTCCTATATTTTTTTTTAACTACTATGCTTTTGTACTGCTATTCTGATGTCATTTATTTTTATTTTCATACTGTTTTTATTTCAACTAAAGTCACAAATAGTCACACTTGCAAAATACACTTTTTCAACCTTGATTTTACATACCAACCTGGTGGACTTGGCTTTCATTGATCATAACATGTTTGGTCATGCAACTCAAACACCAAATGGAGAGGCTATTTTGTGATGTTATCTGGAGATGTTCTCCCTCCTCCTATCCCAGCCTTCCCATACAAAATTCCAGAAGAACAATGATAAGAGATGTTTAGTACCAGACTTTAAAATCTCTCTGCCCCTCCCTGTTCAGAGCTTCAATTTTGTGTGCTGCCAAAGACATCATCTCCTGCATGCCCCTTTGATTCTTTTTTAAAAAAAAATTTGGAACCACCGAGAAGCTCCACTGGGGCAAGGACTAATGTGAATGAGTAAAATATTTTTTGTAAATGCTTCTCTTCCTCCCTAATAAATTTGTTTTGGAATTAAAAAAAAAAAATTAAATTAACCACTAATCAACGCTTCTTTCCCTGCCTTCAACTACATACATACTCCAACTCCCTCAGTCCTCTTGAATAATAAAAACACTTGTTTCTTTAGGTGCCATTTTGGAAGTTGAACTGCGACAGCTGCTGCAATCTTTGACATGCGGTTGCTGAATGCCGAAATGTTTATGGCCACAGACAGCATTTCCTGCATGCCGCTTTAAGTTAAAAAAATAGTCTGAGCCACCAATTTGATTTTGTGGGCAAATCATGGGACATATTTTTCACCCATGCTCTCCCCTCCTCCCTCATAAATTTGCTTCAGAATAAAATAAATAAATTAAATTTACTATGAATCAGCCCTTCCTTTCCCTGCCTTTAACTACATACATACTACATCTCCCTCAGGCCTCTTGATTAATGAAAACATGTGTTTCCTTATGTGCCATGTATTGGGTAGAACTGCCACATGTTTGTGCCGCCCACTGCTGCCGCTTAACTTAGGGCCTGATTCAGAGCCGGACGCTATTAGCGCTCACTCGTTCAGAAAAAGGGGGTGGCTATTCAAATGAACCGTTCGCTCCTTGCGGTCTGTTGCCGCCTCCATGTCTGAACAAGCAAACAAAACATGCGGACGTTTTTTTGAAAAAAACGCCCCTTGGCCGCTCGCATCATACGTCATGTCAGCTATTTATTAGATTAATCGAGTACATCGAACAGCGTATGAACTGCTCGCTATTCTTGTGGTTTGTTTTTCCTACCACTATATTGCGAGCAGTTCTGACTACAAAACAACCAAGTGACGTGGGCAATGACGCTGCTGTATTAATTATGCACACCCATAAAACGCCTGTTTTGACCTTTAAGCACGCCTGCGTTCGGATCTCCACTAACCCGTTTTCAAGCACCTTTCCCTGTTACCACCCACATATGCCTCCTTCTGTCACTCAAAATAGCAGGCCTTTGCTATATAGCGAACAAACGATTTTCGGCCGCACTGACTGGTTCGCGCATGCGTATTAAAAACTGTACGCATGCGGAGATGGGCGAACATCGCTCGGAACGAGTGTACTGCCGCTTACGAGCGGCTCTGAATCAGGTCCTTAGTCAGCCAGCTAGCTTGGTGCAACTTTTGGGCAAAAACTAGATGAAAACAATATTGTGTGTTGGTCAAAATTGACTGCAAATGAGTGGAAATTATTGTGATGGAGGTTAATAATACTGTAAGAACAAAAAAATGCTGAAAATATGAGATTTTAGCAGTTTTTATAATTTTTTGAAAATCCAGATCCGAAACCAAAATCAAAACGCGGTTTTGCAAATCCAGATCCAAAACATCGAAGTAGATACAGATCCAAAACCAAAACACGGGGGTCGACACACATCCCTAGTTAAGATGTGACTCAATGCGCCATGGCACAGCGCGACTAGCAGAGCTCACATTTGTACCTGGCTTATAGAGCAAAGATGCAGCAGGACACATCTGTATATTTTGCTAACAATTTTGTTAAATCAGCTCAAAGTACCACAAAGGCTTCTTTTTTCTACAAAATTTTACAGTTTAAATTTTTTTGCAGAAAAGTTTACAAAAATATATATATGCAACAAAGGATGAAAGAGGGATAGTATAAAGGTGCACTAATCGAGTAATTTGTGATAAATTCCTAAAAATTTACTTTTATTAATTACATTAAAATGTTATATAATCCCTCTGAAGATTCGTGGACGGCGAAGTATTAAAAATAAAGATTAAAGAAAATCTTTTTCAAAAATATATATATTTACATTTTTGTAACAAAATGCACAAATCAGCCATTTAAAACCATTAAACAGCCTTCTGTAAGATTCTGCAGACAAAATTTTAATGTTTGTGGGGTCCAGGACGGTTACCTCACTTTATTATACACTTCTCTCACATCACATTTGGCTGACATTATGCAAACTCACTCTGTGACTGTCCTGAATAGGCATTTTTAATTAGATTGAAGAATTGTCGGGTGTGTGTATTCGTGCAACGTCTACGAGTTTAATGAAACAAACTCACTACTAGGACCTAATTGGATTGACCCCATGGAGGAAGGAGGGTTCCCCTCAAAAACATTCTATCAATAATATGACACAGATCATTTTGAAAACTGAGGCCCTGATTCAGACCCAGTCGCAAGGCTGCATTCGCGCGCAGCCTGCCGATGTTTGCAATCTGCAAAATGCAGTGCGTGTACGTGAACCAGTCACTGCGATCGGGAAGCGTTCGCAGCCAGTACACAGACGCTCCGCAAGCATGAGTGACAGGATGTGCTGTTTGTGGGTGACGGGGTGGTCGATGGTAACGGGGGTGTGGTGGTGCGAATGCAGGCGTGTCTGTGCATTGGAACGGCATTTCAGGGGTGTGCATAATTAGGACGCATCAGCGTACACATCACATGGCTGAATTACACACAGCAGCACTCGCAGTGCTTGCGGTAGGATATGTCTGCCACAAGTGATGTGTATGGGTCCGATGTCAGCCGATGTTACTGATTGTTTAATACACTTCCTGGAGATGATGTGTGTTACTAAGGGAAAGTGGGCGTCTTGTGTCAGGCTGATGGGCATCTAATTTCTTACCGCGATCGCACGGCAAAACATAGTGGGTGGGCTAATGTCTTGCTAGCGATCGCTGGATTTGCATATGTTGGCTGTGTACGGCTGCGTGCGAACGCGTGCCTTGTGACCAGGTCTGAATCAGGCCCTGAATATTTTGCAGTCACCTCATGCCTTGTTCTGTGATCACAATGAGCAAACACTGTTACAGTATGATGCAATCCTCAGTAATTGTAATCTGTACACTTTATAAATGAGAATCATCAATGATTGTAAGTAGGTTACATGTTTCATCAATATCTAGAATTAAAAGTTTCCTTACCTGCAACTACTATATCTGTGCCACGTTCAGATCCAGGGACAGGACTTCCTAGCCTTGTCCTCACCTCACAGCAGTACCGGTTACTGTCATCTGATGTCACATCTCTTATATGTAATGAGAGGTCCTCAGGGAAATTTACTAATGATCGTCGTCCAATCTTCTCTCTCTTATTCTCCTCTTTCCATGTTCTAATTACAGCATTATAATAGCACAGGACATTGTTACCCATCCTCCATGTGACCTCATGTATATTATAATGGGGAGTTGTATTATGGACATAACACGGTATAGTTATATTATCTCCCACTGCAGCAGGGACAACATCTGGCTGTTTTACAAAGAACTGATCTATAGAGAGAGGAGAGAAAATAGTCACACAGACAGAAGGGAGCTATGAGCCTGTACCTCCCCCTGCAGGGTGACACAGACTGAAGGGAGACATGGTCCTGTCTCTCCCCCTGCAGAGTTACACAGACAGAAGGGAGCTATGGGTCTCTGCCTCCCCCTGCAGGGTGACACAGTGACACCGATACAAAGGGAGCTATGAGCCTGGCCCTCCCCTTGCAGGGTAACACAGACAGAAGTTAGTTAGGAGTCTTCCCCTCCCCCTGCAGGGTGACACAGTGACAGACAGAAGGGAGCTATGAGCCTGGCCCTCCCCTTGCAGGGTGAGACACACAGAAGGGAGCTACGAACCTGTCCCTCCCCCTGCAGGGTGACATAGTGACACAACAAGAAGGGAGCTATGAGCCTAGCCCTTCCCCTGCAGGGTGACACAGTGGCACAGACAGAAGGGAGCTATGAGTCTATCCCTCCTCCTGCAGGGTAACACAGTAACATAGGCAGTGGCGGACTGGGCCTGGGGTCAGGGTGCCATCTGCCCCCCGGGCCGGTACAATGCTAGTATTCCACGGCCGTCTGGCTGTGGGAGTACTGTAAGGCAGTCGCAGATGGTTCTTCAGCTCGACGGGCGGCTGGCCAGCTACGCTTTTAGATAGAGCTGACTAGTTGCAGAGGCCAATCAAAAATGGCTGCCCCCATAGTAAGCTACAAAGAAATGGCCGCTGTCGACCAATGGGGAGCCAGGTTTCCTTTCCCATGAACCCTGGAGGATGAACTGTGTAAAAAGGGGGCGGGGCTTACCGGAGAGTCTGTCAGTGAAGAGGAGCTAAGTAAGAAGTTTGATGGCACCCAGGGAGGAGAGAGACAGAGAGGGCAGAGGTGAGAAGTGATCTGGTGTACAGGAGATCCTGTGCTTCCTGTCTTTTCTACCATTTTAGAAACCAGGTAAGTGGAGGGTGGACTTATATGCAGTGTATGTGTCTCTCAATCTCTCTCATCTATCTATCTTATACACCCACGCACGCAGGGGGGGTTTCTGAGTACCTAGAAATCCCCCATGCCAGCTTCTACATCGCTACGCAGCTGAACTATATTTTTTTTTTTTAAAGAGAAGCTCTGCTGTCATACTGTGCCGGCTGTCATACTGTGCCTGCTGTCATACTGTGCCGGCTGTCATACTGTGCCGGCTGTCATACTGTGCCGGCTGTCATACTGTGCCGGCTGTCATACTGTGCCTGCTGTCATACTGTGCCGGCTGTCATTCTGTGCCGGCTGTCATACTGTGCCGGCTGTCATACTGTGCCGGCTGTCATACTGTGCCTGCTGTCATACTGTGCCGGCTGTCATACTGTGCCGGCTGTCATACTGTGCCGGCTGTCATTCTGTGCCGGCTGTCATACTGTGCCTGCTGTCATACTGTGCCGGCTGTCATACTGTGCCTGCTGTCATACTATGCCGGCTGTCATACTGTGCCTGCTGTCATATTATGCTGGCTGTCATACTGTGCCTGCTGTCATACTGTGCCGGCTATCATACTGTGCCGGCTGTCATACTGTGCCGGCTGTCATACTGTGCCGACTGTCATACTGTGCCGGCTATCATACTGTGCTGGCTGTCATACTGTGCCGGCTGTCATACTGTGCCGGCTGTCATACTGTGCGTGCTGTCATACTGTGCCGGCTGTCATACTGTGCCTGCTGTCATACTGTGCCGGCTGTCATACTGTGCCTGCTGTCATACTGTGCCGGCTGTCATACTGTGCCTGCTGTCATACTGTGCCGGCTGTCATACTGTGCCTGCTGTCATACTGTGCCGGCTGTCATACTGTGCCTGCTGTCATACTGTGCCGGCTGTCATACTGTGCCGGCTGTCATACTGTGCCGGCTGTCATACTGTGCCGGCTGTCATACTGTGCCGGCTGTCATACTGTGCCGGCTGTCATACTGTGCCTGCTGTCATACTGTGCCGGCTGTCATACTGTGCCGGCTGTCATACTGTGCCGGCTGTCATACTGTGCCGGCTGTCATTCTGTGCCGGCTGTCATACTGTGCCGGCTGTCATACTGTGCCGGCTGTCATACTGTGCCTGCTGTCATACTATGCTGGCTGTCATACTGTGCCTGCTGTCATACTATGCCGGCTGTCATACTGTGCCGGCTGTCATACTGTGCCGGCTGTCATACTGTGCCGGCTGTCATACTGTGCCTGCTGTCATACTGTGCCGGCTATCATACTGTGCCGGCTGTCATACTGTGCCGACTGTCATACTGTGCCGGCTGTCATACTGTGCCGCCTGTCATACTGTGCCGGCTGTCATACTGTGCCGGCTGTCATACTGTGCCGGCTGTCATACTGTGCCTGCTGTCATACTATGCCGGCTGTCATACTGTGCCTGCTGTCATACTATGCTGGCTGTCATACTGTGCCTGCTGTCATACTGTGCCTGCTGTCATATTATGCCGGCTGTCATACTGTGCCGGCTATCATACTGTGCTGGCTGTCATACTGTGCCTGCTGTCATACTGTGCCGGCTATCATACTGTGCCGGCTATCATACTGTGCTGGCTGTCATACTGTGCCGACTATCATACTGTGCTGGCTGTCATACTGTGCCTGCTGTCATACTGTGCCGGCTATCATACTGTGCCGGCTGTCATACTGTGCCGACTATCATACTGTGCTGGCTGTCATACTGTGCCGGCTGTCATACTGTGCCGGCTGTCATACTGTGCCGGCTATCATACTGTGCTGGCTGTCATACTATGCCTGCTGTCATACTATGCTGGCTGTAGGGGGAGCAGCAGCGGCAGCGCACAGTCCCTCCTATGCAGTTCACATGGCAGCACCAGTATTGTGAGAGGCTGAGAGGGAGCTGCTGCCAGGTGACAGAGATCTGATGGTACTGCCGGCAGTCTCTCCTGTATCCAGCTGCACTGCAGGTCTGTGTATAACATGTGGGGTACAATGATGCCAGAGCTGTATTTATTTGTGTTTTTAAGTGAGAGGTTTGTGTCAGTGTAGTCTGTGTGTGTGTGTGTGTCTGTGTCAGTGTGTGAGTGTGTCTGTGTCAGTGTGTGAGTGTGTGTGTCTGCAGTCTTTTAGATTTTTTTTTGTCATTGATTGTGTAACCTAGTATTTGGAAACCCCAATTTGCAAATCCTGCATTTGCCACTGTCATATCTATCTTATATCTATCTATCTATCTATCTATCTATCTATCTATCTATCTATCTATCTATCTATCTCATATCTATCTATCTATCTATCTATCTCATTACTATCTATCTATCTATCTATCTATCTATCTATCTATATCATATCTATCTATCTATCTCATATCTATCTATCTATCTATCTATCTATCTATCTTTCTCTCATCTATCTATCTATCTGTCTATCTATCTATCTATCTATCTATCTATCTATCTATCTATCTATCTATCTCATATCTATCTATCTATCTATCTCTCTATCTCATATCTATCTCTCTATCTATCTATATACCTATCTATCTATCTATCTATCTATCTCATATCTATCTATCTATCTATCTATCTATCTATATATCTCATATCTATCTATCTATCTCATATCTATATATCTATCTATATATCTATCTATCTATCTATCTATATATCTCATATCTATCTATCTATCTCATATCTATCTATCTATCTATCTATCTATCTAATATCTATCTTTCTATCTATCTATCTATATATCTATCTATCTCATATCTATCTATCTATCTATCTATCTATCTATCTCTCTATCTCATATCTATCTCATATCTATCTATCTATCTATCTATCTATCTATCTATCTATCTATCTATCTCATATCTATCTATCTATCTATCTATCTCTCTATCTCATATCTATCTATCTATCTATCTATCTATCTATCTCATATCTATCTATCTATCTATCTATCTATCTATCTCATATCTATCTATCTATATATCTCATATCTATATATCTCATATCTATCTATCTATCTATCTATCTATCTATCTATCTCATATCTATCTATCTCATATCTATATATCTATCTATCTATCTATCTATCTATCTATCTCATATCTATCTATCTATCTATCTATCTCATTACTATCTATCTATCTATCTATCTATCTATATCATATCTATCTATCTATCTCATATCTATCTATCTATCTATCTATCTATCTTTCTCTCATCTATCTATCTATCTATCTATCTCATATCTATCTATCTATCTATCTATCTCTCTATCTCATATCTATCTCTCTATCTATCTATATACCTATCTATCTATCTATCTATCTCATATCTATCTATCTATCTATCTATCTATCTATCTATCTATCTATATATCTCATATCTATCTATCTATCTCATATCTATCTATCTATCTATCTATCTATCTAATATCTATCTATCTATATATCTATCTATCTCATATCTATCTATCTATCTATCTATCTATCTATCTATCTCTCTATCTCATATCTATCTCTCTATCTCATATCTATCTATCTATCTATCTATCTATCTATCTCTCTATCTCATATCTATCTCTCTATCTCATATCTATCTATCTATCTATCTATCTATCTCATATCTATCTATCTATCTATCTATCTATCTATCTATCTATCTCTCTATCTCATATCTATCTATCTATCTATCTATCTCATATCTATCTATCTATCTATCTATCTATCTCATATCTATCTATCTATATATCTCATATCTATATATCTCATATCTATCTATCTATCTATCTATCTATCTCATATCTATCTATCTCATATCTATATATCTATCTATATATCTATCTATCTATCTATCTATATATCTCATATCTATCTATTTATCTATCTATCTTTCTATCTATCAATCTATCTATCTATCTATCTCATATCTATCTATCTATCTATCTATCTATCTATCTATCTATCTATCTATCTATCTATCTATCTTATATATATATATATCTATCTATCTCATATCTATCTTTCTATCTATCTATATATCTATCTATCTCATATCTATCTATCTATCTATCTATCTATCTATCTATCTATCTCTCTATCTCATATCTATCTCTCTATCTCATATCTATCTATCTATCTATCTATCTATCTATCTATCTATCTCATATCTATCTATCTATCTATATATATCATATCTATATATCTCATATCTATCTATCTATCTATCTATCTATCTATCTATCTATCTATCTCATATCTATCTATCTATCTATCTCATATCTATCTATCTAATATCTATCTATCTATCTATCTCATATCTATCTATCTCATATCTATCTATCTAATATCTAATCTTGTATACAAATTATATCAGTGTGGCATAAACTTTGCAATGGGGGTTTTCATTCTTTATAATATTCATTGTCAGAATTCAATCAAGCGCGATGCTGAACAGCCCTGGGATTGAGCTCCTGGAGCTATTCAATTTAGCGCGCTGTTAAGTCAGAGAAAGCCGGTTCTCACAACTTAACCTGGGTGTTTAGTCTTGAGCACCAGTATTCACCGACTTCACCGCGTGGCTGTTAGCACTGTGCTAAGCTGGCAAACAGCCGTGCAGCCGGCAGTTTTGTCGGATTTCTCCTCACATCCCCAGGGGGTGCGAGAAGAAATCCTTTTGCCCAACCAAACATCGCGTTGAATTGAATAGCTTCAGGGGCTCCCTCCCGGGGCTATTCAACATTGCTTTGAATTGAATTCCCCTGCATGTGTGTGGACTTAATGTGTCTGTATGTACAGTATATGTGTTCAAACTAGGTACTTTTAGCAGGGCACTACGCCCTGCCCGTTTTGTTAACTATGAAATGCACCCTGCCCGTTTTGTGATTGATGAATTGTGCCCTGCTTTCTCCGGGTCAGGCACACACACTGTGGGACGGAGCTTTAGGGGAAGGTGTAACAAAGGGCCGGGCACAGCTGCTAAACCCAGTCCCCAAGAGACACACACAATAGATGGTATTTATTTATAGCTCTTTGTCATAACAATTTTACCATCATATACTTCATTGGCTATTTAAACCACACACACATTACGGAAACCATTGTTGTCACACCCATTTTTACATTGCATTCGCTAGTAGAAAAACTGGGCCACTTGCTTGCGTCTGCCCCCCAGGCTGAAAGTTGCCAGCCAGCCCCTGGACATAGGCTATTCATGTATCACTGCTTCGTCCTATACACAGAAGGGATTACAGTGGAGAAGTCTTAGATTTCCCCAGCCGTGCCCCAGCACTGTGTCAGGACCACTGCCCCATACACTAGTATGGGGAGAGCGATTCATAGATGCATACAAAGCTCAGCTGTCCATTTTGCTTCTACACTTTATATCTTCATCTCAGGATGGTGGTGACAGCGTCCTGAGGGGAGAAGATCAGGAAAGACAGCTGTCTCCTTGCCTTCTCCCCACCCCCTTCCCTTACACCAGCCAATCAGCGATGCTCAGGGTGAATATGGGAGGGAGAAACTCTCTCCTGCTCCATGTGTGTTACCAGCCGGGAGCCTGGGACACATCAGAGGTTCCCTTCCCAGAGAGTGTATAATAGCGGCCGGGTCACCACACTTTCGTCCTGCTGCTGGCTCACTCTGCACCCACCTCCGCCACATAGTTCAGTGGCCTGACATATGCATATGCAGGGTCAACACTGTATGCCAGCTCTCCCCATGGCCAACTTGTTGCCACCTGTAAAGCAAACTGGCACATGCACAGAAAGCACCTGCTTTCAGCCACTGGTTACACAGAGAGGACCTGCTTTCAGCCACTGGTTACACAGAGAGGACCTGCTTTCCACCGCCGGTTACACAGAGAGGACCTGCTTTCCACCACCGCCGGTTACACAGAGAGGACCTGCTTTCCACCACCGCTGGTGACACAGAGAGGACCTGCTTTCCACCACCGGTTACACAGAGAGGACCTGCTTTCCACCGCCGGTAACACAGAGAGGACCTGCTTTCCACCGCCGGTTACACAGAGAGGACCTGCTTTCCACCGCCGGTTACACAGAGAGGACCTGCTTTCCACCGCCGGTTACACAGAGAGGACCTGCTTTCCACCGCCGGTTACACAGAGAGGACCTGCTTTCCACCGCCGTTTACACAGAGAGGACCTGCTTTCCACCACCGCTGGTGACACAGAGAGGACCTGCTTTCCACCACCGGTTACACAGAGAGGACCTGCTTTCCACCACCGCTGGTGACACAGAGAGGACCTGCTTTCCACCGCCGGTTACACAGAGAGGACCTGCTTTCCACCGCCGGTTACACAGAGAGGACCTGCTTTCCACCGCCGTTTACACAGAGAGGACCTGCTTTCCACCACCGCTGGTGACACAGAGAGGACCTGCTTTCCACCGCCGGTTACACAGAGAGGACCTGCTTTCCACCGCCGGTAACACAGAGAGGACCTGCTTTCCACCGCCGGTTACACAGAGAGGACCTGCTTTCCACTGCCGGTTACACAGAGAGGACCTGCTTTCCACCGCCGGTTACACAGAGAGGACCTGCTTTCCACCACCGGTTACACAGAGAGGACCTGCTTTCCACCGCCGGTTACACAGAGAGGACCTGCTTTCCACCACCGGTTACACAGAGATGACCTGCTTTCCACCGCCGATTACACAGAGAGGACCTGCTTTCCACCACCGCTGGTGACACAGAGAGGACCTGCTTTGCACCACCGGTTACACAGAGAGGACCTGCTTTCCACCGCCGGTAACACAGAGAGGACCTGCTTTCCACCGCCGGTTACACAGAGAGGACCTGCTTTCCACCGCCGGTTACACAGAGAGGACCTGCTTTCCACCGCCGGTTACACAGAGAGGACCTGCTTTCCACCGCCGGTTACACAGAGAGGACCTGCTTTCCACCGCCGGTTACACAGAGAGGACCTGCTTTCCACCACCGCTGGTGACACAGAGAGGACCTGCTTTCCACCACCGGTTACACAGAGAGGACCTGCTTTCCACCGCCGGTAACACAGAGAGGACCTGCTTTCCACCGCCGGTTACACAGAGAGGACCTGCTTTCCACCGCCGGTTACACAGAGAGGACCTGCTTTCCACCGCCGGTTACACAGAGAGGACCTGCTTTCCACCACCGCTGGTGACACAGAGAGGACCTGCTTTCCACCGCCGGTTACACAGAGAGGACCTGCTTTCCACCGCCGGTTACACAGAGAGGACCTGCTTTCCACCGCTGGTTACACAGAGAGGACCTGCTTTCCACCACTGCTGGTGACACAGAGAGGACCTGCTTTGCACCACCGGTTACACAGAGAGGACCTGCTTTCCACCGCCGGTTACACAGAGAGGACCTGCTTTCCACCGCCGGTTACACAGAGAGGACCTGCTTTCCACCGCCGGTTACACAGAGAGGACCTGCTTTCCACCGCCGTTTACACAGAGAGGACCTGCTTTCCACCTCCGGTTACACAGAGAGGACCTGCTTTCCACCACCGGTTACACAGAGATGACCTGCTTTCCACCACCGGTTACACAGAGAGGACCTGCTTTCCACCACCGGTTACACAGAGAGGACCTGCTTTCCACTGCCGATTACACAGAGAGGACCTGCTTTCCACCACCGGTTACACAGAGAGGACTGCAGGAGAAGACTGGATCGCTGGAGCTCTCGTTTTCGGATTGCTTCTCCGGAAAGGTAAATACTGTATGCATGAATTTCTACTTAACAAAGCTCAATATCACATCAAACAGAGGAGACACAGTATATAGTGAAAAGTAACAATTCTCTTTTCACATTCTTTATGAATAGACCCCATAGACAGATGGAGATATAGGATATGACAGATGTGTTTTACCTTTGAAGTAAATTAAAGTTCCGGGACGATTTTGCCACTGTTCTGCTTTATCTCCGTTTCTTCTAACATTTTCTATCTTGACCTGACAGCAGAACAAGGGACCATCTGTCCTCCTCAGGTCCTGGATTCTGATAGTCGCTGTCCTCTGTTCCTTGGGGTTTCCCACCAATGAGATCCGTCCTGTGTAGTAATTATGTGTCCATCCTTCTGTGTGACTGTAAATGATGTAGTTTTCCCAGCAGCGTTTTGCTTTCCCTCCTTTCCAGTACACTCTGACCACTGTGGAGTTGTCCCAGTCCTTAGGATAACTGAAGGTACATGGAAGCGTCACTGATCCTCCTTCCTCCACCATTATTACACCTCGTTGTTCTGTACAATATGCCTTATGTTGGTCACAGTAGGCTCCTCCTAAAGGGACAAATATTATTACTTCTCATTAATAAAAGTTGCGGATGAAGCTGTTTTTTTACATCACACTTTTACCTTCTTACTGTTTCTTATTAGCATTGCTTTGTGTCACACTTACATTATAATTCCACATGAGCATGTACCGGTAACTCTAAGATTCCTTTAAATGTTTATTTCTAAAAGCTTTTATCATACTGAACAATATACATTTAGCAACAGGTTTACAAAAGACTGTGTAGAATATACTGGATACATACTGTAGGTAAGACAAAGTAATTCTAATCAAGGGCTCCATTTACTAACGACTTTGATTCATTACAAACTCATTGTGTATGTTTTTTACAGCCAGAGCTATTTATCATGACAGATATTGTGGTTTTTAGGCAGCACTATTTTAATTTCATATCAGCATAAGAAATAGCAGTGTGATACTATTTAACAATGAATGGTATTTGTCACTTACTGCTCATTGTCTTTAGGGGCCTATCCACTAGGCAACCTGAAAGACTGAACATCTAGCATTCAGTCCTTCAGGTCACCGAGATGCGGTGCCCGCACTGAATTGCGTTCACTGAACGTCATTCAGTGCAGGAGCCCAACCTCCTATCTCTGAACATGTCGAACCCGACGAGTGTCATCAGGTTGACTGTGATGTTCAGTAGATAGTTGGGGTTGGCAAGAGACGGTCATGTTCAGTAGATAGTCGGGGTTGGCATGCACATCGCTGGTCCTTGCCGGCAATGGATAGGCCCCATGAATATAAACTCGCCAGGGTTCAGTAGCTTTTACTGACAAACATAGAAACATAGAAACATAGAATTTGACGGCAGATAAGAACCACTTGGCCCATCTAGTCGGCCCCATTTTTAAACATATTGCCCCTGATTCAGAGCCGGACGCTCTGACCAGAGCGCTCGCTCTGAATCAGGGCCCACCTCCATTAATATGGAGCGTCCTCCTGGACGCTCGTATAGCTGTAGGTCACCACCCACAGCATATACGAGCGTGCAAAATGATGGAACTATGAGCAAAAGCCTGCGTTTGGGTTTTTCAACCGCAAGGCCAGGAGTGATTTTGGCTCTATCAGAGCCAAAATCACTCCCACTGACATCACTAGTGATGTCAGTGGGGCCGGCTTCAGACGGTAGGCGTTCCCTTGGGAATGCCTCTGTCTGGCAGGCATGCCCCCGGCACGCCCACCAAAGGGGGCGTGCTGTCAGTCACCATCGACAGCATGCCCCCTTTGATGAGACACTCCGAGCGAAGGAAAGTCCTTCGCTCGTTGGGTCTCGTGCATGCGCACGACGGAGCTCCCTCCGTCGTGCGCATGCGCAGTGGGGACCATCAACCCACTTGCGAGTGGACAGCCGCTCGCGAGTGGGTCTGAATGACCCCCATTGTTACCTCAACCCTTATTGATCCTTACTTCTTCTGAAGGATATCCTTATGTCTATCCCATGCATGTTTAAATTGCTCTACTGTCTTAGCCTCTACCACCTCTGATGGGAGGCTATTCCACTTGTCCACTACCCTTTCTGTGAAGTAATTTTTCCTCAAATTTCCCCTGAACCTACCACCCTCCAGTTTTAGAACATGTCCTCTTGTTCTAATACTTCTCTTTCTTTGAAGAATGTCTCCTTCCTTTACCTTGTTAAACCCTTTATATATTTGAATGTTTCTATCATGTCCCCCCTTATCCCTTCTCTGCTCCAAACTATACTAAGATCTTTTAGTCTTTCCTGGTACGTTTTGTGGTGTAGACCTTGCACCATTTTAGTTGCCCTTCTTTGTACAGTCTCTAATGTATTAATATCCTTCTGGAGATGTGGCCTCCAGAACTGAACACAGTATTGGAGATGAGGACGTACTAATGACCTATACAGTGGTATTATCACTTCTTTGTTTCGACTACTAATTCCTTTCCCTATACACCAAGCATCTGACTTGCCTTCCTCATTGCTTTGTTACAATGTTTGCTTGCTTTTGGCATTAAACTGTAGTTGCCACGTTCTTGACCATTCCTCTAGTCTACCTAGATCATCAATCATTTGTTTTACCCCTCCTGGTGTGTCTACCCTGTTGCATAACTTTGTGTCATCTGCAAAAAGGCAAAGTTTCCCTTCAATATCATTTGGAATGTCACAAATAAAGATATTAAAAAGCACTGGTCCAAGTACAGATCCCTGAGGTACTCCACTGGTAACAGTTCCCTCTTGAGACTGCATTCCGCAGGATCCCAGTTATAAGGCTGCAGCATCCGAGATTCTGCCCACAATGCACTGCTGCAGCTTCCTCCGCCCCCTCCTTTCCCGCTCTCCACCCATTTCCTTCTAGTCTCCACCCCCTAGTCTCCGCTCCCTTCTTCCAGCTCACTGCCACCTTCCTCCTGGTTACTGGTGTCCACACTGATCCTCTTCACTTTCTGGCAGCCAGAGGGGCAGAAAAATGCTGCTGGCTGCTTCAATACCGCTACAGCTCACCAGCAAATAGGTCAGTTATAAAGTCTGGTAAAAAATAACTTGCAGGCGAGTAGTAGCGCAAAATATAATAAAAAAAAACTCCTTAGTAAATGGAGCCCCTAGTCATCTAAATCAGAGGTCAGCAGTTAAGCTTAGTGTGTTCTTTATGTGTGTGGGGCCATGTGTGTGTACAGTATTTGTGTGTGTACAGTATTTGTGTGTGTGTGTACAGCAGGGCCGTAGCTAGGGTAGTGCAGCCGGTGCCATCACAAAGGGCACCACAGGTCAGGGGGCGCTGTTTGGGCCTGTCAAATTTCTGTTTATTATCATTCTTGCTTGTCGCTTCCTCTTATTTCATCCCCAGCATCTCCTGGCCTCTCCTATCTCTTCCCTGGCCCTTCCCCATGAAGCCATGACCCTTTTTTGGCGCATTATGTTCCTTTGAAAAATGAGGAGGGCGCCAATGCTCTTTCTGGCACAGGGAACCAAAAAGTCTAGTAACGGCTCTGGTGTACAGTATGTATATATGTGTGTGTACAGTATGTTTGTGTGTACAGTATTTGAGGGGAATTCAATTAGAGACGAAAAGCCATTTTCGCCTGTTTTTTTGCGAAAAATTTGCCTAAAAAAAATTTGCCAAATTCAATTCCAGGACAATTTTGCCTAAGTGTAAAGAATTCTCCAAAAAAAATTCTCTAGCTGGTGAAAAGAAATGCAAAATCTTTATTTTGGGGTGCAAACATGGGGAAACAACTTAGACCCCTTGGGACAGCCCCCCAAAGGACAAATCTGCAAAAAAACAAAAACAAAAACCTAAGAACACCCCAAAAAAGACATGTCATTTTTGGGGTGAAAATTGAAAAAGTGGGGGGATAAACATTAAAAGTACCGAAATAGGCTTCTTGGAGGTCCCCATGTATGGGTCAGGTTGTTGTGGGGTTTGCAGGTGCATGCAGCAGGTGGATTTTTCACGTTTTTTTTAAAGTTCATTTTAGAGACATAAATATATGCTAGCACCCATTTCCAAGCACCCCAAATTTGACAGTACTACTTATTTTCACCAAAAAATATAGCTTTATGCCATTCTTCACCACTTTTACCTAGACGCTAATAGCAAGCAATTTCCACAACTTAAGTACATAAAATAGTTTTATTAGGGCTTTTAGTACACATCTATATTGATTCCCTATGTTAATATATCTTTTTCTGGGGTACATATTGATTTCCCCTATTCTTTCAGTGCTTTTCGCCTGTTCTGCATTCGCCTATTTTTGTTTTCGCCTGTTTTGCAATTGAATTAGGTAAAAACCGAGGACGAGCACGGAGTAAATTCGCATCTGAAACAGGCAAAATGAAGCAAACAGTCGGACAAGCAAAAACTTCGCCTTTAATTGAATAAGGCTCTTTGTGTGTAAAGTATGTGTGTGTGCACAGTACGTGTGTGTGTA
Source organism: Taudactylus pleione (assembly GCA_031769625.1). Taxonomy (NCBI): domain Eukaryota; kingdom Metazoa; phylum Chordata; class Amphibia; order Anura; family Myobatrachidae; genus Taudactylus; species Taudactylus pleione. Next base: position 638,638 of record JAUIMM010000391.1, read on the forward strand.
CAGTATGTGTGTGTGTACAGTATGTGTGTGGGACCATGTGTGTGTACAGTATGTGTGTGTACAGTATGTATGTGTGTTTGTACAGTATGTGTGTGTACAGTATGTATGTGTGTGTGTACAGTATGTGTGTGTACATTATGTATATGTGTGTACAGTGTGTATGTGTGTGTGTACAGTATGTGTGTGTACAGTATGTATGTGTGTGTACAGTATGTGTGTGTACAGTATGTATGTGTGTGTACAGTATGTGTGTGTGTGTACAGTATGTGTGTGGGACCATGTGTGTGTACAGTATGTGTGTGTACAGTATGTATGTGTGTGTGTACAGTATGTGTGTACAGTGTGTATGTGTGTGTACAGTATGTGTGTGTACATTATGTATATGTGTGTACAGTGTGTATGTGTGTGTACAGTATGTGTGTGTACATTATGTATATGTGTGTACAGTATGTGTGTGTACAGTATATATATGTGTATGTGCACAGTATGTGTGTGGGACCATGTGTGTGTACATTATGTGTGTGTACAGTATGTGTGTGTACATTATGTATATGTGTGTACAGTATGTATGTGTGTGTGTACAGTATGTGTGTGTACAGTATGTATGTGTGTGTACAGTATGTGTGTGTGTACAGTATGTGTGTGGGACCATGTGTGTGTACAGTATGTGTGTGTACAGTATGTATGTGTGTTTGTACAGTATGTGTGTACAGTGTGTATGTGTGTGTACAGTATGTGTGTGTACATTATGTATATGTGTGTACAGTGTGTATGTGTGTGTACAGTATGTGTGTGTACATTATGTATATGTGTGTACAGTATGTGTGTGGGACCATGTGTGTGTACAGTATGTGTGTGTACAGTATGTATGTGTGTTTGTACAGTATGTGTGTACAGTGTGTATGTGTGTGTACAGTATGTGTGTGTACATTATGTATATGTGTGTACAGTGTGTATGTGTGTGTACAGTATGTGTGTGTACATTATGTATATGTGTGTACAGTATGTGTGTGTACAGTATATATATATGTGTATGTGTACAGTATGTGTGTGGGACCATGTGTGTGTACATTATGTGTGTGTACAGTATGTGTGTGTGCATACACAATCTGTGTGTACAGTATGTATATGTGTGTGTACAGTATGTATATGTGTGTACAGTATGTATATGTGTGTACAGTATGTGTGTGTACAGTATGTATATGTGTGTGTACAGTATGTGTGTGTGTACAGTATGTGTGTGGGACCATGTGTGTATAGAATTTGTGTGTGTGTACAGTATGTGTGTGTAACAACAAACCCACAATGCACTATATACAATACAGAAAATTGAAATACAGATGAATAAGCAGATCCTCCAGATAGATCCCGGACAGTAATGGATCTACTAATTAAACTTAAATATAAAACAGAACAGGAAGGTGACCATTAGGCCTGATTCAGGTCTGGACGGTATTTTGTGTATTAATGCAGTTTTCTGATTATTGAAAACTGCGCATGCACAGGATCCATTCTGCATATATGTATATATATAACAGGTCCTGTGATGTCACTCACAGAGCCCCCAAGCTGTAACATGAATGACAGGAAAAGAATACCCAGGCGCTTAAAGGAGTTGGTATGTCCCTATAATCACAAAGTGACTGAATGAGGTAGTCAGCCTCATAAAAGGAAAAACTATAAGTATAAAAGCAGTCGCAGAGATTACAAGGATATAAAGCTCAAGCCAATCACCAAATAATGAATACATGTCATTTATTTATTATGAAAGACAATAAAATCACACATGTGATATTGCATAAACCACAGTAAATTGTGAATTAAAAAATCATAGGCCAGTAAATATCTGTGCATACAGCAAGATTAAAAAACTGTAATACTGATCTCAGATATAGATACAATTAATAAATCTTTCCTTATAGAAATGAGCATATAATGCTAAGAACTCCTGATGTGGGCTCCTGAATAGAAGAAGTTTAACAGTAAGAAAATCCCAATAATGTTACCTGCGGGCTCCAGTCTTTGGTAGCATGAATTTGAAGAGGGTATTGGCACCTATTACCTGGCTGGTACTGCACTCAACCTGTCCAGTGGGGAGCGACTTAGATGAAGAGGACTAATTGCTTGAGTGATGCACTGTAATATGGGGACACTTACCTCCGTGCCATCCGGTCTGGTCCAGCAGTGTAAATGGATGGTCAGGTATGCAGAGGATACCCCAAGGCGTACTGAACACTTCTGTCCTGCAATAGAACCGCCGTCAGGTGTACAACAAGGTCCGTCTTACTAGCTCCCACGAGACTGGAATTGATGTGTGAGCGGGAGCGTAACGGCCGTCACCTGATAAAGTTGTTCAGCGGGTGCAGTGTGGGAGCCGTCGCTGGGTTCAAATGAGCCAGTGAAGCAGGTGGATGATCGGAGTGAGCCGTGCCAAATGTCCTGAGATTGCAGACAGTAACCGACGCATTTCAACGTCACATGGGCGTCTTTGTCAAGGCGGATACATTGTGATCAATTTCCAGTGTTTAAATAGTATACCTAATTGGCCTGATTTAATACAGCTTTATTCACTTAAACAATTAGGCAATTGGCTTGAGCACTTTTCTTTACTTTAGAATATATATATATATATATATATATATATATAAATCGATGAGAGATGTCAGAGGGATATAATATATATCCATTATCCTAAAAGGAATCTGAATATCATTTCAGAAAGATTGTTGTCACATTGTTAATCCTAGAAAACACACTTTTTCTTGCCACTATTAAACTCATAAATATCTGTTAAATAGACTTAGAGAAAAAATATACATTTGCATATATCTAGACACATACATCAGCACAATCGACTGTTAGGTTCCATAATGTAACCTTTCCTATTTTAATTAAATGGTAAGAAAAAGTGAAGAAAGTAGATATGTGCGCGGGAAATCATGCAGCAGATCAGTGAATGACTGTAGGTATCCCAAAGCCTATATACATCAAAGTGAAAAAGTAGGTAGAAATCACATGACCTGCGCTGGATTGTCAATCAACCTAGGTATGATTCTCAGGTGGTTTCTCGTTACTGGATATAACCTGTATGTAGTATATATCTCTATGAGGTGACCTCTCAGAGATCATGGCCTAACCCAGAAAAGATCAAAAAAGTGCATATAGTGAAGCACGTTTTAATAGACATAAATAATACATATAACATAACAATAAAAAAAGATTTTATCCCTCCACAAGAGGTAATCTGTATCATGAATGCAGGAATATGCAGCATATATTCCCATATAAGGATTTGAATTCAACAGTTGAGTGGGATGAAAATTACATTATGGTGACAGCAGATGTTAAGTCACTCTACACTATAATTGATCACCAAAAAGGCATTAAAGCCACTACAGAATGTCTTAGAGAGAGTGATTTGGATAGCAGCCTACAAGAATTTTTGATAGAAGGGATCCAGTTAATTTTAACCAACAATTATTTTGTTTTTAATGACGTCTTCTATCTTCAGAAGGTGGGCACTGCGATGGGCACCAGGTTCGCTCCTAGTTACGCTAATTTATTTATGGGTCAGTGGGAAAAAGAATATATTTGGAACCACAACCCTTTTGGAGCGAGCCTGGTGTCCTGGTTACGATACATAGATGACGTCTTTTTTATATGGAGAGGTGGAAACACTCTTTTAAAGGACTTTTATGATTATCTTAAAGATAATGTTTTATATATCGAATTCACTTTTTTAGAGAGTACTAGCACTATTAATTTTTTAGACAACACTATTTTTATAGAGGATAATAAAATGCATACTATGAACTATTCTAAACCTACAGATTCCAGCTCCTATATTGGAATAGATAGTTGCCATCATTTTAATTGGCCACGTTCCATTCCGGGTGGACAACTCAGAAGGCTAAAGAGAAACTGTAGTCGCCCTGAGGTTTTTAAAACACAAGGAGAAGAAATTAAACAAAAATTTGTAGCATCCGGATATAATACCACGGTAATTGAACAAACTATTAAAGATGTGGGACAAATAGAGAGAAATGACCTTCTGAAAAAGAAAATGGGGAAAACAGAGATCAAGTCCCCAGCCCTGGAATGGGCATTTATCACTTCGTATAGTAGCCAATACAAAATATTGGAAAAATCATTGAGGAAACATTGGATAATATTACAAAAAGATCCAATACTTGGCCCTCTATTACCAAAAGTACCCAAATGCATATATAGGAGAGTACCCAATATAGGCTCCCGCATAGTTAAAAGTACATTACATAAAGACGGAAACATAGGAAAAGTCTTATCTAAAGGTTTTTTTGAAAGGATATGGTAGTAACAAAATCATAGAAGCAAGCATTAATGGGAAGAGATACCCCATAAGAGATTTTATTACGTGTAACACTAAAAGCGTTATTTACGCAATAGAATGCAAATGCAACCTGTTTTACCTCGGCAGAACTTCCAGACCTCTGAAGGTCCGGATTGGGGAGCATTTGCAAAACATCTGAAAAGGATTGGAAACTCATGCTCTCTCATGCCATTTTAAAAAATGTCATAATAGTAATACAGATGATATTGTATGTTTTATGGGTTTGCAAAACACAAAAGGCCATTGGAGAAGAAAGGATTTGGCCACACAGCTAGCAAAAGCTGAAATGAGAACGATTTTTGAATTAGGAACCTTATATCCAGGAGGTATAAACCTGGATTTTGAGGTTAAATGGTTCCTCTGACCTTATGTATTACTTCATATCCTTTGCACATTCACACTTTTAATACCACTGCAATTGGGCACTGCAGGCTCACCTTTATCCTTACTATCGCACTTTATATGTCACATGTTTTTAATTGTGTATTTAATGTATAGAATGTTATTTATTATTATTTTGAGTATTAATTGATTGTATCTCCTTCATATTTATTGAGGATTGTGTCGCCAAGGATTGACATACTAAGTGGGCGTCTGTGCCACTGGTGAGATGCGAATATGATCGTGAACAATTGTACCTATATGTAACCATGACTACGATATACAACACCACCGGACATGACGCTTTGCAACAATAGCCAGTCCTCCTTGTATTCAAAAGAACTCAATCTGTGTATTGGGGATGCCGGAAACAACGTAACAGTTAGAGGAAACACGTGTCCACTGCCGTAAAGGATCATGGACATTGTAGTTGGTCTATACTTAGGGATCAGCTGCGGCGGCACGGTGATTGGATAGTGTCGGTAGTTAAAGACAGCGCAGCACAGATTGGAATTCACCTTGAAATAGATCCCAGCATATGGGATCGAAACGTGTTGGTGTTCTACTGGTTACCCTTCATGGACGTTTGCTCTGCGGAGTTGAACTGGAGGATGCAGTGAGCAGTGCCCAGCTGAAAACCACTTCCACTGAGATTTCACTACACACTCATATTCATTGGACTATATGGTAATTGCACAACATTGTCCATGTGGGATATCTTATATGGGAATATATGCTGCATATTCCTGCATTCATGATACAGATTACCTCTTGTGGAGGGATAAAATCTTTTTTTATTGTTATGTTATATGTATTATTTATGTCTATTAAAACGTGCTTCACTATATGCCCTTTTTTTGATCTTTTCTGGGTTATGCCATGATCTCTGAGAGGTCACCCTCATAGAGATATATGAGATAAGATCGATCGTGTGTGATGGTTAGAACCACGAATTAACACATTGAGTATATATCAGGTCTAGAGTTGCTATTTAGTTGTTAGCGATTTGCTATTTAATTCCCTTAATACAGAGCTCATCTGCTATATGGATACCTTAGTAGTACATCACAATTTTGATACGTCTACATCAGGGGTCTTCAAACTTGGCCCTCCAGATGCTGTGGAACTACACATCCCAGCATGCACTGCATATAGTTTTAGCATGCTGTTATATCAAAAAGGTGGCAGTGCATGCTGGGATGTATAGTTCCACAGCAGCTGGAGGGCCAAGTTTGAAGGCCCCTGGTCTACATGATACCACTTTTTAAACTAAATTTGCATTAACAATATGCCTGCTTTATCGTTAAATGCATGCCAGATGCACACTAGCTTAAACCGAATTATGACTAACAACCTCCCTATCAATTAATTAATCAGAGCATGTATGGTTATGCTACCTTGAATTGGTAATAACATCACCACTGGCTTCTCATTATATATGCGATTATGCGCATTAAATACAGCTTAATAATGATTGACATGCTTTCTACCTAATTGTTGGACATTAACAATGATTGACAAGCTTTTCACTTAATTGATGGACACTGTCAATTGACAATTACCCACATCGATCAAGCAATAAACAATTAAAAAGAGGTGGGACTTTTTTGACTATTTATAACCCCAGGATTTAGACCCATCCTCATGCCACATTGCTTTGAAGAAGACCCTAAGAGGGTCGAAACGCGTTGCAGTACCTGTTACATCAAGCGCTATCACTTTTGAGACACACCAGGACTTCAGCTCACACTCGCAGCAGAGGCATCACGATTAGCCACATACGCACACGTGACCCGGAAGCCGTCCACCAGTGCAACAGAGGACTTCAATCAACTAAGCCGGCAGGGGTAGAGCGGGATCCCGGTTGAGCCCCAGGAGGTAAGTCTCACACCGGAGGGGGTCACGGCGCCTGGTTCCCCATCGAGCCGCCGCTGTCAGATCTCCTCCCCAGGCTCACGCAGCCCACCCCGTCATTGCTGGCGGCGCGCATCCATTCAATCGGACCTGTGCCACCATGGAGTTCGGAGACGGGCAGCACAGCCCTGAGACTTGCTGTCCTGCTTCCACCACACTCCCGTACTCCTACCCCAGGAAGATCAACACCCCAGGCACGATATATCATCCATTAGCGGGACGCCGCTAACTTCAAACAATAACATCTGCAGCACATCACGGTTTTTGTGGATCATACTTTTTTCATACCATCATAATTACAGCTGCTCGTCTACAAGTACACTTACATGTATTTAATATCCCGCAAATCATCAGTTACAAGAGGTTCCCTACAAAAGAGCAACCTGATCAGTTGCTTTAGTTTCACCTTGTTCTTTTATTGCTTAAATAGACCACTGACCCATTTATCTCTGCTGCCTAAGTGACATTAGACTTTCACTCCTTGTTTTTGATGTGGAGAGCCTGCTCCCATCACTTTGTGATGCACATTCAGTCTTATCATCAGTAATTATCATTATATATATGATTCTTTATATTCATGCCAGTTTTGTCTGTATTTTTTGTTTATGCAAGCTTCTCATAGTAGGTACTTGAACTTATTTTTGGTTGTATGTACATATCGTTTTTGAGTTCTTTAGTAAACCTATGTTTCATATTATAACAGCCTCATCCATCTATAATTTCACACTGCATTGTAGTACTATACATTGCTTCGCATTACACTACATTTAGAGGTTTACAGAGCGTGTTTTTACCTTTTTACTCCGTATCTATATAGGAAGTCAGATACTCCTTCCCAATAAACGCAGCTCCCCCGTACAATAGGCTACAGTTCAGTGCACAATTGTACTTTTACCTCCCTCATAGAGATATATACTACATACAGGTCATATCCAGTAACGAGAAACCACCTGAGAATCATACCTAGGGTGATTGACAATCCAGCGCAGGTCATGTGATTTCTACCTACTTTTTCCTATTTTACTTTCTTGTTATTTTTTCTATATTCTTTATTCATTATTTATCACCATATATTTTTAAGAGGAAGAGATATGTATATGCATATAATCTCTCAAACCCTTATCCAGAGAGGGATATATATACTAATGTCTATGTATGTGTACAGACCATGCACCTGAATCACATGTATAAAGCAAAAAATCTATTTATTAACACACACATATAAATAATATAGGTGAGTGACTAACCCCAGTCTCTTAGTTTGATACATGAGAAGTCACAGTTCCGAGAGAGAGAGAGAGAGAGAGAGAGAGAGAAAGGGTCCGGCACTCTCACTTTTGTGTGTATCAATTGCTGGGGTGTTTTCCAGGGTAGCTTTGATAGTTACCCACTAATATCTTTACACTTTCATCATGTGATGAAAGGAAGACACTCTCCAGACTTGGCTTGAAGTTTGCAATATTAATCAGTTTAATAGGACATACCAAATTAATTTACCAATGTTTCAGTTCATTAAAAACCTTTGTCACGGCATCTCAGTATTTCTTAAACATCAGCAAGTTTTAACTGTTGGTCCCATGGGTCAGGTGTGGTATGTCTTTCTCTGAGAAACTTCAAGCCAAGTCTGGAGAGTGTCTTCCTTTCATCACATGATGATAGTGTAAAGATATATATGTTTGTTCCAAAATGGTCTGAAAGTCTATGTTTATCGAACCTCTTTTTGATATTTTCCGGAATGTTCTGCAGTAACTATCTATGTTTCTATGGAGAACTACCAACCAATAAGCTTCTAGCTGTCATGTATCTAGCACAGTCTGAAAATGACAGTTAAGGTTGCTCTGGGCGACTCCTCCACTTCCTCTCTCTCTCCATAGCTTGATACATTTCCCCCTACAGTACAGGAAAAATGTGCATGTATTCTGCTTTATTCCTCTATGACTGTACCTACAAATAAAGTAGGATATTGCATTTAAAACATAAAGTGATCACTAACCTTGTATAGAGAATAACAGCAGAAGGAGTTTGGTCACTTCCATGCCTGGGCAAATGAGCTACTGACTGAATCATTTCCCACAGCTTAAAGAAATGAACCCACCCTATTTCCTGCCCACTTCTGCTTTTCACAGTTGCAATTGTGCCTACTGTATCATAATGTTCAATGTAAATAGATACAAACAGCTAGATGCTGATAATTTGTGAGTTTGTGGGGCTAACCGCACGTTCCAGCACCTTTATACAAACATGAGGGCGCAATATATATATATATATATATATATATAAGATAGGTGAGCTCCATCTGTGTGTTAGTGGCCACATGTATTGTTATGCGATGGAGTTGGATGCACAGTGGTGTGTGAATGGAGGTTAGTCCACACAGCAGATGACTTAATTAAGTTGAAAATACCAGGGAGAGAGGAATTGGGGAGATTAGATGAGCACAGGATAATGAAGTATTATCAATATGTATATATGGCATAATAAGAGAAATCCACAATCATCAAGGTCCAACGCCCTATGGTCAGTAGGGATATAGGGACATAAGAAAGTGGAGGTGCTCCCCGGAGAGTATGGATCATTAGGAAAAGAACAAGAGGAAAGAAAAAACTCTCTAGTTGGGGTCACTCTTAAATATCAGTCAACAACTAGTTAATATGTAACATTTAATAGATATGCATTAAAATGGCTGCCATATTGCAGTACAAATCCTTAATTACAATATTAATAGGACGTACAAAAACAAGACAAAGGTCATTGGACTGACCTATAAGTGGGTTAATTCAGAGAATTTACCATAAGATTACACCAGTAATTTCCTTTTTCTCTGACATCACCCCGCTGATTAATATTTCACCTTGCTTTCTATATGTCAACGTTGTTTTTCATGTTTCATGTTTCGTTTTGTCTTGATTTTGTACGTCCTTTTAATATTGTAATTAAGGATTTGTACTGCAATATGGCAGCCATTTTAATGCATATCTATTAAATGTTACATATTAACTAGTTATTGACTGATATTTAAGAGTGACCCCAACTAGAAAGTTTTTTCTTTCCTCTTGTTCTTGACTTAATTAAGTTGTAGGTTTATTAACCAGGTAGAAGCAGATAGCGTAAGACACAGATACAGGCTGTAGGTCTTTAGCAAATCTATAATGGGTGTAAGGTGTGCAGGTGGACAGGGGTATGTAGTCATACTGTAAATATTATGAATATATTTAGTTCAAAATGTCGAAATCTGCAATATATTAATATTATACATTTAACATTAGATATATAACAGTGTTAGGGTTATGGTTAGGGCTATGCTGTGGCTTTGGTTATGCTGTGGTTTTGGTTATGCTGTGGTTAGGGTTAGGCTGTGGTTAGGGTTAGGATGTGGTTAGGGTTAGGGTTAGGCTGTGGTTAGGGTTAGGCTGTGGTTAGAGTCAAGCTGCTGTTAGGGTTAGATTGTGGTTAGGGTTATGCTGTGGTTAGGGTTAGGATGTGGTTAGGCTTATGCTGTGGTTATGCTTAGGCTGTGGTTAAAGTTATGCTGTGGTTAGGGTTAGGCTGCTGTTAGGGTTAGGCTGTAGTTAGGGTTAGGCTGCTGTTAGGGTTAGGCTGTGGTTAGGGTTAGGCTGCTGTTAGGGTTAGGATGCTTTTGCTGTTAGGGTTAGGCTGTGGTTAGGCTATAGTTAGGATTAGGCTGCAGTTAGGGTTAGGCTGCTGTTAGGCTTAGGCTGTGGTTAGGGTTAGGCTGTGGTTAGGGTTAGGCTGCTGTTAGGGTTAGGCTGCTGTTTGGTTTAGGCTGTGGTTAGGGTTAGGCTGTGGTTAGGGTTAGGCTGTGGTTAGGGTTAGGCTGCTGTTAGGCTTAGGCTGTGGTTAGGGTTAGGCTGTGGTTAAAGTTATGCTGTGGTTAGGGTTAGGCTGCTGTTAGGGTTAGGCTGTGGTTAGGGTTAGGCTGCTGTTAGGGTTAGGCTGTGGTTAGGGTTAGGCTGCTGTTAGGGTTAGGCTGCTTTTGCTGTTAGGGTTAGGCTGTGGTTAGGCTATAGTTAGGATTAGGCTGTAGTTAGGGTTAGGCTGCTGTTAGGCTTAGGCTGTGGTTAGGGTTAGGCTGTGGTTAGGGTTAGGCTGCTGTTAGGGTTAGGCTGCTGTTTGGTTTAGGCCGTAGTTATGGTTAGGCTGCAGTTAAGTTTATGGTTAGACTGTATTGATGACATTCATACTGCCAACATGGATAAAGTCAACATGTTGATCTACTGACTTTGAAACCCTGTTGGGGTACACATGTAGACATGGTGAATGTTGGTTTCATATACCTCCCCCATGGACAAGGACCCTAAACATCATCTGGTCATGAAAATCTGCTTTTCTCTAATGTCTACAGAATGCAGAAAACAAACACACTAAGACAATTATTTATTATTATGATGTATTAACGATAACCAATATTATATTATATTAACAATAACTAATGGAAACATAATGCACCCAGAATTGCCCATAGTTTAGCTCTATGTATATTACCGTATTTGTTACATTCTGGTGTCACTGTATAAAATTCATTAGTTCAAAAGTGTTAGCAAACACAGTTCTGTATAAGCAATATATTTGATGTTACTGTGCACACACAGTGTATGAGATACTCATAGCCCAAATACCACAAGCATGAGCCGGAGCAGTAAGAATCGGTGCAGCCGCCAGGAAAATCAGAGCAGGGCTCAGCTAGGATCCACAAGCCATAGTGCAAGTGAGAGGGGATGGAAGGTGGTGCATCGGCGGCACGAGTGACCTATGGCGTAAGGGGCAGTATAAATGAGAGAGATGTTAGTCAGCACCAGTCACTCTCTGAGAAGATCCCAGAAAGGAGAAGTACATACCCATGGCTGCCACACGGACATCTTCTGCTATGTTGCCGTGTACTGTCTGAGGGGAGAAGAGTTGTCTCACAGCCCATTACCTGTATCTGTATGAGCTGCTGCAGTACCTCACACCCACAGGAGGGGGAAGCAATCTCAGAGGAGCTGGCCAAGGTCCTGATGCTGGAAGAGCCCAAGGGGTCTATTCATTATGTTATATATTATATATATATATTATATTTAGGATTAAAACTTCTAAATATAAAATGAATTATTAAATATGATTTAGTTGTTTTGTAAAGGGCTAAGTTAGGTCAAAGTAAGGACTGTATTTTATAATGTTCCAGTCAGTATTAAGAGAGGAGGGGGCTTGTGTACACTCCCTGTCCGGGCCCCCCTCTCTCCCCGGCTGCCGTCAGTACACTAGTCTATTCCCAGAGTCTACTGCACATGTACAGCTCACAGCAGCCATTTTCCCAGTGATCTCCGACTGCACATGCACAAAACGCCGGGAAAATGGAGGTGGCAGCCATTTTCCAGGCGTTTAGTGTAGGTAAGTTTAACTAAAGAAGTATGAGTGAAAAACATGCGGGCCCCCCTGGACCCAGAGGCCCGTGTGCACCACACACCCTGCACCCTCATATAAATACGCTCCTGGTTCCAGTGACTCCTAATATAATAAGAGGAACTGTTTATAACAGGTGGTTCATTACTACATGTACATAAATGCAATAGATATTGTGTTCCTTCATAAATGGTATAAGTGATGTTTAATAGTAGAGTTTTGATTCAATTTTGCAACCATTAAAGTAGCTAATGTATCTTTATTGAGCAAAGTGAATTTACTCCATTTGCTGTACAGATCAGTAAAAGCTAAAAAGCAAGTAACTTTGCACCTTGGTAAAACCGTGCTGCACTGCAGGGGGCAAATGTATGTTTTTATGTCGGCATGCAGGGTAAATACTGGCTGTTTTGTATATAGCCCACAAATGTTGGGCAGTTTTATTCTTACACTGCAATTTAGATCTGAGTTTGTACATGCCCTTCCCAAATCTAATGCTGGGTACACACTGGCCGATACACTGGACGATCAATTGATTTACCAATATATCTGCTGCCCGTTGGCCAGTGTGTACAGACGATATGATCACATTGGCTGTGCTGCACAGCCGATGGACAGATACGTCTGCAGACATACAGTATCTGTCCATCAGCAAGTGTGTACAGGCAGTCTGCAGACATACAGTATCTGTCCATCGGCAAGTGTGTACAGGCAGTCTGCAGACATACTGTATCTGTCCATCGGCAAGTGTGTACAGGCAGTCTGCAGACATACAGTATCTGTCCATCGGCAAGTGTGTACAGGCAGTCTGCAGACATACTGTATCTGTCCATCGGCAAGTGTGTACAGGCAGTCTGCAGACATACTGTATCTGTCCATCGGCAAGTGTGTACAGGCAGTCTGCAGACATACTGTATCTGTCCATTGGCAAGTGTGTACACTGTACAGGCAGTCTGCAGACATACTGTATCTGTCCATTGGCAAGTGTGTACAGGCAGTCTGCAGACATACTGTATCTGTCCATCGGCAAGTGTGTACAGGCAGTCTGCAGACCGCCCGCACACACACAGTGGCAGCTAGGATTTGCACAAGCAATAACAGGGACATGGAGTTTAATGTACTGATGGTTTTCACTAGGATCCCCCGCAAGGAGATATGGACCTAGTTGTGCACAGAGGCTCTGCTATTTTGGTTTCATCCCCTTGGATAGTATATACCAGTGAGGCTTGCACCCTCTGCACCCCTAGTGACACCAGTGGTTGTGCACAGAACACAGGTTTCGAGCATGATAGTAGTGTGGTTAGCTAGCCAAGTCAGGTAATGGAGTGGGATTATCCTTGCATAGACTCTAGGGGCCTTTGAGCTGGGGCAGGCTGGGCTGGTGCCATCTACATGTGGTGTTCAGCTGCTCACTCCATGCATAGGGGAGCCAACTGCGGGGCAGACAGACAGAGATGATCCCCAGCCACTCTGATTGGCTGGGGATATGACACTAATTGATTGGCTGGGGATATGAGACTAATAACATCTTGGAAGTAGCAGAGGGGAGTGGAGAACCAAGTGCGGAACATCTACCTTCTGACCTGGGAGGTAGAAGCTGGGTGCAGGCACGGCATCCCCGACCCCTTAATGTCCAGTACATTATTATCCCTGTACTAGTTGGGGGAAGGTGTCCAGCTGAGTTGGTGCCTTATCCTGCACATGCTGCTGTCAGACATTATAGTGTCATGCTGACATTACTGCTCTCGCACAAAGTTCCTCATTCCCAACAATTACTTCATCCACCAGTTTCCTTTCACTTGTCTATAAATAAACTTCAGGGAAACAAATTTATTTAAGTACAATAGATCCATAGTTTCACACTTTTGGGCCTGATTTAGAGATGGACGGAATTGCACAGCGGCACTCAAGCGGCACACAAGCGGCTGTGCAATTCTGTCCATTTAAAATACTGTGGCCCCCATGCTTTCGGCGGGAGAGGAGGAAGGAGAGGAGTCCCCTGTTACCAGTGGTGACGAGGACTTTGTGGCACAGATGAGCCTGGAGGAGGCTGTTGTAGAAGCCAGGAGGCTCAATACGAAAATTGGTTACACAAAAAAGAAAAGAAATAAGGCACATACCTGGGAGAAACCGCGGCTGCGGGGGCTGATCGTGGAGCTCACTGATACCCTGGACAGGGTGAAGGAGTGAGTGAAGTCCCTGAGGCAGGAGAGGCAGAGGATAACTGCTTCAAGCGGATTACCAGCAAACCTGACAGCGGGAGAGCTAAGTGCAGCATCCCAGGAGGAGAACCCCTTGATGGCTGAGATTAATCGGCTAGAGGAGGACGCGGACGTACCTGTAACTGCCGAGTCTGGAGATGGTGACGTGATGGGGACCCCGAGTGTGTGCACTGTTGCAGCTGGAGATCCAGTCAATGTGGAAGTCGGGACGGAGATCCTGGGGAGCAGCAGCAGCAATGGTCTAAACGTACCTGTTCCCGGTGATGATACAGCGGCAATGAGAGAGCCTGAGGCTGGGGGAGTATCTGGCGTCCAAGGTCCTGATGGCAGCAGTGGCAGCGGAGGTTTCCAGTGAAGTTGGAGGTCTGGATCGGCTGATCGAGAAGGGCGTCGCGGCAGAACGGCAGGTAGGTGGAGGAGTGGGGGACCCCCGTGGCACGGTGGAGAGGTCCGCTTGGATTGTGGAGGGTGTCTCCACCGTGCTAGGGGATGTTTTCCAGGGTCCGGATTCCTCTGCTGTGATTCCGATAGGTAGGCAAGGGCCCCCGGTGCGGACCGGGGGAGAGGGGACGAGAAGGGCGCAGGCAGATGTGGAGACTGGTTTCCCTATTGGGCCAACGGGTCCTGTGGTTTCCTCAGGGTCCGTGGTGGCTACGGGGACAGATAAAGATACATTGAAGGTGGCAAGTAAAATAAAATCTGGTATTCTGGCACAAGGAATGCCATGTATGGAAAAGGAGCTATTACAGCCTAAAGAAAGAGCTTTGTTGAATATAATGTATGGGGAGTTGGAGACCCCAGCCAGGGTTAAAGCTGCTTTAGAACTTATCAGTAAAAACCAAGGACGGAAGGAGATGAACAGTAGTAACGTTAATAAAGGAGCATCTGTATCTGGAATAAATAAGACTGATGCGGGTCTGCATGCTGGGAATGATGAATCCCTGGAAGGACAAAATGTGACTAAAAAATCTTATGCTGGTGTATTATCAGGGGAGAAGAGTGAGGGGAGGAAATTTTTTTCTAGAACCGAGAGTGGGAAAGGAATTACAAGAAGGAATGTAATCCAATTTAAATGGGAAGGGGAGGGGGAGGTGCCGGGAAAGGAGGGATTTTTGAATATGATGTTTACCCTGAATATCTCTGCTGTAGATCTGTTTGCATGTATTCACCCCCCTAGGTCAAACTAACTATGGCATGCAAAAGTTTTGGAGTATGTGGTTAACTGAAAAAACAGAGAAGCCGTATTGTGACTATGTTGCAACATTAGTATCCAGGCAGGATGTTGTAAAATTAACTATATTAGTCCGGAACGAGTCGATTCCGGAAAATGACATAAAATACTGGTTATCCAGGCACTGCGAGGTTCTGTCAGTGCTAACGAAAACAGTTTATACAAAGGGGGTGTGGGGGGTGCGTATACGGTTCAGGTGAGAATTTTAAGCACTGCATTTGGGGCAAATCATCTACCATCTGCCACTTATATAGGAAGGGACAGAATCCAGGTATTCTATCAAGGTCAACCTAAAACGTGCTTTAAATGCGGGAATACACGTCATTTGAGTGGAGACTGCGGAGTAACCAAATGTACGCTATGCGGGAAAATAGGGCACACTTCAAGGATGTGTAACAGTGTCAGATGCAACCTGTGCGGGCAGGAGGGACATCCATACAGCAGGTGCCCAGAGGCAGACATATGTGAAGAGGAAGGGTCAGAACAGGAGGTGGAGGTGGAGGGTAGGAAGTTGAGAGGGTCGGTGGAGGTGCAAGAAAGGAGGGTGACAAGGTGGAGAGTACCAGAGCAGAGGAAAGAAGATGAAGAGGTGGAGGATGGGTTTCAGGAGGTTAAGAGGAAAAATAAGAAGAAAAGGAAGGTGGAAGAGGGTTTAATTTTGGCAAATAGATTTGACGTGTTCTCAACAGACGAAGAGGAGGAGGGGGAAATAGTAAGACAGAAGGGGGAGCTGGTTTTTTCTCCTAAAATAGCTAGAAGGAGGGGAAAGAAAAGTGGCTTGAAAGAGAGTGTGGGAGAGGGATCAGGGACTGGGAAGAGGAGGAAGGAGGGGGAGAAGGAGGAAAGAAGACAAGGGAAGAAAGGGAGGGCGGAAGAGGACCCACAAGATTTGGAATGGGATGAAATGGGAACAGAGTTGCAGGGTGATGTAGGGAGAAGGGAAAGCCAAGTGGCAGAATGGGAGGAGAAGGAGAAAGTTCCTCAAGAAAGGAACAAGGAATGAATTGATGTAGACCCTGTGGAGGAAGTTCCTCAGGGGTCTGTGGATCCTAAGCCTCCGGATCCAGGAGGGCTGGGAGTGGTGATGCGTTTTGGGGATGGGGATGGTGACGGTGATGGTGTGAGAGTGGAGGATGTGGGGGAGGGGGGCCCCCTAGGGAAAAGTAAGGAAAAGGTAAGGTCGGTTCTGCTTTCTATAATCTAGAAATATGGATCCCCAGCC
The DNA here is from genome assembly GCA_031769625.1 of Taudactylus pleione. Taxonomy (NCBI): domain Eukaryota; kingdom Metazoa; phylum Chordata; class Amphibia; order Anura; family Myobatrachidae; genus Taudactylus; species Taudactylus pleione. The sequence goes on from JAUIMM010000391.1 coordinate 655,374, forward strand.
CATACAATGTGCCACGATTAATGTGGCTTCCATTATTTCCGATCGTGCTCGCTTTATGGCCTTTGATTTTTTCAGCACAATTGAGGTTGATTTTTAGTTTTTGCAGGAGACAAGGATAAGTAAGTTGGATGCCCTCCATAGGATTAAGAGGGAGTGGAGGAGGGGTCCATCTTACTGGTCTCTTGTGGCCGAGCTGTACGGTGGGGTGGCAGTGCTTTTTACTGGCATGGTAACCATACACAAGATTATAGAGTTACAGGTAGGCAGGTGTATCATTTTGGTTATCACTCTGAGGGGGCACGACCTTAGGTTGATTAACATCTATGGTCCCCAGAAGCCATTTGATAGGAAGTGCCTCTTTAGAGAGATAAAACAGTTCCTCTTCTCAGCTCAGCAAATTGTCTTTGGAGGTGATTTTAACACCGTGATTCGGCCTAAAGACAGGGGAGGCGCAAGGACAACGTTGAGCTATGATTCAAATTATTTAGTTAGGATGATTAGGGAGGCTGGTCTGGTCAATGTGCATATTCGCCATTTTCCAGATCTCACCGGGTACACATATTTCAGTGGTAGTCGTAGGTCAAGAATAGATAGGTTTTTTGTTAAGGAAACTCTGAAGACCTTGCCTCCTGAGGTAAGGTTGGTGGAGTTTTCGGATCACTGTTTTCTGAGTGTAACCTTGAATGCGGCACAATCCCTTCAGAAGGGCTGGGTGATGTGGCGTCTTAACTCAGACCTCCTAAAGGAGGAGGGAGTTAGACAATCCTTTAGAGATTTCTTTCAGGCACAGGAATCGCTGTTGGAGGCAGGATGGAGTAGATCGGAGTGGTTGGAGGAAGTCAAAAAGAGAACTCTGAGTTTCTTTAGGCGATCTGTAGCAAAAAAGAACTTGAGAAATAATAGTTCCTACTATTTTTTGAGAAGGAAATTGGACCTCTTAATCTCTGAAGAGGGAGATAGTGGGGAAATCTCCCAAGTAAAGGCTCTGATGAAAGATTTTCAGTATAACCGGTTGGCATCTTTGGTTCTGGAGAGGGATTATGGGAATTACCACTCACCAGATCCCTATCAGAACTGTAGGATGACGTCTGAGATGAGAGAGATCAGAGGTTTGCGTGATAACCAGGGTACCCTTCATGAAACAAAGGAGGGTATTTTTGGGTCATTGTGGACTATTACTCTGACCTTTTATCAGAGAAATTACTTATTAGAGAAAGGATGGAGGTCTTTCTTAGGGGAACACCTGGGCTTGTGAGGCCTGATGTCTCTTTCGACTGCTTGGAGAGTGATATAGGGGTGGAGGAGGTTAGGATAGCGATTGAAGGGTTATCCGTTAAAAAATCTCCGGGCCCGGATGGGTTAACGTCAGAGTTTTATAAAACCTTTTCAGATATTTTGGCCCCGCGCCTTGTGGAAGTGTTTAATGAGTATTTGGGTGAAGAATGTCTTCCCCCTTCCATGAGGTTGTCTGCACTTATATTGCTCTACAAGGATAAGGATCCCCTGTGTGTTGAGAACTTGCACCCCATAGCTCTTCTCAACACAGATAGGAAGATTTTGGCAAAAATAATTTTTAATAGGCTGACTGAATTTACAGAATGGCTGCTTTCAGCCTCTCAGCATTGTACGGTGAAAGGCCGTAGTACCTTTAGTGCTGTCCTTGGTGTCCGGGAGGTCATTGAGCGGTGCCGTGCCGAGAGGTGGGGAAAGTATTTGCTAACATTGGATCAATCCAAGGCTTTTGACAGAGTCAATCATGAATACCTATGGAGGGTACTGGAATGGTATGGATTTCCGGCGAGGGTGGTGAATTGGCTAAAAACAATATACAGATAGGCCGAAAGCTTCCCACTTGTGAATGGTTGGGTGGGTGCTGCTTTTATTGTAGGTTCTGGGGTTCGTCAGGGGTGTCCCTTGAGCCCTCTTCTGTATGTATTTGCTATCGACCCCTTTATAAGGAGGTTGGAGTATGGTGCAGTGGAGGGGGTGCAGCTGGGCCCTGGGCCTGCACTGAAAGTTGTAGCCTACTCAGATGATGTCACGGTGTTTCTGTCTGAAGAGGCAGAGGCACGGCGGGTGGAAGAACTCATCAGGATGTATTCTGAGGCATCATGCTCCAGGATAAACCAGGAGAAGTGTGAAGCTTTCTGGATGGGGGAGGAAGGGACAGAATTTGACCTTCCGGACAGCCTCCCTCGGGCCAGTCCACAGATAAAAATTCTAGGAATTTATTTCAACCACGGTGATTATGGCACCCTAAATTGGGAGAAGAAGCTGGAAATTGCATCCCGGAAAGTATCTGTTTGGAGAAGATGGAAATCTTCCTATAGGGAAAGGGTTGATTTATGCAAAACCTACCTGATTCCAGTGTTTCTGTATGTCAGTTATGTCTGTTTTTTGCCTCAGTCCATGTGGTCCAAGATGAATTCATTGTTTTTCCTGATGTTTTGGGGAAATGGGATGAATATTATCAAAAGAGGTATCACCTACAAATTGAGGGAAGAGGGAGGCCAGAGTATGGTCAACCCCGTAGTATTTTTTGTGACAACTTTTTGTAAGCTAAACATAGGGAGTCTGTTTTTAGAGACTCCCCCTCAATGGGTAGAAGGTCTCGGGGAATGGGCGTTTCCCTTTCTCAAAGAATGGATGGAGGGAGGTCGAATTAAGATACCCCAAGTTAGGCGAGGTTACCTCCCGATCTACGTGATCCTGTGTCTGAAAGTGATGAGATGGTGGGGTTTGGAAGTTGGTGATGTGAGAGGCTTGGCCAGGAGGGAGATGGGGCTAAGAATTCTGTAGACCTACTTCTATGTTCCGCTGGCCCTAAAGGACTGCCCGGGTGAGATGTGTTCGGAGGGATTAGCTCTGATTAATTCTCAGAGGATTCCTCTGAAATTTAGAGACATCGCCTGGCTCTCCTTCCATGGAAGGCTCTACGTTAGAGGTAACCATAAAGTAAGAAGTGCCGATGATCGTGGTTGTCTACATGAGGAGTGTCTAGGGGAGGAGGAGACGATGGATCACTTCTTCTGTAAGTGTCCCTATAACATAGAGGTTTATAAAGGAGTTTCAAGACGCTTGCGTATCTCTTGCCTTTCGGGGCTGAGTTACCCTGAATGGGCTTATGGGGCATTCAAGGGGTATGGTAGATTTGATTTGTGCACAATTTTTTTAGTTAGCTTAGTAGTACGGTATTACACATGGAACACACGATGTCAATTGGGTATTAGGGGTAAAGTCCTTCCCTGGATATCGGTTGTTGGGGAAATCTTGCATGAGGTGAAACGGTTGATGGACATGGACAAAGGAAGAATGGACGCCGTCAGTTGGTCACGGTTGTGGCGACATCTGAGGCCCCCTTGAGTGGGTAGCGAAAGTTCGTTCCTGAGTCCGTTGTAACTGGAATCTGTCGTTTCCTGTCCTTCACTTTGTATTAATTAAATTACAGAGGAATGCTTTACATACATCTGGATGATTGACTTACCTTTTTGCTACTTGGGTTGGTGCTGGTGGGACGAGTGGATGGTGGGGGGTGAGAGGGAGGGGGGATGGTCATTGGGTGTGAAGTTGGGGGCGGTGAGGGTAGGAGCAAGGGTTATTGATATAATGTATTGAGATGCATTGTTGATTTGATGAAGCATATATTGTGTTATATGTAAATATGTAAATACTGTAAAATGTGTTTTTATGTATAATTATACGGTTGCATTTTGTGTAATAAACACAGACTATTACTATACATGACATTACTATACATGACTATTACTATACATGACTATTACTAATTACTATACATGACTATCACTATACATGAATATTACTATACATGACTATTACTATACATGACATTACTATACATGACTATTGCTATACATGACTATTACTATACATGACATTACTATACATGACTATCACTATACATGACTATCACTATACATGACTTTCACTATACATGACTATTACTATACCTGACATTACTACACATGACTATCACTATACATGACTATCACTATACAAGACAATACTATACATGACATTACTATATGTACATGACTATTACTATACATGACTATTACTATATGTACATGAATATCACTATTAATGACTATTACTATATGTACATGACTATTACTATACATGACTATTACTATACGTGGCTATTACTATACATAACTATTACTATACATGATATTACTATACATGACTATTACTATACATATCTATTACTATACATGATATTACTATACATGATATTACTATACATGACATTACTATACATGACTATCACTATACATGACTATTACTATACATGACTTTTACTATATATGATATTACTATATATGACTATCACTATACATGACATTACTATACATGACATTACTATACATGACTATTACTATACATGACTATCACTATACATGACTATTACTATACCTGACATGATTATTACTATATGTACATGACTATTACCATACAAGACTATCACTATACATGACTATTACTGTACATGACTATTACTATACATGACTATTACTATACATGACTTTCACTATTCATGACTATTACTATACATGACTATTACTATACATGACATTACTATACATGACTTACTAAACATGACTATTACTATACATGACATTACTATACATGACTATTACTATACATGACATTACTATATATGACTATCACTATACATGACATTACTATACATGACATTACTATACATGACTATTACTATACATGACTATTACTATACATGACATTACTATATATGACTATCACTATACATGACATTACTATACATGACATTACTATACATGACTATTACTATACATGACTATTACTATACATGACATTACTATACATGACTATTACTATATGTACATGACATTACTATACATGACTATTACTATATGTACATGACTATTACTATACTTGACTATTACTATATGTACATGACTATTACTATACATGACTATTACTATACATGGCTATTACTATACATAACTATTACTATACATGATATTTCTATACATGACATTACTATACATGACTATTACTATACATGACTATTACTATATGTACATGACTATCACTATTAATGACTATTACTATATGTACATGACTATTACTATACATGACTATTACTATACATGGCTATTACTATACATAACTATTACTATACATGATATTACTATACATGACATTACTATACATGACTATTACTATACATGACTATCACTATACATGACTATTACTATACATGACATTACTATACATGACTATCACTATACATGACTATTACTATACATGACATTACTAAACATGACTATTACTATACATAACTATTACTATACAGGATATTACTATACAAGGCTATTACTATACATATCTATTACTATACATGATATTACTATACATGACATTACTATACATGACTATTACTATACATGACTATCACTATACATGACTATTACTATACATGACATTACTATACATGACTATTACTATATATGACTATCACTATACTTGACTATTACTATACATGACATTACTATACATGACTATTACTATACATGACTATCACTATACATGTCTATTACTATACATGACATTACTATACATGACTATTACTATACCTGACTATTACTACATGTACATGACTATCACTATTAATGACTATTACTATATGTACATGACTATTACTATACATGACTATTACTATACATGACTATTACTATACATGACATTACTAAACATGACTATTACTATACATAACTATTACTATACAGGATATTACTATACAAGGCTATTACTATACATATCTATTACTATACATGATATTACTATACATGATATTACTATACATGACATTACTATACATGACTATTACTATACATGACTATCACTATACATGACTATTACTATACATGACATTACTATACATGACTATTACTATACATGACTATTACTACATGTACATGACTATCACTATTAATGACTATTACTATATGTACATGACTATTACTATACATGACTATTACTATACATGGCTATTACTATACATAACTATTACTATACATGATATTACTATACATGACATTACTATACATGACTATTACTATACATGACTATCACTATACATGACTATTACTATTCATGACATTACTATACATGACTATTACTATACATGACTATTACTATACATGACTATCACTATACATGACTATCACTATACATGACTTTCACTATACATGGCTATTACTATACATGCTATTACTATACATGGCTATTACTATACATAACTATTACTATACAGGATATTACTATACATGATATTACTATACATAACTATTACTATACATGATATTACTAAACATGATATTACTATACATGACTATTACTATACATGACTATCACTATACATGATTATTACTTTACATGACTATTACTATACATGACTATTACTATACATGACTATCACTATACATGACTATCACTATATATGACTTTCACTATACGTGACTATTACTATACATGACATTACTACACATGACTATCACTATACATGACTATCACTATACATGACAATACTATACATGACATTACTATATGTACATGACTATTACTATACATGACTATTACTATATGTACATGAATATTACTATACATGACTATTACTATACATGACATTACTATACATTGTTATTACTATACATAACTATTACTATACATGACATTACTGTACATGACTATTACTATACATGACTATTACTATACATGATATTACTATACATGACTATTACTATACATGACATTACTATACATGACTATTACTATACATGACTATTACTATAATTGATTATCACTATACATGACTATTACTATACATGACTATTACTATACATGACATTACTATACATGACTATTACTATACATGATATTACTATACATTACTTTTACTATACATGACATTTCTATACATGACTATTACTATACATGACTATTACTATACATGACATTACTATACATGACTATTACTATACATGATATTACTATACATGACTGCTGCTATACATGACATTACTATACATGACTTTTACAGGTCCCAGTAGACATTGGGTGTAGGATATGCTCTGGCAGACATAGGTATGCTGCATACTTGGAGATCGCAGAGGAGATGTAAAAGTGGGAGAGGTGGAGGACATCATTCAGGAATCTCGTCATCACAGCCCGCCCCCTGGTACCACAATTTGCAGCATGGGCAGCGGTGGGCGGGGCATTGATGGAGTGATTTGGCGCAAACCATGTTGTCTCGCCTCGCACCTGCTGCTTTAGATGGAAAGTGGGTGGGATCCGGGAAGCTTGTCTACTTTCCCAGAAGTACAATAGGACTCCTTGAAAATTGAGTTGCTCCCAGGCATTCCAGGATTGTACAAAAGGTTAGAACGTTGTGGCTGCAGCTCTAGTAAAATCATATATTATATACTACTGTTATTGTGGCCAGTAGGGTGAGCAGTCATATTGTCACAATTCACATTCAAATGTAGACACTGCAATGTCCAATGTTTATAAATGTCAAAGGTCCTGATCCATTACGGATCGCTATTGCAAGCGCAGCTGTGATTACGCACGCAGACCCGCTGCAAAAATATGCTAATGAATGCAATCAGAATGCCATCGCAGGCAAACACCAAGATGCCACTTCCCCTTGCTCACGTCCGTAATACCTTGCTAATCTGCAAAAACATCGGTACCATCAAGTAACATCGGAGCCTCACTGACACTTGCACAAGGTCAGACCTTACTCAGAAATTGCTAATCTTCCTCTACGCAGTGAGAGCTCAGGCTTCGTATGCAATCACAGTGGCTTTGTGCACGCCCCTGTAATGGCGGTCAAACGGACAGACACGCCTGCATTTCGCCAACACTCCCCTCTGTCAACACCCCCAAATGCTCACTTCCTGTCAATCACTCTGCGATGGGTGTGCTTGGTCTCTGCAACCGCAGTACAATCACAGTAGTGCCTTTGCGCACTGGAATGCGGAGTACGCAGAAATAGGCTGTCTGCATGAGTAATCACTATAGTGATCCGTAATGAATCAGGCCCAAATTTCAGAATGTCGACATTCAACATGTCAGCATTATGAACATATCAGCGTTAGGGTAAGGGTAAAGCTGCATACACACACAATGATTTAGTCAATGAACGATTTTAGTAAACGATTTTCGTTCATTTGTTCAAGGGAAAAATTAACGAAAATCGTTTACTAAAATCGTTAATTTACTAATTTTTTTGAACTACAAACGATTTTTGCATATTCCCTTACTGAAAATCGTTGAGCTGGTCAGTCTGACTGAACTACCAACTACAAACTACAAATGTGAATGCACATGAACGATAATCCTTCATCGTTTTAACTCAGAAAGTGAACGAATGAATCATTCAAAAAATCGTTGTGTGTGCATGCACCTTTAGTGTTAAGCTGGATGTATGGTGTCGAAGCTGGATAATTGGCTGAGACAAGATCAGCTTAATATTAGATTGTAATGACGCCATCTTGTGACTGGCCGCAAGACGCAATCTTAGAAAATTAGATCTGCAAGATGCCATTTTGCGAATGGCCGCCCAAGCGCCATTTTAGATAAACTCACACGTAAGTACATATGGCGATGTTACTATTAGCATCATGCGACCGCATATTTTTCTATTTCTCATTCACACATAAATACGCACAATTGCGCTGTTAACATGTCGCATATTAGCGAATGCATAAGGCTCAGTATGAACCCGCTGTTTATTAGCTTAATGCGCACGCATCTGCATGAAGTTAACTAGCATCTTTTCCCTAATCCCTAATACTTACATAAAGCACACTTACATAAAAGGTTCCATAGTTTTAAAGTATAAGATCCAAGTTTTATTAATTTATTACAAATGCAGTGAAATAAAGACAATTTTGGTATGTAAGGTTTAATACGTGATAAGTAAGCCATGTTTGATATTATACTGACCTGCACTTTCTCAACAGTATTCTGGTATCATCGGTGTGAAGATCGCAACATGCATTCTCAACTTATTGACCACAGAGACTTAAAGCACCGGAATGTACATTGTATGACCAACTGTTTGGATTTGCATGAGGCGGGAAAACGGAGGCAACAAGCTGTTAGAGGCAGTTCTGTGTCCATTTGAATCAACCTGTTAAATGCTCTGTAACAGATGCACCCGTATTGGGAACCAATGGCATCAGCAACAAGCTTCTCTTTTGTGTTGTCTGTTTCTGTGAGAGTATAAATGTGTGTGTAGTGACCCCAGTCTGGAGTCTTCTTGCTGAATGCTGATAGACGGAGGTTTCTTGCTGATGCCGATATCTGGTCCAGAGCGCATGCATATGTATAACTGTGCTTGGGTCTGTATAATTCTTTGAGCTAAATTGTACTCAGGGCCTGATTCAGGGCCGGACGCTATTTGCGCTCGCTCGTCCAGAAAAAAGGGGCTGGCTATTTAAATTAACCGTTCGCTCTTTGCGGTCTGTTCACGCCTCTATGTCTGAACGAGCGAACAAAACAGGCGAACGTAATTTTGAAAAAAACGCCCCCTGGCCGCTCGCATCATACGTCATGTCCGCTATTTATTAGATTAATCGAGTACAACGGACGGCTTATGAACTGCTCGCTATTCTTGTGGATGGTTTTTCCTACCACAATCATGTGAGCAGTTCTAACTATAAAACAACCAAGTGACGTGGTAGATGATGCTGCTTTGTTAATTATGCACTCCCATTAAACGCCCATTTTGACCGTTTGGCACGCCTGCGTTCGGATCTCCACTCCCCGTTTTCAACACCTTCCCCTGTTACCACCCACAAACGCCTCATTCTGTCACTCAAATTAGCAGGCATTTGCTATTTAGCGAGCACACGATTTTTTGCCGCACTGACTGGTTCGCGCATGCGTATTAAAATCCGTATGCATGCGCAGTTGTGCGAACATCGGTCGGAACGAACGAGCGGCCGCTTGCGAGTGGCTCTGAATCAGGCCCTCAGATCATAGCGTGTAACTGACTGTACTTTTACTTGAATAATACTTTGTGCTTTGGAAACATATGTTCCAGGTCTAAGGTCTTTATTTACTGTATGTCTACGTACACAAATAAGCGTCAATCTTAGAGGTTTATAGGCAGACTTTAGAAGGTATAGGTAGGAGCGTATAGAGGTTCAAATTCAGTATCGTTAATGGTTAGCTTTAGGGCTAGATATGGCTGACTTTTTCACTATCCACATGAATAATGTTTTTGTCGGGTTTGTTTTGCCGACATTGACCATGTTGATTTTTATCATGTAAACACTGAAGAAATGTCATTACGAGAAGAATGTCGACAAAACTGTGTCCTGGCACTGCAATGGATGCACCAAGCTGGTAGTGGCTCTGCCGCCTCTGGCATTGCTGCAGTGTCTTCTGGGTCACTAGATCAGTGAGTTGTTACAATACCTTAAATACCCCTAGTGCCAAAACTTCCCCTCCCACTGCTTAACCCTAATGTCGGCACTGTGCAGAAGGTCGTCATTTCACATGTCATTGTGAACATGTTGAATTTCTGCGTATGTAGACATGTTCCATGTACATTGTGATTTAGAACATGCACAGCAGGGTTGCCTACCTTTAATATTCTCTTCCCGGGAGAAGCCCGGGTAAGAGAAGCAGCAGGGGGCTGACGGGGGCGGGGCTTGATGATTCGCATCATTAAGCCCTGCCCCCTCGCGGTAAAATCGCCGCGATTGGGCACAATTTACATAGGGGGCGGGGCCAAATGCTGTGATTCATGCAGAATCACAGCTTAAGCCCCGCCCCCTTCACTGAGACCCGCGATTGCCGCGGGTATTCTCCTAATTCTGCCCACTTCAAAAGGAAGTGGGCAGAATGCGGGAGAAATGCCTACCCTTCTGGGGGTGCGGGGGGTTACCCGAAAAATCAGAAGCCTCCCGCGAAAACCGGGATGTATGATGCACAGTATGATAGCATGGAGGATAAACTCCGCAAATAGGTGTATAATGAAATCACTATGAGGCCGTATGTTTTTAATACATTTTCATTCTTATAATATTTTTTAGATCTTCACTACAAAGTACTTAACAAAACACAACGCAAACATAACAAATAAAGTCTTACAGTACAAAACATGACATAACAGGGACAACAAGCTGTAAACCACTGCAGCACATGCTGTCATAATACCCACAAAGCCTCACCAGCTGAACCCAAAGGTTGGCTGCTTGCATGTTTTAAGAGAGGAGGGGGCCCATTTGGAGACTCAGTGTGGGCCCCCTCCTCTCTCGTGCAGTGCCGCAGTGGCTGGTGGGTGCAGCAGATTCTAGCTTAGTGCCAGACACAACTGCACATGTGCGGGTCTCTGGGAAAATGTCACCCATGACGTTTTCCCGGGGACACCAGTACTGCGCATGCGCGAGACACTGGGAAAATGGTCACCACCATTTTCCCAGTTATGTTTGCTGTTCTGCAGTGCCGACCGGGCGCTGCAGAGCAGAAGTCTCGAGACAACAGATGGGTAAGTATAAAGACTAAATGGGTGCAGGGCGTGTGGTATGGATCCAGGCCTACGTTCAGACGACCAACCCCAAACGGCCCTTTTTTGTCAATCACTTTTTCATGGGAAATCACAGTTCCGTCTAGTTTGCATACGCACACTGCGATGCATACGTATGGGCTGAACGCAACAATCGGCCATTTGCGTGCAGATAAGCAGCTGCGTTCCTTGCTCTGAAACAGGCCCTGTGTCAGTGTTGACATGTCAGCTTGTAGACCCACCTGCATACATTTATTTTTACACGCACGTTTCCTGTACTGTATGTGATGGTCAGACACTGAGACACATGAACTTATTCATAGAGATGTGATCTCACTCTAACTGCAACAGCCACAGACAGGGGGAAGAGCATAAACCAACAGACATGATTCCATAGTTACACAATTAGGGGAAAGGCACAAAATGAAGGGTTTGATTTCATATTCAGCTGTGTTTGTAATGGTTTCAGTCATATCTCCCTACTGTCCTGCATTCAGCGGGACAGTCCCGTTTTTCTTGGACTGCCCCACTGCCCCACCCGTGGGCCGCTGTGTCCAGCGGTGGGGGGGAAGTTGGGGAGAGCACATAGCATAGCAGCGGGTGTGCAGAACGTGAACAGATGCCCTGAGCATGCACACGTCATCTGTTCACCTGTGTAGGGAGAGAATGGGTACGCCCCCTATAATAACATAAACGGGGGTTTCTGTGAGGCTCCGTCCTGTTTCTAAAAGGCCCCACCCCCTTTTTGGGCATGTGTGCCTTCAGCGTGCAAAGTGTCTCTCTCTGTTGAACACAAAAGTTGGGAGGTATGCACTTTTTGTTATAGATATTTTGTGTTCTTTTCTATAAATATATTGGGCTTGATTCGGAGCTGTACGCTATGCCGATATTTACGCAGTTGGGCGATGTTTTTATTACGGCGCATGCATCTAAGTCACATGGTGCATGCATCCCGTTGCCTTCATGTTGTCATTCGCAGGGCGGATTTAGACATAGAGGAGCAGATGTATGAAGGAGTGAAAAGAGAGGAGAAGTGTCCCAGTGGAGAAGTTGCCTATGGCAACCAATCAGCTTTGAGGTTGCATTTATCAAATACATACAATAAAACGATAGGTGGAAGATGATTGGTTGCCATTGGTAACTGCTCCACACTTTTCACTGCATCGTACATCTACACCATTGTGATTGACAGCTACTGTATGGGGCATTTGTGGGAGGTACTGGTGGCATCAAAATGTGAGCTTGTCACAGTCCATGCATAGGCATGGTGGATCCAGTAACTGCATCTTTGTATAAAGTTTCATTGGTGCTGGCATCTCAGTTCTATCGTCCCTTCTGTGTGACCATGGGGTTACTCAGAAGGCAGATGATTGAATGAACTGCGACTGATGCTGCACCATATTCCGCAGATGCTGTCACATTTATGCAGATGCTGTCACATTTCTGCGGATGCTGTCACATTTCTGCGGATGCTGTCACATTTATGCAGATGCTGTCACATTTATGCGGATGCATGTATTTGCAAAGCCACAAGTGGCATCTGAATATATCTCCCTATAGTTGCCACATTAGCATTTTTTTGCAGAGCCGCAGCGTACATTTTCGCATTTGTGACGGGATTAGATTACAACTCTAAATCAGGCCCATTATCACATACTGCAAGAGCCCAGGCAGCAATGGTCTTTGTCCCTGTGTCTGCGTCCTATGTTGAGACTGGTAAGCGCCTATGGTTGATCTGCCACATCCTGCTCTCTCCATAGGAGCGAGCCCACAGCTTGCTTCCGCATTTAGGGCCTGATGCAGACCCGCTCGCGAGTGAAGGACGCTCGCAAGCGGGTCGATGGTGGCTGAATACGCATGCGTACGACGGAGGGAGCTCCGTCATGCGCATTCGCGAGACCCGGTGAGCGACGAGGAATTCGTCGCTCGGGGTCTCGCACCAAAGGGGGCGTGCTGTCGATGGTGAGTGACAGCACGCCCCCTTTGGTGGGCGTGCCAGGGGCGTGGCTGCCAGACTGAGGCGTTCCCATGGGAACTCCTACCGTCTGAGTCCGACCCCACTGACATCACTAGTGATGTCAGTGGGAGTGATTTTGGCTCTGATAGAGCCAAAATCACTCCAGGGCTTGCGGTCACCGACACCCTACCACAGTGTCTCGTCGCAAGCCCGATGGTCGCGATGGTCTTGACCATCGCGACCGTCATCTTGAACGCTCACATAGCTGTGGGTGGTAACCCACAGCTATGCGAGCGTCCAAGAGGCCGCTCTATTTTTAGGGAGGAGGGCCCTGATTCAGAGCGAGCGCTCTGGTCAGAGCGTTCGGCTCTGAATCAGGCCCTTAGTTTTGCGGTCATGTGACCGCTGACATGTTACTTGGTGCCAAATTCAAACCCTGCCTCTTATATTACTCCTCTGCCAATAGAGCAGTGACATAGTGTTATGTCCACCTTTCTGTTCTCCAGCATTATTGTTCCTAGTTCCCGATTGCTTCTCCATGTTACAGTTCTAGCTTATTTTCTGATTTTGCTTCCCGTCTGCTCCTCTGACACTTCTTCTTTGGATTCCAGTATTCAACCATTGGTTTGGCATTGACGATTCTCCTGGATGTCCTACTGGTACCTGCATCTACAGATCTGGTTTTGGCCCACAGCTTGTATGACTATTCTCCAGTATATGTTCTGGTTAACAGTCTGTCACACTAAGTACACACTCAGAGGGCCAAGACCTTACTGTCGAGCGTAGCAAATCTTAAATACCCTTAATCCCTGAGTTTGTGACAGTATATGCTGGCCAACAAAATAGATTCAGCTGGTAAACCATCACCCATGCATCTACTTCATAATCTTATTATGTATACAATACATATGGTACTATTATTTACAAGGGAAACTTTTTTTTGTAAGATTTAGTGTTAAGAAAGAGGAAAACAAATATTACTACATAAAGTGCGAGAGTGTGATCGATGTGAGTCCACCACGTGGATGCCTGGCAATATACCTGGAGGAATCAACTGGCACATCTCCTATGGTACCCCAAATATATTACAATAATTATGGATAACACAGGCCCGTCGTTACCTGGTTGAAAAAGGATATGAGGAATCAGCTTTTTTCTCTGACAACAACCTTCAGCAGCACATTAGTTATTCCTCTTGTCCACACCACAACAGAGAGGCCAGGAATCCCACCCCCAGACACAGTAAATGCATAACCAGGGAAAGGTATAAAGATTTACTTTAACTTTTTGGAATGAACACCTAAATATTTCTGTACTCTCAATTATACTGAAGAAGAGTGACAAGGCCAGGGACTGTGCCTACTGAATCAATTTCCAGGCCTCGCAAGCCAGCCAGAGTAAGCTGAGGCCCGGCGCCATCCACCTATGACCACATATGCTCTAGTACACGCATATACATTTTGTTTCTCTGCCGGGATTATGATATTTGTGCCTTGCCTGGGTATTACCTGTATACTGCATGATAGCACAGACCTTTTATGTGTATTATTGCATTCATGTGTTTGACAAAGGCAAGACAAAAGTTGCCAGAGGAGTAGTGGGCTGTAATATTAGCTCCCTATCATAAAGGGGAAGCCCAGAGGGCCTATGTGGATTTACTAGTGTCAGAAGCAGAATCCTATCCTCGCTAGGATTGGTGTGATGGGTGGTGAGCCCGGTCATGTATGCAGTAACAATATTAGAAATGAACCTCTATATACCCCTGCCTATACCTTCTGAAAACCTTCCTATAAACCTCTAAACACAACGCTAATTGCTACGCAGTATGACCGCAAATAAAGACAGGAGTGGAATCTGTGGTTCCAACGCACAAGTATTATTCAGGTAAAAGTACAGTCAGTTACACGCTATGATCTGTTTACAATAAGCGCAAATAAATACAATGAGACAGAGAGAGAGACAGAGAGTGAGAGAGAGAGAGACAAAGAGAGAGACAGAGAGATAGAGAGAGACACACTTTAGGCGCAAAAGGAAATTATACAGACCCCAAGTAACAGTATACATACGCTGCGCCTCTGGACCCAGAGATAGACCTCAGACTAGAGACCCTCAGTTCATACAACCTTCAGCATGGACTCCCAAACCAGTATATGGGCACATGTATTTATTCCCCCCAGACTAAAGCAGGACAAAGGGAAATTTCCTGCTGATATCATTGGTTTCCAGAGGAGAAGCATATGTTACGGCACATTTAACAGGTTGTTTCAAATAGACTTTCCCTGCCTCTAACAGCCGGAGTCTTTCTGGTAACGCCTCCTATAACATTTCATCAGCTAAACATTTGGTGCTTGTAAGTTCTGCAATCCGTAGCTTGAGTTTGCATGATGCGATCTCTCCACCGATAACACCGGGATGCTGTAAAAAGCGTATGCATCAGAACTAGACCAAACACACCTTGCTTATTATGTATAATACCTTAGTTATCAAAAACCTTTATTTCTTAGCATTTAAACTAACTTAACCAACTTGAATCATACATTTTGATGCTTATGGAACCTTATGTGTGAATATGAAATGTGTGAGTATTCGGGGTTTGATATAAAGACATATTTAATGTGTGTATGAGGATAAGTGCCTTGTCTCTAACATTTTAGCATGCTGGGCCAGATAGTTCTACATCTCCTGTCAGTAGGCCCTCCAACCTTTCCTGTGTCATTGCAGGAAGCTTCTCTACCCAAGCCAGTTGTCACCTGGCCACTTGCTTCATATGATAATGGTCACAGATGCCTTCGCATGATGCTAATGGTATTATCACCACATGTACTAAAATGTGAGTTTATCTAAAATGGCGCTTAGGCGGCCATTCGCAAAATGGCGTCTTGCGATCGCATTTCTAAAATGGAGTCTTGCGGCCAGTCGCAAGATGGCGCCGCTGTGATTGAATTTTAAACTGAACTTGTCTTACTCAATTATTCAGCTTTGACAGTCCACCCTTTAAATAGCAAACAACATGCTATCACAATCTGTTATATAAATGTATTTTAGGCTTACATTTACATATTATTTAGTGTTATTCTGGGATGGCACGAGGTGTTCATTAATCCATCAATAATGTGTCTCTGGGTGGGGACATAAAACTACTATTATACGCACACTGCAGATCTTGGGAGATCATGTGACAGGTGTGGGAATGCACCAGTCTTATAACAGCAGTCTTGAAGGGGAATTTGAGACTTTACATTATCTGAGGTGTTCTATAAATAACATTTCAATAATATCTTCTATGCATGTCTAAATATTATACATTTAAATGATGGTACTTCCTAGGTCAGGGTTGTAATGCAGTTCTGTATCTACCTCGGTATACATATTATCATTTCTGACCACCATCATAATTTCATTCTTTCGTTTTACTCTATTTTTAAATTTTCCACACTTCAACACAATAGGAATACACCGGACGCATATGCCAATTATTATGATGACAATCAGTATAAGGATCAAGAATTTGCCTATGCTGGCGATCACTTCCTGGACCCATTCCCCTAGACCCGAGAACCATTTAACTGGGTTCAGCCATGACACACATCCTTCTATCTTTTCCCCTGCTTCAGCCACTGATGTGTTATGGTTCTTACGAAAATCCCACTTTAGCTGCAGAATCTCATCCATCTTCTGGTCTATCACCTCCTTAGGGTCGCTGGTATCATTGGTGACATAAGTGCAACATTTTACTCCAAATTGGGGGCTAATGTTACGCAATACCCTCCAGTAACAGCGGTTAAATAATTCAATACTAGCCTGTGTTGCACTAGTTCTTTCTTGTACGCTTGCAATTCTCTCCCCGTGTACCTGAATGTGTCATCGTACATCTCGGTGATATTATCTATTAATTTAGCAAGTTCCTGGATATATCTAAAATTTAATGTACCCCTTGCAATTCTGGTGGGATCCAGGGCGACTAAAACTTGGAAGCCAGTTGTCTCACTGATTAACTGAGCGGCTTTATGCATATCACCAGGTATCATATTTATCTTGCCTCTGTGTTCATATTGCGTGTGAAGATATGGTGGCGGTGTGTTTTTATGTATTCCCAACATTTCAACATGTGTGAGGGTCATAACTTCTGGGGCTACTCTTCCCAGATAACACAAACCTTCGGAACTCGGGGAGAGCCATTTATACGCTTTTCTTCCACATATAAAATATACATTATCAGGGAGAACATAAGGAATAGTATGCATCATTATCATTAAACAAATTTCTCTTGCAAACAATCCTATCTTAGGCTCTTCCATTTGGTATATGCAAGTTTCGGGTTGTATTATTTTAGCACAATAACCATCTGGTACTTTACCAATCATTTCTTTGGTGGAACTCAATGTATACCGGTACCTAAAATGTTTCCCACTTGATTTAATTGAGCGTAACAGATCATAGTTTATGGACTCATTATCAGCTCTTTGTGAGAAGGTCATCATCTGATTATTCCCCGTCACTTCCCAACCTCCGGGTTTATTGGGGTTGGTTATGTTCAAACATAAAAGTGATCTATCTACTTGGAATTTATAGAGTTTCAAATGAGGTGGTTTGGATGAGAGGAATTTTCCATCCAAAGTTTTCCCTTTTTGTAAATCTAAAATTTCCGTGGTATTCAGCGGAAATGGCACCAACCCTACATTATGCTGTCCCTGTGGCACATGTGAACACACCCAGCAATCAGTTTGATTTAACACTTTGCCTACCATGCTGTGATAATCCTCTAAAGGATACCCTCCCCAGTACGGGTTATATTTAGGTTGGCACCGTTGGATACAGTTCTCATCAACTAGGGACCCACAAAACTCACAAATACAGGAATCTTCAGACGATAAACCTCCACACCTTCCCCGAGTATCCGGAATGACAGCTCTCTTAACAATAACAGTACTAAGATTGGTCAGACACTCCTCTGATTGGCATTGCACTCCTCCTTTCTCCACTCCATCAGCACTGCCATCAGCTCCTGTTTCCTCAATCGGTCCCCCATCACAGACACTGGATATTCCCGAACTGACCAGGATGGTGAACACTCTAAAAGAGAATATGAGAATGAACACAGCAGTTCTGTCCATTTTAACAACAAGTCCTGCAAAATTTCTCTCGGTTCGGGTATCTCACTATGACCTTTTCAATCCTCCCGGAACAAGTTCGCGAGCGACAGGTCCACACTATCAGCTTGTCTCCGCCTTGTTTCTCCACCGGTTGATTGACCTTTTTGCAGTGAGTGGAATGGACCCAGGTATCTCTCTCGGCCACCTTCAAAGATGTAGTACTTGTCAGCAGCACCTGGTATGGACCTTCCCACCGATCAGTCAAACAACCAAACGCAAGAAATTTCTGATCATTACATAATCTCCTGGTTCAACATCATGACAATTAGTTTCAGGCATATCATTAGACAACAATTTCAATTTCTGCTGCTGTTGCTTTAACTGCCTACTCATTGATATAAGATACTTTACAGTTACCTCGTTGTTACCCTTCAAGTCTTCCTGGGGACTTATAATCAAATGAGGTTGTCTGCCGAATAGTATTTCAAATGGGGACAGATTCAGAGGAAACCTAGGGGTGGTCTTTATGCTATGTAGGAAAAAAGGTAATGCTTCTGGCCATCCTAGTCAAGTCTCTGCCATGATTTTACTTAGCTTATTTTTAATAGTCCCATTCATCCTCTCTACCTTGGCACTGGCTTGCGGTCGGTAGGGGGTGTGAAGTCGGCTATTAATACCCATCAGCTTACACATATTTTGAAAGACATCACCTGTGAAATGGGTACCCCTATCACTCTCTATGATTCTAGGGATACCGTACCTGCATACAAATTCCTGAACTATTTTCTTGCCAGTAAACGCAGCAGTATTAGTGGCCGCTGGGTACGCCTCAACCCAGTTAGAAAATACGTCTGTGCACACTAGTACATACTTAAGGATCCTGCAGGGTGGTAATTGGATGAAATCAATTTGTATCACCTGGAAAGGTCCATCAGTCGGTGGAATGTGGGACGGTTCGTTGGGGATCGCTTTCCCTATGTTCTTTCTCAAGCAGGTCAGACAGGACATTGCTATCTTCTCTGCTTGTGAAGAAAAACCTGGTGCGCACCAGTATGCCCTCACCAACTTGCACATACCCTGTTTGCCCAGGTGAGTCAGACAGTGTGCTGCCTCAGCCAGGCTGGGGTAATATGCCTTGGGGGCTACTGGCTTACCATGTCGATCCCTCCAGAGCCCAGAGGACTCTTGCCCACACCCCTTGGACTTCCATATGGATTTTTCCTGAATTGAACACAAATTTTGCATCTCAATTAATTTCAGCATATCAATGGTTTGGAATGATATAATTGTTTCAATCAGGGAAGACATTTTTAACCCTGCTGCCCATTTTGCAGCTTCATCAGCTCTGTTGTTGCCCAGTGACACCGGGTCATCCTCACATGTGTGGGCTTTGCAGTTAATTACTGCCACTGCCTTGGGCAGTTGGATTGCTTCTAAGAGATGTTTTATGTGTTGGGAGTGTGCAACTGGTGTGCCTGCTGCTGTCATAAAATTTCTCAGATGCCATAGAGCCCCAAAATCGTGCACCACCCCGAACGCGTACCTCGAGTCAGTGTAAATGTTAGCAGATTTGCCTGCTGCCAGTTCACATGCTCTAGTCAGTGCTACTAACTCTGCCACCTGGGCTGAGTGAGGAGGAGCGAGAGGTTTAGCTTCCATGATGTCTGTGTCATTTACAACAGCATAACCTGTACATAAGTCACCTGTGTCTGTTTGTCTATGACTACTCCCATCCGTATAGAAAGTCACATCCACATTCTCTAAAGGTGTGTCATGTATGTCAGGTCTAGCAGTAAAGGTCTGATTCAGATATGTCATACAATCGTGAGTGTCATCATGTCTGCTGAACTCACCTCCCGCCAGCAACTCCTCTCCTTCCACCCTTTGTACATCATGTTGTACATATGGTCGGTATGTTGCTGGATTCAGCGTACTGCAACGTTTAACAGTAATATTTGCAGGAGCAATTAGGGCTAGTTCCCATTTGGTGAACCTAGCCGAGGAGACGTGTCTGGTTTGAGCTGAGTTCAACAGAGCAGATACAGCATGGGGAGTGTAGACAATCATATCATGGTAAAATACTACGTCCTCACTTTTACTCACCAATAAAGCGGTAGCTGCTACACTTCTCAAACAGGTGGGGAGTGATCTTGCTACCATGTCCAATTGGGCACTGTAGTATGCTACGGGCCTACTGGCATCACCATGTTTTTGTGTAAGGACACCTGCAGCACAACCATCGGCTTCCGTACAATATAAATCAAAAGGTTTTTCATAATCGGGTATTCCCAATGCAGGAGCTTTTGTCAGACTATCCTTAAGATTTAGAAAAGCCTGTTCTGATTCCTCAGTGTGTGTGACACGATTGGGCTTTGAGGAAGAGACTAGTTCCTGTAAAGGCAAGGCCAAAATAGAAAAACCTGGGATCCACGTTCGGCAATATCCACACATTCCCAAGAAGGTACGAATTTGCTGTTGATTCTGCAGCAGTGTCATGTTTTGTATGGCCTGGATTCTATCATTTGTGAGATTTCGTAACCCCTGGGTTAGGCACTGTCCCAAATATTTTACTCTGGGCTGGCACGGCTGTAACTTGTCCTTAGCCACTTTGTGTCCTGTATGCGAGAGATGAAGTAACAAAAATTTAGTATCATTCACACATGACATAAAAGAGTCAGAACATAGCAATAAATTGTCCATATATTGAATTAGAACTGATCCATTGGCTGGTTGAAAAGCTTGTAAACAGTCATGCAATGCCTGGGAGAAAATACTGGGGCTGTCTATGAAACCTTGGGGCAATCGTGTCCATGTATATTGCACACCTCTGTATGTGAATGCGAATAGGTACTGACAGTCAGGATGGAGAGGCACAGAGAAGAAAGCAGAACAGAGGTCAATGACAGTGAAATGGGTTGCATTTGGTGGGATCTGCATAAGGATGACAGCTGGATTCGGCACTACAGGGAATTGGCTCTCTACTACCTTATTAACACCTCTAAGGTCTTGCACCAGCCTATAACCCCTCCCACCACTCTTCTTTACTGGAAAGATGGGACTGTTGGCTACACTAGCTGTACGAACTAAAATTCCCTGTTGCAATAATCGCTCGATTATTGGAAACACCCCTAGTTCTACTTCCTGTTTTAGTGGGTACTGGGGAATTTTTGGAGCTTGCCTACCGCTTTTTAAGCTTACCATTACCAGGCTTACGTTTGCCATTAATCCAGTGTCCTGTCCATCTTTTGTCCAAAGGGAATCTGGAATTTGGGACAACATTTCATCTACTTGTGATGGATTTTCTTTTAAAACGGTAGAGTGATACATTATCCTTTGAGGAGTGTCTAACATATCCCGCACCTCGTATACCATTCTCTCTGGGATATCTAAATATACACCATCAGGGGTGCAATATATGACACATCCCATTTTACATAACAAGTCTCTGCCCAGCAGGTTAGTAGAAGCCGCGGCAGCCAGGAGAAAAGAATGCCTGGTATGCAATGGCCCAATAGTAACCTCTGTGGACTTTGTTAAAGGATAACGTTCCACTCTACCTGTCACACCCATTGTTGGTATGGTCTCGTTGGTCACCTGTAAATTAACAGGATATTTCATCACTGACTTGGTCGCCCCTGTGTCTACAAGAAAAGGATATTCAGTACCAGCTACATCAACCATCAAGACCGATTCTTCCCTAGTACTTCCCATTAACCTGACTATCTGTAGATTACAGGTATGACCTGACCCCTATCATTGGCTACCATTCTCCAATAAAGCATTTACGGCTACAATTGGAGCTGGTGCTTGCTGAATATTTGCTGATCTCTGTGCATATGCCTTATGGGGATATCCAGGTTTCCCTTGGTGTGGTGTCCATACTCTTTTTACTGTGCAGTTTCTACTTAAGTGTCCTGTTTGTTTGCAATTAAAACATGTCCGTGATTCAGGTGAAAGCATGTGTTGTTGTGGAGTTTGAGCAGAGGGTAAAGGTGGTGGATATGGGTAAGGATAGGGAGGGTAAGGGTATTGTGGGGGATAAGAAGTAGGTGGATATCCTGGGACCTGTGGTTGCATTGGGTTAGTAGGATAGAGTTGTGTTTGTTGTTGAGTGGGGTTAGTGAGAGCAACTTGTTCTGACATGAGTGTGTGTGCAAGTGCAAGCATGTCTGTTGGCTGTGGTGTTACTGTCATTCCCTCCAGAGCTTGTATACTGACAGCCATTAATTTTTCGCTCTGGGTCTCCCTCTTTTTTGAGATGTTTTTGTCATTTTCTATGGCAGACTCTATGAGGTTATCTATTGTAAGTCCCCTCCAGCCAGGCTGTGAGGTCTGAACCCGAGTTTTTAAATTCTCTTTTAAAACGTCCATTAATATCGTGACTATCATTCCCCTGTGGTGAATGCTATCTTTAATATCTTCTATCCCAGTGTACTGGGTGATAGCCTGCAGAGCCCGATCGCAATAGTCTTCTGCAGTTTCACTCTCCTTTTGTTTGATTGTGAAGATTTTGTTCCAGTTAACTACTACCGGAAAATGTATACCCAATTGAGTCACAATGCGGGAAATGTTACCTTGGTTTACTTGGTCTGTTAAGGGAACGTCGCCATCCAATACACAATCCGTGATAAATTTTGTCACGTCGGTATTGCGTGGTAGACAGGCCCTTAACACTACACGCCAATCTTTATTAGTGGGCTCATGAGAACTACCCAAATTTCTCAAAAATCTTTGAGATTTGGTTAATTCCTTTTTTGGATCAGGGAAATAATTTATGATGGAATTTAGTTCTGCCCTTGTCCATGGACAATGCATTACTACTTCCCTAGTGGGCACTACACCGTTTGCATCCGCATTTCCATTCGGAACAGCTATTGTCCGAATGGGATGCAGACCAGCAGCGTTGCTACCTCTGACCTGATTACCTGGCTGGGGGTTTAATCTGCTGCTGCTACGTATGGTATTAACAACTTCCTCAATGGGTGCAGAGTGTATTAACACTTCCCTTGCTGTTACTGATGGAGATGGCGGCACCACCCATGATTGTGGTGATGCAGCATCTATCATTTGCACAGCATGGGAAATGGCAGACATTAAAATAGGCTCATCATCTACATCATAAACATTTTCTTTATGGTTACTTAAGAGGGGGTACAAATTACTTGTTACATTTTTGTTGGTATTTTTGGTAACTGTACTTGCACCTCCATCCACATAAGGTGGAGGAGGTGAGTGTGAACTGCTGGCTATACTCTCCACGACGCTACCTTGCCGCACGTGCGCGCCAATTTGCAGCTCGCCCGTATTGCAATTCAGCGTCGTGGATGTATTTTCTGGCAATGCGTTCGCAACGCTAGTTTGCGTCGTTTGCACATTTTTAAGCCAAGCATCCCCTTCATGCTGCCATAGTTTTAAACATTCAAAATACTTAATCTTTTTCTCTCGGGATCGCACCATACTGATGTGATCCTGGACATTATCTAACACATTTTTGTCAAAACTACCAATTCTGGGAAACGGCAAACACTCTTCCTCGTCATATTAAACCATATATCATAATACCTTATTGCATAAGTACCATACTTGGTATGCATGATACGACGGGCCGATCCGATCGGCACCTCCATTAGCAGCACATCATTGCTTAACATCTCTACTGTTTGCGTGGCTCCCATTCTGAGACAACTCCTACGCTTTTCAATAAAAATTTAAACCGGTGAAAGACAATCAAGATACTTTCACTTACCTGTGGACGATTTAAGTCGGCGGCGCCCACACACCTGGATAAAATTTAGTAAGGCAACTTCCACACCTAGATAAGATTTGAAGCAGGCCACTTCCACACCCGGATAAGCTTTAGTAAGGTAACTTCCAGACCTATGAGAGTTTATATGTCGGCCACTCTCACGCACCTCTATACAACAAAGACAACATGTACACCTGCTACTGTGTTTAGAACGGTAAGCTGCTTACCAAGCGACTAGGCTAACCCTTGCACCTAGCCCTTAAGGATCATACTATACCCTTAACTTTAGGGAATAAATTACCCCTACCAACAATACACTCACTGTTACACACTTTTTCCAGCGCAGAAAAATACACGTTTAACCCAGATATTGGTAATAGAAAAAAAAAATGTAAACCTCAATGGCTTTGTTCAAACACGTGGCAGCTGAACCGGAAGTGCGTATACGCTATTGTGCGAATGGCCGCATACACAATTATGCGACTACCACACAACGGTATAATGACTTTTTAACTGCGTATGCAAAAATGCGTTTTAGCCGCGTACGCAATACTGCGGCACCCCCCTAAACACAAGGTTCCATCAACAGAGGAAAACAAACTTTTTCCTCTCTTGTCCCTGGATTCTAGTCAGCTTCCTTAATTCACATGGAGATGGATAGCGATCTTTCAGCACAGAGCGGTTGCAGGCAAACCCTGCATGTGGCCACTCCACCCTGAAATATCGATGACCGTATGTACCGTGTGAGCAGGTAAGTGACTTCTTCACGAGCCCCCAACTAACAATATTAGAAATGAACCTCTATATACCCCTGCCTATACCTTCTGAAAACCTTCCAATAAACCTCTAAGCACAACGCTAATTGCGTACGCAGTATGACCGCAAATAAAGACAGGAGTGGAATCTGTGGTTCCAACGCACAAGTATTATTCAGGTAAAAGTACAGTCAGTTACACGCTATGATCTGTTTACAATAAGTGCAAATAAATACAATGAGAGAGACAGAGAGAGAGACAGAGAGTGAGAGAGAGAGAGACAGAGAGAGAGAGAGAGACAGAGAGAGACACACTTTAGGCACAAAAGGAAATTATACAGACCCCAAGTAACAGTATACATACGCTGCGCCTCTGGACCCAGAGATAGACCTCAGACTAGATATCCTCAGTTCATACAACCTTCAGCATGGACTCCCAAACCAGTATATGGGCACATGTATTTACTCCCCCCAGACTAAAGCAGGACAAAGGGAAATTCCCTGCTGATATCATTGGTTCCCAGAGGAGAAGCATATGTTACGGCACATTTAACAGGTTGTTTCAAATAGACTTTCCCTGCCTCTAACAGCCGGAGTCTTTCTGGTAACGCCTCCTGTAACATTTCATCAGCTAAACATTTTGTTGCTTGTAAGTTCTGCGATCCGTAACTTGAGTTTGCATGATGCGATCTCTCCACCGATAACACCGGGATGCTGTAAAAAGCGTATGCATCAGAACGAGAGGAAACACACCTTGCTTATCATGTATAATACCTTAGTTATCAAAAACCTTTATTTCTTAGCATTTAAACTAACTTAACCAACTTGAATCATACATTTTGATGCTTATGGAACCTTATGTGTGACTATGAATTGTGTGAGTATTCGGGGTTTGATATAAAGACATATTTAATGTGTGTGTGAGGATAAGTGCCTTGTCTCTAACATTTTAGCATGCTGGGCCAGATAGTTCTAAATCTCCTGTCAGCAGGCCCTCCCACCTTTCCGGTGTAAGCAGGAAGCTTGCTTATTTATTCTAGCCAGACCACCCGTAGTGAACAAACACTATGCAGGAAACTTATCTACACAAGCCAGTTGTCACCTGGCCACTTGCTTCATATGATAATGGTCACAGATGCCTTCGCATGATGCTAATGGTATTATCACCACATGTACTAAAATGTGAGTTTATCTAAAATGGCGCTTAGGAGGCCATTCGCAAAATGGCATCTTGCGATCGCATTTCTAAAATGTAGTCTTGCGGCCAGTCGCAAGATGGCGTCGCTGTGATTGAATTTTAAACTGAACTTGTCTTACTCAATTATTCAGCTTCGACAGCAGGGACTGTCCAATCCAGAGTGAGCCGATGGACTGTAGCAGGGGTAAAGCAACCGGAACTGAAGTTAGCCTGTTTGCGGGAAACACCTCCTCAGCAGAAACCACCTTGTTCTATTTAAAATAAGAGGTTGAAGTGTGGGAGGTCTGGGCTTTGGTTGATACACTTAGTGAACTCCATTATTTTGGCTAAGCTGGTTCCTAATGGAGTTGACCAAGATCTGGAAGAATACCCATGAGTACAGTTACAGGTGGTGTTAAAAAGATGATCATTTAAAATAGTGGTTGCTGTGGCCCCTAAAACTCCTTATCCTTTGATCTTGGGCTATTATTTCCTGCTGTTTTACCAGGTGTGACAGTGAAAAGGAGCCAACAGCTGAGATGCGCAAAGAAATCAGGACTGTGGGAGTTCTGAGTCCTGTGACTATCAAGCCTTCTTTACTCGGTGAACAGCAAGGGGGAAGCAGGAGGGAAGCAGGGTACAGGAGAATTGGTTACCCATTGACAAACATCTCTCCTTACAGGACTTTGCTCGAGATCAGCAGAATGATGGGAACCTTGTAAATGATTAATGTTATGATGATAAATGGTAAATTAGTAAATACCTTACCACCTGAAGGCACATCTTATTTTGTGTTAAAGATTGATATGTTGTACTGTGTAAGTTATGTGCAGGGAAAAAAGATAGACCAGTTGCATAAAACACAAGCAATTGGTACTGATGGAGGCTCATACAGATTTGTGGGTGGTCATTTAGGAGAAGAGAAAACTGTGGAACAAATTCAGTTAAGGTTCTTTTGACCATGCACCTATGTTGCATGAAAAAGTATATCCAGGAATGCCCAGTGTGCCAAAAGACAGAACCCGCACCAGAGATAAGAGGACACTTGGTCTCATTACCTATCATTTCCATGCCTTTTGAGCAAATTTGTATGAACCTGCTAGGTCTGGTGGAAAAATCTTCATGCGGGCATCAATATATTTTAAGTCTAAATTAATTAAATAGTTGAGTCATCCAATCACGACAGACGGATTGGTAAAACACTTTAACCATACCCTCAAGCAGAAGATAAGGCTTTTGCCCTATCAAATGTTTGCAGTGTGGGAGGTACCCCAATCATCTACTGGGTTTAGCCCCTTTGAACTCCTTTTTGGTAAACAACCCAGAGGAACCTTAGACTTCTTAAAGAAGGGTGGGAACAACAACCGTCCCAAAAGCCTAACATTGTTCAATTTGTGTCACAACTCTATGGCCGATTAAGACAAATTGAGCCACTTGTATAGGAACATATGAACTTGGCTTAGCAATGTCAAATGTGTAATTATGATGTTACCGCAGTGAACCATTCTTTTAAGCCAGGGGGCAAGGTACTGGTTCTGGTTCCCTCCCCTGAAAGTAAGTTGTATGCTCATTGGAAGGGTCCTTATGAGGTCGTAGGGGCAGTGGGACCTGTCAACTACAAAGTGCGCCAAGTGGGTAGAAGTAAGAGGTACATACAGTATTTATCATGTTAAATTGTTAAAACCTTGGAAGGGAAGTAATAACCTACCCTCTCTGTTGGCTGTAAAAACTCCCAATTTTCAGGCATCCACTGAAGCCTCATTAACTCCCAGGCAAAAGCAAGAAGCTATAGACCTGGTAACACAAAACCAGGATATGTTTTCTGACATCCCTGGGAAACTCTAGATCATACAACATGATATTATTACATCACCTGGGGTGGTGATAAAACAAAGGCTTATAGCTGAGGCTAAATGGGCTGTGGTAAAATGAGAAGTGGAAGAAATTCAGCACCTAGGGGTTATAGAGGAGTCAAACAGTGGGTGGAAAAGCCCGATTGTGCTGGTACCCAAGCCTTTGGGGGCCATAAGGTTTTACAATGATTTTAGGAAGCTGAACAAGATCTCACAGTTTGATGCCTACTCTATGCCTTGGCTTGATGAATTGGTATAAAACTTAGTATAAAGTCAATATTTAACCACTTTTGACTTAACAAAAGGATACTGGCAGATACCCTTAACCGAGACTGGCAAAAACAGCCTTCTCTACCCCAGAAGGACTGTTCCAATAAATAATCCTACCCTTTGGATTACATGGAGCCCCAGCAACCTCCCAGTGGGCCATGAACAAGTTGATTCAGCGTCTTCGGTAGTATGCAGTGGCTTACCTCAATGACATAGTCATATCTACTGCAGTCAGGAAGACTCACTTACCGGGCAGTTTTGCAGTCTCTATGGGAGCACGTGTTTTCAGCTAATCCGGAAAAATATGCTATAGGAATGGTAGAGGCAAAGTATTTGGGGTATGTTGTGGGAAGGGGACAGATTAAATCTCAACCCAATAAAGTAGAGGCAGTTTCTTCCTGGCCTGAGCCAGAATGAAAGTCTCAGCTGAGAATATTTCTTGGTCTAGTGTGTTATATTAGCACCAGTTTTAAACCTGACTTTGCAACCAGAGCAGCCGCACTGACTAAGTGTTTAAAGATAAACTCACCTGATAAAATAATCTGGTCTCAACCAGCAGAAGCGGCCTGGTGAGATGTAAGGTAAGCTTTAGGTACAGAACCTGTGTTGCAGGCAACAGACTTTCGGAAACAGTTGGTGTTGCAGACTGATGCATCTGGAACAGGGTTGCATGCATTCTTGTCACAAGTGGTAGATGGGGCAGTAAAGCCCATCTTATACTGAAACCAGAAATTGTTACCCAGGGAGCGCAAGTACTCAAGAATGCTTGGCAATTAAATTGGCAGTAGCATCTCAAAAGTACTATTTGTTGGGAGGAGAGTTTTTATTAACTACCTATCATGCACCTTACAGTGGATGCATAGTAACAAAGAGGTGAATGCTCGGGTGACCCGCTTGTTTTTGGCCTTATAGCCCTTCAAATTTGTGGTGCAATATCGCCTTGGAAAGCGCTATATCAATGCAGATGCTCTCTCCAGGGAATATATACCTCCCGATCCTTAGGTCAATCCTGAGGTGAAGCTTGGGGGGGGGGGGAGTAGGGAGTTAGGAGGGATTCTGGAAGGAGGAGGATAAGAGGAGGCGTATACCCAGAAGGGGAGCGGGAATAAAGGCAGGAGAGTTAGAACCTTTCCCTGAAGAGTTGGTAGCTTTACCAAGGGGGTTGAAACTATGGCATGCACATGCGTGTATATATATATATTAGGGATAATGTGACATAACAATAAATCTCATCTATCATAGATTTTTTCCGTGTGGATAATACTATTACAATATCAGTCAGGTAGTTTGGGACCCTACAGGAAAGACTTGTTGTGTGAGGGAGGACATTACATTAGGTGGTTTCACTTCTACAACTGGAAAAGTTGGAAGAAATCTAGAAACAAATGCAGAAATATGTTTGGTTAAATAAACGCAACCAATGTAGGGACTGACACAGCCGAATCAAAGCACATTTAGGAATATATGTCAATCAGGCAGAGGCATTCAAGGGTCTGCATGTGACTATGCAGGACTCGTTCTGCACACTCTCAGAATGGGTCCTGTACATGAGCAGATTTCTGATAATCAGGAATCTGCGATCAGCAGTGCACGCAACTTCATCAGGCTCACTGTCATTCAGGAGTGAAGTTGTCTCAAGCAGAGTTTTATAAAATAAAAGACACTTACCTGAAGATGTGAAACAGACTTAATGACTTGTTGATATTACTGGATGTCCAAGAAGATCCAAGCAGACAAAGACACCCGTTTTATAGAAACAAAATGAACTATATTGGTTTTTTATGCTTCATACCATTCACAAAAGTGACATTAGTATGATTGAATGAGTGGATGTGTTGTTTAGGAAACAGGAAGTTTCATAAATATATACAATATTGGGTTTTTATCACAGACAGTATACATATATTTTGTTGACCG
The DNA here is from genome assembly GCA_031769625.1 of Taudactylus pleione. NCBI lineage: Eukaryota > Metazoa > Chordata > Amphibia > Anura > Myobatrachidae > Taudactylus > Taudactylus pleione. The sequence goes on from JAUIMM010000391.1 coordinate 685,728, forward strand.
GAGGGTGGTAAATTTAGGATATCTGGTGCACAGACACAAATACTTAGGATCAGGTTGTTCTGAAGAAATGTTTAGTAGGGATGAGAAGTAGAGACAGGTAGAATATATAGTTGCAGCAGTATAAGGAAATATTTATTTTGTTTTGTTGTTATGGTTTATCTCACACTGTTTATTTGACTTAGCTAACATGTTGCTGGTTGGAGCAGGAGGTGAGAGATGTGCCTTATATGACGATGGCCAGAGAGTGATTTCTTATACAGGAGGGAGAGTCCAGGATGACAACTGAGGGGACGATTCAGACCCGGACGCAATGCAGCACAGTTTCGCTGCCAACAGGCGCCGGGTATGCAAATTCTGGGCATAAGGACACCCACTATGTCTTACAGAGTGACAGCAGAGTGAACGCACGCCGGTATAATGACGTCCACTTTTCTTTCTTAGCACACGTCATCTCCGGGAAGTGTCTGATTAATCAGTACCACCGAGAACCATCTGAGCTGCTCGCAGCCCTTGAGACCCTACCCTGCCGCAAGCACTGCGATCACTGCAGGCTGAAATCTAACCAGATGACTTATACAATGATGCTTCAATGCTAATTATGGATGCTCATGAAACGCCGGTTTGAAGCCCAGACACGCCTGCATTTGCAGAACCACACCCTGGTGCACAAGCACCTTCCCCTGTTAGCACCTACAAACTTCACTATCTGTCACTCAAAGTAGCGTCCAGTCTGTGTACTACAAGCACACAATTCCTAAGCGCAGTAAGTGACTCCCGCATGCGCATATTGACGCATACACATGCACAGATGGGTGACAATTGCCCATAGTGAGCGATTGTGGCTTAGTGTCCGGGTCTGAATCAGGCCCTGAGTTACAAGATCTGATGGCTCAACCATTACGTACATCTATGTGTATTATGCAGAACTGAACTTGAGCCTTATATTGGTTGGATCTACACACTCACAAATATAAGTCGCTTAAGTATGATACATTTTTGGGTGTTTGGGCAATTTGTTAGACCTCTAAAGGGCCTTTTTGTCATTAACCTCTTAATACCCAGTAAATAAAGACGCTACCCGCCATAGCTGTCAGAAAGAAGGTCCAAATTTTATTATCACTTCCTTAAAGTTGGTTGCCTAAGAAATGCAATTGCAAACCATAATATTTAAATTTGGTCAACAGAGTGGGTAATTCTAACCACGGATTGCGTACTTCCAATCACACTGATCGTGAAGTCAGCAAACTCCTCCCTCACTATATAGCACAAAGACCGTATCCAGACTTATGCACCACCATCGCTCATCACTCATTTTGGTAGAAGCCTTTGCTATCTCCAATATCAAATGGGGTCAATGATATTACCTGCAGCACAGCTGCATACACCAGCATTGGTGTCACAGACCAACATAGGTGCCCGCTGCCTGTCATTAGGCAGATAAGTTCATTAACCTGTTGCCCATCATTTGGCAAATTAGTTCAGTAACTTGTGCAATCACTACATTGCCCCGAGGACTTATCATCTTTGTCCTACATGATTAACATTATACCTTGATTACGTTTTAGTTTGCAATTGCATTTCATGCGAAAGCTAGGACCTCTTTAGGACCTATCCCACCACCAACCACCTGCCTCCTCCCTGACCCCTGCTAGGGGATCCTCTATAAACCAGGCCATACCATAGTCAGACAGATGTACTGTACTGTTTTTGCTCTGTATAGTGATTCTACTGTATCCACCACTTGGTGGTGACTAATCACCCTGCCTCCTAATTTGGTTAAGAATTTGCCTATTATCCTATTTATCTTCTACCCTGCTCTCTGGTTGCTGGCATGTTGCTGTCTGCAAGTATCTCCTAGGAACTATGTTTGACCAAACCAGGAGTGTTTCCATCCAACATGTGTGTACCATTCCTATGGTTACTTTCATTGTCCTGACCAGACTGCAGAAGTCATTTCCCCTTAGGTGTATTATGTCATACTCAGGTATCCATATCACCTATCTGTCCTACTGATTTCTGTGTCTATCCGTTCTCACTTCCTCTCCTCCCTACAACCTTATTTTATACCACTGTTTCTCCTTAGCCTGCAGTAACTCATTCTCCCTCACCTATTTCTCCACCCTGAAAACTTGTCTCCAGTCACACCGTGCAGTTCTGAAATTTGGAATAAAAAATATGTCATTAACACAACTTTCAGACCCTTTTCCTTTGTGCTAGCTACCACTAATATCTGTTCACTTGAAGTTCAGGACCCTTGAAGATGGTGAAAACAAAAATCACATGTCTAGAGGCAATTGGCAAAGTTAGAATTTATAACAACACGAGTAAAAATAACCCCCCCAGAGTTAGATCCACTCATTGCACCCAAAGTCTTGATGAGTGTGAGCCCAGATCTGCCTACTTCCCCGGTCAAATGTAGATCTTGTAACTGTTTCTCTTCCATCTTTCCAGAGCCTCTGTGCTACTGATGGCAGCTCTTGAGGCATCTGCGTTAGTTGCAGCTCTGATCCTGTGTTAACTAAACTTTTCCCATCCATCTATCTCTGCATAATTTGAAAACAGCTAAGAACGGGAATTTCGTTAGGGAAGCACCATTGCCGGACAATAACCAGGCAGGCTCATGGCTTTAAGGCCACGTGGTGCAATGAGGAATGTAGTGGCCATACTGTATCTCTTTGTTCTCGCGGGGTGACAGTTTTATCCATTGGCCTTTGCCTGCCTGACCCATTCTGGACCTTTGAATTTGACATACTGTAGCACTCTTGATACCCTGATCATGACATTATCGATTGCACAGTTTGAACTGTGGGCTGCAACTGTTATTGCCAGATTATTTTCTACCATGAGCTACATAACCGCAGTTATTCCAGTATTTTTATTTTAGCTTGTTATACTGTAACCTGTGGTTATGCCTCATTCTATATTTGAACACAGGCACTACCACAAGCTGTACACTCCTCTCTGCCCACAGCAACATGATTTATAAGAATGTCAGTATCAGCAGAGCTGTGAGAGTTAGATTATAGGAAACATTGATTCACATCTTATTTCTGAGAATAAGGGGCTGAGCTGTGGAGATTTCTGCAAATAAGAACAGGGGGGGACACCTCAGCGGGGGCTCAAGCAGGGGATTGTTTATAATGGGTGCAGGGTGTGTGGTGCACAAGGGCCCCCGGGTCTGGGGGGGGGGGCCCACAGTACACACCTTGCACCTATACTTTTTTATACTTACCTATCCAAAGTCCCATGCTGGCCAGAGTAGCGCTACACAAAACGCCTGCAAAATGGCCGCCATGTACAATGTACAGATGACACCAATATGTGCAGTGTTTCTGCAGAACATGCTGCTCACAGGCAGGTCTAATATGACTGAATTCACACACGATCAAACACAACTACATACACCATCGGAAAACATGATCCAGTCAAGCACAATTCTTAGTAAATTTGTGTGTTTAATTAAGAAAAGATCATATGTGTCCCAGCGATGACCAACGTGTTCAATCTTACACAGAGACAATTCTTAGTAAATATGAGCACAATCAGTCTAGCAGAAGCATACACAATCAAATGGATTGTAAGTGTGAACATCTACTTAGGGGAATAGCAGTGAGGACAAAGGGCTTGATTCAGAGATGGACGCAATGGCGATTGTTGCGCAGATTGAGCAATTGTTTGACATTGCACATGCATAAAAGCCACACTACGTATGTTCAGTGATTCCTTTGCGATTACTCATGCACATGAACCCATTTGCAAAGTGAGTGACAAGTAGTCAGCTTTTGGGGGAGGTAACGGGGAGTGGTTATAAAACTGCAGGTGTGTCTGACTGTTTAAATGCTGACACATGGGAGTACATACATTAGTCATTACAATCTCCTATGCAGCATGAGAGCTCTCAGCATATCAGGAGAGCCGCTGTTTATGAGACAGGTCTGACCTGCCACAAGGCCTGCATGGTTGGTGTTACTGATATTTACACAGGTAAGCGACTTTTATTATTATTATTATTATCATTTATTTATATGGAGCCACAAGTGTTCCGCAGTGCCTTACAAAGTACATAAACAAATAAGTAACCAGCAATGTACAATACAATACAATGCAAGACACGGACATGTATAATAAACATTGTTATATATTAGCGACTGCTACACCCACATAAGCAGCCAAGTGTTAGTTGTCCTAGTGGGGAGTAAGAGATAAATTAAATTACAGTAGGGAGAAGCACAAGAGGGTAGAGGGCCCTGCTCGAAAGAGCTTACATTCTAGAAGGGAGGGGCAGACAAACAGGAGTGACACAGATGGGGTAGGCGGGGAGAAAGGAAGATGTAGCAGCAAGTTAGGATGAGAGCTGGAAGGCTATGATGAAGTAGTGGGTCTTAAGAGCTTGTTTGAATGATTGTAGAGAGGTGCAGAGTCTGATGGGGAGAGTGAGGGAGTTCCAAAGGTGGGGAGCAGCACGGGCAAAATCTTGGAGGCGGGAGTGGGAGGAAGTAATCAATTGGCATGAAAGGCGGCATGTGTTAAGTGAACGAAGAGGGCGGACAGGAGAGTGAAGGGAGATGAGATCAGGAATGTAAATGGAAGAGGAATGGGTGAGGGCTTTGTAAGCGAGTGTGAGAACCTTGAATTGGATTCTGAAAGGCAATGGGAGCCAGTGGAGGGCTTATAGGAGAGGGGAGGCAGATGTGGAGCATTTGGAGAGGAAAATGAGCTGAGCAGCAGCATTGAGGACAGACTGGAGAGGAGAGAGATGGGAATTGGGGAGGCCAGATAGGAGGGCTTGTAGGAGAGGGGAGGCAGATTTGGAGCATTTGGAGAGGAAAATTAGCTAAGCAGCAGCATTGAGGATAGACTGGAGAGGAGAGAGATGGGAATTGGGGAGGCCAGATAGGAGGAGGTTACAGTAGTGCAATCTAGAGATGACCAGTGAATGTATGAGGGTTTTGGTGGCATCCAGGGTGAGAAAGGGTCTGATCTTGGAAATATTCCTGAGATGGAAATGACAGGACTGTGAGAGGTACTGAATTTGTGGTTTGAAGGAGAGGGAAGAGTCCAGGATGACACCAAGACAATGCACTATGGGACTAGATGAGATAGTTATGCCATCTATTGATAAAGAAATAGTGGGAAATTAGGTTATGTGGGAGGGTGGGAAGATGATCAGCTCAGTCTTAGACATATTAAGTTTGAGGAATCGCTATGACATCCAGGAAGAAATGGTAGAGAGACAGTTGTAGGTATGAGTCAGTAGAGAGGGGGAAAGTACAGGTGAAGAAAGGTAGATCTGAGTATCATCAGCATAGACATGAATATGGAGGTCAAAAGAGCAGATGAGTTTACTTAGAGAAGACGTATAGAGAGAGAATAGGCGAAGTTCAAGAACAGAACCGTGGGGAACACCTACTGGTTGTGGGAGGAGTTGTGAGAGAAAACAGAAAGAACGGTCATAGAGGTAGGAGGACAGCCAGGAGAGGGCAGTGTCACTTAGACCAAGGGAGTGAAGGACATGCAGCAGGAGAGGGTGGTCCACAGTGTCAAAGGCAGCAGAGTGGTCAAGAAGAATGAGTAGGGAGTAGTGGCCCTTGGATTTGGCAGCAAGGAGGTCATTGCTGACTTTCATGAGGGCAATTTCAGTGGAGTGGAGAGAACGGAAGCCAAACTGAAGAGGGTCAAGGAGGGAGTGGAAGGAAGGACTGTGGTGAGGCGGTTGTAAACAATACATTCAAGGATTTTGGAGGGAAAAGGGAAAAGAGAGATGGGTCGTTAGTTATAGAGAATGCTAGGATCAAGGGTAGCGTTTTAAAGAATGGGGGAGACAAGGGCATGCTTGAATGCAGAAGGGACAGTGCCAGAAGAGAAGGAGAGATTAAGGAGAAGGGCAAGATGGGAGCAGGCAGATGGAGAGAGGTAGTGGAGGAGGTGGGAGGGGATAGGGTCAAGAGGGGAGGTGGAGAGGGGGAGGACTGGATGAGGGCCATTACTTCCTCTTCAGATACAGGGGAAAAGGATGTCAAAGTTGGCAAAGTGGATTGGGTGGCATGATCCGGTAAAGGAGGAGGTTGGGGACCTGGTTGGATATGTCCTGACATATGGAATCAATATTAGATGTAAAATTGTTAGCAAAGTGACAGAGAGCATAGAAGGGAGACGAGGAGGGGGTGGGCAGAGGAGGGAGTTGAAGGTGGAAAAGAGACACGGGGGATTTGAGGACTGGGAGGAGATGAGATTCTCACATGGGAGGGTGAGGAGGTCCACTGGGAGAGGTCAAATGAAGATGAGAGGGTGAGGAGTTTGAAGGCAGAGGATTCTGTGGGTATATCTATTGGAATATTTAAGTCACCTAGGATAATAGAGGGAAGGTCTAAGGTGAGAAAGTGAGTGAGCTAGGAAGCAAAGTTGTCAAGGAACTTGGAGGGAGGGCGAGGGGGATGGTAAATTACAGCTACTCAGAGCTGTATTTGTTGGAAGAGGCGTATAGCATGAACTTCAAATGTGGAGAATGTAAGGGATGGTTCTGAGGGTATGAGTTGGTATGAGTAACCAGGGAATAGAAGAACCCCAACACCACCTCCATGGTGACCCGCAGGCCAGGGGGTGTGGAAGAAGGTGAGTCCCCCATAGGAGAGAGCTGCAGGAGAAGTGGTGTCAGAGGGTAAAATCCAGGTTTCAGTAATGGCAAGGAAATTCAGGGAGTTGGAGATGAAAAGGTCATGGGTGGGGTCAGTTTATTACAGACTGATCTGGCATTCCAGAGGGTACAGGATAAACTGATAGAGTTGATGGGAGAAATGTGAATGAGATTATCAGAATTGCTATAGGAGATGAGATAACTTTGGGAGACCGAGATGAAGAGAATGAAGAGATCATGCGGGCTCGTGAGCTAGGAGGGGAACCAGTAGGATGTGGGCAGGGAGGGAGATTAAGGAGATGTGGATGGAGGTGGGGTGAAGTGACAGGAAGAGTAGTTAGGGAGGATAGTGTCAAAGCTGGATAATTGGCTGAGACAAGATCAGTTTAAAATTGAATCTCAGCGACGCCATCTTGCGACTGTCCGCAAGACGCCATTTTGGAAATGAGATCGCAAGATGCCATTTTGCGAATGGCCGCCTAAGCGCCATTCCAGATAAACTTACACTTTAGTACATGTGGCGATATTACTATTAGCAACATGCGATTGCATCTTTCACCATTTCTCATACACACATTAATACGCACAATTGCGCTGTTAACTAGTCACATATTAGTGAATGCATAGGACTTTGTATGAAACCGCTGTTTTATTAGCTTTATGCACACGCATCTTCCCCAAGTTAACTAGCATCCTTATATCAAATCCCGCATACTCGCACATTACATTTTCACACATAAGGTTTAATAAGCTTTAAAGTATAAGATTTAAGTTGGTTTCAGTTAGTATAAATGCTGTGAAATAAAGATATTTGATAACTAAGGTTTTATACATGCTAAGAAAGCCGTGTTTGGTTTCGTACTGATGCGTACTCTTTCAAAAGAATTCCAGTACTATCGGTGTGGAGATCGCATCATGCATTCTCAACTTATGGACCGCAGAGACTTCAAGCAACAAAATGTATAACTGTTAGGATTTTGCATGCGGGTGGGAGGGCAGAGACCCCCAGTTGTTAGAGGCTGGGTGAGTCTATTTGAACCAGCCTGTTAAAATCTCTGTAACAGATGCTTCCTCCCTGGGAACCAATGACATCAGCAACAAACTTCTCTATTGTCCAGTCTATTCTGGGGGGGGTATAAATATGTGTGCTCAAACACTGGGATCTTAGTCTTCGTGCTGAATGCTGAATGACGACGGGGTTTCTTGCTGATGCCTATCATCTGGTCCGGAAGCGCTGCGTATGTATACTGTACTTGGGGTCTGTATAATTGCTTTGCGTCTAATTGTGTCTGAATCAATAGCATGTAACTGACTGTACTTTTACGTGAATAACACTTTGTGCTTTGGAACCACACGTTCCAAGTCTGGAGTCTTTTATTTACTGTATGGCTGCGTACGCAAATTAGCATCATCCTTAGAGGTCTATAGGTAAGATTTTAGAAGGTACAGGCAGGGGTATATAGAGGTTCATTAAAGTATCGTTAATACATTAGCAGTGGGGTAGTTGGATCCTGGGGGGGATAAGAGAAGGAAAAATAAGTAATGGGAGAAGAGGGGGAGGAAGGCAGAGAGAGTAGGGGAGATAGGAGGAGGTGGAGGAGACCAGGGGAAAAGGATAGAGGTGGAATCAGGGGGAAGTACAAGATATCAGGTAGAAATTGAGTGAAGGGAGGAGTTGAAGACAACATTGTCATGGTAAGGATGAGGTTAGTAGGGGAAGTAAACTTTGAAAGAGTGGTTGAAGAAAGAATATAAGAGAGCATGCAGATTTCCAGAAATGTAAGTAATAGTACTGCATGTTAAAAATAAAAAAATAAAAGTGAACACAACAAAATATTATTGAGTATAGTAAAAGTGGAGATTAGATGGGAGCAGAAATTGAATATTAGAGTAGAGAGTGATAGTAGCTAGATGAAGTAAGACTAGGAAATAGAGCTAAGGTAAAAAGACATTGGACCTCATTCAGAGCCACTCACAAAAAGCCTCCTGGCCACCCACAGCTTTAGAGGGCGGCCAGGTGATGGCCATGATTATCGCGACCATCGGGCTTGCGACGAGACCCTAGTGGTAGGGTCTCATCTGCCGCAAGCCCCAGTGATCTTTCTGCTCAAATAGAGCAGGAAGCTCACTACTGGCATCACAAGTGATGTCAGTAGGGCCACCCACAAATGGCAGGCGTTCCTTCATAAATGCCTCCGTTTGTCCAGCCACCCTCCCTCCCCACCTAAAAAGCGGTGCGAGCTGTCGATCAACATTGACAGCCGCCCCATTTGTAGCGAGCCCCGGAGCGAGTGAATTTCTCACTCGCTATGGGGCTTGCGCACGTGCGTGGCACGCACAGCGCATGCGCAGTGCCCCACCATCGACCTGCTTGCAAGCGCATAGCGCTTGCGAGCAGGTCTGAATGAGGGCCATTATTAGAGATGTAAACTGACATTAACAGTATTCATTAAGATTATCTGTTAAGCACAGATACTGCTCAAATAGTAACAAGTGAGGCACAAAGTTTTTGTAGCAACTAAACATAAGGTCTGATTCAGAGCCACTCGCGGCTTGATGTTTGTATTCTGCGTATGCACCTGCGTCCGGTGTGCACATGCGCGAGCCCCGTCGAGCGACTGAAGTTCAGTGGAAATGGGGCTCGCTACAAGATGGGGCGGCTGCCGATGGTGAGTGACAGCTCGTCCCATTTTCTAGGCGGGTAGGGGGGTTGGTTGGACAAACGCAGGCGTTCCCTTAGGAGCGCTTGGTGTTTGATGGAGGACCTACTGACATCACAACTGATGTCAGTAGTGGACTTCCTGCTCTATTAGAGCAGGAAGTCCACTCGGCCTTGCGGTAGCCGAGACCCTACCACAGGGTCTCGTCGCAAGGCCGATGGTCGTGATTATCGCGACGGGCTCCTTGCCGCTCGCACAAAACACACACATTACCAGTGAGTGGCCGGCCCTTACGAGCAGGTCTGAATCAGGCCCATATTCCAGTGAGGAAAGTCCTAGTTATGCAGTCAGCAAGACTTTGTAGCAGGGAGAATGTGGAATCACCATTATTGATGTTAATTAGTCCAAATCTAGAATTGGTTGGTGAATGAGTAGATAGGTCATTTCCCTTCCATTTCAATTCGGTTTAATGCTGGTAAAAACGCCAGTATTATTATTACAATGCACTTTTGATTTGTGCACTTATGATATAGGGCACTTCCAGGCAGGCTTTCCAGCCTACTAATGGGGAAGAAGTCGGGAAGCTGATGGACATAGGGCCTCATTTAGAGGCGGTCGTTAGATGCAAGCGGTCTCTCTGAATCAGGGCGGCCGCTTGCATCCTGAACGGCCGCCTCCTTGTCGATCGTTAGGCTGTGGGTTAACACCCACAGCTCTAACAACCGACGGGTGATGATCGCGATGGTCATCACCATCGCGACCATCGGGGCTTACAACCAGACCCTGAGGTTGGGTCTGGGCAGTCGTAAGCCCCAGGGCTTACAAGTTCCCCACTGACATCAGCAATGATGTTAGTGGGGCCGTCCCCAAACGGCAAGCGTTCCGACAGGAACTCCTCCATTTGGCCGGGCACGCTCCCGGCCCGCCCAGCAAATGGAGCGAGCTGTCACTCAACATCGACAGCTCGCCCCATCTGCTGCGAGACCCCTAGCGACGGAGCGCCCGTCGCTAGCCGGGTCTCGCGCATGCGCACGACGGCGCCGGCTCCATTGTGCGCATGATCTGTGGAGACCATCGACCAGGTTGCGAGTGCATCGGCGATTGCGACCGGGTCTGAATAAGGTCCATAATCCCAACCGCCAGCTTCCCGACTGTCTAATCCCGGCAAGGCACTAATTACAGGCATCAAAATCCCAACACCTGTCATTAGACCTATGCCGGGAGCCCGACACCCGGCTTACTGAATGGAGGTAAGCCAGGCACCAACAGCCATAGGGGGGAGGGTTAGATTAGGGGTTCCCAAGGGGGATTTAGGGTTAAGCACCACCTGGGAGGTTAGGGTTAAGCTAGGGGAAGGGGGTTAGCGTTAGGCACCCCCAGGGGAGGTTAGGGTTAGGCACCCCCCGGGAGACTTAGGTTTAGGCTGCGGGGAAGGGGGGGTTAGGTTTAGGCACTTAGAGGGGGCTTATGGGTTAGGCACTTGGGGGGGAGGTTAGGGTTAGGCACTTGGGGGGAGGTTAGGGTTATGCACCCCTAAAGGAGGATTAGGGGTAGTGGGTAGAATAGGTTTAGTTAATACTTACCTTTTTACGTTCGGGATCTTCAACCCTGCCGGGCTACCGCTGTTGGGATTTGAACCACCATGTTGCCGGCGGTAAATCATACTGATTCCTACTAATGACCCATACATAGGAAACCTGGCATGTGAAATTACTGATTGCTAACAGGCCCAGCACCCTCGCACTAATATGGCTAGCAATAAAATGAGTTAAGCAAACAAACAGCACATACCACTAATCTAATATGAGGGCCTATGAGATAATTAACCAATAAACAAAAAAACCCCCATCAGACTACTATACTATGCAGTGATATGCTATTTAACATAGCTTATAAGTAAAATGCTGAGACTTGTAGTCCATTACCTAAAGTTGACAGAAGACTTTATACACTTATGAGAAGACAGCAGTGGGGTCCCTATGCTCAGATAAGCTTTTGAACTATCAGCATATTTTAGCAGCTGTGTGAATTTGTAGCTGCGATGGCATTAGCGGCCATCTCTGACTAAGGCCCAGGAATTACAATGGTCAGTGTGAGATAATGGACATCATCCAGATTTCGATGTTAACGCAATTTCCTGCTTTTTTGCGTCTCGTCACAATGCCTGTCTTTTGCTGTGGTGACGCATTTCGCACTTCTGATTCCCTGCTCCAAATGGGCTGGGATAGGTGTTGGAGGGTTCCTTTAAATGTATCCTTAGTAGAGGTCTGATTTGAAGATGGACGCAATCCGCAGACAGTGCAGAATTTCACATAGTTGTGAATTTCTTTTGCAACTGGGCATGTGCGAAAATTTCTACAAACATGTATGGCGCCTGCGTCACGCAGTGTATGCGCAAAATGCTTATGGGATCAGGATGACTGGTATCAGAAATGTTGTGGGAATGTGATGGGCGTTCCTGGTGACTGGTGGCTGGAAATGTACACAAAGATTGCCTGTTCAGTGGGTGTGTTATGGGAGTATTACAGGCGCGTCAGTGAGATTGGTTGCATACACTGATGCTCGACCACTCACATAGGAGCCATATCTGGATGGAGAAACTGCTCCTGCCATATAGGATGGTGCAGGTTTCAATGGTCTTAGGACACACCAATCACGGAGGCGTAATTAGGGTGGTGCAGCCAGTGCACCCACACAGAGCACACATGCCCTGTGGGCGGAACCGGACACCTTCACCCACGATCACTCACTCTAGCTCATCTACATCTCTCATCTACCACAGCTGCCCACTGCAATTTCTAATAGTAGCATTGTGCCCAGATCCATCTCTGGTTGGTGCACTGCTACTAATACACACATTACAGTGGGCAGCGCTGCAGCTGCCTGCCCCCTGTGGTCCACCTCCTCCATCATCTTGTGTAGTGTCTTGCAGTACTGGAGCCCCAATCAAATAAAAACCTCCTCCTCCCTCGGCTGCACTGACCCAATCTGTGAAAATACTGACTGTAGTGCACTGCTGAAAATATTAATCCATTGACCCCTAAGTGCTTTGTAAGTGACGCCAAGAATTTGATCTGGATCCTGAGGGGGATGGGTAGCTAATGCAGAAAATTGCAGATTCAGACCCGTTCGCAATGCTGTGTTCACACGCAGCCAAAAGGAGCAGAGTATGCAAATCCCGTGATCACACGGCATTGCTTAAGGCCACGCTGTATGTCTTAGCGTGTGGCGGCAATGCGATTGCAAGCTGGTCTAATGCCACCCCCTTTCCCTTTGCAGCATGTCATCTCCAGGAAGTGTATAAGACAATCCGTAACATCGAGAACCATCGGCTGCATATGCAGTGCTTGTGGTAGACTATACCCTACCGCAAGAACTGCGAATGCTTCAGTCTAAAAAAGAGCCAGTTTATTTATGTTTATCCAGTTTATTTATGCACTCCCTTTAAATGTCATTTTGACGGTCACACATGCCTGCATTCGCAGCATTACTTCCCCGTTCACAAACACCTTCCCCTGTTACCACCCACAAACAGCACATTCTGTCACTCAAAATAGCAGGTTCTCTAAGTGTTCTGAGCAATCACTTCATGATCGCTATGAGAGGCTCACACACGGGCACTGTGATGCATGAGCAGATCACAAAAATCGGGCAGTGCGGAACCAGAGAGGACAATGCAAAGTAGCTAGTGTTATGACCCTGTCTAGTTTTCACCTTTTTGCCTGTAGACTTACCACTGCCAACTGTCTACATGGATCTATATGTGTAATTTGCCTGAAGGATCTGCTCTGATCATGCTGACTGCACTGTGTATACATTCACTTCCACAGTGATTATTCACCTGGCCTCTCCTCTGTCTGTAAACATTGCTAATTTTTATTGGAATCGCAGGTGTAGTTCTGATTCTCAGTGCTGCAGAGATGATTACTCCCTCTGCATGTTGTGCCTTCCACCGCTCAGAATGCTACTGCCAGACCACCTGACTATTTCCACCAATTCCTGCCTGACCCAGGGTATGTACATCCTCCTCTGATAGCATTCTGGGCCTGAACATCTCATTACTTCCTGTGGTGTACAGCTTGTGTTAGCTGTCTTTCTGTGTACTAGTGTATCCCATTCTCTTGCTGGTTCCTAGACCAGTTCAATCTGAAGTCCTGCTTACAGCAATACCTGGCAAATCCTGAAGTCCTGCTTACAGCATTACCTGGAGCATCCATAAATCCTGCTAGTTCCCAGGCCAGTGCAACTCGTGTGTTTCAGCATCTGCTACAAGTGAGTTCCTGCGCTCCCGACCTGTGTCTTGTGCTCCGCTGCTTGCCCTACTCCTGGTTGGTCCCTGGCTCCCTGGAAACCTGCACCATGTTACCCTGCCTTGCTTCCTGCCATGGATCAACTCCTGCTCCTTAACCTACCCATTCCTGCCTGAACCTGAAGTTCCCCAAACTACCCATTCCTCCCTGCACCTGTTATTTTCCAATTACCTATCCAGTTTGTACCTGAGTTCCAGCCATTGTCACAGCATTTCCAGATTACCCTGTTTAGCCCTTGTCTCTGCATTACCTGATTTCCCTTCGGCCATTGTCATGTCACTCCAGTCCGGAGTCAAACCCCACGTTCTTCAGTTCAATCCACGTTACTCCAGTCTGGAGTCAAAGCCCAAGTTCTTCAGTTCAATCCACGTTACTCCAGCCCGGAGTCAAAGCCCAAGTTCTTCAGTTCAATCCACGTTACTCCAGTCCGGAGTCAAAGCCCAAGTTCTTCAGTTCAATCCACGTTACTCCAGTCCGGAGTCAAAGCCCAAGTTCTTCAGTTCAACTCAGCAAGTCTTCATGCCGGTCCCAGTCCGGTTCCTCCAAGTTTTCTACTGGTTGTAAGTTCCTGTCATTTATCACCAAAGGCAGTTCTCACTGTCACATAAGTCTTGCAATAGAGCTATTCACCTCATCTGTGGTTCCTGTCATGCCGATCTCCGCTGAATC